>OZ025291.1:458566448-459827073 GCA_964019185.1 Maratus speculifer
TCACAACAAAAATTTTTCACATACGCTTTGACGGCATTTGTAAGAGAAACCTATTACAAAATGTATTTCATAAAAATAGTGGTGCAATCATAATATAAAAATAGTCGCCTGTGACAGCCCTGAAATGACGGCACTTTTGACGCGAAAGGGAAAGTTCGAAAACTTCTAAATGGATGTGATGTAATTCGTGAATGACCCCATAATGAAGGAAGCTTTCAAGGTCAGTTTTTTGTTCTTTTAGGTTGTAGACCCGTCCGACACTCAGCTAGCTACCACTTCTTTCACCTTAAATTGAGTGGGTGTCCCCAACTTATAATCAGTAACGTCTGTTGGAGGGTAAAAAAAATTAAACCGGATGATTCTCCGCTGGTGAATCATGGGTGTAGCATTGTTCTTAAACAAGAGTTCACGATCGGTTAGTGTCGTCATTGTAAAAATAACCGCTAAGTGGGAAAGTATATGTGATATCACTACTGCCTTTGCCCTTTTTAAAAATGCATTCCTCATTTAAATACAGCTAACTCCGTCTCTAAAGCGGAATCGATCGGGTTCGTGACAATTTTCGTAAAAGACAATGCTTCACCTTAGACAAATTTTAATCTATGTGTAGGCACTCTCAAAAGAACTTTCTTCATGTCACGGAAAATCTACTGGCAGCAGTACTGCCGGTATATTTCTTTTATTTGACAGATATTCGTTTTTTTTTCTCCGTTCCAAGAGGTAAAATTTCCGTTAATTGAAGAAAGCTGGGAAAAAGCAAAAGCGGCAGATGCTGGATTCGAACCAGCCACCGGCAGTGACATGTCACAAACACGCTAGCGTACTCGCGAACTATAACTAACACAAGGATATAGCCGCACAGCAGCGAAACACTTTGAAATAAATGTGTTCGTTTCAGGTGGATATGGCTTGATCAGTTTCATAAAAAAGCTTTTAATTTTGAATTTAATTTCGAAAAGATTTCGTCTTGAATGAGATCGTTTCTGGGGTTTTTATACTTTAGTATTAATATAGGATAAAAAATATGAATTTCAAATACCGTAATTTCGGGTGTATAAGCCGCGGATCAAACAATTCTTTTTGGACCCAGAAATCTTATTTAGTGATTGAAGGCAAATATTTACTGCGATCTAACTAGTTATATTTGTTACTTAAAAAATTCTGGGTCGAAAAAGAATTGTTTGATCTGCGGCTTATACACCCGAAATCACGGTACATTTACGGAGATTTTGCTAGAGGTAAAATATTGATGTTGTATTTTTATTTTATTTTATTTTTTTTGAGTAATATAGATTTTTTTCCATTTAATTTTCTTTAGGTAAAATATCTTATATGTGTTCATTTAAAGTATATTTTAACTGCGAATATTTATTTATAAACAACTTTGTAAATTCAGCTTTATTCAACTTATTCAACTTTAAAAAATAAATTGTGAATATTTTTGAATGGATGAGAAGAGCAATTGTTATTTATGTTTAAATTCGAAAACATTTTTTTTTTTTTTTGGTCTTTTTTTTTAAACTAAATTATACATTTTAAACTATAGAATTTTTGGTTTTTCATAAAAAATTTTTTTGAATTTATTATTATTAATAATAAATATCCAATACGTTCTAGGAATGAATGGAATTTCTTCCTCTTTTTTAGACGTTCGGGTAGAAACAACGGATCAAACATATTTTCTAGGAGTTTTCTTCTCTGGTTCAGCGCCGTGCGAAGGAGGGGGGGGGGGCGGTCGCACCGGGCGTAGAAATTTAGGGGGCGCTAAATTCATACTACCACGTCATTTTTAGCTTGTCACAAGAAAAATTCGGGGTTGGAGGGGCGCCAAATTGAGACTTTGCCCCGGGCGCAGTTTTCTCTTCGCACGCCCCTGCTCCGGTTTATTCACAATAGATTTAGGAAAAATCTACAATAGGTCAAGTGACATCAGTTCCATCCCCCTAAAAGTCATGATCAAAAACACTGCGTCGCCACAAGAAAGGATGCCGGTACTGATAACAGTTAGAAGGTTCGTCTGTTTGCAGCCTTAAGCACCAGGGACACAGGACTAAAGCTCGGAGCGAACAGCACTAGTTTTTATTACACTAAAGGAGCAATCAATCAATCGTTGTTGACCAAACGAAACAAGGGTAAAATCTCTTTAAATGATTTTTGAGGGACTGACCCTACCAAATTGACAAAGAAAGGGGAACTTTTATCTACTCCATCTTCAGTCGTAAAGCTGTCAACTGATATTCCTCTCTTGAAGTTCAGATTCAGTGCACTCTAGCATTTATACATTATGCATTTATACATTATATTATCTATGCAATTTATACATCAAAGCGCCGAAACGAAAGATCAAAGATAGCGGGAGAAATTAGTGCTATCTGCGTAGACCTTAACTTCTTGTGGTCAGGCGTCGCTCTCTCTGATCTTTTGTGTCGGCGCTTTGATGTATAAATTGCATTTTCAGTGTACTGAATTTGAACTTCAAGCGAGAAATCGAACGCGAAATCAGTTGACAGTTTAACGACTGAAGATGGGGGAGATAAACTTTCCCATCCTTTGTCAATTCGATGGGCTTCGTACCTCAAAAATCATTTAAAGAGGCTCCAAAACTGGCAACCTTTATTCTCGTCCCATTGATAGTCGGAAACACTGCTTCTTCAAAGATAGGTTTATTGCTCTTTTAGTGCAAGTGAAAGTAGTGATGTTTGTGCGCAGCCTTATACCCTTTCGGGCATTTGACCGGAACGTAACGGCAGGCCCTATCATGAATGATGTCGCCAGAAAACAAAAAAAAAAAAAAAAAAAAAAAAAAAAAAAATTGAAAGCCAAATTCTACATGTTTAATACATCGACCCGCAGCAGAGCTGGTGCGTTTAATACATCGAACGATAGCCACAGTTTCGAGTCACTCCTTTCTCAATTGAGCGATGACCTGCTTTATTGTACTTACCGGGTGTCCCAAAAATGACTGATGGATTTTAAAATTCAATAACTTGCAAACGGTGACAGCTATTTAAAAAATTTTTGCAGGAGGGTTATGTACAATGTCAGGAGTTTTTTTTACCGTAATTTTTCATTTTAGTTCGCATATCAAACAATAGGTGGCGCTGACGGCGATTGAAGGCCAAGTGATCAATGCTGAGTGAGGCTTCGACCTGGCCTTCAGTCGCCGTCAGCGTCACCTATTGTTTGATATGCGAACTAAAATAAAAATTACGGTAAAAAAAAAAAAAAACTCCTGACATTGTACATAAAACTCCTGCAAAAATTTTTTAAATAGCTGTCACCGTTTGCAAGTTATTGGATTTTAAAATCCATCAGTCATTTTCGGGACACCCGGTAAAAATTGTACCTTGGAACTGAATTTAATTGGAATGATACTCTGATAAAACAGACTTAAAAAAAAAAAAAAAAAAATAATCGTTTTAACATAGAATCTTGCTTCCCCCCCCCCCTTACACCTTGGATCCTGGCCAGTTTTAGGAGGGTACTGGGTACTGCACTCTGTCTGCCTTGGGCATTTAACCCTTTCACGCTCAAGGGAAATATTTTTCCCTTCTACAAAAATCGTTATCGATTGTTCAATTATTATTGAATCGATATTTTTTTTACTGAATGTCAAAATAAAACGTATGTCCAAAACGGCAAATGTGTTTCTGAACGAATAATAATAAAAAAAAGAACTGTCAAACTTTATTGCGCCAAAACCAAAACATTCGCAGGCTGAACTAATAATATCTTGAAAGTGTTTTGGATTTGAGAAAATAAAATAACTGTTTTTTTGTCACTGTATTTTACTTTCCTGTTAATTTTTATTATGTTTTTTGTATTACAAAGCAATAAATAAAATACCGATATAATAAACCTAACTCTTCGTTTGTCTTGGACATCTTATGGTCCTGTAATGGTTAAAGATTAAAGGTGACTTTAAATAAAAAAGTGTCTTTAAAAGTCTAAATCTTAAACTCATGCCTTTTTACCAGCAGTTCTTTAAAAACTTGTGGAATCTCTGGTGACACACTCAGCAATAATTATAATGCTTAGTCGGTCGCTGGTTCTGGATTTCTTTTACACCTGTTAACAGTTCACTACAGTGTTCTCGCTGATATTTGTCCAACGTTAGTAATTTGGCTAATTAACAATAAAAAACATTCGCCAAATGGAAAAAGTATTAGCAAAATAGATTCGCCAAGTAGCACAAAAATTATCTTTAATCCTTTAATGTACCTCTTTTTTTTTCAATATGTTCTAAAAAAACCTAAGTTTTTATGCCTGCGACAACGTTTGTTATTAATATAATTTCAACTATCCGCTACAAATATATTAAAAATGTATATGCATGCATATGTATGAAAAACGTAAACGAAAAGAAAGACAAAGAAAAAATTGAGCACTAGCAATTTGGCGAATCGAATCGCTTGTTTACTCGCCAAATGAAGAATTAAGTCGCAATTTGGCGCAATGGCTAGCGACAGCGAGAACACTGGTTCACTATCAAGGAATATCAAGGGCGGATCCAGCCCAACCTCCAGGGGGGGGTCACAACTTTTGACAGATGATTTAATGAAGCAATTTTAAAATACAGTAAATCTTGTGAAAACGGAATTACGATAAAAAATAGCTAATTTCGCCGATCGGGCATGAAAAAATCGCGAATTTTGTCGATTATGCACGGAAAAATCACGAATTTTGTCGATCGGACGTAAAAAATCACGAATTTTGTCGATCGGACGCAAAAAATCTCAGATTTTGTTTATCGGGCAAGGAAAAAAAGTATAAATTTTTTTATAATACTTGAAAAAATTGCAAATTTTGTTCATAGGTTGCAGAAAAATCGCCCGTTTTGTCTGTTTACCGCGCGAAAAAAACGCGAATTTCGTTGACAGAGCGCGAAAAAATCGAATATCGTCAACTGTACATTGGAAAATCGCAAGTTTTGTCTATCGGCCTTCGATAAATCTCGAATTTTGTCTGTATGTCTCAGAAAAATCGCGAATTTTGTCGATCTGGAACGAAAAAATCGCAAATTTCTTTAATAAGGCACGAAAAAATCCCAATTTTGTCGATCGGCTTCTAGGCCAGTCAAATTGTCATAAATAGATGCAAAAATTCTGCTAGAAGATTTTATGTTTTTAAACTGTTTATCGGGATGCTAGTAACAAGAATTAATGGTTTCCCAACAAAATATCTCGAGGCTAAACTTTTTGGAGCCAAAAAACCACGAAATTTTCGGACTTTTTTCAGTTTTTTGCCTATAACTCAAAAAGTATAGATTTTTTGTGCAAATATGCAATTAGAAAAAGAAAGAGCATTAAATTCTCTACAAATTTCATTATACATTTGTTTTTCTAAAGCTATTATGAAGCGTGCTACAGCTTTCTGAAAATGACTCTTTTTTTCTAACTTTGTGGAAATATTGCAAAAATGGAAATTTTACACCGTTTTTCATTATTTTATCCTCTTTAATGTAACTTATTTATATTACAGGCATTTGCATTATAGCAATCATGATTAATTACAACGGTAACATAGTAAAATAATTAAGAACAGTGTAACTTTTTTTGTATTTAGAGCTTAAGTGGAGAACATTAATATTAGGTATTTAACAGAATGTAAGTAAAAAATACTTACGATGATATTTTTCATTTATTTAATAACGTCTGGAACGCTTTCGGGTTAATTGAAATAATTCCTCAACCTCAGCTTGAGGGGCAAATGAGCAGGTTTCTTGTTCTTTAATAGCCTTGATATTCTTTGAGCAAGTTGCGACATCAAGCTGCCTGACTGTGAAAGTCCACGATAAAACCAATTGATCCCATGAAAGACATGAGGAGATGAAAACCTCCAAGCCTCACTGTCACATTGTTCAATTCTGGATGTTCATTCGTCATTAATTATGTCTCTAGCTTTCAAATAAAGAGGTTGGTCATACGTCACAAAGCATGTCTTCTGGTTGAGTTGTCTACATTTTTCAGCAGCAACCAATAGTGAGGTAAAAATAGTATCATAATGTGAAGGATGGGCATTAATAAATGGAAGATACTTTATTTTAGAACGTTTATACTCTTTGTTGGATGTAACTTTCTCCATGAAACCGTTCCAACCGGGAATGTTTTCAACATTTGACCACTTCCCATAGAGCCATACTATGTCTGTTGTTGAGGGAATTATTTCATTATTAAAGGGAGAAAGTTTTTCCAAACTTTCAATTTCTATATTTTGTAAGCCACTCATATCTGTTCTGTGAAATGTCTGTAGATCAATTTTTTCAGCTTGACAGACAATTTCATTTGTGGACTGATGTTTTACTTTTTGAATTCTTTTTTCGGGATGCAAGGCGTCGTGAGGAGTAACACACATTATACCTCCCATTGCATGAAATGTACCAGTCCCATCTAGAGTGCTGGCATTAAAATCAGCATTGTCAAAAATAAATTGGCAGAATGCATCATCTCGTTCTTTTGTTTTCTGAGGCCGCAGAATGGTAGACAATTCAAGAAGAGAGGCATCTTCATAGGACCCTGCAAAGCCAAAAGCAGACATAACTTGGAGCAAATGCTTTGAACCAAACTTTCTGTACAAATATGCACTGATCCCTGTCATGATGGATGAAAGGAATGATCTTGGTCTAACCGAACTTATTAGGGCATGTGAAAATGCAACGCACTTTTTTTTCCATTTCTCAAATGAACCACGTTTGTGTTTTAAAACTATGCTTTCAAAAAGCAATTTTACTGATTCTGGGATAACTGTCTCAGCGTCAGACAGAAAGTTATCAGATTGGGGGGTATTGTGTAATATCATACATTTGTGACCTTATATCTTCCACAATTATATCAGCGGCTGTTTTCACAATACGAAGTCGCTCCTGTTAAGGATCTAAATTCCTACTCAAATACCAATGATCAGTGAGTATTTTGTGCCCAACATTTTTGAAACAGAGCACTGTTTTCTTTTTCTTGTTTTCAGAAATCAGCACAGCATCCCCATATTTCTGGATTATACGGGCCTTAACAGTCCGTGAATCGGGAAGTTCTAATGACTGTGGTACTTGATTCATCAACTCATCTAAAGAAAACTGGCATTCTTCAAACTTTTCTTCAATGTACATAAATATAGCCTCCATAGCTTCGTCAACAGATGTTGCGGGTCGACGCCCTCTTTTTTCTGCAACTGTTACAGACTGATATAGTTTTACGCGACAAAAACTATGATACCATGCATCTACAGTTACCAAGTCAGGTTCGTGTTGAATACGTTCAATTATTTTCTGGGACCATTTATCCCCACGTTTTTCTGCAGCTTTCAGGAACGTAATTTTTGCTTCTAACTTCATTACTTTGTGAATCAAATTTCTCTTTGCGTATGGCTTTTTCGATTGTTTTTCGTTGAAGTCAACGGGATTACCTTTTGCACATAAAAAGCAATTATCTTGAAATTTGAAAGAAGTGCTTGATCGGAGGGATAAACTAGTCTGTGTAGAATCTTCATTCCGACGAATATATGCTGCTATCATTCTCTCATTCGTATATGTTTTTTGGCAATCATCATGTATTCTGACTTCCTTGCAACTTTTCAAAAAACGTTGATGAAAATTATTTTGCCGTTGAACGCTACATTCAAAAAGCCTGGCAAGTCCTTTTTTGCTCACAACGCGAGTATCACAATTTGAAGCCGTTTGGCAAACGAAACATAATTTTGGATCGAGATCGCTCATTTTTAATTACTGCATGCGAAGAATACTAGCAATACACTGAATAGTAACATATTAGAAGAATGTGCCTTAAAAAAAGGAACACCTGCGACAGAATGAACGCAAATTGGGCAGCAGCTGACAAGTGGTCAGTATCTTCCGTCGGCATTCCTTTTTTCCTTTTGTCGGCATTCTACCCCCGGTATTCCTCCCCTTCACTCCCCCAACTCTTCCGTGATTGTTTTCGTATAGTGTTTCCAGAATTTCTGTTCTTTCGGCCTGCCTTTCTTAAAAATTTGAATTCTCATTCATTAATATGTGTATTTAATTTTCATAGTTAGCAATGAAAGAAAGTTTTTTAGGATGGGAGACGAAAAATAGATCTTTTTCTGTAAAGTTAAAAAAAAGTGACATTTTCAAAAAGCCCTAGCGCGCTTAGTAATGGGTTTAGAAAAACGTTTTTATAATGAAATTTGTAGAGAATTTAATGCTCTTTCTTTTTGTAATTGAGTATGGTACACAAAAATTTTATACTTTTTGAGTTATAGGCAAAAAACTGAAAAAAGTCCGAAAATTTCGTGGTTTTTTGGCTCCAAAAAGTTTAGCCTCGAGATATTTTGTTGGGAAACCATTAATTCTTGTTACTAGCATCCCCCTAAACATTTTAAAAACATAAAATCTTCTAGCAGAATTTTTGCATCTATCGGCCCTTTTTTCTGACAATTTGACTGGCCTATTCGTAAAAAGCGCGAATTTATTCGATCGGGAACGGAAAAATCGCAAATTTTGTTGATTGGGAATAAAAAATCGCGAATTTCGAGTTGATATGGAACGCAAAAGTTGCCGATTTCGTGAATCGGGAAAGAAATTATCGCGAATGTAGTCGATTTTTTTCGTAAAAAGAGCGATACGGGCGACTGGGTACGAAAAACGAATTTTGTCGAATCGGTACAAAAAAAATCGCTAATTTCGTTGATAGGGCAAGGAAAAACCGAAGATTTTGTCGATGGTGCGCGGAAAAATCGAAAATTTTTTTGAGCGGCTGCAGAACAATAGCGAGATTTATCAGTTTATCGCGAGAAAAAAATTACAGATTTCATCAATTTACGGCGGGGAAAAAATGCAGGTTTCATCAGTCAGTTAAGAATCGCGAATTTTATTGTTCGGTGCGGTATTTCAGGGACCAAGAACGGATAAAGGCGCGAATCTCGTCGATTGGGCACGGAAAAATCCCGAATATGGTCGATGGCTTTCGTAAAAAGCCCGAATTTATTCGATCAGGAACAACAAAATCGCTTTTGGTCGTTCACGGAAAAATTGCGAATTTTGTCGATCGGGAACGAAAAAGTCGCAAATATGGTCGATCAGTTTCGTAAAAAGCGCAAATATAGTCGATCGAGAATGAAAAAAATCGAGAATTACATTGATATGGCGAACAAAAATTGACAATTCTATCGATCGGGAAAGAAATGATCGCGAATATGGTCGATCGGCTTCGTAAAAAGCACGGATTCGGGCGATCGAGTACAAAAAACTCGCGAACTTTGTCGATTCGGGACGAAAAAATCGCTAATTTTGTCGATGATGCGCGGAAAAATTAAAAAAATCTTTGAGCGGTTGAAGAAATTTCATCGAACAAGAACGGGAAAATGTACTAGTTTCGTGAATTAGGCACAGAAAAATCGTGAATTTTGTCAATCAAGTGAAGAAAAATCGCAAATTTCGCAGACCATTCGTGGAAAAATTTCAAATTTCGTCTCTCACACCCCAAAAATCGTGAATTTCGTCGTTTAGGCATGGAAAATTTGTGAATTTCGTGGATCGGCTTCACAAAAATCGCAAATTTCACCGATCGAGGGCGAAAAAATCGTGAATTTTGCTAATCAAGTGAAGTAAAATCGCAAATTTCGCAGACCATTCGTGGAAAATTTTCAAATTTCGTCGATCACACCCAAAAAATTTTGCGTTTCTGTTTTAGCACTTTTTACTTACACTGTACATCCCTCATTGAAGAGCTCCAGGGGGGGGTCATGACCCCCATGACCCCCCCCCCCCCTTGGATCCGCCACTGAGGAATATAAAATAATGAAATGATGCGAGCAACCCACGAACACCAAAAGATAAACTCTCTTGACAGAACTGTCCCACTCTCCAACGGTTGAATTGTTTTTGCAACTGAATTAAATACATTTTGTTTTTCTGAAGTACTGACGTCCTGAGGCTTTTCTCGGGTGGTTTGAAAAAGAGGAAACAAACAGAGTGGGTGAAAGAGGTGTTTCCCTCTTCATTTTTATAACTCATCCTTCTGCTATCGTTGCGTGAAAGTGGGACACACGAGATAAAACGGGGGCGGCGAGAACATGTGAAGTCCATTACCATAGTCTCTCTTTACGTGGGTGCGTGTTTTACTTCCATAAACAACAACAACAAAAAAAAGATAAATTTGGTTAGGTGTGTACTATAACAAAGCATCTTCCACTTAACCTCTACTTCTCAATGAATGCGCCATTCTTTGGCTTTATTATTATTATTAACTATTTGGAAAAAATAGTTATTGTTCTCGGTAGAGAATTGGGAAATCTGAAGTATATCTGAATGTTTTTATGGGTTGAATTCCGCAACTTATTTTATTCTATTAGTTTTCTGATTCGTCCATATTTAATGTTCAAAAATGGAATACTTCTGTTTTTTATTTTATTCGTTTTCTGATTGGTCCAAGCTTAATGTCTAAAAAATGGAATATTTCTGTTGCAATAATGAGAAAAAAAAAAAAAAAGTTATAAAAACTTTAATAAAAATTAATAATTTGAAAACAAGTTGTGATAGAGATTTCAAACAAATTTCATTAAAAAGTGCATGTTTTTCTCTACGCAACAGTGTAAAAATTTAAAATGTGCCATGTTTAGAAGTTGAAGTGAAGTTTTTTTCAGCAGTTGAAAAAAAAAAAAAAAAAAAAAAAAATGAAGAGTGGGTGAAATAGTTTTTATTTTCCCTGTATCCTTCTACTGTCATTCAGTAAAAGTGGAACACTTAGAGATCAACCGGGGGCGAGAACATCTGAAGTCCATTACCTCATTTATTCTCTTGGTGGGTGTGTTTTACTTTACATAAAAAAAGATGTGGAAAATTTGTTTAGGCTTGTATATTAAAACACTAAAGAAAACGCAATTTTCCACTAAAGAAAACACACCGGCTCTCTGAAATAAATGCATTTAAAAAAGCCGGTTAATTTTTTAGAATTAATTCATTACAATGAAGATCAAAGGTAAAATTGAAAAATCTATATTATATTATAAAGGCCAAACGTATCTGTGCGTAACGCATACGTCATTTTGCGAATGGCAACACTGAAATAAAATTTCGATATTGCAATTTTTGCTACTATAATTTTTTTTTAATTTCCGAACATCGCACATTTTCAATTTTTACACCATTGTATAGGGAAAAAAATTTACAATAACAAAACTCCTGAAGGCTAAATACTTGTATTTTATTTAATAGTAATTTTACTGTGCATACTGCAATTTTCGTATTTTTTTATTCACCCTATCATCTTGTGAGAATGTTACACGCATTATAAACGGCTGCGAGTTCATCCGAAGCCGCCTTTACCTTCTTATGTGTTCACTCGCTATGCGTATGTTTGACTACCATAATATAAGGTAAATTGGGTTATGTGTGTATTGTAACAAATCTGTCGTTTAGTAAAGAAACTTACAGACTCATTTAGCCATTGCCTCCTCTGCCATGACGTACTGCTCTAAGTGCTCCACTCCAGGCTGTACTTTGATTTTGTTCCGAAATTAAAGCTGTTAAATGCAAGACGTCTTGCTGATTTCTTAGGGAATAAAAGAAAGCATTAATTATCTAATCAACACGCTGCTGTTATAACCAGATGCTTTACTCTCCGAATTTCTCGTGCAATCTTTGACGATGTCTAAGTTTTGTGTTCATCATAACTTTACAAGATTGGAGTATCCACTTTTTTGCACCAACACTCACATTCAACAACTTGTCTGAGGTTCTTTCAGAAGTTGAACAAGTTGAAAATTGCACGTCAAGCGCAGCAAATGAGGTGCCTTCGTATTATAACAAAGTTGTAAAAATATTCAGATCTTTCTTGATATAATAGTATGCAGCTGAGTATTCGAAACGTGTCCTTGTCAATACTATCTGCTTTCTATTATACAGGAAGTAAATTGTAGTAAACCTCAGCAACGTATATCAATTTCATGATGTGTGAGATAGTTTGTGCACAATGTATTTTTTAGTATATATTTCACAGATTCATATCAATTTTATTATGCTCGGAAGAGTCTGACATCATGAAAATGCCCTTCAAACTATTTTTCTCCATTCACCGTAATTTAACGGGATGCTTTTGATCGGCCCTATCATTAAACTATAAATCCAATTTTCGTAAAATTTGAAATGACGAGGCAAAGTTATGCAACAGTTATATATTTTAAATTTCAAATGTTCGGTTGGGTAGTTTTTGCTCTGTTATATGCGGTCGGGTCGGAACGACGACTAGGTGCAACGTATTTACAAAATTACGAACGCACCTAAAAAGAAAAGAAATGAGTGGGTGGAAGAGGCTTTTTATTTTCCCTGTATCCTTCACTCAAGAAAAGTCGCCGGCTCTTTTAAATGGAGCACACATTTTTTAAAAATGAATTCATACAATGAAGATCAGGGGCAAAACTGAAAAATGTCATTAGGGGCCATTTTTTAAAACGAATGGACGTTTTTATTTTCTTCTATCTTTATACGCACATTTATTATTTTTTTTTTAAATGGCGCACTTGTATTTTGAATTGTTTTCTTTAGAATCCCCTAGAATTTGCAATATTTTCCTGTAATCAATTGAATGGTCACGGCGCGCATAGGAAATCTGAAAAAGGGTCGTCGGGGGCATAAAAGAAATAAAAAGGACCGCCGGGCGCTGCGCCCTGCTGAAACGGTTTAGAGTCAACACTGTATATATATTTTTTCACTTGTAAATAGAATGAAAAAGGATGAAATCTAACGCACGTTCCTATACTTTTATTGAAAAAATAGATATAATAATAACAAAAATCCTGAAGGCTAAATATTTGACGAACTTGAAGTAAAATTTTACCATTATGAAATATTATAGATTTTAGAAATATTTTGAAAACTAAGAAAAAAAGTGAGATCCTTTAAGAAGAAGTTAAAAATATTAATTTTCTGAGGAGATATTTTGAACTATAAGAATGCATCCAACGCCCATAGACTTAACATTACGGAAGGGAATTCGGAAAGTAGGTGACCAACACCCTTAAGGATACAAGTTAAAATATAATGCATATTAATAACGCAATGAACAGTGATGTATTTTATTGTCTTGGAATTCGATAACCAAAGTAAACGAAAGCTGCCGCATTTAATAAACAGAAGTCTGTCTCATGTCAAAATCATCGATTTCATGTCATCAGTTCAATTTTATCTTATTTCTTTATATTTATTTCATTGAGATAAAAATAGACGGTACAAAGAGCAGTATTTTGTTTTCTTCCGAGTGTGGCAAGAAATAGCCAACTTTCAGGCTAAAAAAAAAAAAAATAAAAAAAATAAAAAAAATATTGTTGCTTGATTACTTAAAATAGTAGACATCATGTTTTGTATTACATCATTTGGGGTAAAAAAATATTTCAAGATTCAAGAAAAAGAAAATCTAAAAAACAAAAAATCGTCTGCTAGCGCTGGTGCTTGTGCTTATGAAATAAAAGTTGGAAATGAGATATACTCTTCAAAATTCCCTGATATATACAGGGTGCCCACGTATAACCTGAACGACCTTTATTTTCGCTACCGTTGGTCCTAGATTCTAATACTAGTTACAAAAATGATTTAAATACAGTAAAGAAGTTTTTTTTAAAGCGATTTGTATCAATAAAAGCATTTCTTAAAAAACTACAAAATATAAATTTTTATACGGTCTTCTGATCTATAAGTTATAATTTTATAAGACACACACACACACACACAAAAAAGTTTTGTTATATTACAATTTAAATTGGCACAGTATAACAGTTGCTTAAAGTTGGAGCATATTTTTATTTTTTGCTGTAAAATTAGGGTAATTCAAAAATTTCGTACAAAAATAATTTCGTCAGACATATTAACAAGTAAGGAAAATCACGCGTTAAGCATAGATTATGAAGCACTTTCCAACGCTTCATGAAATCTTTAACAAAACTTCGTTATTTAGATAAATAAGGATAGAAAGCCAAATATGTATTCCAGTACTATTGAACAGCCCTGTATTTAACCTGTCAGCTAATATACATACTATATAATGGGAAAATTTAGTTTAGCAAAAAATGCCTAGTAGCTTGAAATTTCTTTTTCAGCAATTTATACTAATAGATGGAAATATTACTTGAATACTTTGTTTAGCCTCGTAGTTTGCCTGGTACCTTTATTACACATCAGTGTTAAGATAAAATTTATTTTAAACTAAAACACTCTTAAAACAATTAAAATCACTTTCTCATTATCATTCATAGGCTCTATGTACCCAAATCTTTGCGTGGCCCTGTATGTCGTTTTATTTATATTCTGCAAACATTTCTTTTTAAATTTAATGCACTTCAGCGTAAAAATGCATAATATTCTTAAGAATCACCTTTTAGAAATTTATGCTCATATTCAGTAACTTTGGCGAGCTCCTTTGGGTAGCCCTGTATATTAACTATAGCATTTATGCACACCATATAATATGCTTAAATTTAGTGAAACTTATACGCGCATATCATAATTAAAATGCATTTCATCCATCCATCAGCTATCATCGGATACATATTCAGTACTTCGGAAAGAATGTACTTTTGTGTGTCCCTGTAAATACTATCTGCTTTATATTAGGGAAAGCAGTATCGTATAATTTATACTAAGCCTCATTGCCATATATCAGTGTGGTGGTTACTCCATAACCCCCCCATATATTTAATTTAATTCATTTTTTATTAGCCATTTTATTTCATATCACCTTCCTTTTTATTAATGTTCTCAATTTAAATTTAATTTCGGTTTCGCTTATTTTCATTTCGTCGCCTGTAATGTTTTCTTTCTTACTTAGCTTTCGAATGTTCCAAGCCGGTAAAATTCTGTTTGAAATCATTCCTTCCGGTTTTAAATTTGTTCGAGAACATTCTCGCTAGTTCTTTTGGGTGGAACTTCCGTTTATTCGGACACACCCCTAGCCTATCAAATTAAATTTCACAGGTGACGTATTTCAAGCCGTTATGTACATGGCCACCGGCTTTGGCCTCCCCTCTTAAGATGGTTATCAATTTTATTCTTATTAGTTACATATCTTTTCATACTGTATATTGTAATTTGGCTTAGTTTTTCCTCACCCCCTCTGTTGCTCTCTGCCAAATTGGCGTATTTTGCATTTACAATAACCCTTTCTCTTTTTCCCCTGGGCTCGCGGCCACCTGCGTGAGTTGCGCTGCTAGACACCTGCCGTAATGGATGCAGTCGTATGATTGAAAGTTTTTAGTGTAATTTCGGGGCAGAGGTGCTCCCCCGTTAACGAAGGATGGAACGGTTTTTTTTTGTTATGTTGATATTATTGCGATGCTGATTTTTAAGTGCGGCAAAGAAAAAGTGCTTCCCTCAAAATGCATCTAGGAAAGTGATGTTGATTTCTGTTAAGCAACGAGGAGCAAACCTTTTGTTTCAAAGGATCCTGAAAGTATTTTTGTTGTGCACTCTGTTTGGATATGCGTATTAAATAAGGTGACGTCGTGAAGCCTTTTATGTGTTGCTCTATTGATGCCACTTTTAACTAAAGAAGGTTGTCGACATGTTTATTCTAAATAGTTTTATTCTTCATCTTTTCGTCTAAAATTTTCGTCAAATATTTATGTGATTAATTCTTCAATTGTGCTTTTATATGTTCTCAATCCTCTGAAAAAACAAGCAGAGGTGAAGAACGTGTGCTTTAAGAGGTGAACATTTTTCTTTCATCAAGTGAACATATTTGATTCTCATAAAGTTTTTACTTCATTATTTTGCCCAATTTTATATATATAATTTTTGAATACCCAAGGGGCGTTATGAAGAAAATATTGGTTTGTATCTATGCAATATGAAGTATAATACATTTTGTTTTTTTTTGAAAGTTCATATTATGAAAGTTGCTCTTTTTCAAGAAGAAATAATATTATATTCTCCTTTTATGTCATGAGAAAATTTATAATTTACATCCTGTTGAGATATCTAAATTATATTATTGACAAAGAATTTTTATTGCTTAGAGATAGCAATTGTTGTGATTAGCATATATTATGATATGGTTTTTCTTATGAAGAGAGAGATTAATATGTACGAGTCAAAATAATATAAATATCTGAAGAAATATTTATTCATAAAAAAAGTAAAAACAGGTTCTTCATGAAATAAAAATAGTTTTTCTTCAAATTTTGTGTGCATAATAATTTTTTTGTGCCTATTGTCTGGATTTATTTGTCATCAACATCCAAGGACTTGACAGGTAACCTTTTTACCTTTTCAATTTTATATTTTTTTAACTTTATGTATGACATTTTATGTCATCATGGATAAAGAATATTTTTATTGTTTTTTAAGTGAAGTAAGGATGGTCACGTGGGTCGTTTGCAGGCCCCCATTCTCCGCGATGTGCTGTCATTATCACGATCACTTTGGCCTAATTGTGGGTAGAGGCAAATAAAAAGTGCTTTCTCCACTTTCAAATAAACATAACATTATATTTCCTTTGGTGCAGTGACCAACGCTTGAACAATTACAATTATTTTTTTGTACACGGCACCTAATTTCCTGTGGTGCCGTCACCAAAGCGTATCCAACATTCCATGACCATCCATTTTTCCTTTGCCACCATCATATTTTTGTTATATTTATACATATTGTCGTCATTATCTTCAGTTAATTCTTCATTATTTTTCAAATTATTTTCTTCATACATTAATATTATTAATTATATTATTATTGAGAGTGGTGCAGTAATTAATTGCAACATATTGATTCTATACTGAAATAATATTTTTCTGGAGCAGTGCATGATATATATATAACATAATTTTTCCATATATATTTTTTCTTGTCTTGCTATATTTTGCAACTAATATATATATGCATTATTTAACGGAGGTACTGGTAAAAATTATTGTTCATGCTAAGATAAATTATTCTTCTTGTCATACATATAATAATTTATGTTTTGAGCCATATTATATATAAATATTTACATAAAATATTTGGGTCTTATATTCTTCATATGATACTAATATGTTAGTATACGTTTTCTTCTTTTTTTTACATATAAAAATGATGTATGAAGTAAATGAAAGTCATCAATATTTTAAGTAACGGGTCAATTTATATATATTGTTCATCATAGGACCTGCCAAATAACCAAATTTATCATGTCATACATTGAGCTCTTATATTAAATTTTTCATCATGCCTCCAAAAGCCAAACTAAATATTGCAATCCAACCTTTCGACGGTAACCCTCAGACTGTAGAATTTTTCTTCGATCAATTATCTGACTTACAGGAACTAAATAACTTTACAGACAAGGAACTTTTTGTTCTCTTTAAATCAAAACTTGAGGGCACCGCCTTACTCTTCTTTCTGGAAACTCAGTCACAGCTCAAGAACTCTAATTTTAGTGAAATTCGAAAGGCATTTATAGACTATTTCTTACCCACAAAAAAGTCTGTTTCTCTAAAATCTTTACAGAACTTGACCTTAGATTCAAATGAATCAGTTAAAAATTTTGCTTTTCGGTTGGATAAACAACTTCGACTTGCTTATCCAAAATTGGATCTTTCTGCTCTTAATTCATTAAGGTTTACTCATTTTCTTGAGGCTTTACCTAAGCAAATCAAACGTAAACTCTTAGAAGAAAATATTACGTCCTTCGAATTAGCTCTTGAACGAGCAACTTTTCTTCAAAATATATATGACTCTCCCCCTAAAAAATCTTATGAAAATTTTAATCAAGCCTATTGTATCGATTCTGAAAATGTCCACGATAATTCTAGTAATACTCTTCATAAAACTCCTATAAAGCATACGAAGGATAAAATTTATCACAATTCTCAAACCAACTACTCTCCTTTACAAACTCAAAAGGACAGTTCTCATACTTCTCGTAATTTTCAAAGAAGACCTAGGACATTTTCGCCTTCTCCACCGAGACAAGAGGCTACAAATAAACGTAACAATAATTTTCGTCATCAAAACTTTCACCGGAAACGTCCTTATCAACCAACCTTTGACAAATATTCTCACAAAAAAAATTCTACATCCTTTTATCACAGACGAGATGTTGTGCAGTGTGCGTTCTGTGGGAAATTTAATCATCGTATGGACTCATGCTACAAATTCAAAAACATTATTGGTAATTCTAATCAAAACTCTTCAACTCAGGTTTCGTCTCACCCTTACAGAAAGAAAAACCACACCTCTTCTTCTGAAAACAAAAATAATGTTTACCATTTAAACAAATAAGGGAGACTGGTTCTACTGACCGCCTTCTCTCCCGTAATTCTCATTCAGGGTCAGTACACTTTGACAACAACAACAAACATCAACAATTGGACAAACGCTCGTCAGTCACTTTAGTGTCATCCACAGCTGTCCAAACTTCTCCTATGACATCTAAATTTAACAAATCTTCTTGTTCATATAATTCTTTGCCTTCCAAACAAAATTTTCAAATCAACGATGACATACAAGAAAATCATGTCATATGCAGTTCTTTTAACAACTCTTATGTTCTTCCATGCATCCTAATAAATGTTCAACATAATGAAATCTCCACATTAATAGATACTGGATCAAGTTTATCTCTCTTGGATGAAGAATGCTTTAATAGCATTAAATCCAGGCTTCATTACAAATTTTTATCCAGAAATGTATCAGTTTCCACCATAAATTCTAAGGTCTTCTTCAAAGGATGCATAGAGATAGCTTTTAAGATTGATAAATATTTTTTTCATCATGTATTTTACCTTACAAAAATTCAAAATGTTCACTTTCAAGCCATACTTGGCTTTGAGTTTATTAACAAGCATTCTATTACTATTTCTCCAAGTTTTAAGTCTATCCTAATTAAGGACAAACACATTCCTTTTCAAAGTTATAATGAATCTCCTACTTGCTATTTTATGAATTCTGAATATAATTATGTGAATTCAAATGTACCATATTCTCTCGATGCACACAAAATGCCTTATTATGAAGAATTTATGGCAAATAATCTAACGAGTGATACTTACATTGATAATACTTGTGCAAATTATGGTAATTCAAGTTTACAGTTGTTCAATAATTATACAACCTATCCTTATAATTATAATGTTCAAAATAATGGTTTGTTTACAAATAATATGGCTCATTCTGCTATGAATTTTCATAATCCTTATATTGATGGTCATTCTACTTATTTTTCTAATTATTTTCCAACTGATTATGCTAATGTGGTGAATTATGTGTCTACTAATGATAATAATATACCTAGCAAGAATTTCTCAGCTGAGAATACTAATGATGGTAACTATTTTGGTGAAAAGCAAACTCATTTAAGTATTGGTGACAAAGTTTTGGTGAGTTCCAATATGGTACAATTACTCAATAGAGAATTAATACCTCCTAATTCTTTTGTGTATTTACATGTGAAGTATCTGAATCCTCCATCTGAATATTTTCTTTTTAAACCCAATTTAAAAAATAAAGGCCTTATATTACATGAATCATTACACTCAAAATCTTCCATTCAAAATGATTTATTTTTGGTTGTATGTCAGAATGTTTCAAAGCTCGATATTCATTTAAATAAAAATTCTATTCTTGGTGAATGTATCAATGTAGATGAAAAAGATATTGAAGAATACTCTTTTGATTTAGAATTTGAAAACGAATATTGTACTTTAATTTTGCCATCTGAAGAGATTAAGAGAAAACGTATTCAAGAATTATCTCCAAATGACTTTGATCTTAAACATTTACCTCCTCATGAAAGGGAAGCTTTAACAAAATTATTATGTAGTAAAGCGCTTGCCTTTTCGAAATCTCTTGACACTTTAGGTCATACTGACCTGGTCAATCCTCAGTTTACCATGTTAAATTCTCATCCAGTAAAAACATTACCTTTTCCTGTACCTCAAGCACTCGAGCAAGAAGCTCTTGACCAAATTAATCAAATGTTGAACGCTGGTATTATTGAGAGGTCAAATTCATCTTGGGCGTGTCCCATGCTTCTTGTTAAAAAAAAGAGAACTGATATGTCTAAGCCTCAAAAGTATCGTTTGGCTCTTGATTTAAGATTGTTAAATTCCATAATAATTCCATCTTCATATCCTCTTCCTAGAATTCAAAATCTATTGGTGCAGTTGTCAAAATTTAAATATTATACCACTCTTGACTTACCCTCTGCATATTGGCAGATTGCTGTACCTAAAGATATGCAAGATAAACTTAGTTTTACTACTCCATGGGGAATTTTTACCTATTTACGTCTAGTATTTGGCCTGAAGACGGCCGCCAGCACTTTCCAACAATTAATCGACTCTGTTATTCAATTATCTCAAATTGACTCCTGTTATGCATATCAAGATGATATAGTAGTGGGCGCTAATTCATTTGAAGAAATGACCATGAAACTCACAAAGTTATTAGACACCCTTATTGCTAATAACATTACTTTGTCTCCTGAAAAGTGTACCTTTATGCAAACTAGTATTAACTTTTTGGGTTTCCAACTTACAGATCATAAAATTCTTCCTATTACAAGTAACATTTTAAAAATTACTTCCTTTCCAAAGCCTAAAACCAAGAGGCAAACAAAGAGTTTTATCGGCTTGTGTTCATTTTATAGATCAATTATACCTAATTTTTCTAAATTGATTGCTCCTCTCATCGAAGTCACCAAACCTAAAAATAAGTTTTCTTGGAAATCTGAACAAGAAAATGCATTTAAAGAATTACAGGACATTTTCTTTCATAAACCTATGCTCAATCTCCCTAACTGGAATGAAACATTTTATGTTAATACAGATGCCTCAAAAACAGCAATATCAGCTGTTCTTATGCAGAAATTTGATGGTGAACTAAAACCTATCTCCTATTATTCTAAAACTCTATCTCAATCAGAAAGACACTACCCTGCCATCAAATTGGAACTTTATGCCATTTACAAAGGCATAACTGCTTTTAAATACTATATTTTTGGTCGACCCTTTATTCTACTATCTGATGCCAAACCACTTAATAATTATAAAAAAGCTACATCACCTGCTGATATTACTACTCGTTGGATGTTAGAACTATCAGAATACTCGTATACATTCCAACATGTTCCAGGCAAAGAAAATGTCTTAGCAGATTTTCTGAGTAGAACTCCTCACATTCCTACTGAAGATCTCAATAATAATCCGGATCTTATTTCTTCACAAGAACCTCTACCTATTGTTGATAATCAAAACGATTTACATAATGACATTCCTCACTTTCCATGTGGTTTAGTTGACAAAATCCACCATACATGTCATCTTCAGAGTGATTCTTCACCTTCTAATAATGATAATAACCAAGATCCTTTATTAGAAATTCTTGATCACACCATCTTCTCTGAACAACAAAAGGACCCAAAAATTAAACAAATTTATGAAGATCTTAAAAATAATAAGAAATCTAAAAGTTTAAATGGCTACTATATTAATCCAAGTAATGAGTTACTTTGCTATAATGGTCATTTCTCTTCAGAAGATATCGAGCTACACAAAGCTGTTTTACCTGTGTCACTTAGAGCAAAGGCCTTAAGAATTGCTCATATTACTCATACTGGAATTCATAAAACCATTGTTAATTTAAAGAAAAGATTTACCTGGAAAACCCTTGTTTCTGATACCATTAATTATGTCAACTCTTGTGAAATTTGTTTAGTAAATAAGAATCATAAAAAAAACACTGCTCCATACCTACCTGCACCACTCCCAACAGCTCCCAATCAAAAGGTCTCTATGGATTTACTCGGCCCATTGAGAAATCGTCAATATGTGTTAACAATGATAGACCATTTTTCTCGTCATTTAGAATTATATGCCTTGAATAATATCAGTGCTGAGTCAGTTACAAAGGCTTTATTGCATTATATTTCCACTCATGGAAAACCTGAATTAACTCTTACTGATCATGGTTCTCAATTTACTAGTGATATGTTTGCATATTTTAACAAAAAGCTTGGCATTAAGTTGGAACATAGTTCTGTAGCCCATCCCCAAGCTAACGGTTTAAGTGAACGTGTCAATTCTCAAATAAAATCGTCTGTGAACACAATGGCTTCACAAGGATGTGATATACCAACTGCTCTAAAAATTCACCAATCCATATATAATGCTACACCTCATCCAGCCACAAAATTCACTCCAAATCTTCTTCATTTTGGAAGAGAAATAAATGATATTTATTCCAATTATAAATCTCAAGTTTCATGGAAAATTCTCAACACTGCATATGAAATTCATAAATTGATGGATGTTATTGAAAAAATATACTATCAAGCTTACAAGAATAACGAATCATCCAGACAAAAGGTGTACCAAAAATCCAGAGAAAAATTAAAGTTTTCCAACATCAATGTTAATGACATTGTTTATGCAAAATTTCCTACTGTGTTTAACAAAAAGATACAAGGCCCATACGTGGTGAAGAAAATAATTTCTCCTGTGCTCATTCAAATTCAAGATCCCAATAATAGTCATGCTTCACCAATGTTGATTCACACTAATCGAATCTTGAAGCTTCAAAAGAGAAATGAAGCACTGCAACATCCTTCAGTTTCTTCAAAAGGTGCATCACATGATCAACCAGCTGTTGATAATGCATCCTCCACTCCTGTGAGACAACACTCTTCTATTCAAGTTTCAAATCATGATGCAGCTTGTAATACTTCTCCTCAAATTCTTTCTTCTTCTAAATGCCAGCAAACATCTTCATGTTCCAGTAAATCGGTACTGTCACAAGCTCCTCCTGATAGCACTCATACTGGTGCTAAAAACAAATCCACTCAATATAGAAGTTATGATCTTCGTCCTCGCAATCATAAACTACATAAAAAATAGACTAACTCTCTTTTTCCTTTTACAGGATGACTTTTGCTTTGTAATATATTCAGTCGAAGCTAGCCGCACTGATTGTCCAGCAAGAAGAATCGCTATGTAATTTTTTTTTTTCTTTTCTCCAGGCTGCAGGCAGCTGTTATTTTTTTTTTTTCATTTTATTTAAGTCTTCTTCTCCCTGGTACAACTCAACGGTCATCCTCGGGATGTATGTATGAATTTTAATAGTTTTATTAGTTACTGCATTTATCTATAAGTCATAATTCTTGCAATATATACATATAGTCTCATGTATGCCATACTTTTAAATCTTATAAAGTCTTTAATTACAATAGTTGATGCAAAAAAATTGAGAAAGAATTTGTCTTTTATATTCTTGTTATAATATTATGTCATTATTTAAAGTGATTTTTGACAAATGTTTCATTCTAATAAGTAAGGTGAAATTGTAATTGATATAAGGTAAACATAAAGATGAGTACTCATCAAATTATTTTCTCTATTGTGTCTGCTCTTTACAATGCATGCATGTTTTAACATTTAACCTCTTTTAAAAAAGAAAAAGAGAAAAGAAAATGCATGATAAACTTATTCATACTAATATTTCTTCTCTTCTTGTTGAAATATAGAAAGTGAATGACTCACCATAAGTAGTATATAATATTTTTTTTTTGTATACTTTTGAGTGTTTATACTTTGGATCCAAAGATGTTTAATGAGTCATTATATATATTTATATAAAGCAAATTCTTGATTTATGACAAATGCAAAAGTGATCACTTACTTAATTTTTTTTAAAAATGTTTGAAAATTTACAAGTAAATATGTTCTAGATATCTTCTATATAGAAATTTTGACACAATTGATTTTTCTTTGTAAGTTGACATTATCAAGTCATATATAAGATTGACATATTCATATAAGTTTCTTCCTTTTTTCGGAATATTAAACATCTTATGTTTTATGTTTATTTTGAATGAAGTATAGTATTAAAGGTATTTATGCAATTATTGTCAATTTATTTTGAAAATGTTCAAGAATATGCCTTTATGAGAGCGTAAAAATTCTCTCTTTGAAAATTATTATATTCATTTTGAAGATATTTTTGTTGAAAAATAATATCATGCTTTTGTTGACATTTTTTTTGCAACTTATTAATTTTATTTTCTGCAAAAATGTGTTATTGAATAATACTAAGGTTATTCATTTAAGATTTATTGAAAGCTTAAAAGGCTATGTGGTGATATAAGTAAATATTTTTTATGAGAGCCTAACTAATCTCTCTGCACTATTTATATATATATTTTTATGGTTGTTCAATTTTCAACTTACAAATTCATTTAATTTATTATGTGTTATTTGAAACCATATATGTTATATATAGTTATAACATGATTCATATACAGTTATAGTATATTTCATTTTTGTTCACAACTGAGAATATAAATATACATATTATTGTGTAATCAAATATTGTGACATATGCTAAAGCATTCTACTGTTATAGTGCATTGTGCACAGCCTAACAAGAGACTCTGCAAAGTTAAGGACTGTTGTTCTGCACTTAGTCTTTAAATTTTTTTTTTGATATATGATAGGTACCTATGAAAGAAACTTTATATACCTTTCATGTTAACATTTACTACAGTTGGTATATTTTCATAAGGATTACTATCATAACAGTAATTATTTTTTTTTATTGTTTAAATATCATGTACAACAATTATGTATATTCTTATAACTATTTCTGATATATTTATTTTGTGTATTTACTTAGTATATTTGTACATGTGTTAGAAAATATTGTCTTGATGAAAAATTGTTCATTTTGTCATCTCACCAATATTTTCTTTTGGGGGACCCTGGGTAATATGTGGTGGTTACTCCATAACCCCCCCATATATTTAATTTAATTCATTTTTTATTAGCCATTTTATTTCATATCACCTTCCTTTTTATTAATGTTCTCAATTTAAATTTAATTTCGGTTTCGCTTATTTTCATTTCGTCGCCTGTAATGTTTTCTTTCTTACTTAGCTTTCGAATGTTCCAAGCCGGTAAAATTCTGTTTGAAATCATTCCTTCCGGTTTTAAATTTGTTCGAGAACATTCTCGCTAGTTCTTTTGGGTGGAACTTCCGTTTATTCGGACACACCCCTAGCCTATCAAATTAAATTTCACAGGTGACGTATTTCAAGCCGTTATGTACATGGCCACCGGCTTTGGCCTCCCCTCTTAAGATGGTTATCAATTTTATTCTTATTAGTTACATATCTTTTCATACTGTATATTGTAATTTGGCTTAGTTTTTCCTCACCCCCTCTGTTGCTCTCTGCCAAATTGGCGTATTTTGCATTTACAATAACCCTTTCTCTTTTTCCCCTGGGCTCGCGGCCACCTGCGTGAGTTGCGCTGCTAGACACCTGCCGTAATGGATGCAGTCGTATGATTGAAAGTTTTTAGTGTAATTTCGGGGCAGAGGTGCTCCCCCGTTAACGAAGGATGGAACGGTTTTTTTTTGTTATGTTGATATTATTGCGATGCTGATTTTTAAGTGCGGCAAAGAAAAAGTGCTTCCCTCAAAATGCATCTAGGAAAGTGATGTTGATTTCTGTTAAGCAACGAGGAGCAAACCTTTTGTTTCAAAGGATCCTGAAAGTATTTTTGTTGTGCACTCTGTTTGGATATGCGTATTAAATAAGGTGACGTCGTGAAGCCTTTTATGTGTTGCTCTATTGATGCCACTTTTAACTAAAGAAGGTTGTCGACATGTTTATTCTAAATAGTTTTATTCTTCATCTTTTCGTCTAAAATTTTCGTCAAATATTTATGTGATTAATTCTTCAATTGTGCTTTTATATGTTCTCAATCCTCTGAAAAAACAAGCAGAGGTGAAGAACGTGTGCTTTAAGAGGTGAACATTTTTCTTTCATCAAGTGAACATATTTGATTCTCATAAAGTTTTTACTTCATTATTTTGCCCAATTTTATATATATAATTTTTGAATACCCAAGGGGCGTTATGAAGAAAATATTGGTTTGTATCTATGCAATATGAAGTATAATACATTTTGTTTTTTTTTGAAAGTTCATATTATGAAAGTTGCTCTTTTTCAAGAAGAAATAATATTATATTCTCCTTTTATGTCATGAGAAAATTTATAATTTACATCCTGTTGAGATATCTAAATTATATTATTGACAAAGAATTTTTATTGCTTAGAGATAGCAATTGTTGTGATTAGCATATATTATGATATGGTTTTTCTTATGAAGAGAGAGATTAATATGTACGAGTCAAAATAATATAAATATCTGAAGAAATATTTATTCATAAAAAAAGTAAAAACAGGTTCTTCATGAAATAAAAATAGTTTTTCTTCAAATTTTGTGTGCATAATAATTTTTTTGTGCCTATTGTCTGGATTTATTTGTCATCAACATCCAAGGACTTGACAGGTAACCTTTTTACCTTTTCAATTTTATATTTTTTTAACTTTATGTATGACATTTTATGTCATCATGGATAAAGAATATTTTTATTGTTTTTTAAGTGAAGTAAGGATGGTCACGTGGGTCGTTTGCAGGCCCCCATTCTCCGCGATGTGCTGTCATTATCACGATCACTTTGGCCTAATTGTGGGTAGAGGCAAATAAAAAGTGCTTTCTCCACTTTCAAATAAACATAACAATCAGTTTTATTATACATTAAACAGTTTAATATATTTAAAATATGTCGCACTCATTTCCCCCCTTTTACTATTAGTAGTAGGAAAACAACAGTTTAAGCTCAGGAGCAGGCGGGACTGCGGGACCGTCCCGCCTGCTCCTCCGGCTGCCCGCTGCCCCGCCTGCTCCTCCGGCTGCCCGCTGCCCCGCCTGCTCCTCCGGCTGCCCACTGCCCCGCCTGCTCCTCCGGCTGCCCCGCCTGCGGTCCCTCCTGCGCCCACCGTGCGTCCCCCTCCACAAACGCCCCCTAGTGGAAAAAAGGAACATTCTATTATAACAGGATAGGTGAACAACCTTCCCTAATTAAAAATATTATCAATCACATCTCAACTCGGAATCATACTATATGATGAAGATTAAATTTATATTTGAATTTTGAACAACCATAATTTTAATGAGTATTATTAATTAAGCGAAACACTGGAAAAATCTCAGTTTTTAACCATTTTATTTAGATTTCTTCAACTACAAGATGAGATTATCAATTTAACTCAAGAAAGTTAAACATATATTTGAATTTTGCTTCATAGACATCTTAATGAGTAGTATTAATTAAGTAAAAACAATAGAAAATATCCAGTTTTATAGAAAAAGACTGATTTCTTACGATTTTTATCAACTATATGATCAATGTAACGACTTAAAAGTTGAAAGTTAAACATGTATCCTAGTTTTTCAACAGCTATAGTCTTAATGAGTATCGTTAATTAAGTAAAAAAACAATGGAAAATATCAAGTTTTATGGAAAAAGACTGATCTCTTACGATTTTTATCAACTTAAGAGAGAAAACTTAAACATACATTTCAGTTTTTCAACAGCTATAACCTTAATGAGCATTCATAATTAAGTAAAAAACAATGGAAAATATCGATTTTTATAGAAAAAGGCTGATTTCTTACGATTTTTATCAACTGCAACATCAGTGTATCGACTTACAAGTTGAAAGTTAAACATGCATTCTAGTTTTTCAACAGCTATAATCTTAATGAGTATCGTTAATTAAGTAAAAAACAATGGAAAATATCAAGTTTTATAGAAAAAGACTGATTTCTTACGTTTTTTCAACTCAAACTTCAGACTATCAATTTGGTAGAAAGAAATTTAAGCATGCATTCGAGTTTTAGACAACCATTTCCTTCATGAACATTATTAATTAAGCAAAACAACAGAAAATATTAAATTTTTAACTGATTTCTTCATATTTATTTATTTTTTTATATATATATATATACATAAAATCAGAATACACAACTTAAAATAGAAATTTAAACATATTTTTTAATTTTTGAACAGTCGTTACCTCAAAGAATTTCAATAATTGAACAATTAACAAAGGAAACTAATGATTTTTTAACGAAAAAAGACGAATTAAACGAATTTGGTTAACTTTTACTCTAAATGGAAATTTCATCATACTTTTATATACTAACTAAGTAGAATTTTAATGCATAAACGAACACATTTCAGTAAATATTCAACGCACACGCAAATATGAAAACAACACCTGCTTCTTGTGACGTCATATTGAAACCAAAAGTTATTCCTCCGAAGTCCCTCACCATACCTTTTCTCCCCCATCTCCCCCAATTTTTTACCTTAGGTAGGGAAATGGACAATGCAATGACCTCTCATTCTTGTATATTTAGAAGTCTGGGAGAAAAAAACAGACATTTTATACACTCCAATTTCATAACAGTTACCGCAATATCCCAAAATTTGAATTTTGGAAGACATAATCAGTATAATTAATTAAACAAAATAATAAAAATATTATTTTTTAAGGTGAAAAGGTGAATTTAAGCGAATTTGATTAGTTTTACAATAGTCTTTTGAACAACAACTTGGAAATATAGATTTCTAACAGAAGAATTAAACGTATATTTTAATTTTAACAACAAAAACTTAACAAGTATCATTAATTCAACAAAAATAAATATCAATTTTAAAGAAAAGACGAATTTGAATAATTTTACACTAGTATTTTCAAAAGCAACATAGAAATATCAATACTTATTCACATATTTCACTTATTCACTGTATTCAGTACTATATTTAATAAATATGGATACAATTTAAGAATTTTCTAATCTATAATTAAATATTAGCTGTATATTTAATGTTACCCATGTTTTCAACATTAGTTCACAATCGTGAATTTTGTATTTTAAATACCATGTATTCAGGTTCAGATTATTTTCTCTTGAAATCATACAGAATTTTTTAACAGAGTTTGTTTTTGAAATCATTGAAGCAACTGTATTTAATATTTTTAACACCAATTTTCTAAGATTTTCTAACATTTTCCGATTATACATTCTTCAGAAGTACATTTCTAAATGTTACAATCACTTTACATATCGAAAAGATATCATTGAAGCAACTGTATTTAATATTTTTAATACCAATTTTCTAAGATTTTTTAACATTTTCCGGTTATACATTCCTCAAAAGTTATTATTACGTATTCTAAACAATAGAAAATATTAATTTTAAGAATAAAAAGACGAATTTAAACAAATTTTATTAGTTTTACACTATTTTTTCTCACCTCCAACACGGATATATCAATTTTAACAGAAGAATTAAACGTATATTTTAGTTTTTAACAACAAAAATGTAATAAGTATCATTAATTAAACAAAAATAAATATCAATTTTCAAGAAAAGACAATTTTTTACACAAATTTTCAACTTTGAAATACATTTGCTTACATATATTGTTACAGTATATTACTAAACTTAAACTTTTTAAAAAGTTTGAATGTCTTTACAAAGGTTCATACTTATATTTTTCACGTCTTGACTGCATTCGAAATCTTACAACAAAAGTATACTTTTATTATTATTATTATTATTATTCTAGAAAACCTAAAAAATCGTTTCTTGCTGCTTTAGACACTTGACATATTAAAACTACTCTACCCATATAATTAATCAAATTAGGACATGATTCATCTTACACTTCAAAATTTCTGAATTTTTACAATACTTATTTTCATCAAACTTTATTCTTGATCCTATATATTTTAATAGCACAGAATTTTAACATCTGTTTTTATCTACTTATCAAAAAATTATTAAAACACCCAACAACATTTTCCAAATATGAATATTATCTTTACAAATTTAATAATGCAAAACATACACGAATACAAAGTTTAATTTTTACAAACATTTCATATTTCAAATCAAACTATTCGAAATTTTCACAACATAAGAGCAAACATTAAACGAACTTTTTAACATTAATATTGCTTACATCTTTTCATCATAACTTTTAACTATGATAATTATCCATTTTTAGGTTGATTGTCGAAAAACTGTAACTGAAATTACATAAACTTAATGTAAAAAACCATGTTCTCACACAATTTCTTGAAATTCAACAAAGAATTGACTATTAATCCAATACTTATCTACTTCAATCTCGACTTTCGATAGTATATAGATATTGCATCATTACATACTTACAACTCTTTTCAAACGTTTATCAGAAAATCAAGTCAATCAAAGTCTAGTAGTTATTACATACCTGTTCCTCAGAAATATTACTATCATATGAAACAGTAAAGAAAATTAATAGATATTTAATATTTAATAATTTCATACGTGAAATTACTGCTGAATAAGAATACTAATAATCAAAAAAATCAACTGTTGGACAAAAAAATAGTACAGATTACCGAAAATTCAAATAATTTTTTCTACAAAAATTACAAAAATTAACAAATGAATGACAAGTTAGAGAAATAACTAAAAAAAAAAAAAATAATAATGAACATATTTACAAATTTATTAAAATCACACCTTTTTCTGGATTACAAACCACAATTTCTTGAAAAATTTAACACCGAATTTGTAAGATTTTAATCCTAGTATTACATACACTCAATAAATATTCAAAATTAACAAAAAAATAATTTTTTAGTCTCATCAATAAGCAGAAATTCTATATTAAAAGAATATTTTCATAGTAGTACTTATAAAAATGAGAGTTTACAAACTGATTTTCATAATTTTATCACATTTAAACTTAATATTTTACATAAAACATTATTTAATCAAATTTTATGCTTTCTAATTCAGTAAAATTCAATACTTTTTTAGTTTTTAAACCAATACCACAATATTTATTTACATCAAACTTGATTCTTCACCTTTTATATTTCCACATTACACACGTGAGATAAATACTAACTTGGATCAGGAGTTGAAGTCCATTCGATTTTCATCATGTACGCATTGCTCCTACACGAAATTTCTTACTGCTATAATCATCTAATGTATTAAAACTAATCTACTCATATTTTTAATCAATTCATCAGATGTTTCATCTCGCACTTCTGTATTATCGTGCATCAAGTTGCTTAAAATATAAATACTATCTTTATAGTTTTAATGATATATAGTATACATGGTTTATCTTGAGTTAGCACTTCCATAGTATTAATCAAATTATATGTTTCATCTTGCACTTGATCTTAATGATTTCATCTTGCATCTGAATTATCGTCCATCGAGTTTTTTTAAAATAATAATATATTTATAGTTTTTGATTATACATAGCATGTACGAATACAATCTTTAATTTTAACATTTCATATTTCAAATAACCTATTTCCGAAACCAAGCTATGTGAATTTTACCACAATGCTTATTATCATAGAATAATTTGTGTTTCACACTTTTCTAAAAATTATCAGATATGTACCCCTCAGAGAAATTACTATCATATGAATAAATGAAGAAAATTTAATTTATATTAAATGTACACGAAATTGATTGCAATATACATGTATTTAATAAAAATAAATAAATAAGCGATTATTTATACATTAAACCTTTACTAAATATATATTTCTTTCATTATACAGATGTTTCAACAAGATGAACCAAAACAGCAACAAACTTCAGAAATTAATGATCCGAATGATTCATCCCTAGCACATGTAGCGTTAACGAATAACAAATATGTGAGTACTTATATGAGAAATACTAGAATTCGTATATGAAACGTAATTAGAGTAAATACAAAATGATTTGTCTTACTACCTACACTTTAACAAGTGCTTTTTACCTATATTATTGAAGAGAATCCTAACTGTGTCCATTTATTTCTATTACAGATGTGCTCTATTTGTTACAAACACTTCTTAAGTAAATGGAATTTAATAGAACATACAAAAATCTATACAGGTGAAAAACCTTACACTTGGAAAGATTACCATAAATGCTGTTTTCAAGGAGACGTGAATCAAAAATGCACACATCATCATATAAAGCATCGTCAGATATATGTAAACTTAGCGAAGATATTCAAAAATTAGTCAGACTTTTGAAGAATTTAGAAATAAAGGAAGATATTTAGGCTATTTATCCATCATATTTTCACAACACTTACCACAATATCTCAAACTTAAAATTTGGAAGACATACACACTGCTGAAAAGTAATTTTGTGATTCTTCTAATCAGTATGAATGTATAGATATTATTTTGCAGTGTATTTTTTGCAGTATGCAATGGCGAAACCATTGTATTTGCTATTAAAAACAACAAAATTTTTGAGACTTTTTTCATAACTTTTTTGAAATTTTTGCAACTTTTTTTGCAATTTTTTTACATTTTTTTTTTAGCAAAAATTTTTCATTTTTTTAACGTTGTGATTTTCTTTTTTTTACTTTTGTAAAAACTTATTTTGAAAAAAAAAATTTTTGTAAAAAATGTTTTTGAAAAAAAAAATTTTTGAAAAAAATATTTTTGTAAGTTTTGGTTTTTGTAAAAAAAAATTTTGTTGTAAATATTTTTTTCAAAAACTTTGTTATGAGTTTTTCACTTTGTGGTTTTTGTTTTTACATTTGTGTTTTTTCTTTTCACTTTTGCAATTTTTTCATATTGTAAATATTTTTTGTTAATATTTCTAGAAAACAATGAAATTATTTTGTAAACATGCATATTTTTTCATACATCTGCTTATTTTTTGTATGTTCTTATGCATTTTTTAAGTTGTGAGAGTGTTATTTCACTTAAAATGTTATGTATTTCATTAATGTAATAGGTATTAGAAAAATAAACACAACGATATATGCATATAAAAGAATATTTAATGTGAGCATTTAAAGAATACACTGCAAAATAATATCTATACATTCATACTGATTAGAAGAATCACAAAATTACTTTTCAGCAGTGTGTATGTCTTCCAAATTTTAAGTTTGAGATATTGTGGTAAGTGTTGTGAAAATATGATGGATAAATAGCCTAAATATCTTCCTTTATTTCTAAATTCTTCAAAAGTCTGACTAATTTTTGAATATCTTCGCTAAGTTTACATATATCTGACGATGCTTTATATGATGATGTGTGCATTTTTGATTCACGTCTCCTTGAAAACAGCATTTATGGTAATCTTTCCAAGTGTAAGGTTTTTCACCTGTATAGATTTTTGTATGTTCTATTAAATTCCATTTACTTAAGAAGTGTTTGTAACAAATAGAGCACATCTGTAATAGAAATAAATGGACACAGTTAGGATTCTCTTCAATAATATAGGTAAAAAGCACTTGTTAAAGTGTAGGTAGTAAGACAAATCATTTTGTATTTACTCTAATTACGTTTCATATACGAATTCTAGTATTTCTCATATAAGTACTCACATATTTGTTATTCGTTAACGCTACATGTGCTAGGGATGAATCATTCGGATCATTAATTTCTGAAGTTTGTTGTTGTTTTGGTTCATCTTGTTGAAACATCTGTATAATGAAAGAAATATATATTTAGTAAAGGTTTAATGTATAAATAATCGCTTATTTATTTATTTTTATTAAATACATGTATATTGCAATCAATTTCGTGTACATTTAATATAAATTAAATTTTCTTCATTTATTCATATGATAGTAATTTCTCTGAGGGGTACATATCTGATAATTTTTAGAAAAGTGTGAAACACAAATTATTCTATGATAATAAGCATTGTGGTAAAATTCACATAGCTTGGTTTCGGAAATAGGTTATTTGAAATATGAAATGTTAAAATTAAAGATTGTATTCGTACATGCTATGTATAATCAAAAACTATAAATATATTATTATTTTAAAAAAACTCGATGGACGATAATTCAGACGCAAGATGAAATCATTAAGATCAAGTGCAAGATGAAACATATAATTTGATTAATACTATGGAAGTGCTAACTCAAGATAAACCATGTATACTATATATCATTAAAACTATAAAGATAGTATTTATATTTTAAGCAACTTGATGCACGATAATACAGAAGTGCGAGATGAAACATCTGATGAATTGATTAAAAATATGAGTAGATTAGTTTTAATACATTAGATGATTATAGCAGTAAGAAATTTCGTGTAGGAGCAATGCGTACATGATGAAAATCGAATGGACTTCAACTCCTGATCCAAGTTAGTATTTATCTCACGTGTGTAATGTGGAAATATAAAAGGTGAAGAATCAAGTTTGATGTAAATAAATATTGTGGTATTGGTTTAAAAACTAAAAAAGTATTGAATTTTACTGAATTAGAAAGCATAAAATTTGATTAAATAATGTTTTATGTAAAATATTAAGTTTAAATGTGATAAAATTATGAAAATCAGTTTGTAAACTCTCATTTTTATAAGTACTACTATGAAAATATTCTTTTAATATAGAATTTCTGCTTATTGATGAGACTAAAAAATTATTTTTTTGTTAATTTTGAATATTTATTGAGTGTATGTAATACTAGGATTAAAATCTTACAAATTCGGTGTTAAATTTTTCAAGAAATTGTGGTTTGTAATCCAGAAAAAGGTGTGATTTTAATAAATTTGTAAATATGTTCATTATTATTTTTTTTTTTTTTTAGTTATTTCTCTAACTTGTCATTCATTTGTTAATTTTTGTAATTTTTGTAGAAAAAATTATTTGAATTTTCGGTAATCTGTACTATTTTTTTGTCCAACAGTTGATTTTTTTGATTATTAGTATTCTTATTCAGCAGTAATTTCACGTATGAAATTATTAAATATTAAATATCTATTAATTTTCTTTACTGTTTCATATGATAGTAATATTTCTGAGGAACAGGTATGTAATAACTACTAGACTTTGATTGACTTGATTTTCTGATAAACGTTTGAAAAGAGTTGTAAGTATGTAATGATGCAATATCTATATACTATCGAAAGTCGAGATTGAAGTAGATAAGTATTGGATTAATAGTCAATTCTTTGTTGAATTTCAAGAAATTGTGTGAGAACATGGTTTTTTACATTAAGTTTATGTAATTTCAGTTACAGTTTTTCGACAATCAACCTAAAAATGGATAATTATCATAGTTAAAAGTTATGATGAAAAGATGTAAGCAATATTAATGTTAAAAAGTTCGTTTAATGTTTGCTCTTATGTTGTGAAAATTTCGAATAGTTTGATTTGAAATATGAAATGTTTGTAAAAATTAAACTTTGTATTCGTGTATGTTTTGCATTATTAAATTTGTAAAGATAATATTCATATTTGGAAAATGTTGTTGGGTGTTTTAATAATTTTTTGATAAGTAGATAAAAACAGATGTTAAAATTCTGTGCTATTAAAATATATAGGATCAAGAATAAAGTTTGATGAAAATAAGTATTGTAAAAATTCAGAAATTTTGAAGTGTAAGATGAATCATGTCCTAATTTGATTAATTATATGGGTAGAGTAGTTTTAATATGTCAAGTGTCTAAAGCAGCAAGAAACGATTTTTTAGGTTTTCTAGAATAATAATAATAATAATAATAAAAGTATACTTTTGTTGTAAGATTTCGAATGCAGTCAAGACGTGAAAAATATAAGTATGAACCTTTGTAAAGACATTCAAACTTTTTAAAAAGTTTAAGTTTAGTAATATACTGTAACAATATATGTAAGCAAATGTATTTCAAAGTTGAAAATTTGTGTAAAAAATTGTCTTTTCTTGAAAATTGATATTTATTTTTGTTTAATTAATGATACTTATTACATTTTTGTTGTTAAAAACTAAAATATACGTTTAATTCTTCTGTTAAAATTGATATATCCGTGTTGGAGGTGAGAAAAAATAGTGTAAAACTAATAAAATTTGTTTAAATTCGTCTTTTTATTCTTAAAATTAATATTTTCTATTGTTTAGAATACGTAATAATAACTTTTGAGGAATGTATAACCGGAAAATGTTAAAAAATCTTAGAAAATTGGTATTAAAAATATTAAATACAGTTGCTTCAATGATTTCAAAAACAAACTCTGTTAAAAAATTCTGTATGATTTCAAGTGAAAATAATCTGAACCTGAATACATGGTATTTAAAATACAAAATTCACGATTGTGAACTAATGTTGAAAACATGGGTAACATTAAATATACAGCTAATATTTAATTATAGATTAGAAAATTCTTAAATTGTATCCATATTTATTAAATATAGTACTGAATACAGTGAATAAGTGAAATATGTGAATAAGTATTGATATTTCTATGTTGCTTTTGAAAATACTAGTGTAAAATTATTCAAATTCGTCTTTTCTTTAAAATTGATATTTATTTTTGTTGAATTAATGATACTTGTTAAGTTTTTGTTGTTAAAATTAAAATATACGTTTAATTCTTCTGTTAGAAATCTATATTTCCAAGTTGTTGTTCAAAAGACTATTGTAAAACTAATCAAATTCGCTTAAATTCACCTTTTCACCTTAAAAAATAATATTTTTATTATTTTGTTTAATTAATTATACTGATTATGTCTTCCAAAATTCAAATTTTGGGATATTGCGGTAACTGTTATGAAATTGGAGTGTATAAAATGTCTGTTTTTTTCTCCCAGACTTCTAAATATACAAGAATGAGAGGTCATTGCATTGTCCATTTCCCTACCTAAGGTAAAAAATTGGGGGAGATGGGGGTGAAAAGGTATGGTGAGGGACTTCGGAGGAATAACTTTTGGTTTCAATATGACGTCACAAGAAGCAGGTGTTGTTTTCATATTTGCGTGTGCGTTGAATATTTACTGAAATGTGTTCGTTTATGCATTAAAATTCTACTTAGTTAGTATATAAAAGTATGATGAAATTTCCATTTAGAGTAAAAGTTAACCAAATTCGTTTAATTCGTCTTTTTTCGTTAAAAAATCATTAGTTTCCTTTGTTAATTGTTCAATTATTGAAATTCTTTGAGGTAACGACTGTTCAAAAATTAAAAAATATGTTTAAATTTCTATTTTAAGTTGTGTATTCTGATTTTATGTATATATATATATATATATAAAAAAATAAATAAATATGAAGAAATCAGTTAAAAATTTAATATTTTCTGTTGTTTTGCTTAATTAATAATGTTCATGAAGGAAATGGTTGTCTAAAACTCGAATGCATGCTTAAATTTCTTTCTACCAAATTGATAGTCTGAAGTTTGAGTTGAAAAAACGTAAGAAATCAGTCTTTTTCTATAAAACTTGATATTTTCCATTGTTTTTTACTTAATTAACGATACTCATTAAGATTATAGCTGTTGAAAAACTAGAATGCATGTTTAACTTTCAACTTGTAAGTCGATACACTGATGTTGCAGTTGATAAAAATCGTAAGAAATCAGCCTTTTTCTATAAAAATCGATATTTTCCATTGTTTTTTACTTAATTATGAATGCTCATTAAGGTTATAGCTGTTGAAAAACTGAAATGTATGTTTAAGTTTTCTCTCTTAAGTTGATAAAAATCGTAAGAGATCAGTCTTTTTCCATAAAACTTGATATTTTCCATTGTTTTTTTACTTAATTAACGATACTCATTAAGACTATAGCTGTTGAAAAACTAGGATACATGTTTAACTTTCAACTTTTAAGTCGTTACATTGATCATATAGTTGATAAAAATCGTAAGAAATCAGTCTTTTTCTATAAAACTGGATATTTTCTATTGTTTTTACTTAATTAATACTACTCATTAAGATGTCTATGAAGCAAAATTCAAATATATGTTTAACTTTCTTGAGTTAAATTGATAATCTCATCTTGTAGTTGAAGAAATCTAAATAAAATGGTTAAAAACTGAGATTTTTCCAGTGTTTCGCTTAATTAATAATACTCATTAAAATTATGGTTGTTCAAAATTCAAATATAAATTTAATCTTCATCATATAGTATGATTCCGAGTTGAGATGTGATTGATAATATTTTTAATTAGGGAAGGTTGTTCACCTATCCTGTTATAATAGAATGTTCCTTTTTTCCACTAGGGGGCGTTTGTGGAGGGGGACGCACGGTGGGCGCAGGAGGGACCGCAGGCGGGGCAGCCGGAGGAGGCCCGGGGCAGCCGGAGGAGCAGGCGGGGCAGTGGGCAGCCGGAGGAGCAGGCGGGGCAGCGGGCAGCCGGAGGAGCAGGCGGGGCAGCGGGCAGCCGGAGGAGCAGGCGGGACGGTCCCGCAGTCCCGCCTGCTCCTGAGCTTAAACTGTTGTTTTCCTACTACTACTATTATCTAATGGAATTCTTTTGTATGGCCCTGTAAATGAATAATAGCTCCATTTTCACCTTATATTTTACGGAATGTATATTTTAATGCACCTCGTAAAAGCATATAAATTTTAATATGTTTAACAGGGTATAACATCGTTAAAATTCCTTTGAAACGATTTTTCCCCATAGGCCGTAATGTAATAGGAAACTTTTGATTCTCCCTGTTGATAAACTAATCATGGTAGAAATTTCATTTTCAATCGGGTTCGTGCTAGGGTAAACGTCAATAACGTCCTAAAATTTCATGGCAATCCGAGTATATTTACGTGAGTTACAGACGGACAGACAAACCGAATGCAAAAGCACTTTTCAACTTTGTTGGAAAGTGCTAAAAAAGGTTGAAAGTAAAATTAACATTGCAAGATAATATTGAAACATTTAATCATTCTGACACATTAAGGGATCTTGTACCTTTTAAACGGGAAGAAAATTAACAAAAACATCCAAAGTTCGATTCAGTGTATCTTTAAAACTTTTATACATATTAACATGAAAATTTCACCGTTCAATATAAAAGATTATGCTTTTTAATAAACTGTCATTAAACATTTAATAGTCTTTCATCTAATATATTCATTACTGAAATTTAAAAACCTCTATTTTTTACTCCTTCGTGCCTTGCGCGCATCCTAACGACCCTATAAATCAATATTTTTGCATATATATATTTTTTTTCTGTAAAGAAGAATAATATATTTTTAAAATGATCTACTCTTAAATAATAATTATTTCATTAACCTTTAAAAAAAAATTTCTAAATAAAAAAAATCAAAATTTTGCATTTTTTAATAAATAAAATTATTCATAACTAAAAATTTTATCGCTATATACATAAAAGTAGTTCATTTTAAGCATACGTATGTGCTTATTAACTTAAAAAAATTTCACAACAATTCATACATATGTTCTCAAGATATCATGCGCGCAATGTCTAAAAACACAGTTTTTCAAAAACCTGTTTCAAAGTTGTAACTTTAGTTAATTACCAAACAAAATCAGCATCTTATTTTTGCTATAACTTCAGTTCTAATGGGAATTTTTGCACGCGGTTTGTTTTAAAATACTTCTAACGAATTATTTTATAATAATTAATGAAAATTGAAAAATCGTAATCTTGAAGCCTTAAAAGGTACTAGACCCCTTAATACAAAATGTACAATTTGTATTGAAACAACAAAAATAACACAATTTTTGTTAAATAAAAGGATGCAAAACAACAGCCTCAATTCTTTACAAAAGATATACATATTTTAAAATGCTGTTAGATTACACTCTCTTTCAAATTTTGGGTTGTGGCATGTTTTTTAGCTTTTGAAAATTGATTCTCATGTATTTTTTAGTGTTGAATCCAAAAATGACCACTCATTTCAATCCATCACATCAGGATTTTCACAAATTTCAAATCTATAGATACGCTGTAGATACGTAAGCATTTATTTAAAATGTCTAGAAGTAATTTTAACAAATCAGCAAGCATTTGAAGGAAAGGATATTCTTTAGTGCCCCCTAATAGTGACATCAGGACTAAAGAAATTAATTTAATTGAACATTTGCTTTTAGGAGCTGAATTGCCAGAATCATTAGAATCACATTGTATAATCCACGGTCCAGTTGCCCCCACGAAACCTTATATTATCTCTAAATAGTTTTTAAAAAAACCTTTCAGATAGTTTTATGCTCACAGTTGCTTGTAAATTAAACTTGGTTGCAGTTCATTTTGTTCGAAAGTAACAAAAGGTATGTTAGAGCCCTTGAAAACTAGTCGTTGGGGGCCACCGTAATACTTACCCATCATGGATATGTATATGAAAATAAAACATGTGCAAACAATTTATACAATGCATTGCAATTCATAAACAAAATTTAAATATTGTTAATATACATAGTAATGCTATATTAAAGAACTGCTGATGTACCAATTTCGACAAATTATATAAAACGCCAAACTACTCAAGTAGTACCGAACTGCGTAAAAGAAACATCCTTATAACTCCAAAAACAATAACTCTATTAACTAACAATTAACTGCATCGGATTAAACGTATCATTTCCAATTAAAATATACCTCTGAATTGAAGTTTGAATTAAATACAGGGTCATGAAAAATCCGAGAATGTGGAAAACAGGATTACAAATATCTCGGCAACTAATAATCCGATCGACTTCGTTCTATATGCAAAATGTGTGTTATTTTATTGCCTTTTACGCCCATTCCTTAGAACAAAAAAATTCGAAAATTTTTATGTACCTTTCATCAGAACGAACTTTTCGAGAGTCCGAAAAAAATAGTTCCTGATAATCGAGGTTGCTGATATTAAATAGACTTCGTCCCATTCTTACATACTAACTACATACAAAATTTCAAGTCTCTATCTCAATTTGTTCGGGAGATAGAGCGTTTACAGACAGACAGACAGACGGACGGCAAATTTTTCTTTCTAAAAATGTTTTTCGGAATCTTTACTATCTAAAACGTGTAAATCCGTCAAAAATTTTTTTTCGATTTTCAAAACGATTGCAAGACTTACCCTATACTACGTATGATGGGTAAGTAAAAAGAAAAAAGAAAAAAAATCATTTTTCTTGTGCTACAACGTGTAAACACAGTTGTTGACCACGCATTCTATAAAAACTGAGAATGAAAATCTCTTAGCCTTGGTGGCGCCATGTACGGGCCTATTGCCAAAACATTGTTTTTTAATCCTTTGCTTAAGTTGAGGTGTTTATTCGCGTCTCTACGATATTACGAAATACATTACCCATACTAGCTTTGTTTTTTAGCGGTGGCTGTTTTTTTTTTTTTTTTGTATCTGCGAAAAAGGCAGGTGTTTCTCCTGTTTTTGTTTTTCGATTTATTTTAGGCAGCTAGTGTTAGTCAGAATTGTAAAAGCACCTCTTAAATTTCTGTGCTAGTGATTTTGAAAACCGTTTCAGCATAATTTGTTTTTTGCACATATGTAATGCTACCTTCTCATTAGATAATCGAATTCAATTTCGAATGATATCTTGTTTACATGCGTGCTTTTTCATTCTTATTTCTTGTGTACAAAGTAACCAAAACTTGCTACTTTGTTTCTCTTTTTCCTTTGATTTAAAGGAACTTTAGCAAACAGAGATACACGGTTGAACAAAATATATCGAACATTTTTATTCGAAAATCTTTGTTCAATTATTGTATTTCTTGTAGGCCTCTTGCAAATGTTTAAATGTGAGAAATTCTCTGGTGAGACGTCAAAAATTTGTTTTCGGTGAAAATGCTGCTGAAAATTCGGCAGGTACAAAACTATCTGTATTCCAAAAATATCATTCTTTCCTTCCGAAGTTTTTAGGATTATTACTCATCAATTTTGATCGATTTACATCGGCTTTTATGAGACTTTTTATTGCTATGAACTTCATTGTTTATAATAATCAACCATCACTGGTTCAAGACGTGACTGCAAATTATGAAGCAAGCAATGCAAAGTCTATACTCCCACACAAGTGTCGCCAGACAGGCTACATTTTTTGATTGGCACAGCTTTTATTAAAGGATAAAATAAAACGAATTTTGCCTTTTTAAAAAAAGTGACGGTCCCGAAAATGTGATTTGCTTTATGGATCCCAGGCAATCAAAAATCCCCAGTATGGGGAAAAAAAAAAAAAAATATTCCAGGGTTCCCAGCATCTTGTAAAGTCAGGGAATTTCAAAGTAGTCATGGAAAATCGGGGAAATTTCAAAATATGCAGGAAAAGTAAGAGAATTTACAAATATTTTCTAGAAAGTCATGGAAAAGTGTTGGGGGATGAAAATGGCACGAAATCCTTAAAGTCTCGGGAAGAAAATCACAATTCATCAAACAATTGCCAAAAGATGATGATTGCAGAAAAAATTGGCGATTTTGACAAAAGATTGCGAAAATAAGTCGCAAATTTCGCTGTATACCTGTTTGGGCAGAGAATTTTTTAAGATTTGGTCAGAGAAAGTCAAGGAATTTTTTTGAGATTTGTTCATGGAAAGTCAGGGAGTTTGCCAGTCATGGTTTGCCGGGAACCCTGCATTCTAATCCCTGATATTCTTTAATGGTAAAAGCAGTCAGAATTACTCTTTTTCATTCTTTCTCTTTCTTCTTATATTTAAAATTTATATATATATATATAAAAAAAAACTGCCCTGAAAAGTGCCTTTTTTTGCTTTTCTGTGGCTTTTGCCTTCTATTTTGTGTAGATTACAGCCTTGCCCTGTCCCGTCATTTTGTTTTGAACTTATTGCGAATTTTTTACTATTTTTTCTCTTCCCTCTAGTAGTTCTTGAACTACAGTTACACTTATTCTCTTAATTTATTTTCATTAAATTTAAATCTTAAATTTTTCTTATTTTAAATTTATTCTCCTTTTTAAATTTTTATTTATAATTTAAGTAGTTTTTTTTTTACAGTTTAACTTTTCTTCCCCTATGGTTCCACATGTTGTAAGACTATTCACAGTATATTCCGCGAGTAAAGTTGATTGCAACTAGGCATTACATTAAACGAAAGACAATCTATTCCATGTTTAATCGGCCTCTGCTCCCCACTCCCTACTAACTCTCCCTAAAGCCGGACGTTTTACTATAGGCGATGGTTTGCAGACGTATTATCTAAAAAAATGCTGCTCTTTAAAATGTTTCCCTAAATATATAAAAAAAGATATGTAAATTCTTTTAACAAAAATATTCTGAGATATTGTTGCTAAAAATATATATATCAGTAATTCCTTCCTTTCCCCCTTTCAATGAGATTGTTTACAGGGCCTGATTAATGCACGGGCCTCCGGGGCCGCGGCCCTGGGCCCACCCATTTCAGGGGCCCAGAAATTAGCTGGCTGATTTTTTTTCCTTAATCAAATTCTTTTTCAAATAACATATAAAATATGTTATATGTTTTATAAAATATGAAATGTAAAATTTTAAATATTCTGAATGACTTAATAAAATTCTTAGAAGCTTTTAAACCTAGACACTTTTTATCCAAACAACTTTGTCAACTCATCAAATAAACCTTTTTTTGTCTGAAAGTGTCACCGAAAAGGGTAGGTAGGGGGGGGGGCAACTTTTTAACAGGTCCTGGGCCCTTCAGCTTGGTCGGGCTCTGATTGTTTAGCCAAACTGTGACCAGATCTAGAAATTCCTATCCCAAACAGACCTCTACTCTTAATATGTGCTGTATCCCGACCTTGAAAATCGGGAAAAAACTAAATCTCTTCCCAATGCTTTCGCTCGGAAGCATTTCGAGTGCCTATCTATCTAATCTCGTTATCCCAGTTCCAGAAGAAAAAACAAAATTAAAAAAAGAATCTTCGTTATTTTTTTTTCACGCCGTCAAATTGGATGTCGAAGGATGATGACATCGAATTTGACGGATCGTGTTCGAGATCCAACCTTGAATATTTCATGCGATATGGAAATGATTCTCTGCTGGGCGTTTTCTTCTCTGCCGTTATTTTATCTCGCCCTCCTGTTTTTGTGGTGCAAATAAATGCGAAGGACACGCGTTAGATTAAATGAACTTATCGGAGGGATTGTTTTCAGATATGTTTATTTCCAAACGATTTATTTTTATTTTATTTTTAACTTTATGATAATTTACTCAAAGATTTCGAAATGTGACACCTGTTGCGTTTGGGTTGAAAATATAATTCTACATCTATATAGTGAATTAAAAGTAAATGCCGTTTAGAAATAGGGATAGGACGAATATTCAATTACTATTCGGTATTCGGCTCTTAGGGTTCATACATTATGTCCCACGTTTTTTTCAATATTTTTGATTCCCCCTTCCTTTTGTCACATGTCACGCCATATTACATAAACACTTACTTGCAGTTCCGAAACAAAGCATTACGTCATAGATAACGTTTCAAATTTAATTTTTAAACTTGAATTATGTGTTTTAATGACATTGGTGAGCATAACGATAAAAATGATTCATGTACTTATTTTGTGTGAAAAAATGTTAAGATTTGTAGCAAAAAACATAAATAATGTAGAATAGTAATAAAATATTAATATGAAGAGCAATTAAAAACAGTAGTGTTTTGGAAATTAAAATGGAATGTAATATTTAAATGTTATCAATACAAAATACTTTAATTTCAAATTTTAATCTGCTGATTTTTAATGCCTTTGTATTAACCAAAATGTGTGACAAATCCCTTAGTCACAAACTGTCACAATTTCATGAACCCCTCTCCCCTCTTCCAAGCGTGGCATCCTTTATGGACGTCCTCTTATGACAAATATCGAAAGCTTGTTGGTCGAATGCTTCGGCCGAATGCCTGCAACCGAATATTTCGAGATATCTCGCCGAATATTGCAAGATATCTTGTTAGACAAGATAAACTCAAGATACGAATTCTTAATTTTTTTTCTCTCTAATCTACTCCAGTATTCTGACCTATTCATAAAGTTAATTTGGCCTAGATGTCGTATCTTCCCGCGAGCAGCCATTTTGTTTCCCTATTATTTCTCATGCATTATTATTTAACCTTAAACTGCAAAAACACCTGGATGATAATGTTAAGTCTATGGGGGTGTTCTTTTTAAATATCTCGATCAAATTTTTTTTAAATATATTTACATGGTTTTTTTTACATAGCTGAGGATGATCTACAACTGGGCTAGTTTTTACTTTTTCGATTTTCATTCGAAACCGGTTAGAACAGTTCTGAAATTGAAACTATCATAATATAAAAAAATATATAACCAAAATCGAAAAAGTAAAAACTAGCCTGATCGTAGATCGTCCTCAGCTAATCTATGCAAAAAAAAAAAAAAAAAAAAAATCACGTTAAAATATTAAAATTGGCGCGAGTTATTTGAAAAGAACGCCCCCCATAGAATTAACATTATCATTCGGGTCTTTTTCAGTCAGTAGTGTGGACTCTTAATGGGACCGGGCCTATTTTCACTGATTTCTGAACTGGCTGGTCTGGCCTCGAACCGAACTTTTAATATTTACACTGTCCCGGGCCGGCCCTGGAAATTCCGGCCCGCGCAGACCTCTAACATGTTGTCTGTTAAAAAAAAAAAAAATATGTACAATGTAATGATTTGTAATCCGAGTATACCTGCATATTCGCGTCTGAACATTTGTTCTCCTTTCCCCTTGATGGGAAATGAGATCAAGATCGCCCGCTGTTGCGCCTTGCTTCTCTTCACGAGTGATCAACACGTGAGTTCGGTATGCGAGAGACATATTTTTTATTTTACTTTTTTGTCGGTAGAAAACAAATACATAATCTCTCTCTCATGTGAATCATACAGACTCATTCGTTGTTGCATCAGGATTTCATTTCCCAGCTTCTTTCCGAGGTCGGGCGCGCAGCGGAAGGTCAGCTTGAGATAAGAACAAGTAAGAAAAATCATGCGTCAAGCATAGATTATGAAACACTTTCCAACACTTCCTGGAATAGTTTATCACAACTTCGCTGTTTAACACTAGAACTGCGGAAAAATTCACGCAAAGTTTTGTAAAAATATTTTGAACCAGAAAAATATATACAGTAGACTCCCTCAAATCCGCACAGCTGGGGACCAGAGGTTTTGCGGGTTTTAGAATTTTGCGGATTTCTGGTCATTGCTTTGTTTACGTTTTTTAAAAAGTAATTTGAATGTAATTAATAATGAAATCGAAAGTATAATGAATGATTACAATATGCTAAATTATTAAAATAAGTAATAAACTAAAATAATAAAAAATTAGATAGTTTTTAAAATGATAAAAATACTAAAAGCAAAGGTCAAATTAATAATCAATAATGTACAATTAAATATTCATTATAGAGATGAAATGTGTTTTTCCTAAATTATTCAATGAAATTTGCCTCATAAAGGTACATTACTAATTCACATCAAGATCATAAAATAATAAAGCTTTATTTCAGGTTTAGCCAGACTTAATAACAAAAAAAGTTTGATTAATACATAAATATATTTGGTAAGATTGATTACCAATGATATCAGTAATATCTTTATTTTTTCAGAAATAAATTATTCTTTCTTCATGAAAAAAACATGAATTCAATAACCTTGACAAAAATTACAAATCAAAATATATATGGAATTGATATAAAACTAAAAAAGTCAAATTTTGCACCTACATCTGAACTGAATATTTCATTGTTTACATCCATAAAAAGTGTGCGGATTTTAGAGATTTGTGGATTTTAGGAGTGCGGATTTGAGGGAGTCTACTGTATATTTATTTAATTTAATTATTTAACTAATTTCAATGCAATATACTTGTAACTTATTTTGTTTTAATTTAATTTGATAATTTTACTTTTTAAACGAGTTACATTATTCTGAATGTGTTGGAAAGTGCTCCATAATCTGTACTTGACGCATGATTTTTTTTTCTTTTCACACGAAACAAAATTGGAGATTAACTAATTGAAAACAGATAGAATTTGCTTTATACATTCACTAAAGAAAGCCAATTTTAGGATTCGATAAAGAATATCAAGAAATCTATAAAACAAAATTTTAAATACAAAAGTTGTTTTTAATTGAAGAATTTTAACGTAAATGTAAGCTTGTCTTAGTTGTGCTTATACTGTAAGCTTGTCTTTTCGCATAATTATTATAGGTTTACATTTAAAATAAAAATCTTCAAACATAAAACTGGAAAAGATATTTGCTTTTTTCTTAGACTACAAAAGTCACTTCTAGTGACAATGAATTTTTTTTTTTTTTTTTTTTTTTTAATCTATAGATAAACAGTATAGGTAAACAGATAACAGTCAATGACAGCTAAAAATTTTATTTGCACTTGTTTTGACTGAAAATATGAAAATTATCTTGCACAGTTATATTTTGAAAATGAATAACTAAATATACAAAATATCAAACATCTTGATGTCTTGAAAATAAATATCAAGTGCATAAAAATATCAAAAATATTTAAAAATATATATCGAATATAGGTTTGTAAACATCAAAATTCTCGATATTTTAAAAAGAAATATCGGATATTATATGTAATGATGATTGTCCGAACCCCGGGCGCCGCCCCGCTTTTCCCAGGCGACTAAAAAAATTCCGCAGAGCGATTAACTTTTTTACATACTTATTAATTTCATTTTTTTTTTTCTTTATCCAAAAAATTCCATGTACGAAATTCTTATTTTTAATAGCGCGAGAAAACATATCGTACCGTCGCGCGACGGTTCCAGTTAACCAGTGTTCCATTTTGCAGTGAATGGTTTAATGTCAATTAAATGTTAATCATGTTGACCCCTAAGGAACTTTCAACTTTTGTCAGTCCCTGATCATTATGCAGTGCAACCTCGATTATTCGAGAAAATTGGTAAACGCTAGTACTTCGTATATCGGAAATCTCAGTTAATAAAAATCGTGTATAAAAACTTGCTGTGCTCACAAATTTAACATCTCTTGGACTAAAAAAGTTTTGTTTTACTGTTCAACAACTTGAAAAAGAAAATAAACTACCAGTAATAAATTTTAAAATGAAAATTGGAATTTTTAAACATTTAAAAGAAATTTTTGAAAGAAACATTTTCAAAAATAAAACAAATCTCAAGATTTTTTTTTCTAAGTTTAATAACATTAATCCTTCTATAGTTTAAAAAAAAAAAAAAAAAAAAAAAAAAAAAAAACGAAACTGATGTGTAAGGTTTCCGGAAATAACGCGTCCGGGTGGACCACACCTTCATGAGTCGAATGGACCAATCAGGAAAGGGCCCTTCTCGGATGGGCTTGAAAATGAGTACACTTCCTTCCTCCCCCCTTATGCTGCTATTTTGGTAGATTTTCCTAGTTTTTATGGGTATTTAATGCTCGGTATTTTAATAGGTGTACGTTTATGAGAGGAATTTCAAAATTGAGTGTATGGAAAATAAGGTATCGCGAAGCGATTCCATGGGGTATTGGCGAGCGCAGCAAGCAGGGGGGTAGCCTACAACTTGGAATTGCGAAGCGATTACGCGGGGGGTTGGCGAGCGTAGCGAGCAGGGGGGCGGAGCCCCCCTAGTTTGTTAAATTTATATTACTTTGTGAGGGAAAAAAAAGTGTTTACCTTTTAGTGAAAAAGTATTGATTTTTTGTGAATAGCTGTGCGATCATGCCAACTTGAGAGTAAATGAATTTTGTGTTTTTGTGTTTTTTATGTAACATCGCTTCTTTGATCCATATATTTTATTGTACTTGTTATTACCAGTCAGTTACAATGTGAATTGCAGACTTTGAATCCACAAGAGCCGGTAGCATGGACAGTAAACTAAAAAGTATGGTTCGTTATTGGTTTGGTTAACGTAAACCTCGATTAATTGAGGTCCCTGTATTCAACAATGGCTATAAACGATTATGCATGCATTCGGAATTTTGATAAACACTACTAAAAATTTTGCAATGGTTTGAATCAACTTTTAGTGCTTCCGGGTTCATTGATATATATCATATATATTATAAAGCAGAAGTTCTGAAACTTCCAAACGGGTGTTTTCAAAAACTACCCGATGGATCTTTTTGCAGATTATATCATTCGATAGGAAATATTTTTGCGGAGGTTTATGATACAAATATACAGGGATAACTCTGATTTTTCGTACTAAATTTCGTATTTTTCGGTTATTTATGACGAAAGGGTTGCCAGTACTTATTTTTTGGCGAAAATTATCATTACTAAAGAAATTAACAAGTTGGAAATTGCACGTGAACGTAGCAAATGAGGTGCGTTCGTACGACAACGAAGTTTTAAAAATATTCAAATCTTGCTGATATAGTAGAGCGTACTTCGGATACAGTATAGTAGTCGAAATTTTTTTTTGTGTTTCTGTAAATATACAGAAAGTAATTTTTATTACACCTCAGAATCGTATATCTTATTCATAAAATGCGAAATAGTTGAATATAATTAAAACACGTATCAAACAATGTTTCCCCGTGGAGCATTATGTAGTGGAATACTTTTGTGTAGCCCTATAATTTAATAATAAAAATTCTTTGCATCACAGATTGTACAGAAAGCATTATTTAGTATATACTTCATAGATTCATGCCCATTCTATTATGTTCGAATGAGTGTAACATCATAAAAATGCATTTGAAACTTTTTTCCCATTGACCGTAATGTAATGGAACACCTTTGATTGTCCCTGTAAATGATCTATGCATCCGACTTTCATAACATTTGAAATGACTCGATAAAATTAAGTAATAATTATATGTTTTAAACTTCAAACGATTAAAATGCATTTGAAAATTTTTTCCCCAATTGTCCGTAATGTAATGGAATCCTTTTGATTGTCCCTGTAATTGATCTATGCATCCGATTTTCATAACATTTGAAATGATTCGACAAAATTACGCAATAATTATATGTTTTAAAATTCAAACGATTAAAATGCATTTGAAACTTTTTTCCCCATTGACCGTAATGTAACGGAATCATTTTGATTGTCCCTGTAATTGATCTATCCACCCGATTTTCATAAAATTTGAAATGACTCGACAAAATTATGTTATAATTATGTATTTTAAATTTCAAACGATTCGGTTGGGTAGTTTTTGCGTTGTTATATGCGGACGGACAGACGGACGGACTGAGCGACAACAATAGGTGCTACGTATTTACATAATTACGAACGCACCTAAAAAGGATATATCTGTTAGAAATATTACAAACATCTTGCAAATAAAGGCAAAAAGTATTTACTGATAATAAAATAACTATTGATAACAAAAAAAAAAAAAATAATAATAATAAAGAAAAACCATTTAATGAGACATGATATCATAAAAAAATACTTATCTTAAAAATAAAAGAAATATTTGTAACGCTTAAAAAATAACGTGAATTATTACATTTGATGCAACATTTGGCGACTTATCCTTGCGTTAGAATAAAAAAAAAATAACTTGAAAATTTGATTAAATGAATTTTGAACGATATTTATTTTCCTTTCTATTATTTCCTTTCTTTTTTTTTTTATCAAATTTCGGTAGTACATAACTTACTCCAGAGAAAGGCATATCTAATTATAAAAGTAATTGTGAGTTATATGTATGTTTCTTTGAGATTTTTTTTTACTTTTGTCGGCAAAGAATTAAGCCAAAAATGCATATGTTAACATTAGGTTGCAATAAAGTTGTTTTTTCCAAAAAGGAGATTTTTTTGGAGTAAATTTTAGTATTCAATTGTAAGTTCAATAAACATAAGTTAATATTTTAAAAATTGTAATCAAATATTTAAATTTTAGCTTCAGTGTGAAATTCTGCCACACACATATATACTGTAAAATAATGTCCTTCTTTTTCAAAAGTTTTTCACCGTAATTTTGAAAATTGTAATCAAGAAACAACCTTTTTTTGCGCCATTTTGTCAAATTCTCTTCCAGGGAAAATTAGTTTCAAAATTTACAAACTGAACAAGGAAATCTATGCAATTTAAATGAAATTTATACAATTTCGCGTTATTACTATCGATAAATTCAACATTTTGAAATAAACATTGCCTGCTGAAAAAAATGGCACAGATGTCATATATGCACCACATTGGCGCGATTGCAACAAAATGTCGATTTTATGTTCATATGGTACCTCGGCTATTGTATATTTATTAATAAACTATTTACTCTTATTTATTTTTTTAAATGATGTAAATTGTTTTATTTTATAATTTTTAACAAAACATTATTTATTTATTTTTATTTCCTTTTTAAAATAATAGAAAACAATTAATATATATGTAATTGATATTTTAAAATGAAGTTTTCGCCAAATTTGTGTGAAAAAAGAAAAAAAAATGCACAAATGTGATGCATATATGGCATATGTGCCAAAATATTTTACAAATCTGTTTTAATTAGCCATTTCTTCTTCAATTTTCTTCATATTTTTCCTGCGTTAGATAATATTTAAAATGATATTGGACTAATCTTCGATAATTGAACACCGCCAAGTAGCATATGTATTATATTATTGAAAGTTTTACTGGCACAGATATTATATATCACCAAGGTAAGTAATAGACTTTAAATTGGCATTATTTTGTCTGACATATTAACCCGACTATTAATATTTATTTATAAATAAAATGTTTATTTACTTTATAAATTGTATATATTGTTTTGTTATATACTTATTAATTAAACTTTTTTCCTCAATTTTTATTACTATTTAAATAATATAAAATAATTTAAATATACACATGTAACTGGTATTCGAAAACAATGTTTACGCCAAATTAGCATAAAAAATTATCGCGCCAAACTTGGCGCATATGACATCTTTGCCGTTTTGTTTATGTATTAAGGAAACTTCTAGATCATCAACGATGTTATAGAAAATTGGTCGGAATATTTTATTTGAGATTATTAAATTTATGGTTTTTCATTATGAAACAAACGAAGAAAAGAAATTTTACTATGGATGCAACTACAGAATTAACGACTGCTTGGTGTTTTTTTTTTTTATCGAAAAGGCAATTTTTTAATTATTTGTTTACTTTTTTTTTTTTTTTTTTTTTTTTCATTATTATAATCATTTTTTTCCATTTTTATATACGCATCACCTTAGCGCGTTTTTTTTTTTTTTTTTTTTTTTTTTTATCTGACACCAGTTTGGCAAACACTAAGTTTTCAAATACCAGTTACATATTATATTATTTTCTATTATTTTCTATTATTTTAAAAAGGAAACAATAATAAATAAGTGAAATTTAATTAATAACTATAGAAGAAAATAGTAAAGAAAAGTAAAGAAACAGTTTATTAGTAAATAAACAACAATAACCAGATTATGACGCAATCCATAAAATCACAATTTTGTTGCAATCGCGCCAACGTGATACATACATGACACCTGGCCAAAATATTATTGGCTATATTATTATTTATATATTTTTATATTATCTGGTACTACTTAATTATCCCATCGACCAAAAAACTGCTGCATTTAAAATATAAGATTAAATGTCAATAATGGATTATCGTAAATGTCACATTCATTTGACATTAAACATGTTACATGCGTTTGTTTACGTTATCAACTATTTTTTGATTCGACGTTTTATTTGTATTTCCATAAATATTTTAGTAATTTATTGATTCTTTTGTTATTTAAAATAAAAGTTATATCCGTTTGTATAATATGGTGAATCGTTTTGCAATATGTATAATTTGGCGAAATTGATCGATGGAATAATAAAGTAGTACCTATTATTTGTTAAAATTCTATCTGGATATTTAAGTTGACAGAACTCGCGTACTTTTCCAGTCTCCGTAGAGGCATTCGCCAAGCTGTCGTTAATTCTGGGTTTTAGCCTTATGTATTTTTCATCTGCAGTTATTTTACTATCACTAAAAAAGGAATATTTGCAATGCGCGGGAAAAATCTTCGGAATAACAATGATATCGAATTAAATATATATATATATATATATATATATATATATATATATATATATATTTGCAATTAATTTATCAATCATTCAGGTTAAATCAAATTCTTTAAAATTGGCTAAGAAAAAAATATACACATTTTGCTATGCACTTTGCTGGAACAGACCAAGGTAGAGAGAAAATTGTAGTAGACCTGCCAGGAGAGGACGGTTATTAAAAAATGTAACGCAACATGTAATGGAGATTGTATTTAGGCTACCAGATCTACATATAGTGCAAGTTCAGATTCGAGAGTTTAAGAACTGACATATGATAATGTGCGATATGAAAATTAATAGAGTTTGATAATCATTGCAATTCTTTCTAACAAAATAATGTGATGAGTAGATAACATTTTGATTCCTGCTGTCATAACGGTCTCATTTTCATATCAAACTCTACTATCTATATTAATAAAATAACAAATCGCTCTGTCTGCGTGTGTGTGTGTGTGTGTGTGTGTGTGTGTGTGTGTGTGTGTGTGTGTGTGTGTGTGTCTGCGATGGCTAGCAAAATCTATGGGACGTACGAAGCTCAAAATTTTTTTGAGAGTAGCCCAATATCTCTCCTGATGCACCTGAGCTTCAGAATTTCGAAATTCTATTTATTAACTGAGTAATTAATTAAATTCCAAAGATCACTCTCATAAAAAATCGCCTTTTTTCTTCTTTTTTTCCCTTCATTTAGTTATGGTTGGTTGGTTGCATAAAATTTTCGCATAATTAATTAAAAAAGCTGGAACAGACCTTTAAAATTCATAGACTGCAAACTGTCAGTTTAAATGATGATTTTTTATCACAGCGGTTGTAAACCATGGAGGAAAAAGATAAGTGGTGGTGAAGTAAACCGAAAAAAGGGTTACAAGATTAAACCATTTATCGCTCAAATTTTAATGTCCCAAACAAAAGCATGTGGAAGGGATTTTGTATTAATAAGACGAATTGAAAGAAATGAATTACAGCTGAAGCGTATTTTACGAACAAATAGTAATTTTTTAAAATGGTCTTTTTTCTATTATATCATTTATTTTAAAAAAATGTTTGCTTTTAAAATAATTGAAATTGATAAATTCGAAATAATAAAGTGTCAAAATAAAATTAAATAAAATATTGAAAACATTTGATTTAAACTAAAAATTGTATTACTAAAAGTTTTCTTTTTTTTCAGAACTTTTTAATACTTTATAACGTAGATGAAAAAATGTTTTTAATTTAACAACATATTAATAACTCTATGTCAATATATAAAATATATTTATGAAAACATTCTTTTAAAATCATGCGCGAAAACTTAAATAACAAATATTAGTCTAAAATCTAGAATTCAGAGTGCAGACGATTTTAAGACATTAACGAAAGAATGTTAACTTTTCAAGCAAAATCTTAAATGATGCTTCTATATTGATATTTCAAAGTGACGGCTAGGTTACATTTATGTTATATTTAAGTTACGGTAGGGTGATGTTAAGTCGCAGTTAGGTTACAGACAGATTATGGCTATGGTACAAAAGTTTACGGTTAGGAATTTGTCCACAGAGTCAACATTACGCATGCTTTGATTAAAAAAATACACTTTTGTTAAATGGCTCTGAAATTATAATACTATATACCAATCTTTTATCATCGCGTATCGATTTCATTCACGGTATAGTCGGATTTAAGAGTGATATAATTAGTTTGAAATTCAAAATATTTCACTTGGGATTTCCATGCAAAAAAAAAATAATAATTAGTTTAGTTATTAATATTAGTTATATGATTTAACAGTGATTTTTACGGGTAAATATCAACACTTTAACACGAAACTAACGCAATCGTTGGATACATGTTCCCTCCCGTGTTTCTCATTGCTCATTTTAAGTATTTTTAGAGCTTAATATTAGTTGTTTTTAAAACCGATTTTTCGCAAAGTCAGCTGCGACGTATTTCAGACAATGCATTTCTGCATGCTTCCAGTTAATGATAAAATCATACAAATTTCAAGTTCGTTTAATATTGTTAATACGGACCCGGGCAACGCCGGGCGGGTCAGCTAGTGTAAAATAAAAATCAATAATCTGTATTAATAAAATAACAAATCGCTCTGTGTGTGTGTGTGTGTGTGTGTGTGTCTGCGATAGTTAGCGAAAACTACGGTACGTACGAAGCTCAAAATTTTTCTGAGTGTAGCCCAATATCTCTCCTGATGCACCTGACGCTCAGAATTTCAAAATTCTATTTATTAACTGAGTAATTAATTAAATTTCAAACCTCACTCTCATAAAAAAATTGCTTTTTTTTAGCTTTTTTTTCCTTTTCATTCTCTTATGGTTGGTTGCATAAAATTTTCGCAGAAATAATTTTAAAAACTGAGACTGACCTTTAAAATTCATAGACTGGCAAATTATCAGTTTAAATGAGGATTTTTTTTTTTTTTTAATCACAGCTGCTGTACGCCATGGAGGAAAAAGATAGGTGGTGGCGAAGTAGTAAACCGAAAAAAAGAAAGGTTTGCAAGAGGAAACCATTTATCGCTGAAATTTTAATGTCTCAAAATAAAGCACGAGGAAGGAATTTTGTATTAATAAGACGGATTGGAAGAAATGAATTGAAGCATATTTTACGAAGAAATCGTAATTTTTTATGTTTTTTTTCTATTATATTATTTATTAAAATAAATGTTTGCTTTTAAATAATTGAAATTGGAAAATTAAAAATAATTAAATGTCAAAATAAAATTAAATAAAATATTGAAAACATATGATTTGAAGTAAAAAATTGTATTACTAAAAGTTTTCTCTTTTTTTTTCAGAAATTTTTAGTACTTTATAACGTAGATAAAAAATGTTTATGATTTAACAACATATTTATGATTCCATGTCAATATATAAAATATAGTGATGAAAAGATTCTTTTAAAATCATGCATGAACACTTAAATAATAATATTAATCTAAAATCTAGATTTCAGAGTGCAGACGATTTTAAGACATTAACGAAAAAATGTTGATTTTTCAAGCAAAGTCTTAAATGATGCTTCTATATTGATATTTCAAAGTCATATGATAAAAATAATCAAATAATTCTTGCCTATGATTGATCTAATTATATCTTTCATGCATTCTGATCGTGTATTACAGGCAATAATGGCACAAAACGTTATTTTTTAAACGAAATTTTAGTCATCTATTCAATAACAGTTTAAAAGGTAAAAAACAAAAACAAAGAAATACTGGTTTAAACCAGTTTGAATTGATCGGAGTTTCAAAGCACATGGTTTTGTTGGTGCTTATTTGGACTTAATATCGCGGATTTTAGAGTTACATTTTTTGCGTCACCCCAAGACATTAACTGCCATTCTATTAGTTTCTTTTTACTATATGGTTGTACGCATATTTTTGGCATTTCGAACATTAGAATGTATGAGTCATTAGCTGTGTTGCAGTAAAAAACATTACAGAACACTTTTCTATGAGTTTTTTAATCATCGATTAAATTTAAATGTGTTCTATTCAATTTAAAATTGTAATATGGCTTTAATTTGTTTTTAAAACAAAAATAAAATAGATGTTTGGCGTACAATTGTTTGTATCCGCAAACGATTCATTCACCATAATAAATTATCAAATAGCTAAGTAAATTATCTATCAGAAATAGCCATATAAAAAATAGTAGCAAAACTGATTATAACCTTAATGTTTAGACTAATTTAAACATAACTCGATTCCAACCAGAAAAAAAAAACAGACCACACTCCGATCCGTCATACACAAAATTTCCGTGAGTATAAACCCGACCCTGACCTAAAAATTCTGTTTGGGAAAAACTATGGATTTGATAACTGACCCGAAACAAATCTGAATTCCGCAAAAATGTTCAAGTGAAGCATAACCCAATTCAAACAAGGAAAAATAATTTTCGTGGCATGAAATCTGACCCGAACCTAAATATTTTCTTTAAAAAAACCCGAAATATGACTCCGAAACCTGAAACCGATAAAAATATTCCAGAGAACTATAACCCGATCCTAGCAAGATAAAATACTTTCCATGGTCATAAACCCGACTCAAACCTAAAAAAATTCGTTTGAAAAATCCTGAACTTTGACCCAAACCACATCTAAATCTGACCAAAGTATTCGAAAGAACCATAACCGGATTCGAGTAAGACAAAATAATTTCCGTGGACATGAACCCGATACGAACCTAAAACTCCCATTCAAAAAAATACCTGAAATTTGAATCGAACCAAATCTGAATCTGAAAAAACTATTTCAAACAAACGCAACCGGATCCAAACAAGACAAAATATTTCCATGGACATGAACACAATCCGAACCCAAAATATTTCTTTGAAAAAATGCGAACTGAACGAAATCTGAACTTGGCAGAAATATTCCTGTGAAGCATGTCCTTATTCGAACAAGACAGAATTATTTCCGTGAACATGCAAGACGACCCGAACTCAACAGTTATATTTGAAGAAAAAACTCGAAATCTGAATTGAACCAAATCTGGACCTGACAAAAGTATTCCAAAGAACTATAACCCAATCCAAGCAAGACAAAATAATTTCTATGGACATAAACCCAACTCGAACCTAAAAAGTTCGATTTAAAAAAAACTGAAATTTGACCCAAACCACATCTAAATTCGACCAAAATATTCGAAAGAATCATAACTGGATTCAAGTATGACAAAACAATTTCCGTGGACATGAACGAGATCCGAACCTAAAAATTCTATTTGAAAAAAATACCTGAAATTTGAATCGAACCAAATCGGAACCTGATAAAAAAAATATTCCAAAGAATCGTAACCTGATCTGAATAAGACAAAAAAATTCCATTCACCTGAACCGAATCTGAACCTAAAAAAAATCTTTGAAAAAAATCACGAAATCTGAACTGAACCAAATCTGAACTTGAAAAAAAATATTCCGGTGAAGCATGTTCTTATTCGAACAAGGCAACATAATTTCCGTGAACACTCAAGAAAACCCGAACCCAAAAATTCCATTTGAAGAAAAGCCGAAATCTGAATTGAAACAAATCTGTTCCCGACAAAAATATTCCAAAGAACCATAATTGTATCCGAGCAAGGCAAAATAATTTCCATGGACATGAATACGACCCGAACATTATAACTCAATATCAAAAAATACCTAAATTCTGAACCCGACAAAAATGTTCTAATGAATCATAACCAGATCCAAACAAGACAAAACAATTTCTATGGACATGAAACCAATATATGATTTGGTAACATTTAGGTTGCAATTACATTACGGTAAGTCTTTGGTTATATTTAATATCCCGTTAAGTTACAGTTAGGTCACGGTTAAGTTAAAGTTTGGTTAAAGTTAAATCGCATTTGTTTTATGGTTAGAATAAGGATATGTTACAATAAAGTGAAGGCTAGGTTACATTTATGTTATATTTAATTTACGGTAAAGTACTGTTAAATCAAAGTTAGGTTACAGGCAGGTTATCGTTACGGTAAAAAAGTTTACGGTTAGGAATTTATCCATAGAGTGAACATTATGCATGATTTGCTTAAAAATAACACTTACTTTTGTTAAATGGCTGTGAAATTATAATACTACATACCAACACTTTAGCTACGAGCGACTATCGATTTCATTCATGGTATAGTCGGATTTAAGAGTGATATAATTAGTTTGAAATTCAAAATATTTCATTTGAGATTTCTATGTGAAAAAAAATAATTAGTTACGTGACTTAACAGTGATTTTTGATAAATATCAACACTTTAACACGAAAATCACGCAGTCGTTGGATACATATTCCCTCCCACATTTCTCATCGCTCATTTTGAGTATTTTTAGAGCTTAACATTAGCTGTTTTTTAAACCGATTTTTCACACAGTCAGTGGCCACGTATTTCAGACAATGCATTTCTGCATGTTTCGAGTTAATGATAAAATCATACAAATTTCAAGTTCGTTTAATATTATTAATACGGACCCGGGCAACGCCGGGCGGGTCAGCTAGTCTATACTAATAAAATAACAAATCGCTCTGTCTGCGTGTGTGTGTGTGTGTGTGTGTGTGTGTGTGTGTGTGTGTGTGTGTGTGTGTGTGTGTGTCTGCGATGGCTAGCAAAATCTATGGGACGTACGAAGCTCAAAATTTTTATGAGAGTAGCCCAATATCTCTCCTGATGCACCTGAGCTTCAGAATTTCGAAATTCTATTTATTAACTGAGTAATTAATTAAATTCCAAAGATCACTCTCATAAAAAATCGCCTTTTTTCTTCTTTTTTTTCTCTTCATTTAGTTATGGTTGGTTGGTTGCATAAAATTTTCGCATAAATAATTTAAAAAGCTGGAACAGACCTTTAAAATTCATAGACTGGCAAACTGTCAGTTTAAATAATGATTTTTTATCACAGCGGTTGCAAACCATGGAGGAAAAAGATAGGTGGTGGTGAAGTAAACCGAAAAAAGAGTTGCAATATTAAACCATTTCAATGTATAAAATTGAAACTGGTGTTATACACAATTGAAATGAAAAAAACTTCTTTAAACACCATAAAATAAGTTAACTGCGCAAGGCCTTTCGAAAGAACTTAGTCTTTCTTCGTCAGGCGCAAAAAAGACGTGCGTCCACAATGAATGTAGCGGCACGACTGAAGGGGAATGCGGGAGGGAGAGGGAGCAAGCAGAAGGAACAGCCAATAGGAAAGAAGAAGGCAACAGCCAATCACGGAAGAGCATAAACAAAACTAGATAGACAATGAAGGAGAGGAAAGGAAGAAGGGGGGAAGGGAAATGGGAAAAAAGCGGGGTAAATAAAAAAATTAACAAAAAGGAGAGATTAAAATGAAATAAAATGTACGCAAAAAATATATAAATTAGTAGTAATAAAAAAAAAAAAAAAATAAAAAATAAAAAAAAAATAAAAAATAAAAAATAAAAAATAAAAAATAAAATAAAATAAAATACATAAAAATAATCTAAATCTTCTGTTGCTAAACACTCTTGGGATTCCGGCCATAGTTTCAATTTTCAAACTGCTAAAATTATTTTTAATGCCAATAGTTCCTCTGAGTTAGACTTTCTTGAAAACTTAGCTATTTATATTAATCGTGATATTATTGTTAATGATAAATCTGATTCTAAAACCCTCTCCGTTGCCTGGAAGAATCTTTTCAGCACTGCTTCATAATTAAGTTTATTATTTAATTATTATTATTTTTTTTTTATATATATTATGCATTCTATTTTTCAGGTATATTCATGTGTGTTTATAATTGTAAACTATTTTTTATTTTTATGTATTTTATTTTATTTTATTTTTTTTTTTTTATTTTTTTTTTTATTTTTTTTTTTTTTTTATTTTTTTTTTTTTTTATTTTTTATTTTTTTTTTTTTATTACTACTAATTTATATATTTTTTGCGTACATTTTATTTCATTTTAATCTCTCCTTTTGTTAATTTTTTTATTTACCCCGCTTTTTTCCCATTTCCCTTCCCCCCTTCTTCCTTTCCTCTCCTTCATTGTCTATCTAGTTTTGTTTATGCTCTTCCGTGATTGGCTGTTGCCTTCTTCTTTCCTATTGGCTGTTCCTTCTGCTTGCTCCCTCTCCCTCCCGCATTCCCCTTCAGTCGTGCCGCTACATTCATTGTGGACGCACGTCTTTTTTGCGCCTGACGAAGAAAGACTAAGTTCTTTCGAAAGGCCTTGCGCAGTTAACTTATTTTATGGTGTTTAAAGAAGTTTTTTTCATTTCAATTAAACCATTTATCGCTCAAATATTAATGTCCCAAACAAAAGCATGTGGAAGGGATTTTGTATTAATAAGACGAATTGAAAGAATTGAATAACAGCTGAAGCGTATTTTATGAAGAAATAGTAATTTTTTAAAATGGTCTTTTTTCTATTATATTATTTATTTTTAAAAAATGTTTGCTTTTAAAATAATTGAAATTGATAAATTCGAAATAATTTAAATGTCAAAATAAAATTAAATAAAATATTGAAAACATTTGATTTGAACTAAAAATTGTATTACTAAAAGCTTTCTTTTTTTTCAGAACTTTTTAATACTTTATAACGTAGATGAAAAAATGTTTTTAATTTAACAACATATTAATAACTCTATGTCAATATATAAAATATATTTATGAAAACATTCTTTTAAAATCATGCGCGAAAACTTAAATAACAAATATTAGTCTAAAATATAGATTTCAGAGTGCAGACGATTTTAAGACATTAACGAAAGAATGTTAACTTTTCAAGCAAAATCTTAAATGATGCTTCTATATTGATATTTCAAAGTGACGGCTAGGTTACATTTATGTTATATTTAAGTTACGGTAGGGTAATGTTAAGTCGCAGTTAGGTTACAGACAGATTATGGTTATGGTACAAAAGTTTACGGTTAGGAATTTGTCCACAGAGTCAACATTACGCATGCTTTGATTAAAAATATACACTTTTGTTAAATGGCTCTGAAATTATAATACTATATACCAATCTTTTATCATCGCGTATCGATTCATTCACGGTATAGTCGGATTTAAGAATGATATAATTAGTTTGAAATTCAAAATTTTTCACTTGGGATTTCTATGCGAAAAAAATAATTAGTTACGTGATTTAACAGTGATTTTTACGGGTAAATATCAACACTTTAACACGAAACTAACTCAATCGTTGGATACATGTTCCCTCCCGTGTTTCTCATTGCTCATTTTAAGTATTTCTAGAGCTTAATATTAGTTGTTGTTTTTAAAACCGATTTTTCACAAAGTCAGCTGCGACGTATTTCAGACAATGCATTTCTGCATGCTTCCAGTTATTGATAAAATCATACAAATTTCAAGTTCGTTTAATATTGTTAATACGGACCCGGGCAACGCCGGGCGGGTCAGCTAGTAAATGATAAAACAAGAGAAATAGTACTTAATTACCCAAATTTTGTCCAAGGCATACAATAGTGCAATATCACAATGTCATTGGCACTGGCATCGTTTTCAGCATTGCGGAAGAACATTCCAGGTGATGGTATACACTGCTTTAAAAACGAAATTTCAAAACACCATTTTGTTTGAGTCAAGATTCGTTTAGAAAAATGGACCAGCGTAGCGGGCATAGCCTGCTAGTATATATATAAAGAGAGAGAGAGACGTATTTATAAAAATATTGATATATATATAGATATACAGGGTGATTCAAAAAAGATGGGCAAAATTTTAAGAGGTGATAGTACACATCGAGACAAATAATATTAAATGCGAAACTAAGGGCCCCAAACTTCTTCCGAAGGAGATAGGCGCCATCAAAGTTTAGGGTCCAAAATTTGAAATGATTATAAAAAACGGAAAAATCGGTCGATTCGTTTGCGGTTTTCACGAAAATTATTCTTTATGTCAGTATTGTCTTGAAAATGAATTATAAAGATAAATTTCAAAAAATGCCGATAGAGGGCGCTTTAGACTTTGGAGCAACGAACAACTATTTTTTACCGTTATTTTTTGCGTCTCACTAATTTTTTTTTAAAAGCTTTGACATAAACTTAAATTTTGATCTCAAAATCTGTGGTTAAGTAGCGCAAACTGAACTGTGTTCAATGGGAGTCGGTAGGTTCAAATTTCAAATGATTATAAAAAAACAGAAAAAATTGGTCAATTCGTTTGCGGTTTTCTCTAAAACCATTCTTGCTCCAAAGTCTAAAGCGCCCTCTATCGGCATTTTTCGAAATTCATCTTTATAATTCATTTTCAAGACAATACTGACATAAAGAATAGTTTTCGTGAAAACCGCAAACGAATCGACCGATTTTTCCGTTTTTTATAATCATTTCAAATTTTGGACATGGCGCCTATCTCCTTCGGAAGACGTTTGGGACCCTTAGTTTCCCATTTAATATTATTTGTCTTGATGTGTACTATCACCTCTTAAAATTTTGCCCATCTTTTTTGAATCACCCTGTATTATATATTGTTGAATACAGGGATTTTTCTCCGGGAGGGATTTCTGTGGCTCCGGGGGAGGGGCATAATAGAGTTCCGAGGGGGGAAATTACACCTTTTTTACCATTGAAAACACAAAATCTCAAAATTTCCGGGGGGGGGGGACATTTGATAGTTCCGAGGGGGAGGGGTAATGTCTCCCCCCCCCCGGGTCATTCCTGAATTCAACACTGTTTATAGCACGTGAAGATCGCAATGAAATTTGATTACGTTCATGAGGTTGGTGGAAAGAATTTTTTATTACAGCTACAGAACATTCCGGCGATTCGTTGTAACGACATTTGTTACATGGTTATTCCAGTCTATTGACGCGAGTTACAACTCGGGCAGACAGACAGACAAATTGAATCTCCGTTTATTGGAAAGTGTTGTGTTGAAAATAAATAAATAAATAATAATAATAAATACTGCCACATAAAACTCGTTTCAGGTGCATCTTATTTTCAACCTCTCTCTTCTCTTTGTTTTAATTGATAGAGTTTCGCTTTCATAAAGGAAGGGTCATTTTCGTTTCTTTTTATTATTATTATCATTTATGTATGTAACGCTCTCATTTTCTTATTTCGAAACTGTTTCTTCCTCTTTTGATATGCAGTTAAAGCATGCCGTTGTTTATTTTGAAAGGAAGTCTTCACGATTTTGATCCATTCTGACGTAATATAATGAATCGACAGTCATCGTTGTTTTGATCTTACCATAGCCGATGTGCGAGCCAGGAAGAACTCGCTTTCTTTGTATCCTGTTTTTATAGAGTCGCAGTCTTCGTTTCTTTCAGTAGTTCCTGTTTTTGAAACCTTCGTAACTCTTTTTGGGGTGCTGGCGTTTTACTAACAGTATTATACAGATATTATGTTGTTAATTTCACATAGCCATGGGGCGAATCATGATTTAACCACAGATTCAGGGATGGTTCCGTTCTGCATTTTCTGAAATTTAAAAAAAAAATGGTCATTATTTGGAAAATTTGGGCATAAGAGAATAACGAATTTGAACTAAAGAAAGTGGAATAAAAACACAAATTTCGTCTAAAGATTGCGGAAGAAACACAAATTTCGTCAAAGGATTGCAAAAACGCGATTTTTTTTGGGGGGGGGGGATATCCAAATAATACAATTTTCGTCAAAAAAAAAAAAAAAAAAAAAAAAAAAAAAAAAAAAAACTGGAAAATGAAATGTTTGGGGAAAAATTTCTGCAAAAACGCGATTTTCTTCTAAAGCGATTCCACCACCCCACCCCACCCAAATTATTGCTTGTAAAATTGATGTACGAGTCTCTAACTAATGTCGAAAATCGCAATTGTAGTAACTTTTTTAACCCTTTCACAGGCTGTGATCACACGGCGCGACTATCTAATTTAAATTCGAAAGTGACAAACGACACCAAGACTATTTGTGAATAAAATTTTGTACTTTATAATGAAAGTAAAAAAAAAAATTCTAAGAACTTTGTTTATAAATTTTGGCGTCACTTGATCATCAGAATTTTTCTGCTCTTGAAAGGCTTAAATCCAAAAACGATTTTTGTACTATTTCAAAATTAATCAGACATTTTGTTCGAGATTCCTTTTAGTGTTTAGAAATCGTAAAAAAAAATCTTATTTAATAGGACCGTTTTAATTTTTCTTCCTTTTTTTCCCTTGTAATGTCTCGTTGTTAGCGTTGCCATTTTTTGGAAATGTTCCATTAATGAATGAAGCGGGTGTCTTATGACGAATCGTTCCCATTCCCGTTTCGTGTTTCGCTTCCACGGCTTTGGCTTACTGCCTGGCGATTTTGCATTTTCAACCACGGCAGTTCGCTGAAAAGGATAGAACAATTTACAAAGACAGGTAGAATAATCGAGAATATGCATGTGAATATTTATAGGAGGAAAACTAGTCGGATGTGGCAATCCCAAAACTTTCTTCTAACTCATACACGTTAATACTTACAGAAAAAGGAAATATATTGCAGCGACGCAGCGTCACCGGTTACGTAATTTACACTAAAATGTAATCTGCAACAACCATTTTCAAGTTTTAATTGAATCTGAAATTGGATGAAAATCCTGTGTATTAGTGTTTGAGATAGAATCATCGCAGAAATCGTATAAAAACTGGATAGAGGCGCCACGTGTTGAGCCATTTACTCTAAAAACTAAAGAATATATATCAAGGACTAACTGAATTTGAAGTTTGGTGAAAATTCGTGCATTAGCTCTTGAGATAGAGCTATTGCGGTAATCATTAATAATGCCGCATAGCAGCGCCACCTGTTGTGTGATTTACACCAAAATGTAATCGGAACCATATTACATCAAGCATTAACGAAATCTAAAGTTTTATGAAAATCTGTTCATTAGTTCTTTAAATATAGCTATTGTGGAAATCGTGAAAAAGGACATAATAGCAGCGGCACCTGTTGGGCGAGATACACCAAAAACGAATCAGATCCAGTTTATACCAAGTCTAACTGAACATAAAGTTTTGTGAAATTCCGTGCATTACTTCTTGAGATAGAGCGTCCACAAAATTTTCGACACAGACAGACATTTTGTAAAAACACGTTTTTGAAGTTCTCTGACCCCTAAAACGTGCCAATCCATCGAAAACCTGATTTCTGAAATTTTCACGAATCCAATACTTTCTTCTTGTAAAGATAGAAGGTAAAAATATATAAATATATATATAAATATATATTATATATATGCTCACGTGTACGTGTTTATTCATTTATAATCCACATCCGCGCCACGCCATCAAAACATCCGCTTACTATGTATCAACATTTCATCGAAATGATTGATCTATCACCAGATTTCGATATCTCCAAGCTTTAGCAGAACAAGTCGGAAATTGCACGTAAAACGTAGCAAATGAGGTGCGTCCGTACTATAACGAAGTTTATAAAATATACAGTACAGTACTCGAAAATACTGGTTACAAAAAATGTCGTTAATTGTTGACATGGAAAAATCCTACATCCCGAAAAATACATCAGGGGATTCTCAGTTATTATTTTTTTTTTTAATAATGATACATTTTACTACGAGGGGAAGTTATATTATTTTTATTCTTTTGTTATTATTGTTATTTTGATGCTTTATAATTAAATAAAGTTTAACACTCAACAATGATTTTTTAAGTAACAATTTTATTTTTAAAATATTTCAATTAAAACATAGTAATTATTAGATAAAAACAGCCAATTTCCAATTCAGGGCTTTAGAGATACATTTATAAGAATAAAATTATAGAAAAATAATAAATAATAATTTTTCAAAACAGAATCGTCCTTGATTTATAGTTTTTATCATGTTTATATCATATTTAATGATCATGATCATATTATCATGTTTATATCAATTTACAGTTTATATCATGTTTACTGAGATATATGGCGAAACTGGTGATTTTTCTTAGCACAATTAACAAATGTGATTTTTTTTTTTTTTTTTTTTGAGATTATTTGTCAAAATTTACGATCACTTTAGTTAGATTACCTAGTTTAGAAATGACTACCTAAATTTTTCGGAAAATTCAAAACAGAATCGTCCTTGATTTATAGTTTTTATCATGTTTATATCATGTTTTTCCCGAGATATATGTGCGAAATTGGTGCTTTTTCTTCGCACAATTGACAAAATTGTTTTTTTTTTTTCCTTTTTGATATTTGTCAAAATTTACTATTAGTTCGGAATTTTCAGATTTATGACGGTTTTTTTCTAAGTTTAGAAATGACTACCTAAAGTTTTCGGAAAATTCGAAACAGAATCGTCTTTGATTTATAATTTAACGTGAATCGTATGTTATCCGGATAATATTACAATGGAACATGGTAAATGATTTCTAGCATTTTTTAAAAACTTTGACGGGTGAAAAATAGTCTGCAGACATTCTCAAAAGTCTGTGACGAGCGTCGCACCAGTGCGCCGATTCTGCGCCCTATATCATGTGATATTGGTATTTTGTCGGTAAATGGAAAAGCGTTAGATGAGAGAAATTCTATGAGTGCATTTGTGAATGTAATTTGCCTGGATATAAAATGCAGGTTTTTTTTTTCATTTATTGAAATTTTTAATAAAAATTAATCTTTAAAAAATTCTTTTATAGCTGAAAAATTTTTTTTTTTCTCTTCGTTGCTTTTATATTGTTGCCGTCAAGTTTTGACGGGTTCCATCTAGTAATTTTTATATTTAAACTTGCGTGCAACAATTCGAAGAAAAAACAACAACAACAATAATGAACTGATAATATTTGTTTATTAATTTAATGATAAAGTGTTTTGAAGGAGATATTAAACGAAACCATCAGGGGATTTTTTTTTTCTTTGAAAATGAGTATGAATCCTAAAAATGATTGCTGTTTTTTTATAAGAAATCATTTCACTTATATGAATGCTCAGCTGCCACAAGTGTGGATGTTATATATTTATTTTTTTTGCTTTTTCAATTCCTGTTAATATAAAATAAATAAATTGTAAAACACTTATTTTTAATTTTTAAAAATAATATTTTGATGTAATAGATCACGGATGAGAGGCTAATTAAACACTAAATAACCGCAAGTAATTTCACATGGGCGTAATATTTTTATCACTTATTTTGAAAATTTTAAATGTCAAAAATTCAAACGTAGAATAGGACCTATATTCTTTGCTGAACCTAGGGTGAACCTATCCATGGGGGTGAACAGGGTTTATCGATTAATCGATCGATATCGTCCGATTAGGGGGAGAACAGGAACTTTTATATGACAAATTTAGGATCGGTCCCATCTGGGATGTTTACTCATTCTCATTGTCGCTGCGTACAGTTGCACCGCGTGATGTTTTTTCGCTCCATGTCTACCACCTATGATAGGCTTGTTTACCTTTTTTTTTTTTTACGAGTGACCCTGACAAGAAAAACAGTTGTTTCTTTTCTTATACAATCGGCATGCTACGCATTTGACATATGAACTTGTTTTTTAATTTCCACTTACGTTACGCTAAATACGACTCGTTTGCCTCTCAGGCACACGCATCTTTCGATGGCGCGATTTCCTGACGTCACGTGGCGAGGCGACGATTCCCGACCTGCCATTGGTCAAATAAGGCGGGTGTGTTGTTTTCGGACCCGATCGACTTGAACGGGATAGAGAGGAATTACCTCAGTTTTGTTTTAATTCGCGGCGTGATCAAAAGTCTTGTCTAATTTAACGCAGTGGATGTGGATAACCTATATTTATTTTGGAGAAACTGTTGCGCCTCGTGGGATTTGTGTGGTTGGATTTTTAAAATAAAAACAGTAAGTTTTCGTGTTTTTATTAACGCTTTGTTTTAAATTCAATTTTTAAATGTGCATTTTTTAATTTTTTTTTTTAAAAAAAGGAAAGAAAAAAGTGTTCTCCTTTCAGACAGTGTCAAGGATTTTTAGTGGCTTTTACCAAATTTGGTCATGTTTCATGGCAAGCATCATACTGGAGCCTGGAAAATGTGACTAGTACTAGAAGTGTTGATTTCAGGGGGACATTCCCCCGGAGCAATGAGATGTCCCCCCCGGAAGCTTTGAGATTTTGTGTATTCAGTAGTAAAAAAGTGCAATTCCCCATGGATTTCTACGATGCCCCCGCCCCCCCCCCCGGAGAAAAGTGTCAGAATTCAACACTGAGTACTAGACGTCATACCTATTTATTGCACTATTCACATCTGCATACAGGATATAACAAGAAAAATGATCACAATTTAAAAGAAAAAAAAATAATGATTGTTTGATTAAATTATCTCCGTAAATAAACTTGTAATCATCAGATTCTTAATTATGTATATTTGTTGGGTGTGAGGAGGGGGGGGGATAGGGGAAACGAACAGGCGCACCCTCTACATATTTTTTTTTAATTTAAAAATTTTGGTCACTCTCTTATCGAAGATCATGAATAGTTGTATGTAGCCCTTCAAATGGAAGGGCCCGGGGCAGCTGCCTTGCATATTGCCTAAAAAGCACTTTCGAAGGAAAATAATTCAAATTTGTTTTTTCATGCGAGAAATAATGTTGATTTCAGAGGAGTGGAGTATGAATTCAAGAGGCCCCGGGGGGGGGGATGACATTATCTCCCGCAACACTGAGGTGTCATCCCCGGAAGATTTGACATTTTGTATTTTCAATGGTCAAAAAGTACAATCCCCCCCCCCCCCCGAAACTCTTTAATGTCAGGAGCTACACGAATCCCCCTCGTCGGAGAAAACGTTCATAGTCACATTCCTCAAATCTATTTGCCTTTTTTGAAATTGAGGAAAAAAGAGAACAAGTTAATCTTTTTTTTTTCTTCTGTTGCTTCTTAAAAGCAAATTTTCCTCCAACCACTACCTTTTTAAAAATATTTAGTCAAACCTTCCTGATTTCGTCTGACCAGTCTGGTTGAAGAGTGATTTGACCTATGTGACCTGAAGCAAAAAATGCAATTTAATGTTTTCATAGACTAAAATATTTAAAATCTTACTACTGTTTACCAATCTTGTATTCACAAAAAAACATTTTTTTAAGTAAATTTAGTTTTTAGGAAAACTTGAAAAGTATATGCTTTAAAAAAGTGATTATTTAATTATCTTCTTTTTAAAATATCTATATTATACCTATGATGTATTTATTACTTACCCATCATACGTAGTATAGGGTAAGTCTTGCAATCGTTTTGAAAATCGAAAAAAAATTTTTGACGGATTTACACGTTTTAGATAGTGGAGATTCCGAAAAACATATTTTTAGAAAAAAATTTTACGGTCCGTCTGTCTGTAAACGCTCTATCTCCAGAACAAATTGAGATAGAGACTTGAAATTTTGTATGTAGTTAGTATGTAAGTTTGGGACGAAGCCTATTTAATATCAGCAACCTTGGTGATCCGGAACTATTTTTTTCGGACTCTCGAAAAATTCGTTCTGATGAAAAGTATATAAAAATTTTCGATTTTTTTTGTTCTAAGGCATGGAAGTAAAAGGTAATAAAATAACACACATTTTGCATATAGAACGAAGTCGATCGGATTATTAGTTGCCGAGATATTTGCAATCCTGTTTTTCACATTCTTCGATTTTTCATGACCCTGTATTTCATTCAAATTTCAATGCAGAGGTATATTTTAATTGGAAATGAGACGCTTAATCCGACACAGTTAATTGTTAGTTAATAGAATTATCAGTTATAAGGATGTTTCTTTTACGCAGTTCGGTACTACTTGAGTAGTTTGGCGTTTTATATAATTTGTCGAAATTGGTAATCAGTAGTTCTTTAATATAGCATTCTATGTATATTAACAATATTTAAATTTTGTTTATGAATTGCAATGCATTGTATAAATAGTTTTCACAAATAGTTTTATTTTCATATACATGATGGGTAAGTATTACGGTGGCCCTCAACGACTTGTTATATTGGCTGTGATTTTGAAACATTTTCTTTTGCTTTGCATTTTTATTATTGTATTCATCTCCATGACTACTGATTGAAATGTTTTTCTTTTGATCTCACTTTAGTAACGCACACAGAGATCTAAATATATTTTTCTCTGAACTCTGTAACTCAGGCTTTTATTTGCTTAACTGTAACTTTTTTAAAGGGCTCCGATTGAAGAAAAAATTTTGGGGCCATGCTTTTTGTCCGGTAGTAAAAGTCTTTTTAGGTTAACCAGTCTGAAATTCAGGTCTTTATCTTCGGGTGAGATTTCTTGATTTCCGGGATGGGGGAAGATGCAATATTTTCCTTTCTGTGCCATTAAATGATTACTTCAGTCAGGAAAGAACAACAAATTCGCCCAAGTTAGTCCAACGAAAGATTTTTTTTTTTTTTTTTTTTTTTTTTTTTTTTTTTTTTTAAATCTCATTTGCATGTCAATATTTTTAAAAGATTTTTGCATTTAGTAGTTGAGATCAATCTCTATATCTGCCTTTTTTACATTTTCGGTTTTGTTTTTAGGTATTTTTAATTGGGACATTTTCATTTTCGGAACCGATTTCGAGAGTGAAAGCATCCTAATAATGTTAATAAAATATGACAGACAAAATCGAAAAAGTAAAAAACGGCCTTAGTACAAACTAACTTTAGCTACCCAATTACCGCCCCCCCCCCCCCTCAAAAAAAAAAAAAAAAAAAAAAGAGAGAGAGAGAGAGAGGGAAAAATCATTTTAAAATATTGAAATGCAAATTGGATATTTAAAAAAAATTTCTTCCGTTATATCAGCATTAGTGAGCGGCACTTTTCGTGTGATTGAAGTAGCCCCCTTAAAAAGCCAGTGTTTGAAATATAAATGAAACAAGCTAACTAGAAAAGAAAACAAGCATAATTTTGAGGGGGACGGTCGTTGCAGCAACTGAGATCCAGATCGATTATTTTTTACTTAATCGATGCCATTTTCTCAAACAAATTCAAAGTTTTTACCCGCGTGAAAAACGAGATAAAAAATAAGCAACGCGCTATGGAATTTTTGCGATTTTATTTTTTGTGAGTACAGTATACATTGTATACTATACAATAATGAATGTTTTCTTTGTGGATTTCTAAAGATTAAAGAGTATGAAAATGAAACATTTTTTAAATTGTATATGTGGGCAGTGCATTCAAAGTATTTTGTAAATGCAAAATTATATTAAAAAATGGAAAATAGTTACACACTGTGGTTTGATCCATTGTCTTATCATATTCATATGCACATATTATAAAGCAGTAAGTCTCAAAACTTTGGCCAGAATGATTTTAAAAAATACCCGGTGGATTTTTTTGAAAAAAAAATTCCATATCCTGTTTTTTTTTTTTTTTTTTTTTTTTCATTAAATGAATCGATGCGATTGCCTTTGGCGTTGCTTTTTTACTACTGGAATTAATTTTAGGTATTTATTTTTTTATTTATTTATTTATTATTTTTTTTAATTTAGCATATTTTTTTCGGAAAAATTTGTAGCTTTTGTTTAAATTTAACACATAAAAATATATAAAAATATAAAATATATATGTAAGTATATAGTATTTATTTACAGGAGTACATAATATATATTTATGTATGTATATCGCTATATATAATTACACATATATATAGAAATGGAACTACTTTGATATACCCCCCAAATCGTAAATTTGGCGACTTTTTTTTTTCTCGCCAAGCAAAATACCCATTAAGTTAAATTAAGTTAAATACAAAAAATAAAATTAATTAAAATTAACTTAAATACATTAATTAAAAATACATTAATTAAAAATAATAAATTAATTAAAAATACATTAATTAAAATTAAGTTAAATACAAAAAAGGAATACCTAAAAAATACAATGAATACATAAAAAATACAAATGAAGGAATGAAGCTGAGTAACAGCAAACTTAAAAGGTCCGTAGGAAAAGTGCGTAGGGAGTGCCAGATTTGGCGCGTAATTTTTTTTTTTTTTTTTTTTTTTTTGGGGGGGGGGGGGGGTATATCAAAGTAGCACCATAGAAATATATCTAAAATGTATATAAATAAAATATTTATATAAATATCGCATATTTTTTAAACATTTGACACATATAACCGGTACGATTGCAAAACTTCCTTCGCCAAAGCGTGATTTTCGAAAATCGCCAAATTGGGGCACGATTTTACATATGCACATGTATATACCGGTGCGATTGCAAAACTTTCTTCGCCAAAGCATGATTTTCGAAAATCGTCAAATTGGGGCATGATTTTACATATGCACATGTATATACCGGTACGATTGCAAAACTCCCTTCGCCAAAGCATGATTTTCGAAAATCGCCAAATTGGGGCACGATTTTACATGTGCACATGTATATACCTATGTAATATCATATATACATATGCAAGCCAAATATTTAATTCAAACAAAAATAAATAAATAAATAAATAAAAATAAAATGGTTAAAAATAAATTCAATGTAAAAGAAAATTTTGATTGATATAATATTTGGCTATTTATCTCTTTCGTGCCTGGTTAACAAGAGAAAACATCTAAAAAATTTCATTAGATAAAACGTAAATAACTCTTTTAAATTTTTTAATTCTTCCATTATGTTTCTTAAATAAGAAAATCACAGAATCAATTTAAAAAAAGGCTCTAACTGTTAATTACATAACCTTTGTTTAATTAAGTGTTTGAATTTACTTTTGTCGCCAAACAATACGATTTTAAGCCAAAAAGGCATAAGCCGGAGCGATGTTCGCAATACGTATGATCTCCCTCTCCCTATCTTTTTATATTTAAATTTAAGTGTAAATATTTTCCACATACGCACATATTGTAAAATAATTTAATTGCAACATTTTAAAGTTTTTTTTCAATTTACTTTAGTAGGTAAAAAGCCGTATAAATAACAATTAGTGTTTTGTCCACATTTTTGTTTTGGCGCAGATGTCATGCATGCAACGAGACAAAGCCGTGCGAAAGAAGGGCGGGGGAGAAGACGAAGGGGGTCGTTGTCCCGAGCGCTGAAATTTAGGGGGCACCAAATTTATATTACCGACGTCATTTTTAGCCAGTTACAAGAAAATGTTGGGGGGAAGGGGCGCCAAAACGAAACTTTGCCCCGGGTGCAGTTTTCTCTTCGCATGCTCCTGCACCGAGGTATCGCACTGGCGCCAAAATGACGTTATTTTTCCTGATATGGTAACCCAGCTATAGTTGTTTATGTTTTAATAATTTTTTTATTATTATTATTTTCTTTTTTAAAATTATATAAATTGTTTTTAGTACTACTTGGTTATCCCGTCGACCAATTTCGCAAAATTATACAAATCGCCAAACTAATAGCCAAATTATACCTACTGACATAATTTTTGGTTTAAATAACGAAACAACAAATAATTAGTAGAATATTATTAAAAATACAAACAAAAAGTCTAAATAAAAATCACCTAATTACGTTTTAAACACGCGTATCGTATATTTAATGTCATTGAATGTGACATTCACGATCATCCATTATTAGCATTTAATCCTATAGTTTGGCGATAGCTTTTTGGTCGACGGGAAAACCAGGTAGTACCAACAGATAAATAATATCAAACAAATTAGTAAATGTTATTATTAAAAATTTGTTATTACATTAATAACAAAACTATCGCCAAACTATAAGATTAAATGCCAAAAATGGATGATCGTAAATGTCGCATTTGACGTTAAATAGTTTAGAGTTTTCTATAATTTGGCGAAATTGGTCGACGGGATAATCAAGTAGTACTCATTTGGTATAACGACATTATTATTATTTGGTATAACTCATGCGACATTTACGATCATCCATTTTTGGTATTTAATCTCATAGTTTGGTGATAGTTTTGTTATTAATATAATAACAAATTTTTAATAATAACATTTACTAATTTGTTTAATATGAATTGGCATTTTTTAAAGTGCGCCAAAATGCCATTTTTGTAAATGATTGGCAATCTTTAACTAAGAAATAAACGAACCAGTATAGTGTTACTTTTAAAACTAAAGTGATTTTATGAGCATTTAACTACTTTACCGTTTGCCCCGAGATAAGTCGGGGATAAAAGCATTGTTTCCCCATACCTGTTACAGGTTAAGTGGTTTAAAAAAAATCAAGAAATAATAAAATTACAAAAATAAGCTTTGCTTTTAATAAGCTTGGCAACTAAATATAGAAAATTAGGTAATATTGTTCAGTTAAAAATAAACAATACAGGAATTTTTGAAGAAAATTGTGAGTAATAGATTTTCTTTTTAAAAGGAAAAGTTCTGAATCTTAAAGAATCATATATATATATATATAAAAAAAAATCTATAAAAATATCTAGAATATATACAAAAACAACATGATACTAAAATATTTCATAATTATCCCGAAAAAAATTACAATAAAAAATTCCATAAGCGCGTTGCTTATTTTTTATCTCGTTTTTCACGCGGGTAAAAACTTTGAATTTGTTTGAGAAAATGGCATCGATTAAGTAAAAAATAATCGATCTGGATCTCAGCTGCTGCAACGACCGTCCCCCTAATTTTGAAAGCAGTATCTCCTCCCGGAGAAAAATGTCTGAATACAGCACTGTTTTTAACAGTAAGGAAAAGTCTTGAATCATGTGCTGGAAAATTTGGCGAGTTATTTCGATGTGGTTGTTGTAATCTTTTGGCGTTGTATAAGACGATTGGGCAAATTCATAAATAAAACAAAATAAAATAAAATTTACGTATAAATGTATAAATAATTAATAATATTTATATATAGTATAATACAATATAACATAGTATAAATTATTTATATTATGTATAAGTAAAATATAATTGAAATAAAAATTTGGTAGGATGCTAAAACGACCTTTTGACGTCCTTTAGGATATTTACGCCTGGCGTTACAACCTGCACAAGATACGGAACTCTTTCCATTTTTTTGTAATTGCAACATTAGACTCTTAGCATTTTTTTTTTCTTTTTTTTTGTATGCAACATTTTTTGGCACCCCAATAAATTAGCGCACGTGGAAAAAAGCCCCCTCCCCCTTTTAGGGGAAAAAAGCCCCCTCCACACACCCATGCTACGACATTTTTATTCTCGTTCTGAATCTGAATATATTATTGAAATTAAAAACTCGTAATCATGACTTAATTAAAGTGGAGCAAACGGGGTCAGAATAGTTTATTTAAATCGCTTAAAAAAGAAAGGAAAAAAATGATTTCCAAATTAATTACTTCATTTAGCGGTTTTTTATAGTCATGTCTTGGCTTGAATCTTCATTTTCTGTTTATCACATTTAATGGCTAGTAGAAAATAATTTTCCTGTGTTGCTGATAATTACATTTCCAAAAGCTTTTAAAGCATTGCATAATTTCGTCTGGCACTTTTGCTGGAAAACAGCACAGCTCCTCTCTTGAATGAGAGAGATTTGTTTGGCAGCCTGCCAGAAAACAAAACACCGCCGGTTCAGTTTTTAAAGAGCAGAGCGCGATTGTGTGTGTGTGATCGCTGGAAAGTTCGAAGTTATTTTTCATGAGATTTCACAAAACAGGTAATCCTATTTCATTCTTACTGAGCTGAAATAACTTTGACATTTGGCAGGGTTAAATTTGCTACGTTAATGAGCGTTTTCTTATATGATTTGTGATTTGATAATTGAATGATCCCAGGTACTGTTATGATTGAAAATGTCATTTGTAACAGCATGAAATATTATTATAGAATCACTATTTGAAATGTTTAATTGTTCAGTTATTCAGATTGAGTGAATTTCTTATATTTCTAAGTACCGTAGATTATCTCTGTCTGTAAAATTTTGTGCTAAACATATACAGCCAAAACTGATTTATCAAAGAGCAAGAAAATATAGTGTTTATTCTTCTAGTATTTTAATATGAATATCACTTAGTATGTATCAGGATCCCTACGGAACCTTAAATTTGAGTACCACTATTTCTGAAAAACACTCTGATTTCTAATTGCAGAATTTCTGTTAGTAATAAATAAGTTAGATATCATTATTAAGAAAAGTGGTATTCAAATTGTAAAATCTATGAGGGGCAGGGTTGGCAAGTTTCTTCCGCAGTGGAAAAAACCACGGAAAAAACCATGGAAAAAACCGGCCGGAAGAAATAGGTTTCTTCCAAGTGGAAGAAATGGAAGAAACTGTTTTTCTTTAAAAATTTACACTATACTTTCAAATTTGTAAGACATAATAAATATCTTCTACCTATAGTCTTATATAAATTAATTCCATTGAACCAAAACAAATTTAAGTATATATACTAAATTAATAATTACATCAGTTTTTTAGCCAAGATCACACACAACTCCTGTCTAAAGATCTTCAATTATAGGCTAAATGAAAAGAAATTTTAACCAAAATACACAAAATCATTTAAATGTTAGCCATTTCAATTTAACCAAAATATTTTTTAATTATTTAAAATTCTGAAATTAGTAGTAAGTAGTAGAGATCCATAACTAATGGTAGAATAAAACCCATTTAAATAAAAGCTTTTAATTCATATCAGTTTTATTAATGTAAGTAATGTACAATAATTACTGTATCAAATAGAGATCGACAAAAAATACGGTTTCATTTTCGGCCCAAAATCAAAGTTTTGCCAACGTGGCTGAAAATATCGCCAGGCCGAAACTCGATATTCTAAAAATCTTGTTTCTTCCTTCGGAAATTTTCAGCATTAGTCATTGATTTGAACTGTATCAGCTCCAATGAGTGTATTTGAATGAACTTCATTGTTTGTAATTATCAATCATCTCATAGAAAATTTAGTTTAAACTGCATATTCTTTGAAAAAATTTTAGAAAAACAAATGAACATTAACAAAAATCGTTATAGAAGAAAAATCAAGGTGTGAATACTTAAAACAAAAATATTTTTTAATTAAATGAAATTCATATAGTTAGAAAATCTTTGTGTCATTGATGAATTATGTTTTATTGCACATGAAAATAAAATTTTTGGATAATTAATTATTGCACATAATTAATAAATACTGTACATATAATTAATTTATAATTATGTATGTATTAATTATTTTAAAAAAATACAATTTAATTACTTAAAAAAAATTTTTTTTGATGTTTTTGTTTTCGGCTGAATCTAGGAAGGTCAGTGAAATTAAGTTTTGGTTTTAGTAACTTGTACCGGTCAATTCTCAGTATTAAAAAAAATCATTAAAATTCTCATTTCTCTTAGTACAATGCAGCATAATTGCATAATATAGCAAAAAAGTTTTTTAGCAGTAGGATGCTGCAATAACTTTCTCAACTTAAATGGGATGAATGCAAAAGATTTTTTTTTCCAAGTCCTACACTTCAGGATAGTTTAAAAGCATTTCGACATACCCATAGATATTTTTAGAGCACTAATATTTTAAAATCACCATTGGGATATTCATGCTAGATGTTGGTTTAAATAATTACAAATTTTTTTATATACTGTGTTTCAGAGCTTAAAATAATTCATTGTTTTGTGAAAATAATATACTTTTTATATGAAAAATAAACAATTTGTAGGTAGTTTTTTTTCTTTTTTTACATAAATGGCATAATTGATAAAATAATTAAAAAAAAAAAAATCCCTCTACCTCTAGAGTAGTAAAAATCCTTCACCTGAAAATGTCTGCTGAACCTGAAGTTTAATAAAAAAAGTAACTTATCTTTGCAAAAATAATATTTTTAGTAATAATTAAATTTTCCAATTTAGATTTCATGTAATTATACTTTAATTTTTTTACATAGTTAATATACTTTAACTTTGAGCATTTGTTTTGGTTTCTGGTGGTTTCTTCAATTTCTTCCAGTTTTTTCCATTTCTTCCAGTTTCTTCCAGTTTTTTCCGGTTTCTTCCACTGTCCTGGAAGAAATAGGTTTCTTCCGGAAGAAACCCAACCCTGATGAGGGGAGGCTCTATATGGTTTTTACCAGTTAATAAACATTATTTTATGAATATACTTTATATAACATTGGTAATTGCTTTGTCTGTATGCATAAACTTTGTAAATTTGTATACAAATATTACAAAATGTCTCATTGTTTGTTGGAAAATGTTAAATTATTTTTCATGAGAACCAGGTAAACATGTTTGTTACTGAACTGAAATAATTTTATCTGTCAGGATTAATTATGTTATGTTAATTGGGATTTTATTTAATTTATCATTTAATATGTGTGTAATTGATTAATCTCAGATACTGGTATAATAAAAAATATAATCTGTAGAAAGAAGCATGAAATGTTTCAATCTGATTATTTTTATGTTATTAATTTTTCCATTTAACAGTATGTGAGAATTTGTGAAATTATTAGGATGAGCGAAGCGAATCCTCTACTAGTCCACTCAAATTACAATTTGTCGTACGCTTTACAAAAAAACTATTCAATATTTTAACTTCAAATTAAACACAAAAATAAATTATGATCTGTAGATTTGCAGAATATAATTTTTTTTACAGTAAAACGTTAAAAAAATTATTTAATTAATTTATTTTACATGCATTTCCAATACGGACGCATTTTAGCAAATAAATAAAAAATGAAACGCGTATATTTTCAGAAAAAAAAAGTTTAAATCATGGAGTAAATAATTATAGATAGAATCATGATTAATTTATTAAATAAAACATGTTTTCATTTTCCCGCAAAATCGTTTGCACAGATGACACTTAAACATTTTAAAAGAATTGTATTATGGATTTTTTTTTTTTTTTTTTTTTTTTTTGTAAACTGGCAACAAAATAATTGTAAACAAATAAAATTAATTCTTAAATTTGTTATATAAATGAAAAATTAAAAGATCTGCGTGAAGTTGTTGGTTCAAGCTCTTTATAAATATTTTTGCGACGGTCGTATTGTGGCTAAATAATATCGACTCATTAATCAGAAGGATTTTATAGAAAAATAAGACTTTAATAAGTTCGCAGACACAACAATAATTATTCGTGAAAACGTCACTGCGAGAATGAGAGAGCGTTTCGTTAAAAGGCAATTCCATTAATTGAGTTGCCATTCGCAGAAAGTAAAAAGTTTTCCCACGCGGAGAGAATTACAGCAATTCTCATACGCTAACATGTATAAAAATGAAGAAATTAAAATAAAATGTTTTACAATTAAAAATTCATAGTATCAACGAAAGCAGATTTCAAATGTTTTTTCCAGAAAATAGGATTTTGAAGAAGTAACTTTCTTCAAGCTTTCTTCAAATATATTATTCTAAAATAGCTATCAAAGATTATCGGATGTTGATTACAAAGATTGGAAACATGCATATTTCAAACAATTAAAAAACACCAGTGGCTACTTGAAATTGTAAAAACATCTTTAAAAGAGCTTTTAGTTGAAAATTTAAAAAAAATTTGTAAAAGTTTGCTTCGAAAATATCTTATTATGCCACGCCAGTTTTACATCATAAATAAAAAATTAAAATGCGCCAAAACATAAAATAACGTTTTTGTTTAATAAAGATGCAGAAATAATAATAAAAAAATATTGTTACTTTCAAATATCTGTTTTATAAAATAATGCTTCGCGAATCCAAACAAAGCATGGCTTTTGCTAGTTAGGTAATTATTGTCTGTAAAACATGCAATCAAAATTGATTATTTAAAGAGAAAATATGCTTTATCTATTTTTTTATGTCAATCTTTTTATCACAAACACATAATAAATTGATAAAAATAAATTGATAAAAGACTGTCGTTTCAGCACTACTTAATTATCTCTTCGACCAAAAAACTTGTTAAACTGTAAGATTGAATGACAATAATGGGTGATCGTAAATGTCACATTCACTTGACATTAAACACAATACACGTGTTTCTTATGTCATCAAGTGATTTCTTCAACTTTGTATTTTTAGCAATATTCAACTAATTATTTGTTTGTTACTTTACATCAGCGAGTGATTTCTTTTTTGACTTTTTATTTGTATTTTTATTAATGTTTTACTAATTTGTGTTGGTTACATCCACAAGGGATTTCTTATTCAACTTTTTATTTGTATTTTTATTAATGTTTTACTAATTTGTGTTTGTTGCATCATGAAGTGATTTCTTATTTGACTTTTTATTTGCATTACTTATTAGTACTTGGTTATCCCATTGACCAATTTCGCTAAATTATAGAAATCGCCAAATTATATAAATTTACAGAAATTTTATTTTAAATAACAAAAAAACAAATAAATTAGTATAATATTAATAAAAAATAAAAAGTAAAACATCGAATTAAAAATCATTTAATGATGTAACAAACACACATAATGTGTTATGTCAAGTGAATGTGACATTTACAATCAACCATTATTGACATTTAATCTTGCACTATGGCGATAGTTTTTTGGTCGATGCGATAACCAAGTAGTACTGAAATTTTTTAGTAGGCTAAACCACAGCATCTCTGTTCCTTTTATATCGACCAAACTATAGGGTAGTACCTTCTCTCCCTCCTCTGTAATTGTAACTTTTTGCATATACAGGGCTTTAAAAAGTGAATCTAAATAACTGTTGTGACTCATTTACATACTACATGAAACCTAATGACTGTTGCCAAATTAAAAATACTGCTCATGGTCACCCTATTTTATATGAGTTGAAAATCTGTTATTCATTGTCTGAAGTGTATTTGTACCTTTTATTTCTTACATTTGCTATATACTTTTTGCAATTTCTTTATAAGCAATAATACAGTAGACTCCCTCAAATCCGCACAGCTTGGGACCAGAGGTTGTGCGGATTTTAGAATTTTGCGGATTTCTGGTCGTTGCTTTGTTTACATTTTTTAAACAGTCATTTGAGTGCAATTAATAGTGCAATCAAAAGTATAATGAATGCTTACAATATAATAAAATATTAAAATAAGTAATTAACTAATATAATAAAAATATAATTTTTAAAATGATTAAAGTACTAATAGTGAAGGTCAAGTTAATAATCAATAGTGTATGATTAAATATTCATTATAAAGATTATATGTATTTTTCCAAAAATTATATGTATTTTTCAACAAAACTTGCCTCATAAAAGTGCATTACTAATTCACATCAAAATCATAAAATAAGGATTTTTTTTTTTTTCAAGTTTAGCCTGGCTTAATAACCAAAAAATCTTGATTAATGCATAAATATATTTGGTAAGAAGATTCTGATTACCAGTGATATCAGCAATATCTTGAATTTTTTCCAAAACTTATTCTTCCTTCATGAATAGAGTATTATTAAGAAAATTAAAATTAAAAAAAAATATATGGAATTGATACAAAATTAAAAAAATCAAATTTTGTACCAATATCTGAACTGAAAGTTTCATTGTTTACATCCATAAAATATGTGCAGATTTTAGAGAGCTGCGGATTTCAGGGAGTCTACTGTACATATTGTATTTTTATACGATATAAAAACCGGTATTACATGGTTATCCCGTCGACAAGAAAACTATCCCCAAATTATAAGATTAAATGGCAATAATAGATGGTTGTGAATGTCTCATTCAATAACATTAAATACAATATACATGTTTAAAACCTCATTAAGTGATTTTTATTTCAACTTTTTATTAATGTTCTACTAATTGTTTTTTTGTTAATTAAAATGAAAACTATGTCAATATGTATAATTTGGCTATATTAGTTTGGTGATTTATATAATTTGGCGAAATGGGTCGACGGGATAATTAAGTAGGAATTAAAAACCATTATCTATTTACCAAGACATCAATGTGTAGCGATGATTTGATAGAAAGTTCTAAAACTTTCAATCAAACCATGGATGTCGTTATGATTGACATGACATGGGAGAAAAAAAGTAAAGTAAAATGAAATGAACAATTAATAATCGGCTAAAGTTATACTGTTAAAGTTATTGGCTAAAATTATATTGTTATACTTATTATCAAACAATATCAATGAAGGCAGCGATGTGGTGGGTGGTGTTTAAAATATAGGAAAGATATGAAAGCAGTTATCTATCTAGAAATATTTGTATATTTATTATTATATGCCTATTATATATGATACTATTTGGTTATTCCATTGACCAAAAAACTATTGCCAAATTATAAGATTAAATGCCAATCATGGATGATTGTGAATGTCACATTCAATGACATAAACACAATATACATGTTTGAAACATCATCAAGATTTTTTTAATTCCACTTTTTATCTGTATTTTTATTGATGTTTTACAAATTTGTTTGTTCTTTCGTTATTTAAAGTAAAAATTGTCAACATGCATAACTTGACTATTAGTTTGGCGATTTTTATAATTTGGCGAAAGTGGTGTACGAGATAACCAAGCAGTGCCTTATATACATACATATTATATTTTTATACATTAAATTAATAATTCTTTTTTTAATATGTATCTAATGCTTCTTTTTCTCTCCAGATCAATGTCACGGTTTTCGAGCCCTGAATAGAAGAAATTCATCATGTTGTACATTGGGAAGTTCATTAACAACTTCAAGGACTTCTACAATGAAATCAACTCAGCCACTCTCACAGGTGCCATTGATGTCATCGTGGTCAGGCAGCCCGACGGATCTTACATGTGCTCCCCTTTCCATGTGCGATTTGGAAAAATTGGAGTTCTTAGGAGTCGAGAAAAAGTGGTATGTATTTTTCCCTAGATTAGCTTAAAAAATTCAGCTCGGTCTTCGCATCGCTGTGTCATTTTGTGAATCTGTCTAAAAGTGCTATTGCATGTAAAAATTTCAAGTGACAAAAATCGTCTGCATTTTTTTCTTTTTCTAAACGCTTCATTGGCTGTTCAAGAAAAGGCTTTACCATCATTCAGATTTCCAAGGATTTGATTGGCTGTTACTGACGACATGCTTCGTTTCAGGTGTCAAAGACGCTCCGGTTCCAACATTAAACTAGTCGTTGGGGGCCACCGTAATACTTACCCATCATGGATATGTATATGAAAATAAAACATGTGAAACTATTTATACAATGCATTGCAATTCATAAACAAAATTTAAATATTGTTAATATACATAGTAATGCTATATTAAAGAACTGCTGATGTACCAATTTCGATAAATTAAATAAAACGCCAAACTATTCAAGTAGTACCGAACTGCGTAAAAGAAAAATCCTTATAACTCCAAAAATAATAATTCTATTAACTAACAATTAACTGTGTCGGATTAAGCGTCTCATTTCCAATTAAAATATACTTCTGAATTGAAATTTGAATGAAATACAGGGTCATGAAAAATCGAAGAATGTGGAAAACAAGATTACAAATATCTCGGCAGCTCATAATCCGATTGACTTCGTTCTAAATGCAAAATGTGTGTTATTTTTTTTGCCTTTTACGTCCATTCCTTAGAACAAAAACATTCGAAAATTTTTATATACCTTTCATCAGAGCGAATTTTTCGAGAGTCCAAAAAAAGTTCCAGATAATCGAGGTTGCTGATATTAAATAGGGTTCGTCCCATTCTTACATACTAACTACATACAAAATTTCAAGTCTCTATCTCAATTTGTTCGGGAGATAGAGCGTTTACAGACAGACAGACGGCAAAATTTTTTTTCTAAAAATATGTTTTTCGGAATCTCCACTATCTAACACATGTAAATCCGTCAAAAAAAATTTTTTGATTTTCAAAATGATTGCAAGACTTACCCTATACTACGTATGATGGGTAAGTAATAGTTGTTTTCCGAGTAACTCCCCTGGAGCCATAGAATAACATGGAGATACTTGCAATTTGAAGAGACTTTTGACTCCTCGTATAATAGCACTTTTAGAATTCATTTTAAATCTTTCTTTTTATGCTTTACTTTTTGTATGCATTGTTTTTCCTCCTGCAATGCAATCAGTATTCCTCCTGCTCAGAAGGTTCTGTAGAATAAATAAATGAAGTTGCGTGGAAAATCCTCGTATAATGAATGACTACTCTGTGAGATTAAGGACAGTCTTTTCTATTTGCATGGTTTGCGATGTCAGAATGAAATCAAAGTAAGAAAAGACATTTCTTCTAATATCGTGAATTATGGAATTAGAAACTTGACACTCCTTCATACAGATTAAATAGAATGCATATTGTATTTAATCTCTGCACCTTTTAAAAGTGTACCAACATCCATTTAGTCACTAGACTCTAGTGTTGTAGTCATAAAAAAATCAGAAGGTATATGCTAGAGTTATGAACATAACAGTGTACGGCAATGATGTATATGAAAAACAGTTTCTAAAAGAGTCAGAGGGTATATGGTGAATACCTCCATATACTCTCTACTGCACCCCTGCTAGATACACATGCTTTCTAACATTGTGAGATTTGAAAACTGTTTTAGAGTAACTTGACAAAAATAGAGGACAATTTTAAATTGGCACTTGTCAGCTTTCATACTATTAACCGTTTTAGTGCTAAGCAATTTTTGCAAGAATGCACGAAAATTGCGGTACATATTTTGATTTCTTTAAAGGAAAAAATAATGTTGTCATATAAAACACTGTTATTTAGACAAATATCAATCAATTTTAATAATTCTTTTTGTATTATAAAGAACAAATGTTAATTGTGATTGTGAATAAGAAAAAATAAACATAAAATTGTAATTTTTTTTTTAATTACAATTTATAAAAAAAATAACTTACATTTTATTAATCTTCTCTTATTATCAGGGCGTAAAAGTTCATTTCGATTAGGGGAAGATCACTGAATCTTACATGAAAAATTTATGTATTACAACTATGTTTTGCCGCACAAATAGCGTGAAGGCCTTTCTTACAGGAAACGCATATAAGGCGGGATCGCTTGATCCCACTACTTCTGTTGCTACACACCGCACATTGTCGTAAGTTACGTCCCGGTAGTTTTTCAAGCGCAAACTTTTTGATTGTTGAAGATGGTTGTGTTGACACGCTATTTTTATGACTCATCCACTCCTTTTCGATATCGTTAATAATTTTCGATGTGAATTTGAGCCGGGTCATTTTTTTTCCGGTAGTGTTGGAAACATACAAAATATAACAGTTCAGCACCATTCTCCCAAATATGTTGAATACCACTTTTTTCCAATATTTTAGGGTTCTTCGCTCGTCTAAATATGCGTATAACATTTTGTCGCACTCGTCCACACCTCCCATGTATTTGTTGTAGTCATCAATCATACTTGGTTTCGTCTTTTCGTATTCAAAATTCCCTTTCTTTTTCTTGATGGTTACACTATTAGTATTCGCATTCGATGAAATCAATATGACTGGGTTTGGTTTGGACTTTTTGTCCCTGAAAGAGCACATCAATACATTTTTATGTGACATGTATTTCGCTTCTCCTACGATTGCTTTCTTAGCTTCTGGAGGAATCTCTTTTCTGTTACGTCTAATTGTTCCAGTCAGATATGTATTTTTTTTCAAAAGGGCTTTGGCCAAGCCTAAGCTTGTGTAAAAATTATCTGTAAACAGATGATAGCCTTTGTGCAGATAATTTCCAATTGAAAGCAATTTTTGCACTACCGTAAATCCAAGACCATATTTTTCTACTACATTTCTGTCTTCTGTATTTTTAGCTCCTTTGTAGCAAAAAAAACCCAAGCAATATTTAGAAATCGAGTCGCACAGCATCCAAAATTTGATCCCCCATTTATGGTGTTTTTTGTTTGGGATGTATTGTTTTATGGCAGAATGACAGTGAGTACCAACTAACGACTCGTCGATAGATAATTGTTGATTTGGTATATAATGCCGCTGAAATACAGTATTTGCATGTTTGACAAGCATATCAAACTTGCCACATGGATCATAATTCGGATGGCCTGGTTCAAATAATAACCTATTGTCAACCAAGTGAAAAAACTTCAAAATCAGTTGAAACCTATCCCTTGAAAACATTGTCCTAAACCATGGTATATGTCGGGAACCTTTTATCCAATAACTATCAATTGTTGGCCTTCTCGTAATCCCCATTTCGAGTAAGACTGCAATAAAGGCTTTTATTTCGTATATTGTTGTTGGCGTCCACTTTTTTGCTCGAGAATTATTCGAAACAGTGTGCGAGGCTAAAAACTGGGTAGCGTATCGATTTGTTTCCCTTACGATGATTTCAAGCAGTGATGTGGTAAAAAATAAATTGAAATATGTTACGGGTGTGGCATCAGGGGTAGGCGCGCATCTAGGTCCAGGAGTCTCGAAAAAATCATTTGTTGTTTTGGAAAACACTTTTGTCGGAGGAATATTGGTAAAAGTTGGTGTTTCTTCTGTTTCTGAAGATGAAGATGTTATAGAAGACTCACTTTCAATCCTCAATCTTTTTCTTTGATGCGTTATAATAATGCTATCATCACTACTTGTATTTGTTATTTCACCATCCTCAGAATCACTAGGAATCGAATCAACGTCCGAAATAATAGCACGTGACATGGTTATTTTTTTAAAATAATATATAAAAAGGGTAGAAAGTTATTTTAAAATGTATAAGAATGCACTCTCGTTACAAATTACGCGTGAGGTTAGATTACATTCACTCCCACGGAGCATCAAACACTCTGCAGCGCAAAAGCGCATGCTCGCAGCGCAAAAGCGCTGCGCCGCGGTTTTCGAGATAAACTATCGCAGCGCTTTTGCGCCGCGTAGCAGTCAAACGGTTAATAATGCTCTTCAAAAAATAAGTTATGTGTATAAAAAAACTCATAATTAATAAAATGTCAATTATTATTATTTTTTTTTGTGTGTGTGTGAAAATGTGATTGTTTTTAAGGCTTACCACACACTAGGGAGACATGCAACAAAAAAGATGTGAAGCTAAAGACAATTTCACCTCATTAGCAAAAAAGAAACTGATTTGAATGCTAGAATTTGTCTCCTGTCTCATACTTTTTGTTGCATGTTTCCCTTGTGTGTGGTGATTACATGACTGAGGTATAATTTGCTGTTGATGTTTAATTAATCGTTGAAACAAATTTGTAGGTTGATATTGAAGTTAATGGATCGCCCATACACATTCATATGAAGCTTGGTGAATCGGGAGAAGCCTTTTTTGTTGAAGAAGTAGATGATGAAAATGAAGTAAGCATGACTTAACTTTGTAAAATGATTATTTATCATAATGTTTTTATTTTTTTATTTTATTTCATTTTATTAGCTGTCATGGCATAGAAATACTTCATTAGCGAATAGTTTATGAATGGAAAAATCCTCTTCAGACAGTACAAAAAACCAAAATCCTCCGGATCTCAACAATTCCTCATTTAGCTTTAGTTGTAGTCCCCCCCCCCCCAAAAAAAAAAAAAAAAAAAATGGATTCAGAGCATTTTTTATTAGTGGTAAGACCTTGGGCAAAAAGCATCCAACCAAAGTGACAACCAACCGCACCAGGTGGATGAACCAGCCTTCAGGGTTAAAAGATAATATTAAACTAGATATTTTAATTGAGAAACATATATATTTTTTAATTAAAAAAAATATGAATGTAAAAAAATAGTTTCAAAATGCTAAAAATCGTTTAATAAATAAATATATGGAGGATAAAATTTAGTAGGCTAAAAGTTTGGAACCAAACTCCAGTACTTTTCCTCAATAGGTACCTTGGTGCTTTTTAAAAAAAAAGCTTGGTGCAATTTGGGTTTCAGAAAGGGAGTGTTATTGTTTGAGAATGCGAGTTTAAATATGAATTAAAATGTCAATAACTTTAAAATAGCAGGCTGTAATTTTATTATTTTATACTTAGGATATACTATACTATACTTTTATACTTCTATACTTAGAGCTGCAACTTGCCTTGACGGCATCCATACAACTAACTGAAGGAATGATGAAACATCTGTGGGAGGGTAAATGCAATGACATCATAACAACAAAAGTGGCGCCAATACGGGGATTTGTTGCCAAATGCCATAAGCAATTATAAAAACAAACCTAATGAATTTTTCTGTCAGTTTATATCTATGTACACACACACAGCACATTGAAAAGTTGTCCAAAAAGTCTGAAAATAATCCCCCCCCCCTTCCCCCAAAAACCCCCCGGAAAAATGTGTGTTAAATATTTTTAAAAAGTTATTTACCAATACCATAATTAACTCTTCAACCCAAATTCAATTCATCAGAACGGTGTCTAACTTTGTAATCTTGAATGAGAACCCTAATTTTTTACTGCAGATTTGGATTTTACATAAAAAATATACATTACTTTTCTATTACTTTTTTCTTTTTTTCCATTATCATAGATGCAATGTAATCAAGCTAAAATGAGGTCAGATTCACTTACTGAATAGGAAATCCTATTTTTTTATTGAACCTTTGATTTTAAAATAAATAAATAAATGAAATAAATAGAAAAACCCTTCTTTTTTCTTCACATTGTGGGTAGAAAGGTGATTCCTTAAATTCTAAAAGAATGCATTGCTTTAAGTGTTACTTAAAAACGACTGATGTGTAGTAGCTTTTTGTTCCCTTTAGGATTCTACATTAACACAAGTTTCCTTGCCTCTCAAGATTCGAGTTGCTGTTTAAAGGCACATTTTGCTTGATAAGATCCCCATCTACAACAATCTGAAAAAATGTTAAATACAAAAATTACACATTTTTTCTCGTAGAATCCGAAACCCCGGCAAAAAAGTGCTTGAAAGTGAGAATTTAAAATATGTAACTTTTGAAAATGAGACTTTTGCAAATTATTGTATTAAATCGGCACAAATATGTACTTGAAATAAAAGAGCAAATAAATATTATACAGTAAAGTAATAAAGTAAAACGCAATTTAAACTACAGGCATGAAATTGTAAATGTTTTTTTTTTTTTAAGCATGTTTATTTATAAAGCTCAAGATCTGAAGCAATTTAATGCAGTTTCCATACTCTCCAGTGTCTATCAGATTATAAAATCATTTCAGTATCTGTAATCTTTAAGTTATAATTTAATAATACATATTTTCAATTTAAAAAAAATAACAAAGAAAATCTCTTATTACAATTAACCCTTTAACCGTTTGTCCCGGCTTTTTCCTTTTCTAGATATCATGTTTAAATGGCTGCAGACAAAAATATTTTAAATGGAATATTATTTTGAATCATACATAGAAAAAAAGTGATATTAAAGATATTATAGCATCAAATGAAAACATCTGAGAAAATTATTTTTTCATAAATGTGAGTAGTAAAATAAATAAATAAATAATTGCATTAAAAAAATCACTAAAATTTAAAAGATCTTCACAGAGAACTTATTTATTTTATTTTATTTTTTGTATTCTTTTTATGAATGTCAAAAATTGTCTCAAAATAGGGAGAAAAAAAAAATAAAAATTGCATTAAAAATAAAATTAATAAAACCTGTACAATTTTAAAATGTGATTAATTAATATAAATATCTTGCAATTTATAAGCATTCTTATAAAAATACTTGAAAACCCTTGGGCGTTGAAAGGGTTAAATAAATTATGATTCATATTTGTTAAATAAGGAATCGCATTGTTTGGGGCAGTTTATATTAAAAATTCTTTGTACAGTTTGTGTTTGAAATAAATGATATATTAATATACTTTTTGGTATTGTGCTGGTTTAATGAAAAGTGTCTTGTTTTATATGTGAAATTTACATATGTTTGTGTGTAAAAATATTAATTCATTAAAATACATAAATGTTGAAAACATTGTATGTGTCATTAAAAAAAAAAAAAAAATCGCCAAATTTCTTGTTTTTTTGCCAAGGCAATTATCTCTATTTCATCAAGAATCCCTAATCCTGGAAAAACAACAAATTCCTTTTATGAATATTAGAAAATCAACACACACAAAAAAAAGCTCCCAAAACTTGCATAAAAATAATTTATGAAAATTGAAAAATCAGTGTATCTTAATATCTCAATAAATCTTATTGAAAATAAGACAGTATTTACTATAATGAATAAAACAACTGAGAAAATTATTTTTTCATAAATGTGCGTAGTAAAATAAATAAATAAATAATTTAAATAAATAAATAATTGCATTAAAAAATCACTAAAATTTAAAAGATCTTCACAGGGAACTTATTTATTTTATTTTTTGTATTCTTTTTACAAATGTCAAAAATTGTCTCAAAATAGGGAGAAAAAAAAATTGCATTAAAAAGAAAAAAAAATAAATAAAACTGCTGTACAATTTTAAAATAATCTTTATTTAAAAAGAGGACAAAATTTGGGAGGATTGAAGGTGAATTCCAATTACCAAAAAATTAAAAAAAACCCCAAAACATCTGAATTTTGGAAATTAGGTTTGACTCTTTGAGTATCGTAGTAATTTTTCAACCGGTTCTCTTTCAGTGGTGACGATTTGGTTACCAATTATTCGTTGTGGAGATTCAAACCATTTTCAACAAAGTTCATAGGGATCTCCGGCATACATTCATTTTTTGTTGCATTAGAAAGCTTGTAATTATTTTCACTTTATAGCTTTATTATGCACAAGTATTACAAACTCATTATCACTAAACCATTTAGTACTGCGATAATCCTGGATTGTGTACCATCCTTGTGTCTAAAACTTTTTCGGTTTGTATGGTGCCTTGTCTTTTGCTCGCAAAATTATTTTTTATTTTATTTTATTTTTTGTCAAAACATGGAAAACATGTTCATTGGAAAGCATCCTATAAAATGAAAATAAAGATGTTAACTTACAAACAAAACAATTGTATAAAGACAACAATGCCCTTAATTTGCGACTCTTTAAATTTTTTTCCTATCATTTGCTTGAAAGAATTTAAAGCCTACTGCAGTTGCATTTCCATCTTTGTTGGAGTCAATTTTGGCTTATGAGAAAGTCTCAGGGCACATAATTATTTTCTGCTAGTTGATATCAATGATGAAACTGGAGGAGGCATTAAAATTGCTTGTTTTTGGTGAGGAAGAAGAATTGCTCACCAAATTATGTTTGCTTGTGGCAAATACAGTTGAACCCCGCAAATCTGGATCTCCAGATAATCCAGATCGATTTGGTGGAATTTTTTTTTTTTTTCAAGTTTGAGAAGTGATCGGGAAATTTCGATAACATAAATTTATTTCAGCCTCATATTCTGAATAAATAAGTATTTTCTGAAATTTTTTTGAAAGAATACCTCAAGCTTTCTTATTTAAACTCTTTAATGTTATCTATGAAAGGAACAACTATACATCATTTAAGCTTTGCCAATTCCAATTTTCACACTTTTCTATTTAATCCATTTGGAAATGTCATCTTAAGCTCATTGCTTAATGAAGTTTTACTCAGAGCATTGCATGAAAGCAAAGTAAAATAGTCCTTATAGACACACTGACTGATAAGGATCGCGATCCGATCTTTGTCAACCAGTCCATAGAACCTCTATCTATGAACTACTCTTGGAAACAGTCTTCTTGAGACTGTTTCCTTATCTTCGTGCCAAAACTTTTCTACAAATCACTTGCGGAAAATTGAAATAAAAGGAGAAATAATGCTGAGAATGTGTGATCATGCGGCCCTCAAAAATGGTAGTATATGACAAATTTTATAATTACAAAGTAAACAATTTTACTGTCTGTAAATATTGATTATGTTCAATATAAAGGTCATTTTCTTTGAATGTTATACATTATTTTATTTCATTTGTTCACATTCTCCGGATAATCCGGATTTTCGACAATCCGGATTGGGCCTGGTCCCAATTAATCCGAATTATCGGGGTTCTACTGTACTCAATAATATATTTTTTTTTTTTTTTAAATAAATTTTCTGCTGGAATCCCGCAGCTAAGATTATCTGATTCTTTACAATGTACATGAGTAGTTTCATTACTTTTTTTGAAATATTTTGAATACAGTATAAGATCTATTATCCAGAATGCTTGGGACTGCAGATATTCTGGATAAGGGGTTTTCCTGTAATTCGGAGCACTTTAATATACGTATTAAGAATAGTAGAAAATAACAGTATGAAATGCATAAAATGTGAATAATATATGTAAATATGTAATTACAAATTTGTTAATAGCTTATTTCCACAAAATAAAAGATAATTATAAATTACAATTCAAATTAAAAAATATTAACTTGAGAGCAGAATTTTTTTTATTTGGGTCTTTAGAAAATTTTCATTAAGATTGGTTGCTTATAAAGTTTTACTTGTACTGATTGCTCCTATATCCTTTGTTGTTAATGGAAGTGACTTCTTTGTTGCATTCCAAAAATCGGTTGTTCAGTTGAAAAATATCAGTAGCTCATCTGAAATTTTTATACTTAGCCCATTCTGCTGGTCATAATCATCATCATTACTTTCATTAGACATTATGTCATGTATTTCACTTCCAGTCATCAGATGTACTTACAAAAGTATTATCATCAGCAAGGACAATTTTCCACTGATTGTTGTTCTAACATTTGAGAATCAGAACATGAATATCCCTTAGCTTCATCCAGCAGATCTGTTATAATTTCCTTCTTAGAAATTTTAAAGTCTTCCACTTCATGTTCATTCATACCATTAAAAAATGTCACAGATGGCCACAAATTGTATCAGCTTTGGATATGTGTGTATCTGTCTATTATATTCCACGTTTGATGTAAAATGTATCTTTAATTTTTATGTTTTTGAAATGAAACAAATTATTTTCATTTTGCATTCTGGTTTTTGGAACTTTCTAGATACAGGGTTTCCGTATAATGGGTCCCATACTGTATGTACTTTGAGGCCTGACCTGCTTTGTTGGGAGAGATTTAAGCAGAAGAAAAAAAAAAAAAAAAGAAAACTTACTTTCAAGTGTTTTAGTATAGTAAACTTCTTGGAACCCTTTAACAGGGGTGCAGAAAATGTTTTTACACCCAACATTTCGACCAATCCATATGAAAATTTCCATAAAATTTTGAATTACTACATGTATAGAAATTTTTTTATATTTTTCCAAAATTTCTCAATGCTTGTGTTAGTATATACAGGGTGTCCAGCAAATAAGACCCCTAATTCAAAATTAAACTTCTCAAAAACAAAGATTGGTGGAATTATGCGGTAAATGGTTTGTTTATTTGGTAAGCTGTAAAAAATGTTAAACAGAAGTTTCGATCAGTGAATATTTTAAAGAGATTGTGTTCTAATTGCAAAGAATAATTGATTTGACATTTTTCTTGTTTTAAATTGCTTGCAGAGAAAGAGTTTTTTGGTGTACAGTGTTGTATTTTAACGATTTTTCGAACTAAACTTTTGGAATTTCAAAATTTCAGAAATTAAAAATTCCAAAAATTGTTAAAATATGGCACTGTATGCGGCAAAAACTCATTTTTTTGCAAGCAATCAAAAACAAGAAAAATGTTAAATCAATTATTCTTTGCAATTAGAACACAGTTCCTTTTTAAACTATTCACTGTTCAAAATTTCTGTATAATATTTTTACAGTTTACCTGATAAACAAACTGTTTATTACATAATTCTATCGATTTTTGTTTTTGAAAAATTTAATTTTGAAATTGGGATCTTATTTACTGGACACCATGTATGATACATATTATTCTGAGATCGATTTTGTGAAGGTTTTTCTCTTCTGCACCCCTTGCATTTAGTCATTCTTACTCAAGTATTTTGATTTGTATTTACCAGATTATATGATAAGTTTTATAAAAATTGTTAAAAATATTTATTTGTCGAAAAAAAAAAAAAAATAGCATGTATAAAACTTACTGTCAATTTATTTTTCCTCTAGATTCCATCATACTTGGCGACTTCACCTCTGCCTGATGTACCAAATATTGAATCGGAGCTCGAAAAAATGAGACTCTCTACTTTTTTTAATGAAGAAAACAAAGCACTCAACCCGGAACCATGTACTGTAAATTCACACTTCAATGAAACCGAATCGGTGCTAAACTCTAGTCTTTTAGGCAAAACAGACTGTGATAATAAAATTGTTAGTGATATACCTTGTAAAGACACAAAAGTGACTGAAACTAACAAATTAGAACCTAATGTTCCTAATATGGACGATACTATATCCTCTGGAACTGTAAACAATACTGTCAATACAGATTCTAGTGATGAAGTCAAAACTAAACGAAAGCGGCGGAAAAAAATTGCCATGAAAAAACGTAGCAAAACAAAAGACAGTAGTGTGACTTCCTCCTCGAAACCTATTAACATTCCCCGACATGCAGATATTCTACCGAAAGAGGAAGACTTGGATGACAAGCTGGAGGAAATATTTCAAATGGATGACGATTATGTAGAGGGAGATGCTGAGAGCTCCAAGTCTTCGGGTGGTCTGAGTCGTTCGGTCAGTCTTCCGGTATCAGCTAACCTAGATGACCTGTTCAAAACCGAATGGACCTGTCGGAAAACGTCGACCACTTTTACTGGTGAATTTCATCCATTTAGTGACGGAGATGTGACGCCTCAATCTAGGTAATTGATTGGTATTTATGTTAATCAGATCCAATTGCACAGCTGTGAACGTTGATAGTTTTTAGGTGCGTTTGTAATTATGTAAATACATAGCACCTATTGTTGTCGTTCAGTCCGTCCGTTTGTCTGTCTGTCCATCTGTCTGTCCGTCCGCATATAACATCACAAAAACTACCCAACTGAATCATTTGAAATTTGAAATATATAATTATTACATAATTTTGTCGAGTCATTTCAAATTTTATGAAAATCAGATGCATAGATCAATTACAGGGAGAATCAAAAGGACTCTGTTACATTACGGTCAATGAGGAAAAAAAGTTTCAAATGCATTTTAATCGTTTGAAATTTTAAATACATAATTATTACATAATTTTGTCAAGTTATTTCAAATTTTATCAATCGGATGCATTGTTCAATTACAGGGACAATCAAAAGTATTCCATTACATTACGTTTAATGGGGGAAAATGTTTCAAATGCATTTTAATGGTGTTACATTTATTCGAACGTAATAAAATTAATATACATTTTGCATAATCTGTGGTGCCAAGAATATTTGTTATTGATTTACAAGGCCACACAAAAGTATTCCATTGCATAATGGTATAGGGAGAACATTGTTTGGTGCGCATTTTAATTGTAATTTTATATGATTGATATATAAGAGTGATACTTTTAAACTTAGTTATCGTACAAGCGCACCTCATTTGTTACGCTTCACATGCAATTTCCAACTTGTTTTTAAACCAGTGATTTGGGCCAGGAAATTTATTTAATAAAAGATGTCTTGTTTTACTTATTTGATTTCCTTCGTTAAGTAAAATTTTTTGGCTTAGTCATTCTTTCTTTTAATATAGATTTTTATTTTTTGAAACCACTACTTTGACTGTGTTAAAAAATTGTTATATAAGTTGTTTTCCTTGTTGTTTAAGAATGAAATGTAATTTTTTAGCATGTTAGTAAGAATTAGTTGATACTTAGTTGATAGTAAGAATTAACCATATTAGAGTCCCTCTAATCTCAAATTTTGGTTAAACTGATTTTATTTTCTAAAATTATGCTTGAACAGATTAAATTTTTTTCTGGATTACAAGATAAATGTTTGAAAAAATGTGGAATTTTGAATTAAACTAAAAGTGAAGTAAAGCATGTTTTTTATTCTTTAAACAGCTTTAAAAGAATTTTAATTAATCACTTAATGATGCAAAAGTACAACATATGTGCACAAATATAAAATGAAAATGTGCACTGCATGTCTATGGGTAGAAGCCCTCAAAAATGCAAAAAAAAGTTTACTTCAAATTATAAAAATGTATTTTTCCTTTCAATAGTTTATGGGAATTATCTGCAAAAATATTTTTTTTCTTTCCCTATTGTCAACATGTTGACTAAGCTATTTTTGATTGACAATTTTGAACTTATTGTAATGGTTTGTTACATAATTCCTCATTCTGAAATTCTGTTGAATTATTATAAACATCAGGAGCGACAAGCAGTACTATTTTTTTTCTGAATGTCATTCCAAATTATTCAGCATGCCAGATAAAAGGATGTTTACTGTACTACTATAGGTGCAAATTCATGGTCACCAGTCGCCACATGACAACTAAATTTTTTGTCTTGGCGACTAATTTTCGTTGTCTAAGTCACCATCGTTTTTCAAATTTTATGTTTATTCTTGTTATCATTTGATATTGATTTGATCATTTGATTGTGTTTTTCTGCAATCCTCTGACAAAAATTCTACTTTTTTTTTTTTTTTTTTTATCTTCTGACGAAAATTGCACATTTTATTAGCCATTCTCTAATCAAAATCATGCTTTTTCCATGATCATTTGATGAAAATCATGCTTTTCATAGATTCTTTGATAAAAGTTGCAGCTATTTTTTTTTTTTTTTTTTTCTTTTTCAATCCTTTGGTAAAATTAGTTTTTCTTCTGTAATCTTTTAATGAAATTGTTTCATTGTTGTTCCTTAATTTTATTTTTAGAAATTAAGCTAATCTGGCAACTGGATTATTTGGGTTTAAGAGCCACTGTCTTGTTAAAAATTTTGGGGACCTTCACTAATATGTATTACTGACAAAGAAGGTCTCCATATGGGCATATCCCGAAAAATCTGAAAAAAATTACAGAATGTTCTTCTTGTGTGGATATATACATTTATAAAAAAAATTTCGGTGGAACCTCCATTCTGTATCCGTAAAAAAATAATGAAAATTTTGTTATTTGGCAATTTATTGCCGGTTGGCGAAGGTATGTAATTTCAAAAAATACTTTCTGTCAAATACACTTCAAGAAAAAAAAAAAGTTTCATTTTGAACTTGTTTTGATAAATTTAATTTAAATAACTTTAGTTTTATAAGTTTTAATTTGTTTTAAGTATAATTTTGTTATATCTATATTTATATGTATCTCTATTCAAATTTAATCATCAAAATTTGAGATTTAAAACGAAATTCATAATTTAAATTAATTAAATTTGTTTCCTGCTCAAAGTCCAATTGAGAATTGTCGATTAGATTTTGTTGCTATGGAAACATGTGGCTTTTATTTTTGAATACGCTGAAATTTATGAAGATAATTTTTCTCAATATGATTTTTTTATCTATAAAAGCATTTTTTCCAGTGATTAATTAAATAGTTACTTCAACAAGTAATATATATATGCAATATAATATGTATATATATGTATATAATATATTAAAGTCTCTCATTGTTTATGTTTAAATTCATTAAATACGATTTACATGCAAACTAAATATCCAACAGTTTTGATTTGCATAATAATCGTTTGCTTTTGGTGAGGAAATGAGCTGCTTGCCAAATCGAGTGACTCTTTCGTCTTTTCACACCAAATATTCTAAAGTATTTTATTTTTTTACATAATTTCTAATGTGATTCAGCCGCTAATTTTGACTGATCCTTTATTACATACATGAATAGTTTAATCAGTATTTTTTTCATAAAATTCTGATTATGCCCAGTATGGAGACCTTCCTTGTGAGTACTTACAACTTACATTTACTTTAGCATACATCTTTCTATTTTCATTGGTATTTCAGTAATCTGAACAAGCACCGATCCCAAATAATTCAGGTTAGCAGGATTCTGCTATACAATGACTTATTTAAATAATTTTAAATGTTTCTGTTTATTTGTAACTGGTACCACGAAATAATAGTAATGTACATTGACAAATATAAGAATGACTTATATCCATCTATTGACTTTTTCTGTGAGGAGCATTTTTGTTTTAATACGTTTAAATTTGCTTCTTGAAAGTTAAAAACACGTTGTGTAAAAAGTTATTTATAAAGTGAGCACAGCCCAATTACTTTATTGTATGTGCTTTTGATATAAATTTTGGTGCAAATTCTGTATATTTTCTATATTTGTGTCAAGTTTCTAAACTGCTATACTGTTTGTAAATAATTCTATGAATATTAATAATTACTTATGCTTGTAATTATAATTACTAGCTGCACCCGTCGAGATTCGACGGAAAGGAATATGTATAAGATGAGTATGTTACATTTAAAGCTTATAAATAATAAAAATGAATAAAATAAAAAAAAAAGTCCACTTAGAAGGAAATATAAATTTTATTCAGTTTTACCTATAATAAGTATGAAAACAGTTTTTATATTGGTTCAATGATAGGTTTTTCTTTTCTTTTGGAGTTAAGATTTTAATTTTTTTCGAGTTAAAGTATTTCCTTATATACCACATTAATTGTTTTGTCGCTTTTTGGATCTATTTGCACTTTCAAATTTTTAAATGAACATTGCGACATATAATTAACCGGCTGTGATTAAATACTGGCTCAGGTAAATAAATACCAACAGAAGCCATTGTGCTTTATTAATTGTCATACAAAACGCAATACGAATTGGAAATTGGCGTCTTCTAAATGAAAAGGGAAGAGTTGTATCTGATGGCATTAAATCGATTCTAGGAATCAAAACTCTTTCTCCAGCTCTGTCGCCAGTAATAACTTCTAGATCCAAGCAATTATCGTACATATTTCGTACAATCAACCTGGTCCCATTTAAAAGACCTTCGTGAGGACTTAAATTTCTTAGTAATATTACTATTGCTCCTATTTTTAAGGTGAGAATGTGTGGAGGCAATCCACTTAATTCTAAGCTATTTAAAAATTCCGTTGGAAATTGGATGATTTCATTTCCAGTTATTAAATAATTTATGCTCATGTATGTTCTGGATGTGCCAGGTATAAGGTTTATAACTTTATGGTTAATTTCATTGCAATGTTCGTTTTTTTGAGCTAGAATTGAAACTTTAGCAAATTTAGTGATACTATCTGAGGATAAAAATCCTTATCCAAAAATTTCGGATACGATGTCATTTTCTGCTATAATAGACGGTGGTAAACATACTTTATTTGAGTCTCCAGGGAATTCTTCATTCATGCAAAAAATTTCTCCATTACCTAATTTAAGCAAAAATTCCGAAAATTCCGATTCTTCTGGTCTTAATCGCATATTTTTTTGCATTTTAAATATTTTAAATTCTGTTCAAAGAGTCGAAAACTTGATGCAGTTTTTAACTATGTTTTGTCTTGAAGCATGTGGAATCACTGGTAAAACTTGCCTGAAATCACCTCCAAGGACAATTATTTTTCCTCCAAAAGGAACATTATTGTTCATAATGTCTTGCAGAAATCTGTCCACGCACATTAATGCATATACATTGGCCATGTGTTTTTCATCCCATATAATTAGTCGAGCAGACTTAATGTCAGATGCAGCCTTACTATTGATGTTTAGGGATGATATGGAATTCTCATATAGATTTAAAGGTAGTTTAAATCTGCTATGCACTGTTCGACCGTTTCGTAACTGCAAAGCGGCGATACTAGTCCATGCAACTGGTATAACTTCTAATCCTAGATCAAAACATTTTTGTATTAAACATTGATATACAAATGTTTTACCAGTTCCTCCTGGCCCATCTATGAAGTATGAATTACTTTTATTCGTATTGTTCTGTTGCATCACATAAATAATTTCGTTAATGAAAATCAGTTGTTCTTCGTTAGCTTGTTGTATCATTAAATCATAATTTAGATTCGGTTTTGTAGAAGGTTCAATAGCAGCAGTTTGTCTATTATAATATTATATGTAGTAGCCGGTAATTCAAAAGTAGAAAGAGAAAATCCATGGGATTTGAATGTTTTTTCAATATCTTTAAGAGTTAACTCATATGCACTTGCTTGACTGTGATGTTGTAGATAATCCTCACTAAGAAAGTCTTTAAATGTATTCCATAATTGAAGCACATTAGTAGGTTGCTGAAATATGCAAATGAAAGAAAATAATTGTCTCAATTGTTGTGGCATTTGAGCGGATGATGCTTCTTTTAAACAATGATACCATTCATTATCATCTTGAAGCAATCCTCGATGCATTGCAGCTTCTTTGAAAGTTGAATAAGTAGTGTTCTTATATGTTCTGATATCTTCAAAACTCGTAGCACCCACTACATGAAGCAGCAATAGCCGAAAATGATATCTTTCAGATTCTTTTGGTGAAACATTATACATTCTACCTATAATTTTAATCAAATTGTCGCGTTTTTTCCAAATTCATTTCTTTCTATCAAATGAATAATAAAATGGTGTTTCTGGATATATATATGAGAACTTCTTGTTGCTGGATTACTATTCAATTTAAACCAAGCGATTAACTTTGTGCTTTTCAGTTCCGCTCGAAGTAAAGCTTCAGTGGCATTATCGTTATGAAAATATACTTGTTGTTCGTCGGGTAAATGTATTGGTAGTCGCATTACTGAATAAGATTGTTGGTGCATAGGATAGGCAAATTCTATAAGCAGCTTCAGATGGACTCATATATCGGGTGTTTAGAAACGAAGAAACTTCATCGTAGTGAATTAAACCGTCTTTTTCAGAAACAACTTGCAAATTAGCGCCGTCATGTTCTTTATAAACGTACTTATGGATATATTTTATACTGTGTACTGTTGCACACATTTCCACATTAATGTGTGTTTGAAAATAAAATAGAAGAAATGGATTGTAAGAAACGACAAAACGATTGTCAACTTCTATGGCAGCTCCTTTAACATATTTTGTAATAGTCCTACCATTATTTCCCCTTCTATATAGAGGGTAACCATTGACATTATTATTTGTTTCAGAAGTAAACTCTTTAGGATATCCTTTTTTACACTTACCGTCGTTCATACAAACTGAATTCTTGTTAAGATTGTCACACGGGCTGTGGAGCATATGACATTTAACTAAATTGTACAATGTTTCATTTTTTATATCTGGAATTTCTGCTGAAATAATATTATCAATATCTGAGACTTCTCTAAACTTACAATCATCTTGGAGGCATAATAATAAGTGAATGTGAGGTAATCCTCTTTTTTGAAATTCTACAGTGTAAAGATATGTTTGGACAGTCCCAAATATATTCTTTTGATTTATTAATCATAAGAGTTCTTTAACTTTTGCATGAAAAACTCTAACTGTAATGTCTGGTCTATTGTAAGCTGTTTCATAAGAATGTATACTATTTGTAATCTCAGGCCATAAAGGGTTGCATGTAAACGTCAGAAAAATATCGGGTTTACCAAACTTCCTCACCATGGCCATCCTGATAATTTTGTATCATATTTCGAGGGCTTCCAATGAAAGTCGATGGTAAAATAACAACATGCCCAGTCCTTAACTTCTCATATTCAGCCCTTACATGTAAAGCATCTGCTAGGCCGGCATATGTTTCCACTCTCAACTTTGACTGCTGACTTCAAATGAATTTTAATCGGTCGCCTTCAATTCGACAATAATAATCCACAATCAGCTGTTGAGTTAATTTTCCAGAATCGATTATTGGGTTAAAATTTCCTTTAGGGGCACAACCTCGAATCATAAGTCTGTATGATACATATTCCCGCATAGATAAGTTTTGGTGAACTTTAATCTGACATTTTTCGCCACATGGCATTGAAATATGCCATCCTGGTTCTCCATATGGCCATATTAGAATGTAAGACATTGGGTCACAGTGCATACTGTCAAAATCTATGGTTTTCAATTCTCCGCTGTTAGCATAAACTGCAGTATGTCTATGAGAAGGTGGAGCACCATCAGCTGACTCAAATACCGCTGCGACTTCAGAACATGCAGGGTCATTATACCGTCGAGAATCCTCTTGGGGCTCATGATAAAGTTGCATTACTAAATTTATAGTATGCGATTTTCTTTCAATGCTATTTATTTTGCTTCACTCATTTTCTGATGCATTGTTTTATATAATCGTATATATGGGTTGCATTTGTGTAATGTAGAGGTTAATCTTTCCAGAATGTCTTTCCTTAAAGAATTGTTAGCGGAATGATGCAGTCTGATTTCATTAGCCTCAGAAAAATCTAGAATATATAATTGCCCATAAGAAGCTGTAGTTTTATTTTGAGGGTACAATGGAGAAATTCTATGATGTATTACACCAAGAATTTTAAAACAATAAGGACCCTGTCCAGGTGGCAATGTTACATTAGCTCTGAATGATACAAATGATAAAGCGTTGTTATATTGGCGAATGTTTTCTCTAAAGTTTTTTTATAACTCATTATTTCCGCAGAATAATTCTTCGATATCTTTAGAAATACGAAATTCAGGTAATTTGATTTTTTTGTTACAACAACATAAATTAAAATAGCCTGATGAATTTTTTTCATCTTTAAAATATAGAGCAGAGCAGTAATTACATTTATTGTTTAATTCACGTAACCTAAATGGTTGTATATTACAAACTACTTTAGAAACAGCACATCTATATTGAATAGAAAAGGCTTTTCGTTCTTTGTTTTTCATACGTTTGTTTATGATTTCTTTACACCCTGTTAAACTTTTTTTTTCTTTTTTTGACATTTCTTGAACAAAATTAGATTTAGGACGAAATTCCAAAACATCGTAATGACCTGAATCAATATTTCCAGAAAACAGTAAATTACATATTATATTTCCAGACTCATAATCGAAAGTATTATTTCTATATATTTTAAAGGTATAATTCGGAAACAACTGGCTTAAGCAAACTAATTCTACATGACCTGCAAATTCACTATCTAATGACATCAAATTTTCATAATCAACAGAAGTACTTACCGGGATCCTATAAGAGTTATCACCAATTATAAAATTTTCATACTGTTCCCAATTATCCTTGACTATTTTCACTACTTGCTATCGAAGTTCATGGTGATGTATATCAGTCTTATATACACAATATGATACTGGCCAAAATAAACAATTTCCATCTCTTAAAATAGGGATAACATAACGTTCCATGATAAAGATACACAAACTTCAGAAAAAAAAATAAGGAAATAAATTATAAAATATTATGGTGGCTTAAATTCAGCTACAAATCTCATTATTTGAATGCGAAATTATTCAGGAAATTATTATAATACCTCAGACGATGAATTCAAAATATCTGCATAGATTATTTTTTCTCTGTTTAAATATCGCTTGGTAAATGTACCATAATTATAATATCAACAAAACCTTTTAATTATAATAGTAAAAGGGAGTTAATAAACTGCATTACTGACCCACTACACATTTACAACACTTGCAATAAATTTATTTTATTTATTGGTTTGTAGCCTCCATGAATTTGTCAAAATTAATCCTATTGTCATGACAACGAAAAGAAAAATGATATCTTTATTATTAAAAAACAATAAAAAATTTGTATTTGTTATTGATCTATAGAAAACATCTTATTTATTTTTATTTTATATAATAACTTAATACTACGGAATGATTTTTATTAATTTTTGATATCATGTAAAGTAGAATTATCGTCATACCTGCATATCACATATTTTATTCTTTTTCTTTTCTAATATGACATCATTTACACCTTCAGAAACACTTATCTTTTCCGAAATAAAAGCATGATTTACGCGGTTATTAAAAAATTCTTTAGTCTCATAAAATATTTATTATAATTAAATGAAAATGGCGCAATTTATATAAATATTTTCATCTGTGCATACCAAGGACATTTAAATAAATAAAATAAGTTCTGTTTGTTTGGATGAAGGATTCAAAGTCACTGAATATGACATCATCACTGATACAGCTATAACCATCTATGTTAGATTCATGGAACAAATTTATCTGGTTCCTGAATGACGACATTTTCTCCACCAAAGAAATTTCGCTTTAGATATTTTATTTTATTAAAATTTATTTACATGATACTTAATATTATTCAGTAAATAATCTGTGTATTGTACCGCGATTAGTGAATAATTATGCGCAATCATTTTATTAGGATTAAATTTTACAAAAACCATTAGTTTTTCTCTTTTTTTTTTGATGCGATGACACATTCACCGATGAGATCAATAAATTTTTATTTTAGCGAGAAAAGCTTAATCTGTTGCCACTGTTTTGAAGAAATGTCACGAAAAAGCTTACAAAATTAAAAATAAACTATAAAAATGGAAATAAACTAAAAATTAGTCATAATGGGCAAATCTACACATAAACAGCTTTCATTTAAAAAAATAATCATCAAAATCGGGCCAGTAGAAAGCTCAGGGCTAATGACTAAAAAAACAGCCAGGTGTTTTAAATATATAGATAACTGATGTTGTTTTTCTGTGTCTTGACAGAAACTTTTTGTTTACTATTTTGGGTACTACTAGGTTATCCCGTCGACTAAAAAAATTAGCGCCAAACTATAAGATTAAATGCCAATAATGGAGGATCGCAAATGCTACATTCAATGACATTAAGTTGGCTGTAGACGAAAATATTTTAAACATACAGTAAAACCTCCCTAAATCAACCATGTTCCATTCCAGTAAAAATCAGTTGCACTGAGAGAAGGACCATTGTTGAAAAAAGGTAACAATGTTACTAAAATTTTTTTTTTCACATTAGGAACACAAAAAAATTTAAGTATCTAAACAGAAGTTCTTTAAACATAGGTGTTTAAAAACTGAATACATTGGCGTTTGCTTTGATTTTACAGTTTGGATTAGTATCGTATAATTAATACAGTAATTGTTTAGTGTAAGAGGTGTTGAATATTGTGTACACAATAGTGAAATTTGGTGCTGTTTGATTCTGGCATTTGCATTTAGTTACATAAACTCAAGATTTAAAAATAAAATTGTTGCATTTCCTGCCATTGAAATAATATGCTGCAAGGTAACTTTACAAATTTTTCTTGCCAAAAACATGTATATATATTGTACATGATTAAATGGAATATTACTTTTGATGTTATTTGTAAAAAAAAAAAAAAAAAAAAAAAAGTTGATTTAAATATGTTAATATTTTTTATTCATTCTGCAATTTGTTAGAAGTTATTGTAACTCAATTGTGATTTTATTATTTAAGTCCTGTAGCTTGTGATACTCATTCGTATGTTTGGCTTTTTCAGTCCAGTTGTATCTCGACCGCCTAGTCCAAAATCTGACACAGAGTACGAAAATCAGAAGATAGACACTGTGACGCCTCCTGATTCGCCAGTACCCAGTTGGGGATGGGGCCAGTTGCCAAATGTTCCTAGGAAAATCAGCGAGGCCCAGGCACCCAGCGGGATTTCTGCAGATGCCAAAAATGAGAATGAGCAAAATAAAGATGATGATAGCGTTGTTGGTGAGAAACATTTTTCTGTTTAAATGAAAGCAATTTGTGTTGTTCAACTGTTATATGTGGTTCTTGTTTTTTAATGAACCGTACGTTGGTAAGATTTCTCCACATGCACTCAGGGGCTAAGGGGGAGTGAGACTCCCTCCCCCCCCACTTCCCAAATGTTTGCACATGCTGTTACAGTTAGCAAATTAACAATCTGAACTGGCAAATTAGTTCAAAATTTTAATAAAAAACTGTAATAAACTTTCTATTATTTCTGGTTGATTTGATGAAAGTTACCGATGTAATTAAAATGTTATTGAGCGTTTTACAAAAAAAAAAAAAGACTATATTACATTTTCTAATTGTGATAACTTTGTAAAATTACAAAACTAATTGGCAAACGCCCAGAACTATTTATGTTTGCTTACCACTGAGTTGGCAAATACTGAATTTTGACTTGGCAATTTAAGGTTCTCTCCCCCCACCATTAAAAAGTCTTTGTTAGGACCCTACACATGCTGTCGCTAAGTTATGTACTGTGGAAGTACAAAGAGGACCTGTAATTTGCTTCTTCATAGCATTGTTAAAATAAATACCTCTAGACAAGATTCCAGTTTGGATGTTATTGTTGTTTCCTTAATCTCTTAAGAACTGCAATAAATTTTAACAAAAAGTAAATAGTAATTAGCATAAAATTAATTTTAAAGCCAAAAGAGTGAAACAAAAATTTTGAATAAATGCTAAAGTCAAAAATACAAAATCTTACACCTGAAAACGCATAAAAATAAAGATCAGAGGAGAAATTGGAAAAAAAAAAAAAAAAAACACTTTATAAATTCAATTTCTGGATGATTTTATTTTAAAATAATCATCATCAACTGATTCATATTAGAATATATTTGATTTGATTTTTTTTTTTTTTTTTTTAATCCTTATAATTATTCTCTTTTTTTGTATATTTCAAAATACCAATAATAATAAAATCAAAATTCATGTGACGTCGCAACAGAATAAAAAAAATTGAAGACGCAAATATGCTGAAATTAATTAAAGAGTAGTATTTTTTTTACAGTTTTTTATTTTATATTTTAAAAACTGTTCTCTATATTGTATACTTTTATGGTATCCAAGGAGAGGGTGCTCTTTATCCGATTGGATAATCCCATTAAAAAAAAAAAGTCCAGCTTTTTGCTTTAATCTTTCTTTCATCGGTAGGCTGGCAGTGATGGAATGGTAGACTTGAGATTCTTCCCCAGAGGGAAATTGAAGTTGTATCATCTTTTAATTTTTTTTTTTTAAATTTGTTATAAATTCTCTTTTGTGGCATCTGTTTAAGCTGCTCTCAATGTTACCTGCAAACATTTTTATTTCCCTGACTTATGTTTTTATCAAATAATAATTGTGAAAAAAAATCCAGTATTTTGTGCAAAATAACTATACACTGAGATAATATATGTTTTCAATTATTTTATTAAAATTGAAACTAATTGATATCAATATATATACAAGTGATTATTATATAAAACATTGGAAACTGAAAATTACAATGATTAGAAGATTTAATTAATATTATAATAATAAAAATAAATAACTTTTGTAAATTTCTTCACATCACTGCACTTAATTTTTCAGTTAATCTTTTCAAATTGGAGCGAAATGTGCATAATACTCATTAAAATTTTGTTTCTTTTTTGATATTTGCTTATTTACTTTTCATTTGATATTTTTCTATTGCCAATCAATCTCACTTAACACCAGTAAGCTGTAAACATAATAAAATATTCATTTCATGCAATTCCTATGAATTTTTTATAAGGAGTCGTCCACAAATAAAGAGGGAGGTTCATGAAATAGTGACAAGGGGGGTAGAAGGAGATAAGAAATGTGACATCACATGTTTTGGTTAAATAAAAGCATTAAAAATGAACAGATTAAATTTTGAAATGAAAGTATTTTGTGTTGCTAAAATAAAGATCAAATTTAAACTTAAATATATTAAATTCCAAAATACTACTGTTTGCAATTGCTCTTCCATATTATTTTATTACTATTCTACATTATGTTTTTTGTTGTAAACCTTAATCTTATTTCATACAAAATTAAGTACACAAATAATTTTTATTATTATGTTCACAAATGTCATTCAAACACATAGTTAAAGTTAAAAAATAAAATTGGAAATGTGATGTATACCGTAGTGCTTTGTTTCTGAGTGTATGTTTATGTAATATAGTGTGACATGTGACAAGGGGAATGGTGAAGTGTGATACTTCGTGACAAAAGGGGCAAGGGAGTCAAAAAATATATTGAAGAAATGTGTGTTATCATTTATGGACAGCACCTAAGCCAATTCATAAAACTTAGATGTGCCTATGAAATTTCAATAGAAGCAATAATTCAAATTTGGTATCTTCAAAACTAAAAAGCTTGGTTCACCTTCAGGGGAATGCTTTGTAAGTCCATAATTAAGTGTAAAAGTTACCCAACTGAGTTTTAACTGACATTGTGATAATTTTTGTATCTCTTTTTAATGTTTCATTTTTCTTTCTTTCAATTATTAGAACTGCTGTTCTAATAATTCTTTTGTGAAATTTGTTGCATTACATTCTTGATTAAATTACCTTTACATTGGTATGTAATTTTTACAGCATTACTTAACAAGAAATGGATGTTTTAAATCATTAAACTTAAAAGTGCACTTCACTATTTAGATCAGGGAAAATATTTTATACACTTTTTGTATAGTTCTGTTATTGCTATTTTTTGCATTGGTAAACATTTTTTCTGCCAGTTTAAAATAAGTGTAAGATATTAATACTTATTATAATACTGTTGGGAAAATGCCTAAATGAATGCATGAATTTTATTTGAAACAGATGCTGAAAAGAGATCCATGCTGGGTGGAGTCCTGAACTTCATGAGGTCCACTAAGAAAATACGGCATATGCCAGAGAGTGAAGGCATTTACCTCTCAGACCTCAATGCGGAGGAATTGGATCCAGAGCTGGCTGCTTTATATTTCCCCAAATTCAAGTATGTTTTGCAAGCATTTCCTCTTAATTATTTGTCATGAAAGTACAATACAGTAGACTCCCTCAAATCCGCACATATTTTACAGATGTAAACAATGAAACAGTCAGTTCAGATGTAGGTGCAAAATTTCACTTTTTTAGGTTTATATCAATTCCATACATTTTTTAATTTGTAATTTTTGTTAAGGTTATTGAATTGATGTTTTTTCATGACAAAAGAATAATTTATTTCTGAAAAAGTTAAGATATTGCTGATATCATTGGTAATCACAATCTTACCAAATATCTTTATGTATTAATCAAGCTTTTTTTAGTTATTAAGTCTGGCTAAACCTGAAATAAAGCTTCATTATTTTCTAATCTTGATGTGAATTAGTAATGTACCTTTATGAGACAAGTTTCATTGAATAATTTAGAAAACACACATTTCATCTTTATAATGAATATTTAATTGTACATTATTGATTATTAATTTTACCTTTGCTTTTACTAATTTTTATTATTTTAGTTTATTACTTATTTCAATATTTTAGCATATTGTAAGCATTCATTATACTTTTGATTTCATTATTAATTACATTCAAATTACTTTTCAAAAAATGTAAACAAAGCAATGAACAGGAATCCGCAAAATTCTAAAATCTGCAAAACCTCTGGTCCCAAGCTGTGCGGATTTGAGGGAGTCTACTGTAGTTTCTTATAAGTGTAGTTATTATTAGTGTAAATTAATTCAGTTGAATCCAATTAAAAAAAAAAGAGTGTGAAATTGAAAATTTTTATGAAAAAAAAAAAAAAAAAAAAGAGTGACTTTGAAATCTGTCAACATTTTTTCTTTATTTTAATTATATGAAAATGTAATGGTAAATTCAAACTTACAATTCAGCTTGAAGAAGGTCTCAGATAAAATTAATTTTTGTGTTTGTTGTTTAATCTGTAGTTCTTGTTTTTGTCCATAAATAGGGTCATACATTTGTATGTTCCTCTTTCTTAACTATAACTCGTAAATCAGGGTTTATACAGACTCCTTGGACTCCTTAGAAATGAAAACATTCCCAAGTAGTACTTAGAACTACTTAGATAAACAAAATACTCCTTAGAAACTCCTTAAATTGTATTGTGGTTTTGCACACGAGCAATATTGCTCGTGTGCAAAGTGCACTCTCATGGCAACGTTTAGTGTATATATTCAAAAAAGTAAATCAAAGACAACTTTTTATAATTTTAATTTATATTACTAAAAGAATTTTTGAAAAATTTACGCATTCTGTGAAAAAAAAAAAAAAAAAAAAAAAAAAAAAAGGATACAATATTGGGTTAAAAATAGATTTTTCAGTGTTTTCTCCCCAAATAAATTTTGCTAACAGTTCTTTTCATTTGGCGACTGTTTTTTATTTCTTATTCACCAAATTGCTAATGTTGGTCAAAAGCCATCGAAAACCCTGAGCAAAACAAATATTTAAAACATTATCAATATTCCAAATCTGAGATATCTTTGATTTAAGAAGAAAGAAAAACTCATTCTTAATTATTTTAGAAAATTGGTAATGCTTTAAATATTTGTTAGATGTCAGCTTTAGAACACTTTACCTTATCACTGCTCTAAAAGAATAAATTCAGAAGTTATACTTTTTTGTGTACATTGTATTAGTTTTTTTTTTTTCCTTTACCCTTAAAATTTTATTTTTAAAAGATGTATGCGATATGCATAATAAGTGTTTCGAGTTTGACTGATCTCTGTCTATATGACCATTGGTCACTGCATAAGAAAGTTGATTGCATATTTTTTTTAAACTTAAAAAATCACTAAGGTTGTGAATTCTATGCGATTTCAGCACCAATAATTAGAGTCTAATAGAGAAAAATTTGTTTAAAAAGTTCTCTCCAAATGGGGCATTAAAAATTGAGGTGTGCAAGTGCATGCCACATAAATAACAACAAAAATGATAAGTCCTGAAAAATTCTTTGGACTCCTTGGATTTTTTCTTCCCAACTCTGTATGAACCCTGTAAATGGAATCAACAATTCAGCATTTAAAATCAATTTAATTATATCCTTAAGTAAGAATAGAATTTTTTTTTTAAAATCTCTACATTAACATGCTATTCACAAAGTGCAAACAGCATTCATTCTTCTCAAACCTGGAAACCTGGGAAATCACAGGGAAAATTTTTTGATTGTGAAATCTCAAGCAAATTCAGGAGAAATTCTAAAATGTACTCAAAATCTCAGAAGACGATGAGCTGTTCTGGCAATTGCAAACACTCACTGATGGCTCGTGATTGTGATATCACAATAAAATCCAACTAAGTCAAAATAAATAAATAAAAAATTATATAACGTGCAAATTTTCTAAAAAAGAAAAAAAAAAATTAAGTAACAGAATTGGTGAATATATACAAGGTTTTTTTTTTTATAATGTAATCAAGCATTTTTCATTTTTGGCTTGTGTATATGTATTTTATATAATTTAGCAGATTTTTTGTAAATATGTGTGCTTGAAGGCAGTTTCAAATTTGATGTAACTAAGATAAATGAAAAATTAAATATGGAAATGTATGTAAAAAAATATATATCTAGCTTTAATTTTAAATTTCCTTTTTTGGGATTGTGTATAAACAGCTAAAAAAACATGTTTCAAATCCAGAAATTTTACTTAATAAATAAAATCAAATAAATATGAAATAAAAATGCTACATTTTATTAAATGAAATATGTAGTTGGAAACAGTTAATTGAGCTGTGGCTTATACACCAGAAATTACAATAAGCTCTAATGTATTATAAGAGATTAAAGTCTTATGTTTTTCTCTCTCCCATTATTAGGTGCGTTCGTAATTATGTAAATACGTAGCACCTATTGTTGTGGTTCAGTCCATCCTTCTGTCTGTCCGTCCATCCGCATATAACAATGCAAAAACTACACAACCGAATCTTTGAAATTTAAGATACATAATTATTACATAATTTTGTCGAGTCATTTCAAATTTTATGAAAATCAGATGGATAGATCAATTACAGGGACAGTCAAAAGGACTCCGTTCCATTACGGTCAATGGGGAAAAAAATTCAAATGCATTTTAATCGTTTGAAATTTTTAATGCATAATTATTACATAATTTTGTCGAGTTATTTCAAATTTTAAGAAAATCGGATGCATAGATCAATTACAGGGACAATCAAAAGTACTCCATTACATTACGGTTAATGGGGAAAAAGGTTTCAAATGCATTTTAATGGTGTTACACTCATTCGAACGTAATACAATTGATATGCATCTATAAAGTAGATATTATAATATACATTTTGCATAATCTGTGGTGCAAAGAATATTTGTTATTGTTTTACAAGGCCACACAAAAGTATTCCATTGCATAATGGTATAGGGAGAACATTGTTTGGTGCACATTTTAATTGTAATTATTTGCAGTTTTATGAGATTGATATATGAGAGTGATATTTTTAAAACTACGTTATCGTACGAACGCACCTCATTTGCTCTGCTTCACGTGCAATTTCCAACTTGTTATTATAATAATAATTTCTCTGTTTAGATCTCCCTATTGTCCTCCCAATGATCAGGTGAAAGACGAAGACACAGAATCTGGCAAGGGTCCATCTTTACCCCATTCACCCCACACTGTGGAAGGTTGTTACGTTCCTGGCCAGGACTCGGACAGCGATGGGGGAATATCCTCGGATCAGTTTAGGTACTCCTTTCACTTCAGCTTTATAAAATAAATACTTAAATACTAAACACCTATTGTATTGTGAAAGGTAATCTTTTAAATTAATTCTTACTACTTCTTCACTACTGAATATTCATGAAATATTAAAATATATCTTCTCAAATTTTACTTCATCTTTTTGTATTATTTTGAATCTTAAACTCTGAAATCTGTCATTATAAGATCAAAATTACAATTATGTTGGAGTATTATTAATAAAACATGAAAGAATGGAGTTTATCTATTTAATTTACTGTTTTAGCTCCATTTTTTTCCCCTTACAGCTTGATATATATATTTAAAAAAAACATATAGGTAGAAGCTTTTTGCATGGAGAATGTGCTAATAAACTCCAGTTATTTGTGTAAAAATATTTTTGATTTTTAATCATTGCTGGGCAGTCAACAGAACTTGTCTGTTGAATTACCTGGTGACCACTTCGACTTCACTTATCTATATTTCTTCAAATTTCGTTTATTTCAAAAATAATTTTAAGATCTAACAATATTTCCCATTGTTTAATGAAATATTTTCTTAAAAATATATAAAAGTAATTTTTATTGTGTTTAACTTTCACTAAAATTTACCATTTTTTATTTAACAAAAAATATTTCTTATCGTCCAATTTCTCTAATGTTTTAAAAAATTTATAAATATAATATTACTGTATCCAAGTCTTCTTTAGATATTTTTTGAAAAAAAAAAAAAAAAATTAGTAAGAAAAATTTGAACTGAAGTTGAGCATAATTGCACCAACAAAACCTCCTGCATTTTCTATTGTTTTATCAAAGTTTTCACTTTTTTTTTTTTTTTTTTTTTTTTTTTTTTTTGTAAAAAAATACTTATACGAACATTATGTTATTTAAATAAATGCCAAAACTTCCTAAAATTCCTGCTCTCATTAAGTTTCATTCTACTATTCAAATCATGTTATAGGCATACAAACATATAGGCAAAACATATAGACAAAACATATAGGCAAACTGTTGGAAGAAAAGAGATGCGTTTTTAATCAGAATTATTTCCGATTTTTTATTAATAACTCAGCTATTTATCAGAAATTTTAAATTACTAGTCTTAGATACACCATAAGAGTAGAGATGAGATGGGCTTGATGAGAAGCCTTCGGATTCAGGCTCATTCTATCTGAAATTGGCTATTTTATTTTATTTTTGTACAGAAACAAAATTATACCCCCCCCCTCCCCTTAAAAATTACTTATTTCATTTATATTTGGCATTGATGGATAGCAACAATCTGTTAGGATGCCAATCAGAATATAGCACCATTAGTATGTTTTTAAATTGGAATGTTTGTTTAACAGAACTTTCTTTTAGAGATCTAACACGAAATAAACATTTTCTTTTAAGTCAATCAGTGTTAGTTTAAGATTTGCAAATTTTTAGACTACTGTTGTTTGGGAGTGCATAAACTGCATAATAACATTAATGATTCTATCTATTTTTCCTCCTAAACTCTGCTCATTCTGTGGTTCTGCTCTTTACATTCATGAAATCATTTTTATTCGTAATTAATTTTTTTATTTAAACTTATTTTCAAGAAATTATGAAAGGTGTACACTTTTATAGGAAATAGAAAAACATCGTCCATATCTTCACCCCATAAATCGTATTTTCTGCAAATTTCAATTATTTATTCCTAAAATGCACTTTGTCCATCAGATTTTCTTGTTGAAGTAGAAAAATATGAAAAATTTTTTAACCCTTCAAGTGGCCTAACCGGGATTTTTCCGTCGTGTAACTTTTAGAAACAATGGCTGATTTAAAACAAAATCAATATTAAAATTATTTTTTTGAAGTGAATAAGATAAATAAATATGTAAATTTGTCAAATAAAAATTTTCATTCCAATACCTTTTATAAATACTATTTTATGAATTGTTAAATATTAAAGGAATATTTTGCAGGCCACTGAAAGGGTTAAGGATGTGTATTTTTATTTGATTCTACACTTCTCTTTTGATAAAATTAAATATAAACATCTTAAAATTAATTATATGCTAGGGATTAACAGTTATTTTCATTTAAGAAGTTCTTAAAAAAATGAGGTATTGCATTTTTAGATCAACTTTTCAATATTATGTAATTTTTATTGTACTTTTTTTTATGTACCTTTTTGTATCAGGCTCGCTAATAACAAAAAATGTTCTGGGCTCGGACAGGCTCATATTTAAAGTCATCAGACCCATACACCTAAAAATGAATTAATGCCCAACCAGTGGCCGATAGGTTCTGTCTTTGAAACTGGCAGGCGAAAGGTGCTAGGTTCAAACCCAATCGCGGCTGTTGGCCTAACCGTTCATGGTTTTCTACTTCGAACCTTGGATTTCCTTGCTTAAATACGGATTAGGTTCCTTTAGAAAGACCCCCCCCCCCCCCCCACAGAGGGTAAACCACTCATTAGGTCTTATATCCCATGTGTAGATAATCGGCCGACATAAAATAAATAAATAAATAAACCAAAAAGTGAATCTAAACTTATCTCTAGAGAAAATACTTTCAACTTTTCTCATCTAAATTTACAGCTTTATGTGCACTAGATTTTGCTAGCCATTGCACACAAAGAATAACATTTTCTTTTGTTTTTATCGAAACAAGTAAAAGTAAATTGCCTATAAAAAAATAATGTATACAAATAAATTATTTATAAAATAAACACGCATAAAAGTTCATTAAATTTGTTTCCATAGCTGTTTATATTATTTAGCAACAAATCTCTCTTTCTAAAACCCAAATTGTATACAGGTTAAAAAAAAAAGAGAGAGTACTATGGCTGGTTTACTGTATAAGTACCTAAATAGTATTTAAATTGTATTAATACAAGATGTTTTATTAATCTGCATGAATTGTCTTTGGGTAATAAGTAATAAAATCACTTTAATTTAGATTAAGATATTCTGTCTTTATCATGTGGTGATTTTGAAATCATTCTTTTGCATTCCTTTTATAAATGCTCAGCTATGTCTGTGAAGTGTTAACTAATAACAAGAAAGAAAAAAAAAAATCATGCGTCAAGCATAGGTTATGAAACATTTTCCATCACAATCAGAATAATGTGACAAAACTATTCCATTATAAAAATTAAAATATTGTGCTTCATTTCACCATATGGAAAGTATAAGCATTTCAAGCAGAATTTCAATTATTCTCATCTACAGTCGGAAAATGATCCGAATTTTTTAGCAGCCCTGTATATGATATAGATATTTGTATCTTTTAACAGCATGCATTCCAAAATGTCATTTAAGAGAGACATATATTTCCACAATTTCCTCTAATAAGGAGAATGGTATGTGAATATTTTTGTGCAGCCCTGTTAATGAGGTATAGAATTTATATATAAAGAATGATATGCAAAAAACTAATTAAATTTAAAAGTGCATACTGAATTTTAAAACAGCCTCTCCAGCAATTATCCAAAGACAATATTGTTGCTGACTTCTTTTGTGTGTCCCTATAAATGAATAAAAAATATTATGAATGCTTCATTTTAATGTGATCGTAGTGAAATATATCAGTTTCAATGTATATGAAATAGCTTAATGTCATTAAAATACTCTCCAAACAAATTTTCCCCATATACCATAGTGTAATGGGATTCTTTTGGATTATCGTTGTAAATGAACTATTAATATCACATACTTCATATGCAATACCAAAAATGCTTTGGTGGCCCTAAATAAGCTTTATCAATTGCATGAAAATCCAAGTCTATTTACAGGAGTTAGAGCATGGCCAGATGGACAGACAAACCGAATGCTTAATCACTTTTCAACTTTGTTGGAAAGTACTAATAAAAAAATCCCTTTCGGCATGGCCTATAGGCAGAGGTAGATTTCGAAGTTTTCATCTCAAAAAAAAAAAAAAAAAAAAAATTGCCCATCTTTACTCAAATGCCCATTTTGGCAATATATTTTGAATTATATTCTTACTTTATTTAAAAACTTGACCAATATGCTCATTATATAGTTCCTAAATAACAAAAAAACTGTTTATTAAATTCGTTTGACAGCAAAATTGAATTTTAAAATGAGTCATAAAATAACCAATTTATTATTTTAATACATCCACAATTCTCTTTAATCAAGATCGCTTTGAGAAATTTTGTGCGAAGTGCCCACTTTGACAGATTTTTTTTAAATATATATTTAGCCTTTATCAAAAATCTGACCAATACGGCACAATACACAGTACCTAAATAACAAATAACTGTCAATTGAATGCGTTTGAGAGCAAAATTGAATTTAAAAATGAGTCATAAAATAAACAATTTGTTATTTGAATACAACTTCAATTCTTTTATCATGATCGCTTTGGGAATTTTTTTTGTGAAGTGTTTACTTTGACAGCTTTTAAAATATATATATTCACCCTTTATAAAAAAAAAATCGACGAATACGCACATTATATAGTTCCTAAGTAACAAAAACTGTCAATTGAATGCGTTTCTGAGCAAAATTGGATTTAAAAATGAGTCATAAAATAACCAATTTGTTATTTGAATACCCACAGTTCATTAATCATGATTGCTTTGGGAAATTTTGTGCAAAGTGCCCATTTTGGCAGCCTTTTTTGAAATATATTCTGCCTTTATCAAAAAACTGGCCACTCCGTCACATTATATAGTTCCTAAATAAGAGAACCTGTAAATTGGATGCGTTTGAGAACAAAAAAAGATTTAAAAATGACTCGGTAAAAACGCAATTTCTTAAATTTCCTCAAATTTTAATCACGATAACTTAATGAAATTCTGTTCAAAATACCCTTTTTGGCAGCCTTTAAAAAAATATATTCTGCCTTTATCAAAAAACTGGCCAATACGTCAAGTTATATAGTTCGTAAATAATAGGAACTGTAAATTGGATGGATTTGAGAATAAAAATGAATTTAAAAATGACTCATAAAAAATGCAATTTGTTATACTTAATGAATTTTTTAATGATGAAAACTTCGGGAAATCTGTTCAAAATACCTTTTTTGGCAGCTTTTTAAAAAATATATTCTGCCTTTATCAAAAAATTGGCCAATACGTCGCATTATATAAATGCTAAATAAGAGGATCTGTCATTTGGATGCGTTTAAAATCAAAAATGAATTTTAAAATGAGTCAGAATGTAAGCAGTTTGGATTTGAGGTTTTTTCTCCAACTCCTATTTTTGTTTAATTTATTTTTGCTATACGAATTGGTTCTATGAAAAACTTGTCAATATAAAAGTTGTAGATATTATTGTGAAGATGTAAAATAAATTTAATTAGATTTAATTGCTTAAGAATTGAGTAAGTTATGGGTTTTTTCTTTTTCCTCCCCCCTTTTTCTTTTCGTTTTTAATTTTTTTCATCGGTAAAAATTGGTCCTATCAAAAACTTGTAAATGCAAAAGTTTTAGATAATATTGAGTACATTTATATAAAATTTAGTTGGATTTGATATCTTGAGAATTGACGAAGTTATGAATTTTTTTCTCCCAAAAACCATGTTTTTTTCGCCCCTTGAGCCCATTTTTAACTTTATCAAAAATCTGTCACGCATACATTTTTTCCTCATTTTTTAGAAGTAATATAAACTTTAAACTGATTCGATATCTATTTTAATTAAAAAGTTATCGCGTTTTTTCTGTTTTCACAAAAACCCTCCTAACTTCCACCCCCTTGGTCCGATTTTGCCCATTAACGAACTTAACCGAGATTTTATGCCCCTTGATTTTATGTAAAAGTTTGAAGAAGATCTGAGCATAATTATGGAAGTTATCGTGTCTAGAAGAAAGTGATATACACCGATAGATAGATAGATAGATAGATAGATAGATAGATAGATAGATAGATAGATATATATAAACTTTTTTACTGATGGTAGTTTTGGGGTCTAGGAGTCATGATTCGTGTAGATCCGCAAAAATTTTTCAGAAATTCCAACATGGGAGACAATGCAATAGGTAGTATTTCATACGAAATCTACCTAAAAGATGTGAGAGCTTTGTTAAGCTTTATTATTAACATTTTTATACAGTCTTAATATATTTTCATGCAAGAAGAAGGAAAAAAAAATGAATGCATATGGTAATATAAATCGTATAATTTTGAACTGCACACTTAGCAGAACAGAGCATTATAGTGCCCAGTTAAAAATCTAATAATTTTCCTACCTAGATCTTAATTTTTGTCCTTATGTTTGTTGCTTTATAAAAAATATTAGTGCTATGTCTTAGATTTGAATTTAATAATAGGCATAATCTAAGCAATTTCTGTTGCATAATTTTTTTAAATAAAATATCCTTCAGTCCCTCAACCTTATTCCATTATTTTCTGTTAAATTATCCTCCTTTAATTCCCATCTTTACTATTTTTTCACAAACTTTACAAAGTTTTATTATCAGTTGTGAATTAGTTTTTTTAATAATTCAGTAGTTGGATATTTTTTTTTTGTTTGTTTGGCACCCATTTCCTCAATTACATTTTAGTTTAATTGAACCTTTGTTTTGAGTTGTGTTTAGTTTATTTTGTTCCCTTCCCTCCTTTAATTTTTGTTTTTGTTTCTTTTCCTTCCTTTTAGCAGCAAAGAGAAATGTGAAACCATTTCTTATCCTTATAGTGATATAGCTATGTCATTATGCGGTGGCCTGCAAGATCCCGATATTGAATTGCCAGAGGAACGCTTTTTGCATTCTCTGGTCACTTTTGACGAGTTTACTGAAAATCCTGCCATCCTCCAAGACCCCAACTTAGTCATTCGCATTGGTGGAAAGTGAGTATAAATTTTGTCTTCCTCCCCCCCCCCCCCCCTATCGCAAAAATTCAGTATCATTTAAACAAATGTAAATTTATTTTTTAATTAAAACTTTTTGTCAACATTATTATTTAAGCATTTTAAGTTAAATATAGTGCAATTTTCTTCATTTGCTGCTTTTAGAAAGTAACAATTTAATTATTTTAAAGTTTTATTTATCTTATTAATGTGTAAATACATTTTATACCATAATTTTCCCTCTTTATTGCTTTCAACATGATCATTTAAGTATTATTTTAAACAGTCTCTATGGGTCAGGGAAAACAGGAAAAAGGGAATGCAAAAAGTCATGTTAAAATCAAGGATATTTTTTAATATTTTAAGTGGTTAGGGAATTTTTTATTTATTACTTTCCATTAAAATCTCAGTTATTGTAAATGAAGAAATTTTGAATTTATTATTAATCCAATTTGAAATTTTAATATTCATACCACATATACTTTTTTAGCATTTATATAGATTAAATTTGTCCATTGTAGAAGGTTATACAATAATATATTATAATTATGAATTGGCCAAAATTGCACCCTAAATTATACTAAAAATATGTACTAAAATAAATACAATTTAAAATGGTACACTTATAAAAAGGATATATTTAAAACAAACTTAACATTATCAACCTTTCATTTGTTTCTACGAACGTTGTCAGGATACTACATAAAGATGTTAAATGTATTATTTTAAATATACTTATATAATTAATTAAGCAGTTTACATCTCAACTCAACTATGCTTATGGACGTACGTGTTTACATTTTGAAACTTTAAATTACATTTAGCATCTTTATATAATATCCTGACGATTTTCGTAGAAACAAATGAAACGTTGATAATGTTAAGTGTGTAATATATTCTTTTTATAAGTCTACCATTTAGTAATCTGTATTTATTTTTAATATATTATAAGCCAAATATTTCAAAAGGATCAACAAAAACCTGCAAAAAATCAGGGCCATAATTGTTTAGGAACAGTGTTAATATGTATGTATATATTTTTTTTATAGATATGTGCAAATACATTTATTGGAAGGAAATTATTTGTGCTGTTTTACAATTTGATATCAGTATTAAGAAAATGAACTTGTCAAAATATAAAGTAAATCTCTATTGAATTGAATTTTGAATACAAAATTTAAAAAAGAAAAAAAATATCCAAAAATCAGTTAAATTTGCAATGATTAATTTTTTTATTCATAGTTTTGTTCACATAAAACTAAAAGGACTATTTTGATTGACTTCAGTATTAAATGGTTCTTAAAACAAATATTCTATTTTAAAATGTCTGTTTCAGCATGTTTATCGAACATGTCACTATGAAACTACCAATTTTCACATATTTATGTACAATAAATAGTTTTCTTAATGTTAGTGAAGAAAGAGTTCTGACCACAAAAAAATTATTTACAGTTGCAGTATAAATTACTTTTTTCTTTTCTTAACTAGAAAAACATAGATCATACTTTGACAAAATTGCAAAGAACAAAATAAATTTGTTTATGAATTTTAAAATAGTGCAAAAAATAATCATTAGGAAGAATTATATATAATTATGTGAAAAATAAAACAAAATAAATATAATCAGGTATTGATAAGCAAACAAAAAAAGGAAGACTTACTAAATTCTTTCTAAAAAAAAATTATTGATTCTTATTTTTTTATCATTTTCATTAACATAAGAAACTTAAACATTAATTATTTATGAAATATAAAGACATGTGTACTATGTATAATAGTAATAAGCAGAATGGTTAAACTGAACTCATTTTACATAATATTTTTTTTTTTTCCCTCCAGTGTTTAAAACTGCAATTCTAGCATTGTCTAACAAATTCCGGTACTTCTAGGTTATCCTGTCGACCAAAAATTTATCGCCAAACTATAAGATTAAATGCCAATAATGGAGGATCGGGAATGTCACATTCAATGACATTAAATGCGATTCACGTGCTTAAAATGTCATTAAGTGATTTTTATTTAGACTTTTTATTAATATTCTACTAATTATTTGTTTTTTCGTTATTTAAAATAAAAATTATGTCAACATGTATAATTTGGCTATTAGTTTGGCGATTTGTATAATTTGCCGAAATGGGTCGACGAGATAACCTAGAAGTACCCAAATTCCTTATGTTTTTTTTTTTTGGGGGGGGGGGGGGGAGTGAGAACCTTGATGCTATTTAATAATCATTTTTTAATTTTTCAGGTATTACAATTGGCCAACTGCAGCCTCTATGCTAACTTCAATCATTATGTTCCAAAGGCCTCTTCCAGAGGTAAGGTTATGATAAGCAAAAATTCCTGATATTTTAATTATTATTCTAAGAACTATATATTAATTTCTAAATTAATAATTCTAAATACTTATTATTTTCTAAATTTTTGTTGTAACCTCCAAATACTTCTGAAAATAGAAACTATCCTATTTTATAAAAAGGTTCACGAATCTTGGGCTAATTTAATTTTTTGCTACATAAAATTATAATACCTTTCAATATCATGATAGTTATTTCCTTTAAAAAAAAAACTAAATAAATGAAATTATTTTCTCTGCAGCATTTATAATTTGAGATATTTTTCAAAGAATGATTTGGTAAATCCTATGGGATTAATGCATAATTTAAACATGAAAATTTACAACTATTTACAAACTTGCAGAGTTACTATGGCTTTTTTCATTAGATATTGGGAAAGGATTGCCAGTTAAGGGTACAGTGGACTTTCAAAATCAGAAATAATCATCAAATTGTCGAATTTTCATTTTTAGCATAATAACATTATATGAACTCCCTGCTATTGAACACAAAAAGAATTTTTCAATTTCAACTATTTTTACTGGAGTTAGAAGCCTTTTTGTCCAATCAGCTGATTCTGCCATGCCCCTTTGTTTACTTTTATGACGATTCGCATCCGTAAAATTTAGCCTAGTTTTTAGTTTTATCTTACAAAATGTTATTATTTTGCACTGAATACTTATTAATTTTGTGATTTCGCAAAATAATACTTTAACTGTTTGATTTAGCGTTTGTTTACAATATATTTAGAGGAATTGCTTTTTGTCCCCAATCTTTTTAGCGTAAAATAAAAAAAAAATATTAATGTATTTATTATATTGAAAATATTTAATATATTTAATAAAAATTTGTACAATAAGAGGTATTTATACCATGAATATTTCTAGAAAATTTTTAAAAAAATCATTAGAAAATAAAAAAAGTTATCATTGAGAAGATTTTTTAAAATTCAGATATTTCACGTTCTTTGCATGAATTACTTGTCGAAGCCACATATTTTATGTGAATTTACCATAAAAACATAAAACACTAACATATAAGCTAGAAATGATATTATATCCCTTATATATAGCTGAAACTGTGTCAGTAGGAAAATATTAAGCAATTATAACCATTGTAGTTACTAAAACCTGCTTTTCTCTGAATGAATATTTTCGTCGTCTTCATGATTCCAAAATGTTCCATGCAAAATTCTTCATGCCCAATTTTTCTGATTTTTTGTTTAAAATGTGTCTATGTATGTGTTAACAAATGTTACTAAAAATAAACTTTTTTAGACGCATTTAAACTTTTAAAATTTCAGTTATATGGAATTTTTAATGATTTTTTAATGAAAAAACAAAAGAATTTAGTTAAAATCATTTTTTTGATGTTTTACAAGTAATATGCTAAAAATGCTTAGTAACATTTGTTAACACATAGATAGAGAGCATTTTAAACAAAAAGTCAGAAAAATTGGGCATAAAGAATTTCGCATGGAGCATTTTGAAATATTGTCATTTTCTGTTAATTAAAAAAAGAAAAATCTGTATATAAAAAACTATTGAATATAATTTTTTTTAAAGATGTGAAACAAGAGCTATATATACTATGACTATTTCCAGAAATTTTTTAAAAAATTCATTGAAAATTAAAGAAATTAGTTTTGAAAGTCCACTGTAACCTTAAACAATCTTGAACAAAATTTTTTGAAATCATTTTATTTAAATAAAATAATCATAAAATGAATATTCCACCACAAACATTCAATCACAAAATATACAATAATGACCTGTAAAAAAACTTTTTTTTTTTTCTTAAATAGCGACTATAAATAAATTAATTAAATAAAATAATATAGATGTTAAAAATGTGCATTTTATTTAAATTTCTTAGTACTCTTGGCTTGCAATCTGCCAGCCATTGTCAGAAAATATTTTAATTAATTACTGTTCCATTTAATAGAGAACATCACTTCGTTTGAAATAGACAAATCTATAATTGTTAGGATAGTTGAAAATGGAAGTAACAGTGCCTTGTATTGAACTTATGTTGAGAAAAATATTTAATGCTTGTAGTATTTTATCAGTTTCTTTTATTTTAGTAGATACAACAAAAAATAAATAAATAAATTTTACTAGGAAACACTCTGAAGCATTTGTAGTAGTCTTGCAGCAAAACTATCTAAACCATCAAAGCAAGCTCCTACAAAGAAAAAATAGCACCAGACCTAAACTGCTTTGGATAACCAAAGTCCTTGGTGTTGAGCCAACTTTTCTAAGCTTGGCCCTCGTGATGTTTTATTTAAATGAAACAAAATGTAAAATAAAATTCCCAATTTTTTTGTCTGTTTAAAATATAATCAGTGGTATTTATCACTCCATTGGGCACGCCTCAAAAGTTGCACCATCGAGCACGTTGTATCTGACAAATACATTCTGTATTTCAGCATCATATATTGTTTAAAAGTGAGTTTTAAATGAGTTTCATCGTCACTTTCTTCAAACTGTTCAGAATCTTCATTGTCATCGCTAAATAAAATTTTATGGGCAATTTCTATGTCTTTAGGGTTATTCAAATCCAAAAACCGTTTAGTATTTATCATTTCAAAAGCGAAAGTTAAACAGGAGAGACTGATGTATTCATGTATTCTAACCTATTATCAGTGGAAAACTAACTACAAATGCTATCAGGCGCATGTATCTAATAGATACAAATCCTTAACAAAGCGTGAAACCGGAAATTCCTATTGACAAAAATTTGAAACCACTGCATTCCAGGGACGGAAATGACCGGAAGAACAGATACTGTGAAGGTCAAGGTCGTGAAACTCTCTTTTCTTTTCGAAAACGACGAATTTCTTATACATGTATCTCTCGGATACAGTGTGCCCGATGGAGTGTTATAGGAGCCTTATTAGCCCTAAATGATCATTGACTTAGTGTTTTTCCAGCTGTAATGTATGCTTCCATAAACTTTTTGCATATTTTTATTATCGAGCAAAAAGTAGCAAATAAATTCTTTTAATTTTACATAATATTTAATGGATGTAACTTTTTTTTCAGAAAACTGCCAACCAGCTCATTAACGAACACATGCCTAAGAAGAAGAAATCAAAGTCCTATTCATCCTGGTGGTCCTGGAGGCGGACTGAAACAGAGATAAAGCCTGAAACAGATGTATGTATGCTTTAAAAACTTTTTTTTGTAAAATGTTGCTTTTGAAACTACACTTTTCATATACCTACTAAATTATATTGAATCCATTTTTTTTTACAGACTTGTTTGGTTATAGGGGTGTTATTGTAAATTAAAGAAATATATTGCAATTTTTGAACATATCTTTTATATGATTAGAAAACTAAAAATGTAATAAAAATGCTGATTGAGATAATTTCTAAGTCAAATTTTAAAACATTTTGCGTGGGAAATTGAATTTTCTCATTTTCTCTATGTTGTATCTGAAATAAAAGGAGCATATTTTCTCAATTTATGATATTAAGCAAAATTTAAAGTTTATCAAGTATAATTAACAAGATTAGTTTTTGATTTAAAAAAAATTGTTCAATTAAAATTTCTGTATTTTTACATACTTTCTCCTGTATGTAAACTGCAACTTTTTTTTTTCTTTTTTTTTTTTTTTTCCTTCGGTGACACAATTTACTATTCTCACAGCTTATATAAATGTGAAATCTTAATTACTATAAGGATTTTCAAAATAGTAAACTAGTGTAAGTGAAAGTATTGTATTGCTGCATTAATTAAATATGCATCTTAATCCCTTTGCGACAAAAGTCTTTTGTTTAATTTTTTAATCTTTTATAACTAGTCTTTCAAAATAGAAAATTTTTTATAATTGTAAAAATGCTCTGATTAAATTTGGTAAACTTTACAATAAAAAATAACTGGTGGGCACAATGAAAGATTCTAAGCATCTTAAGTGATACATATACTAATTGATTGTTCCCAAAAAACTAAGCTATATTCTTAAAATTTTCAAGTAAAATTATAAAACAGAATCCATTTATAATAAAGTTGTGAGAAAGTTGGATAGAGTTGTTTTGTGTTTAACCTCCCAACCTCCCTAAAAAAAATCATCTAAGCCAGAAAACTGCTTATAACTGAATTTTTTCATGTCCCCAGTGATTCTGTTTTGATTGGTTTTACTGGATAACTAACTATTAATTACATAGTCTCAGTTGCCCTCAAACACATATATAAAATAACAAAATATAAAACCTTTATTTTTGTATGATTTTTATTGTTGTAGTTACTTATTGGCGGTTTTAATTTAGCCAATATTTTAAAAGAATTGTTCATTGAAAATATTTTAACTGTGCATCAGCAGAATGTCTATGTTTTTTTATTCACTGTTTTTAAAAAATCATTATGTTGTCTTGTTTTATTATTTGACTGACTTAACGCCAACGTTAAGGGGCCTCTGCAGTCAAATTCCCCGATCGCAAAATCCCATGTTTAGCCTATGGGAAAAATTTGAAGCACAATGACGCATTACCTAATATAGTTATTAAAATACCGTTTTCGCCATCAGAAAGTAGACACCAGATGACAGTGATGTGCGTTTAAAAGAAATTTAAGTACCTTTAAGAATATGATAAAGTTTAATCAAATGGAAATTCCAAAGTTTGTACGGATTTTTTATATACTTAAAATAAACAGACAATTTTGAAAAACGCATATCATCGGCATCTGACGTCTATTTTCTGATGGTGAAAACAGTATTTTAATAATTATATTAGGTAATGAGTCGTAACGCTTCAAAGTTTTCCCATAGGTTAACATGGACTTTCGCGATCAAGGAATTGGAGTCTTAAGTCAGTCAAATAATAAAATGTAGTCAAATCGATGTTAAAATATCCTATGAGATCCATATCAGTAAAAAATAACAATTAAAAAGTATTTGTTAGACTGCCTTTGTCTGGACAGTAAAATCTGACAATAAGATTTTATTTTATAACCTCCCCCCCTCCCTTGTTTTTTAATGCTTTAGATTATTTATATTTTTATCTTCTTCCTGTTCACAGGCTTCTGCCACCCAGCTCATCACAGATGCATCTCTTCTACCTGAAGGCATGGAATCAAAAATTGGAAGTGCACCCGAAGAAAAATCTTATGAGATGGAAGTCGAGAGATGTGTTGCAGTTACTGTCGAAGAAACTGTGAAAGAGACTGTTGCCACTGTGACCGAAGTTGTTTCTGAGGTGCACGATGTCCTGATTGAGAAATCGGAGGCAGTTACGCTGCAAGAAGTGATTGTCGAACCTCCCTCACCTTGTATAGAACCAGAATTGAATCTAATATCTCCCAGTAGTGAAAGTTCAACATCTTGTACTAGTCCACCAATTGAAATTAATCCTTCTACTAGGTAAGAAATATTCGTGATAAGAATAGTCTTGTAATTTTTTAACTACTCTGGCTGACTGATAAAGGGAAAGTAATCATAAAACCTTCAATGGATCCCATCAGATAGAAATTTTTCAGACATTTTAGCAAAAAACTGTTATATTGGGTAGTAATAATCCAAAAATTATTGGATACAAGGGCTCGATAGAGTTATTTAAAAATAGAAAATAGATGTAAATTCATTTTGTTTCATGTATTTTAAAATTTTAGCTGCTCTATTTTTTTAGTGGCCCTGGGAGATAGATTAGTTTACCAACTCCTAAACATGAGCCTTAGTAAATATGTTACATTAACATAGTCACTGTGAAATTTATTATTCTTATTAATTGTCTCTTTGTTTTTAATATACAATTTTTTTTCTGACAGTTAATATATTTTCACCATCAGTACTACTCTGTGATTAAGACATTATTGAGTGCTTAATCATAACAATGGATGATGGACAATAAATAATGCTTAATACTTTTAAAATGTTTGATTTATGAATGCCAGAACCATCTTTCTTTTAAATGGGATGCTATTTTTTATCAATAAAAGCATGTTTTTGATAACATAATCATGATCAAGCAAACTGAATTTTATTTTATAGAGAAATCCTAGTCAATTATAACCATCTATACTTTTTTTTGCTCATTCCTGTAGATCAGAAATCATCTGCATAATTGATTAGTATGTCATTATTGTATGAAGATCTGTTTGTTCTGTTATCATAGATGGATTGGCCATTCCATGAAAGAGGGGGGGGGGGGGCAGCTTTTCAAAAGGGAAGAAAGGAAAGAGTTCATACACTCAAAAATTATGCGAGAATATATATAAAGACAATTGCATAAATCAAACCAATATACTTTTTTTTCTTCTTAAATTGATTTAAAATTTTGTATCATCCAAAAAATTTAATTCATTTTAAAGCTGCTGGTTGAAGCAGTATTCATTTCATTGATTTCCTACTTTATAATTTTTGTTTTCTATTAGTTGTGTGCCATTTATTTATTTGTAATCTTGTTTCTTTGCCTTTTACTTCAGGGAGTGGTCTGATAATTCCAACCTCCTAACACCTGAAATTGTTGCTCAAAATCCCAGCAGTGCCAAAGAAAGCGATAGTGATAAGACGCAGAACAAAGAAAAATACAAGAAGTCCCTGAGGCTGACCTCTGAACAAATTGTAGGTGGTGCACATCATCCAGTGATATATATGTTTACTTTAACATTGCTATGCTGTTTAATTTTTTAGGTGTGTTCGTAATTATGTAAAAACATAGCACCTATTGTTGTCTGTCTGTCTGTCCGCATATAACAACGCAAAAACTACCCAACCGAATCATTTGAAATTTAAAATACATAATTATTACATAATTTTGTCGAGTCATTTCAAATTTTATGAAAATCGGATGCATAGATCCATTAGAGGGACAATCAAAAGCATTCCGTTACATTACGATCAATGGGGAAAAAGTTTCAAATGCATTTTAATCATTTGAAATTTAAAAGGGATCAATGGGAAAAAAGTTATGCATTTTAATGGTGTTACACTCATTTGAACATAATAGAATTGACATGAATCTATGAAGTATGTACTAAAATATACATTCTGTACAATCTGGGATGCAAAGAATATTTATTATTAAATTACAGGGCCACTCAAATGTATTCCACTAAATAATGCTATACGTGGAAACATTGTTTGGGGTGGGCTTTAATTATATTAAACTACTTCATATTTTATGAATAAGATATACGTTAATGAAGTATAATAAAATTTACTCCCTGCATATTTACAGGAACACAAAGATTTCGACCACTATACTGTATCCAAAGTATGCTCTACTATATCAGCAAGATCTGAATATTTTAAAACTTCGTTATCGTACTAACGCACCTCATTTGCTACGATTCACGTGCAATTTCCAACTTGTTTTTTACTATATTCATTATATTTTATCTCATTCTTCAAGTTTATGTGGTTTTCTTTCTAATATAATTTATTCATTAACATACACAGAACAATTGCACCATAAAATATATCATAAGATTTATATTTTAAAACACATAAACTCGCTGAATGATGTACATCAACAAGAACTTTAATTGGACTTGTACAAATAAAATTAATGATACAGCATAATATCGATGTTCAGAATTGCTTCTGCAATCATATTTAAGATAAATTAGGATGTTGAAATACTTAAAAGTCTAAAGATGAAAGCTTTCTGTTGAGTCTTTGTCATTTATTATAATAGTGCAATATAATTGATAGAGACACAGAAGGGAGCTTTCTCTCTAAACTTTTAAGAATTTCAACATCTTCAGAAGGCATATTATACTTTATTGTTCATTTTCTTTGTACAATTTCATATAAAAGTTCTTGTTGATGGGTATCATAGAGCAACTTTGTGTGTTTTAGCATATAAATCTTATGAAATAAAATCATATGACAAAATGCAATTTTCACCTTGTTATAAACATAAAATATATAATATGAATTTTAAAACATTCACGGTTTTACATAAATGGTGATTAAAATAAACAAAGAGATGTTATTAGTTAAAAATATACATTTTATTTATAAAATCTTGGTACTTTCAAGTCCTATCGAAACTCTTCATCAGAGACTGGTTTTAGAAATATGATCTGAAGAAGAGCTTGGATAAGGCTTGAAAGTACTTAGGGGCCATCCATAAATGATGTCACACGTTTTTTCTATATTTTTGACTCCCCTCCACCCCTTTGTCACAAAGTGTCACACTTCAATTTACTCCCTTCCCTCCATTGTGTCACATATCATGCTGTATTACATAAACATATATATTGCAGTTCAAAAACAAAGCATTACATTTTAGATCAAATTTAAAATTCTATTTTTAAACTTGAACTATATGTGCTTTAATGACATTCGTAAGCTGAACAATAAAAATGATTTGTATTTTGCATGAAATAAGGCTTACAACAACAACAAAAAATATAATTAACATAGAATGAAAATAAAATATTAATATGAAACAGCAATTGAAAACAGTAGTATTTTGGAATTTGAATTTAATTGTATATTTGGCTTTAAATCTTATCTTTATGAACACAAAATATCTTAATTTTTAAATAACTTCATACTTCATAACTTAATCTACTGAGCTTTAATGCCTTTATTTTAACCAAAATGTGTTATGTCCCATTTCTTTTTACCCCCTCCCACCTCCCTTATTATTAACTGTCACAATTTCATGAACCCCCTCCTCCACTTTCAAGTGTGATGTCATTTATGGATGGCCCCTAGATATTATAAATAAAATGTATATTTTTACTAATAACATGTCTTTGATTATTTTATTAGCCTTTTAAATAAAAGAGTAAACGTTTTAAAGTTCATATTGTATATTTTTATATAAATCTTATGTATTATAATTTTTTTGTCATAAAAATTGCAAAGTATTTTTTGATTTCAACCAAAGAAGAATGTAGCTTAACTGGAACTATATTCCAACAAAATCTTATAAATACATTTTTTAATTTTATCAAAATGAAATTTTCTATTAAAATATATTGGTGCACATTTAGGATTACCAAACATGTAGTCCCCGACTCATTTGCTTAGTCTCTCTTATGCGATTGGATGCAATAGATATTATTGATTCAAACATCGAAAAGTGAATCTCTGTTACATTAGAGTAGATTTCTGTAACACTTACATTTGTAACATGCCCATTCATTATGATTTTTATTCCATTTCTAGACTAAATATTGTATTTTCAATTTAAGAAAGAAATCATTTAAAAGTGTAATTCTTGAAGGGAAATAGCTATTGGATTAATGTCAAGAAAGATTTGAAATTGTCCATTAACATCTGAATTAAAATATTGTTCTCTCTATATATCAGTTGTTAATTCTCACAATATCAAATTCTTAACTTTATCATTTTTAAAAAGAACAATGCCTTTCTTCCTACATACATATTATTTTAATTATCCATGATAAATGTTTTCGAACTGAATTTAAACAGAGCAGCTTGTCATTGCATCTTGTTTTGTAGAACAAAAAATGGGGAAACAAAACGCATTTTTTTTTTTTTTTTTTTTCCATAATCAATATAACAGACTTGCTAAGTTCTAAAAGCCAAAACTTTGTTTTAATTTAATAATCTCAATTAAAAAAATTTAAAACTGTAGATTAATTATAATGTTAACATATTTAAATTTCTATTTAGCATTTTTTATTTTTAAACCTTGTTAGACATTTGACATCACATAAAGAGATTTTTCAAAAATGGATCTATCATTGACTAGAAAAAATTTGAAAATAGTTACAAAATCATACCTTATTTTATTAATAATATCGTATAAATTACAAACCGACATATATATAGATAGTGTCAAATGTCAATCACTATCAATATCAGCATCATTCGAACAAGTATTAAGATAATAGTGATTATTTAAAATAAATAAATAAATAAACAAATGTACAAAGAACATGTGATAAAGAACGATTGTTCTTTGCAATTAAAATTATAAAATTGTAGCTACAAATATATTTATCAAACAAAAAATGAGAAAATCATCCATGTTATTCAACCCAAGTCCACAGAATAATGATCAGATGCTGTACTGACCAAGCTATGACCAATGCAACAATTTTGTTACAATTAAGCATTGAAATTGTGTTTTAATATTAATCCCCCCCCCCCTCCTCTGTTTCTTGAGAATTAGCAAGTATTGTGTAAAATCCTTTGAACTTGAGCCTAAGGGACCCCTGTAACTTACAACATATATAAAAATAACCAAAATCTGTGATTACCATAACTAGCTTTCTCCTTGTAAGTCTTTTTATCTGAGAATATATAAGTTAGTGGATTCATAATGTACTCCAGCTTCTTTTTAGATTTTAATATTTAAGCTCTATGTACATACAGTCAAGTCTCTATATAATGAAATTCACCGTTCCAGTATAAAATTCGTTATATAGAGAATGATGTTAAAAATCTTATTTAATGTGTGAAATTTGAACAAATATTATTTTTGATCTTTTAAATTAATAATTTGAAATGTTTAAAAGTATATATTAACCTAACATTTTATTTCTTAATTATTTAAGCTGTTTCAAAAAAGAGAACAGAGATTTATTTGAAAGCTTAAGGAAAATCAAATAAGGAAGACTTGTATTAATTTCAAACAAAGAGATCTGTGATTTTTTTTTTTTTTTTTTTTTTTTTTTTTTTTTGTTGTTTTGATTTTAAAATTGTTACACTCTAAAAAAAATGCTCAAATTTTAGCAAGGAATGAAAAATTGTAGTTAACATTTTCCTCCATTTGAAAGCCTCTCATTGATTCCTCTCTTACATGTGTATCAATCCAATTGACTCTGTTTTGAGAAGGATGTGGAAAGGTGTGTGGGAGATGGGATGAATTCGTTGGATTTAAGGAACAAGGAGAGATGTAATATAAAAAAAAACTCAGCACTGACGATAAATCAAAAATAAGTGATAGAAAATTGATTTCATATGATTTCGAAGCCTTTTAAAACTGAGTAAATTAAGACCAATTTATGAAAAAATTTGTTATATGGAGATCGATATTTTGCTATATAGAGACTGTTTTTAATGTAATCATGCAAAAAGGGAACCGTTCCTACTAAAAATTCGTTATATAGAGAAATTCGATGTATGGAGTTTCTTTATTGAGAGACTCAACTGTATTTATATGTTTACATTCAAAAATTCATTACTTTTTAATCTCATGCTATTAAAAATCTGTATATTAACTGAAATGTTATGGGGACATTTTCAGACTTTCGAAAATAACTATGTAACAGGTCCAATCAACAACATCATTTGTTTATTTCTTTTGAGTTTTCTTAACATAATGTGTTCTTTTGCAGGCCAAGTTGAACCTTCAAGAAGGTCCTAATGAATTCGTATTCAGTGTTACGACGGCCTATCAGGGAACAACCAAATGCACATGTCAAGTTTTCTTATGGAATTACGATGACAAGATTGTTATATCAGATATTGATGGCACTATCACTAAGTAAGTCTGTTTCAAATTGTTTTCTTTTTAGATTTTTTTTTTTTTTAAATAATTTATGCATATGTGTTTTGTGTAATAACATATTGTTTTTTTTTTTTTAAAGAGGGGGGTGGGGGGGTTGTGTATGATGACAAATAGGTGGGAGAAGGAATTTTACATTTTGAGCATTTGAGTATCCATTTAAAAGTTTGGGAGGGGCTTCAAGTAGTTGATCTTCAAATAAATTATTAATCAAATTTTCCCTGATTTAACATTTTGTTTGTTATAAAAATTAATACTAAATTTTAGTTCTTATTTGCTTTATTATTTTGATTGTTTCTCAATATGAAAATTTCTTTCTATAAGTTCATTAATAAAATTTTCATTACTGTTATGGAATTTTAGGATATTTGGATTTATTTTAATTCCTACCATTGATTTTTTTTTTATTAACAATGGGAGTGCAAAATAAGTTAAACAGTGTTCATTGAGTAATGTGATACAAATACAATCTAAAAAACAACAGCTATGAATTACATAAATTATTAGAGGAAGATTTTACTAAAACATTCAGCCATACTAACCCTTTGATATAAAAAGTAATAGCCATGCAATAAAAGGAAAATGAAGTAGTGTTATAAAAAATATCCTTAATTAAAAAGATTCTTTCATTACATTTCTATAATGAAAGATGTTTGTTTTGAGTTGTTAGTTGTGGGTAATTTGGTCATATTTTGCACAGAGGGCTAAACAAACTTATACTTCTGTTTAAATCTTACCCTCTACATATATGCATGCTTAAGATGAGATTCAAACCCAGAACTTTTTTCCCTCTTATTCAGCACACTAACCACTAAATGAGCATGAGGTTGTTTGTTTATGTATATTCTTTCATTCTTGGAAATGTGTTACATTATTTTTAAGTACAGTATAGTATCTGGCATCCTTGTATCCAGAATGCAAGATAACCAAATCTCAATTTGTTTTATTTTAAGAACTTAACAACTAAGGATGTATTTTAAGTCGAACATGATATGCTCTAAATAGAAATGCACTCATCCATGGGTGGTACAATTTGTGATTATCTGCAATATTGTTTATGATAATGAGTTAGCTTGGAGCTGAAGACCAGATAATTTCCAAGAAGGAAATTATTACAGACTCTGCTAAAAGACCTTTGTGTTCAAAAGATACTCTGATTGCTAAATAAAGAGGCAATGGAAGATAGTGTAAACGCTGATGAATATAGTTCTGTAAATGATGTGATAACTGGCAGTGAGATTTGTGACATAATGACGAATGAAATGCCTAATAGAAATGATCACTATGACTATCGGAATGAAGTGGGGTGAAATATTTTAGTGAAAATGAACAACTTTTATTTGTCAACTAAAAACCAATTTGTGGAATGCATTGAAAAAGGTCCACACCAGGTACAGCAAATACTGTCAGTATATAGAATATAGGCACAATTAGTGCAGGGAAAACACTATTGGCAAACTAAGTTTAATATTCCAAAAATCTAAATCAAATGATCCTACTCTCATCTCTTAAGGGCGCTGATCACTCAGATTTGGAATTATCCTCCGTAATATAAAGTCTATGGGTGTTTGATGCATTTGTATATTTAAATTACCTCCTTGTGAAATCATTTTTTTAAACTTCTATTCTTTTGTACACACTTCTTAAAAAAAGTCTCTGTTCTTAGTTTTCAAAAAAAAAAAAAAAAAAAAAAAAAGAAGCATGTATTTAATTTTATAGGAAAAGTTAAATTTTTACTCAGAGTTTGTCAGATTTTAACACATAAAATGTTATTCTTAAGCATAGATTTTAGAAATATTTTGGGAACTAAGAAAAAAAAGATACATCTTTAAGAAGAGTAAACAGAAAATAGAAGTTAAAAATAATTATTTCCCCAAAAGGTATTTTAAATATACAAATGCATCAAACGTCCATAAACTTGACATTACAGAGCATTATTCCAAAGCTGAGTGACCAGCATCCTTAAAACTAAGTTTTATGTTATTATTTTACTTTTTACAATTTAAATTGCATTTAGAATTTTGTTTTGTTTTGTGTTCATTATTAAATTAACAAATTTGTTCTATTTACATTTGTTATTCATATTTTATACATTTAATACAGTTATTCTGTACATTTCTTAATACTTATAGTAAAGTGTTCCAAAATACTAAAAGCCCTTATCCGTAATATTTCAGGTCCCAAGCAATCTGGATAACAAATCCTATACTATAACAATCCATTAATGCATGTTTAAATTAATTTAAAAAACATGTATCCAAAAATATAAAATATTTATTTAGTTTTGTTATCCGTAACTGATATCTAAATGGTAACAGATGAATTTATTTATTCAGGATACTTTTATTATTAGCCCAGTGGGCTAATCATCTCCTATGGGCGATTACTTTTGGTTCATATTGTCCTATAGACATTAGTACATTTTTGTAAGTAATTTGGAATATTCTGCATGTTATTGGAGTTTAGAGTCTGTTGTAATACTAACAAAATATATAGTGTAATGTGTTTTTAAATCTATTCAAATTTTAGTGCATTTGACTTTTTTTTTTTTTTTTTTTTTGGCAAGTTTTTTTAGCTAATTGCTTTTGAAAAACAGAACTTGAGATTTATTTACTGCAAAATTTTTTGTTTTTTTTGTCTTTTTATTAGGATAACTCATTTTCTCTTCTGAATGCTATTTTCCTAAAATATACTGCAGATACAATTGTTTTATTTTAGCTGATAATAATGTCGGGTAGTTAATATTTGATTCACATTTCTATTATGTTTTCTTTAAAATGTTAACCAAACTTGATATTGCAAAAGCTGTTTGAAAAAGATTTAAACTACGTTAATGTGAAGAAATAGCGAAGCATACAAAAGTATGTTTTCTCAAAAGCATATAAAAAATCAAGTTTTATTAATAAATGAAAGCTTTAAGATTTATTTATGGAATTTTCAGTGTTATACAGTACTATTCCTGTAACAGATCCTGTGAAGCAAACAATTCTTACGTATATTTGCCAAATCTTCTAATTTTACTATAATTTTTTTTTTTTTTTTTTCTTATCAGAAAGGACTTTTTTTAAAATTTACTGTGAGACATTTGACAGAATATTGATATGAATAAACACACAATTTTTCCATTACGTTTCATTTTATAAGAAAAGAAAGATTATTAGGTAGCTAGATAATCTATCTATAGGTATCTAGGGTGCAGAAAATGTTTTCACTACCAACTATTCCCCCAATTCATATGAAAAATTTCCTAAAATTTTACAATATGTTATAGGTTTACATAAATTCTATATTTCCATAGATACAGAAAATTTTGCAATATACAAATCACATCTTTAAAAATCTATAGACTAGTTTGAAACATGTCTAGGCATTAGAAAGGTAAATTAAGTCGATGGATGTAAATTGTAATCTAATTCATATACTAGGTATTTATTAATAAATTCAGAGTTTTAACCATAATGTTTTTGATTAGCTTTTGTGATAAACGTTATCTGTTAGTTCAGTTGACTCTCTTTTTTAGGTGCGTTTCTAATTATGTAAATACGTAGCACCTATTGTTGTCGTTCAGTCCGTCCGTCCGTCTGTCTGTCTGTCTGCATATAACAACGCAAAAACTACCCATCTGAATCGTTTGAAATTTAAAATACATAATTATTACATAATTGTGTCGAGTCATTCCAAATTTTATGAAAATCGGATGCATAGATCAATTACAGGGACAATCAAAAGTGTTCCATTACATTGCGGTCAATGGGGGAAAAAAGTTTCAAATGCATTTTAATCGTTTGAAATTTTAAATACATAATTATTACATAATTTTGTCGAGTTATTTCAAATTTTATCAAAATCGGATGCATAGTTCAACTACAGGGACAATCAAAAGTGTTCTGTTATGGTTAATGGGGGAAAATGCTTCAAATGCATTTTAATGGTGCATTAACTCATTCGAACGTAATAAAATTGATATGCATCTATAAAGTACATACTATAATATACATTTTGCATAATCTGCGGTGCAAAGAATATTTTTTATTGATTTACAAGGCCACACAAAAGTATTCCATTGCATAATGGTATAGGGAGAACATTGTTTGGTGCGCATTTTAATTGTAGTTATTTACAGTTTTATGAGATTTATGTATGAGAGTGATATTTTAAAACTTTGTTATCATACAAATGCACCTCATTTGCTACGCTTCACATGCAATTTCCAACTTGTTTTTTTTGCTGTGGATCGGGTTGACGGTATTTTTTTCACTGCCAATCTGGTTGACTTTAATTTTTTAGGTTTCAAGTTATACAACTTGATTCAAATCTCTTTGCATCGGGTTCGAGTACCTAATTTCTTAATGTCAGAATATTATAGCAGATATATATATTTTTTTTTCTAAGGTAATTCATTATAAAAAACCTTACAAGTTTGAGGATCTCAATTAGGTAATTACTCTGGAATTTCGGTGTTTTTCTACTCTGAAAACAAACCTCGTCTTTTTTGTTCTGCTAAATAGACTCCCACCCCTTCTCCTGCAGTGTATTATTTTTTTTTAGTTTTCTCAACTTGTACACAAGTAAATATGTACATATTGTTCTGAGATCAATTTGTGAAAGTTACCCTATGCATTATTTTATATGTTGGAAAAAATATTCTATTTCAGAAAATTATTTATTTTATTTTTTAGATTGAAATCATTTGTATATTTTTATGCAAAATTTCCCTAGATTTCGATAAAACCAACCTAAAGTTTATCTTGGTTGCCAGATATGACTTATTATGCACCCCTGAATATTTGTTCATCATTTTCCCTGAAATTAAATTCTTCTACTTTTATTTAAAAATTAGCTGTTTTATATATATGTTACAGCCAAAACCCAAAATTGGCCGGCCAATATCAGAACTGGCCAGCAACATTAAAAAATGACTGGACAGATGTGATTGGCCAGTTCACCAAGTAGATATAGGTACTCAGCTTAATCCTTTCTAACATAGTTGAAAGTGTCGAATTCAAACAGTCTAGCCGTCTATCTGCGTGTTCTAACTTGAGTAAAGGCTTGAGTTAACTCGTAATTGTAATTTTATTTACTTTATCAATTAATTTCGGTATTGAAAGGGGATTGTGTACTATTTTTGGTTATTTCACTGGTATACACAAAAATATTTCGTTTCAATATAATGAATGGGAATCGTTTTTACTGTGCATTTTAATGCTGTTACATTATCTTACTTAATATAAAATTGGTACCTATGCATCATTAAGATGGACGACAAACAGTTATCTATTACAGTGTATTATTACATGTGCATGTCAGTGCCATCTAGATCAACTGGGGCCATCGCAAAACAACTTTAATTTCTAAACTAGCTGCACCCGTCGAAACTCGACGGAAAAGAATATATATTAGGTATGATATATATCAATCTTATATAGACAGTAAAATACTGAGCGAAATAAACAATTGCCACCTCTTAAAATAGGGATAACATAGCTTTTCATGATGAAGATACGCAAACTTCAGAAAATAACAAAAAATAAGGAAAACAACTCGTAAATTATTATGTTGGACTTAACTTCACCTACAAATCTTTTTTTAATGCGGTTTCTAAACCTTAAATATTATTTAAATGCCAAATTATTTAGGAAGTTAATATTATACTCCGGAAGACGAATTCAAAAATATCTGCATAGTTTATTTTTTCTTCGTTTAAATATCGCTTGATAACTGTACAATAATTATAATATCAATGAAACATTTTAATTATAATAGAAACAGGGACTTACTAAACTGCCTAACCAACCCACTACACATTTACAGCACTTGCAATAAATTTATTTATTGGTTTGTATCCTCCATGAACTTGCAAAAAATAATTTTATTGTTATGGCAACGAAAAAAAAAAAAACGATATCTCTGTTAGTAAAAAGAATAAAATTTTTGTATTTGTTGCTGAAATGCAGATTTTTTTTAAACAATACCTTAATACAATGAAATGATTTTAATTATTTTTTGATATTATGTAAGATAGAAATGTAGTAATACCGGCATAACACAGGTTTTATTATTATTTTTTTAATATGACATCATTTAAACCTTCAGAAATAAATACTCATCTTTTCTTAAATAAAAGCGTGATTTATGCAGTTATTTAAGAATTCTTTAGTTTCATAAAATATTATAATTAAATAGAAATGGCGCAGTTTATAGAAATATTTTCATTTGTGCACACCACGGACCTTTAAATTAATAGAAGTTCACTTTATTTAGATGCAGGAATTAAAGTCTGTGAATTAGTGATGGGCGATTCTGGAAATTTTGAGAATTGATTAAAATCGATATCGTATAAAACAACATCGATCATAATAAGAATCGATTTCTCAGTTCTAGAATCGATACTAGAATCGATATTTCGATATTCAGGTTCACACAGAGAAGATCCAAATTACTAATTCCAAAACTTAGACAATCAGCAGGACCGTAATTACCGCCTCCCACCCCCCATCACCATTTAGGGAGGCATATATTTAAGCTATTGCAGATTTTAGAGTCGGATAATAAGAATTTTAAATTTTAAAATGATTGTCACTTATGGTTGTCACTTACACAAAAACTTTGACAAATTTGAGAGACATAACTCAACTAATAACAACACTGAGTAACTTGGCATTAAACCGAAGATAAAGAGTGCCAAGAGCGTGTAACTAGGATGGGGAACAAGTAGTATAGACAAAAAAAACTTTTTTTTTTCTAATGCCAACCAAATGTTACACGAGATAGTTTGAAAGAACAAAAAATATGCCCCACTCCCAAGGGGGCAGGTAAACCCTACTCTTGACGGAAGGGCGACCATAGCCCAAATGTATCTTTTGTCGAAGTTTCAAAATGAGGATTTACAATAAAATAGAACGAGAATTGGACATTTTAAAAATTGCATGCATACTTTGAACGGCCCATTTAGTAAAGATTGGCGAGGAAGGAGGGGGGGGACGAGAGATTAGAACGGACGAACTTGGAAAAAAAAATAATAATAATTAACTAATAACCCAAATAACTGAACTCCTAAACAGAAATATAGTGTTTAACTTAGTGTTGAATTCATGGGGTGGCCTGCGGGGAACATGTACTCTTTGAAACTATAAAAAGTGCCAAGAGCATGTAACTAGGTGGAGAGAGGGGTAGTAACAGAAAAAAACGAGGAGATAAAAGCTTTATAACGATATGTTACATGAGATGGTGTGGAAGAAACAAAAAATATGCCCCCCACACAGGGGGGGGGGGGGGGCAAGGTAAATCCCAAACGGACAGAAAGGCGACCCCGGCCCAAATGTATCTTTTGTTGAGGTTTCAAAATATGGATTTATAACAAAACAGAACGAGGATTAGACTTTTTAAAAATCGCAGTCATAATTTGAACGAACCTGTAAGTTAAGATTGGTGAGGAAGGGGGGGGGGGGGGCGGTAGGACGGGCGAACATGGAAAAAAAAGAAAAAAATAGTGGCACCCGGAGAGTGCCGATAGAAGTGAAACCTTGAACAATTACGTGTGTATTTTTTGAATCGTTTGGATATGTAATTTTGAATCGTTAGGAAATACTTTTAAATGAATAAAAAAAGTTTCTATAATATTAAAGAACATATTAATCTCTATAAAAAAAAAAAAACCCGCGCGATACCATATGTCCAGCTATTGTAGTTAACTCACTATTACTACTTTCTTACATTTTAAAACGCGATAAATACACCAACCAAAATTAGACCATACTATCGATACCTTAATCCTTATCCAAATAAATCATTTTGTATTAATGCCTGTTACAATATCTGTAGATTACTTTTTGAATTATTCAAATCGGACATTCCATTCAAAAGATATTACCAATTTAAAGATGACAATCTAAAGAAATAATAGCGCTGCTGAGTACTCGGTGGCCAGTAAGCTTAGGGATTACGTGTGCATTCAAACGATTGCGGGTTCGAACCCCAATTTCGCTAAAATGTATCAATGTTTTTTTTTTTTTTTTTTTTCTTCGAAGAAGTTTGAAAAATTAAAATTTTAACACATTATGGGTCCGTAACGTGACCTGAAATGATGGGAGAAAATTTCTTATGCTAGATTTGTAATGTGTGAAGCATAAGCTTTCAATAGACATATTGTATCAAAAAATGAGAAAAAACCCCTCTGCCCCCCCCCCCCCCCAAAAGGTCCTATAGGGGAAACCGGGAAACTGGAATAGCAAAAAGAACGGCGAGAAATGGTTAGCTATGCTAGAATTTTTCTCATCACTGTAACTCCTATAGAAGCAAAGTTATAGCCTTTTAAAGATTGAAATGAAGTGAAGAAATAAGCAAAATTAGGTGAATTATCGACAGGGGGGGGTCCACAAAGGGGGTGCCATGTAGCTTAAACTTTTAAGTTAAAAATGGTAGAGAATTAAATGAGCGAAATTTTAAGGTGTATATTGAGGGAGGGTGCAAGCCCCCCCCCCCCCCCCTCAAAAAATTTTTTTTGTTTCTTCTGAAGAAACAAAAAAAATATGCCCCCCGGCGGGTCGCAGATAAACCCCAAACGGGCGGAAGGGCGATCCTTTATTTATCTTTTGTCAAGGATTTAAAATGTGGATCTAAAATAAAATAGACCGAGTATTGAACATTTTAAAAACTGTATGCATTTCGAACGGCCCTGTAAGTTAAAACTGACGCGGAAGGGGGGGGGGGATTAGAAGAGACGAGCGTGAAAAATAAAACATAATAAACTAATACTTCAAATAACTGGACTTCTAAACAAAAATATAACGATTTAACCTAGTGTCGAATTAATGGAGTGGCCCGCAGCCCCCCCCCCCCCCCCCCCCCAGAAGTTATGAGATTTTATGCTTTTTAATGCACAAATTGCGATTCCCCCTCTCTTACAGAGCTGTAAAACATGATGCCTTAATCCGGAGTCGCAGAAAAATACCTGCATTCAACACTGATTTAGCCTAGAAAAAGAAAAAAAAATTGAAATCGAATCTAAAGATCGAAATCGAATCTAAAGATCGAAATCGAATCTAAAGATCGAAATCGAATCTAGAGATCGACATCGAATCTAAAGATCAAAATCGAATCTAAAGATCGACATCGAATCTAAAGATCGATCTTACGGACAGAATCGATTTTACATTTTTACTTTCTTTTGTAACTTTACAAGAAGAGAGTATTAGATTCGTGAAAAGTTTTGACTTCCCGTTTTCGATGGATTTATATATTTTAGAAGGTCTTTAACACTATTTCATGGTTTTTAAGAAATATCTGTCTGTGTGTATGTGTGTCTGTCACTCTGTGAGTCTGTATACGACAAAAATTTCTGACCGTTCTATCTCAAGAACAAATGCACGGAATTCCACAAAACTTTAGATTTAGTTTGACCTTGATATAAACTGAATCTAATTAATTTTTGGTGTATATAGCCTAACAGGTGGCGCTGCTATGCTGCATTTTTTGCGATTTGCGCAACAGCTATATCTGAATAACGAATGAACGGATTTTCATCACATTTTAGATCCAGTTAGTCCTTGACATGAATTGATGTTTTTTGCATTTTGATGTATATAGCTTCCCAGATGGCGCTGCTATACTGAATTTTTCACAATTTCCACTCAGCGCCATGTGAAAGGGGGGGGGGGGGCGAAAGAAAGCGGTCGTTCTGAGCACGGAATTTAGGGGGCGCCAAATTTTTACTACTAACATCACTTCTAGCTTATCACAAGAAAAAGTTAATAGGGGGGGAGGTGGCTAAATTGGAACTTTGAACCGGGCGCAGTTCTCTTTTCGCACGCCCCTGTTTCCATTTTAGCTTTTATCTCAAGAACTAATGCACGGACTTTCATAAAAATTTAGATTCAATTAGTCCTTGATATTATTTGATGCTAATTACATTTTGGTGGAAATCCCTTAAGAGATGGCGCTGCTATACTGCATTATTCATGATTAGCGCAATAGCGCTATCTCAAGAACGAATTTTCATCAAAATTGAGATTCAGTAAATCTCTGAAATAGATTAGTGTTATTTAGTTCTTGGTGTAAATTTCCCTACAGGTAGCGCTGATATGCTGCATTTTTTATGATTTCGCAATAGCTGTATCTCGCGCTTTCATGGATTTTCATCAAAATTCAGATTCAGCTGGTACCTAATAAAAATTGATCCTGATCAATTTTTGGTGTACATCACTCAACAAAAAACGCTATTTTGCAAGGGGGGGGGGGGGTTCTGAGGTTTCTTTAATTCTTCTATCTTAGAAACTAATACACTGAAATTTTGGAATTGGCACATCCGTCTATTTTATCTTCGACTTTTGGAGGAAAATGAAAATTATATTACCTTCAGAGAAATCGATTAAAAATTTTAAAATATCGATTAAATCGAGTTGGCCGTAGTATCGATTAAATCGATTTAAAAAATCGAAATCGCCCATCACTACTGTGAATATGACATCATCACCGACACAGCTATAACAATGTATATTATATTCATGGAATAAATTTATCTGGTTTCTGTATGACGACATTTTCTCCATCGACAAAATTTCACTTTAGATATTATATTTTATTAAAGTTTATATTCTGTTATTTTACTTACATAACACTTAATAATATTACTCAGTAAATAATCTATGTAATGCAGGGAATAAGTTTGTTTGAAATGCGATTATACGTTCACCGATGAGATCAGCTCCTGATTGGTGGGAAATAATGAAACAAAATAAATTTTGAGAAAAGCTTAACCTGTTGCCACTGTTTTGAAGAAATGTCATGAAAAAGCTTTTAAAATTGAAAATAAAATATAAAAATGGAAATAAATTAAAAATTAGCCAGAATGGGCACATCTACACATAAACAGCTTTCATTAAAAAAAATAATTATCAAAATCGGGCCAGTAGAAAGCTCAGGGCTGATGACCAAAAAAACAGCCAGGTGTTTTAAATATATAGATAAGGAACAACTTCTAAGAGAAGTTTCATCACGGACGTGCATCTAAAGGGTAGCTTTAAATCCCCAGTTCGGATATTAGCAAAGTTTCCCGGCCAGTTCATAAATTGGCAGGCCTAAATCTGAAATGTGCTATTCATTTCATGTATTTCGGGTTTTGGCCAGGAAGCATGGCCAGTTCGGGTATTGGCCAGAACATATATAACTTATAAGTATAGGAGTTGCCGAATTCATAAGCCAAACTGTAATAGAAGGTGAAGTACTCATAAAGAAGCAATTTTTAATATAACAATGCAGGCTGAAATTTCATTTCCCAATGTGGGGTTGGAAATGAAAAGTTATGGTAAAAAAAAAACAAGAAGTGTGAAGGAAATGAAAACAAGCATTTTATTAATATAACAATTACAGTAAGTACTCAGTTGAGCCACATCGACCTGGCAGCATCTAGCAAGTGATGGATGATCCTTTCGAAAGTTTCTGATGGCTCATCTATGAGACATCTGCTGACTCTGGTGCAGACTTCATTGCAAGGTTTTCAGTCATTGATACAAATGTTTGTCAAATGCTTGAAGTCTGCAAAAAGACAAATTACTTGTTAGATGCTGTTAGTGGCACATTTGAGCACTTCCTTTAATTATGTCATTAAAACACATGTTTTCATTTCCTCTGCATTTCTTGTTTTTCGACAAAACTTTTCATTCCCAATGCCGCATTACTAAGGTGTTCTGGTGTAATAACGCCAAGTGCACATATTATGCTTAATTATAAAATAATTCGGTAAATGGCACCTGTGGGCTCTGCTCAGAAGGGATCGGAGTTATATAAAACACAAACAACAGCTTAAAGTTAATTTGTTCCATTTGTAGGCCTTATCGCTTTTAGAAGCAACTAAAATTAACGCTTGATCTAAAATTTGCGAGGAAAGTTCTACGATCTGAAGACTATGTATTTATCAGGAAATATTTTATTACATAAAATTTTAGTGCATTTTATGTACTTTCAAAAGGTTGTAGAAGATTTTGGATAGATTAAAGAGATAGTTTGTAGTTTAAAATGTACTGCGCAACTAAAATACTGGGGTAATAACGCCATTCCTTGGCATTCCATGTATGCATTGTATTACTTAGAATCATAAATACTGATTTAGCTAAACACAAATAAAACCTTGCAATATTTCTAATAATTCTATATAACCGGTCCTTTTTAAGCAAAAATATTCTCAGAGTCTGATATTCTTTTGTCTGCTCTCCCCTCCTTTTTTTCTTACACTTTCACAAATAAAATTAACATTTTCTATCGTTTAGAGTGCAATTTGTCAATTTCCAAGATGGTAGAGTTTGCATTTTCAAAATTGGGCAGTCTACAAAAGATTATTCCATCTTATTTCATAGGATTGTTTGCATGTGTAGGTTGTTGGTGTTATTACTGTCCTATGTGGGTAATAATGCCAAATAGCATTGGTCAAGAAATCATGCCATTACATTTTATGATTACATATCTGTAAAATTATTTTTTATATATAAATAGCCAATGAGTTGCTGTATCAAATCCCATATTTGTTTGAAAAATACAATCTAAAACTAAGCCATGAAAATTGGTAGAACCTTAATGTGGTGTTATTACCCCAGGATACCTTATATCAAAATAGCTTCTGTATGTGTACTTTACTCTACCTTATAGTTTGGCCCAAGAATTCGAAAACACTGTGTATATAACAAAATTTAAATTCTATTTTATTTTTAATTATGGTTAAGCTATTTTATGGAAAATTAGTCTGAACTAGATTCTCTAATAAATAATCCATTCGATAACATAATTTAATGTACCTTATATTGTGTTAAATATTTGCCTCTCCTTTTTTTTAAAAAAAATTCAGTTTTTGAGCATCAGTTTTTTTAAATCCAGAATGATTTGACAGCTATGTTTTACACAATATAATAAGCTATATTTCCCCCCCCCCCCTCCCCAAAAAAAAAGTGCAATTACTAGGTCTACTTAATGTCTTTACTGCTTTTAACAAACAACAAATGATGAGCAAAATCAATTTTGAAAAAAAAAAAAAAAAAAAAAAAAAAATACATGGGCTCAATAAAATATAATATTGGATTAGCTCTCTAAAGTAGTACACAATTAAATCTGATTGGTAATGTTAAATAACTAAACCATTCAATGTAATAAAATAATAATAAAATCAATATATTTAAACACTTTATATGTATGCATGTGTTATCATTTACATCCATTTCCATGTAACCTAATTGCTTTATGATTGTTTTTTTACAGATCTGATGTTTTAGGTCACATCTTACCTATGGTGGGACATAGTTGGGCTCAACTTGGGGTTGCAAAACTCTTCACAAAAATCCAAGACAATGGATATAAATTCTTATACTTATCTGCCCGTGCTATTGGCCAAGCAAGAATAACGAGAGAATATCTCCGTAGACTTCGGCAAGGAGAAATTTGTTTGCCCGATGGTCCACTTCTCCTCTCCCCCACTTCTCTTATAAGTGCTCTACACAGGTATGAATGAATTTCCATGTGTAATTTCAATTTTTCATACCTATAAACTCGTTAGGCATAGAGTCGAGGGCAAAAAATGTTCAAATTCAGTTTATATAATCTTATAGATCAGCATGATTGTGTTAAAAAAAAATTGATAATATATCTATGTACCCATCGTTTATATGGAATTCCTTTACCTTTGCTTTTTTCTATTGAGCTGTCTACATGAGAGACCAGATGTTATAGCCAATAAGATTATCTCAGTGAAATAGGCTTACCAGCTGTCAACCTAGGTAGGTTAGAGGGTAGAGCATTGGCAATACAAGCCAAAAATTTGGGTTGTATATATGCCCAAGTCCTGACTTGGGCATATTTTTGTTCAGTTGGCAAAATTCAATTTGTGTGATAACATTACAAATCCGGATGACTGTGTTAAAAAAAATTACCAGTAAACATGTTCCTTTTGTGTTTTTGTTTTGAAATTTGATATGGTACAGATTTTGTACAAATTTTGTTTACCCATTGATACTTTGACTGACTTTTTTCGTTCTTGTCTAAAATCATGTTAAAGTTTGGATTAAAAGCATGTTATTTATTAGTATTTATTTATTTATTTTTAATTTCTTATCTATAATCATAAAATGATTCTTTATACATAATTAAAGAATAAACTGGGATATTGTTTATTGTTTTTTTTTTTTTTCCTTCTAAAAAAATTACATGTTAAATCTATAAAAAAATTTCTGTAGTATTTAAAAAAAAAAAAAAAAAAAAAACTTGTGAATTTTTTGTTTTTGTGCAGAGAGGTGATTGAAAGGAAGCCTGAAGAATTCAAGATCAGCTGCCTCAAAGACATTCAGACCCTGTTTCCAACCTTCATGGGAAATCCATTTTATGCCGGGTTTGGGAACAAGATCAATGTGAGTTTGTATATCTCTTATGAAGACATAACAATTCTGTGTATGAAAGAACTATTTGTTTTGACTCACTTTTGTTTAACTGTTGTCTATCTTGCAATCTGTTTTTCGTTCATTTTTTTTAAAACTAATTTTCCTCATAATTTTCCACATTGTTCATGCATTTTCAGGGGTAAACACATTCTTGTATTTTTGAATGTAATTGCATAGCTAGCAAGCCATTTTTGCATAAAGGTTTATTGTGAGTTAACAATGCATATTCAAATATTTTTAGGTTCATATCTTGTCCTGGGCTGGATTTAGAGTCAAAATTTAATTTGTTTTCCTTGATTTTGTTTGAAATTTTTTTTAAATTTTCAATGAGAAATGTATTACTTAAAAGATGTAAGTTATATTTCTGTTAATATTTTATGCATACTCAGTGATTGATTGAAAAAGAATACAATTAGATCTGTTTTGTTACTCTCTTAAAATTCTTTTTCATAAAAATGTTCTTTTTACAAAATTCCATTACTTTAAAGTAACCTCTTCATAAATTTTTAATTGTGCAGTAATTTTTAAGTAAGTTAATTTTTGAAAGTAAATATTTTTCCTGTAAAAGTTCTTGGCCCCTTAAAAAATGCAACAGTTGTTATTTCTAAAATACAAGAATTATGACCCCTTCAGCCTTGAAGAATTGCATCATAATTCAGAAATGATAATTTAAAAATTATTCAGTATTACTATATTTTACTAAAAGGAAAATATAATAGTGATGATTTCAGTTACAGTTATGTGTTGATATAAGTTATTGTCGATACAAATTAAGATTTTTATGTTAATCACATTTAGGTAGCTAGATTATGCTGGATTTTTCAATACTGTGGCAAAGCTCTTATCTCAAATCATCTATCATGGATTTTCATGAAATTTCAGATTAAATTAGACATTGATATAAGTTGTTGCTGAATAAGTTTGTGTAAATCACCCAACAGGTGTTTCCGTTATACTGCATTTTGCAGATCTTGCACAATTTAGTATAGTCATATCTGAAGAACAAATGCATGGAATTTCATACCTTTTAGAGTCCTCATGATAGGCAGAGATTGTCATTTATTTTTGGCACTGTCGTAGCAAGATTTGAAGTATTAGTATGTAATGAGGTAGAAAAAATTTTAGGATTGGCCCATCCAGATTGTTTTTAATTGTTTTGATCAGGGTACTTTAGCTTTATTTGTCTGCAGGTATACAATATTGCAAATGCACTTTCATTTTTTTTTTCTTTTTTTGCATTTTGTTAACATATATGGTTCCTGTCAATCACAATGTTTTCTTCAATTTATGTGCTTGTGAATGTATTCTATTTTTCTTAATTTGTAACTTACTATTTATACTTGATTGTAATGGCCTTAATTTGTATTCGTGACATAGTCTGGTATAGATATTTTCTTTAAAGCTTAAAATATAAAAACATTTGTGGGTTTTAAGATAACTACTTTGTTTTGTTTATTATAATTGCTTTTAATTTTTGTGATAAAAAGAAGCTTAAGGCACAACACTAGGCACAGAAAAAGACCAGGATGATAATGTAAAGTCTCGAATAGCATTGGAAAGAAAAAAATACGTTATAGATAACATCCCTTCTTAGCAGTTGTAAATGTGTATTACTTTTCTCGCATATCATTGTATTCATTTTGTATGGATGAGCAACTCAAAAGAAGTTTTCAGTTTAAAAGAAGATTCCACCATAGGCAGATTCTTCTTTCATGCATTTAACTCTATTATAATAAGCCTAGAAATCTACGATTCTTTAAAAAGAATAAATTTCAATGTTTTATTGTAAAATAAGTGATTTAAAAGTATAAGCCTTTTTTGCAAAAATTTTTGGACCAAGCCAAATTTTACTGATTTATGAACAGACTTGGACACGTCGAGAAAATTATTTTCATACGGAGTGATTCAACATAAACTGATTATTTTGGTACATGAAGACTGGGAAGAATGAAATCAGTCCTGGCTTTGTATGGGAAAAAATAAATTAGGTCAAGCCTAGCCAGATCCTTCAAGACAAAAGTAAGGCTCGAGCCTGGCCTCGAAAGATTAGTGACTAGGCTTGGCCCAAATGCCATTAAGGAAAATTGGCCTGAACCCGGCCCATGGGCCGGGCCTGGGCATATCTGTTATCTAAATATTACATAAATTCAAATTTTGCATCCTCAAATACAGTGCATGTCAAAAGTTTACAAATACAGTGCATGTCAAAAGTTTACAAATACAGTGCATGTCAAAAGCACAATAGAAAATTTCAAAATAAAATTTTACTAGTAAATCTGCAGATCAAGAGCCTCAACGTCAGCTTTGCACATCATTTCTTTTTTAAAACACACTTTGGGTAATATTCAACTTCCTGGAAACTGTAATTTAAAATTTTCAAATTACGTAATTATTTATAAGAATAGAATAAGAATAAGAAGTTTTCAGCCAACAAAAGTGTTAAATTAAAGATTTAGTTAGGATATTCTGAATTTTTCATGATCTATTATTTTTGTTTTTTTATTATAACATAGTAGATTTCTTCCGCCCCCCCTGAACCCCCCCCCGTTGTCTCATTAAACTTAAATTTGTAACTTTCTATCAATTTGCTAATGGTTATCGTATATCTTGTATTTCTTTATACATTTTGACTTATAAGGATAAGTAACAGTTTTAATAAGCATTTTTCATTATCCTCATACTTCTACATACCTGTCCACACCTAAATCTGATGTATCAGGAACTTTTGAAAGCGTAAATTCAGTAATCTAGGGTTTTACAATTTTTTTTCCGAAAAAAAGAAGTTTTGATTACATTTTGTGGCAGATATCGCAGCCAGACAGACAGAACAGACTGACAGGCGGAAAACAATAAATTTTGTGTCGCCAAAATAAGCCTTCACTGAAGTTTCGGCAATGACGTCATTATTCATGAGTTATTGCTATCCATGTTTCTTATATTTTTAACAACTACTATAAAATACCTGTTTTATTTCAATTATGACGTCAAATTTTATCAGGTGAATTATTTGTTAAAAATATAATTATTTTTTATTTCTTTTACTTCTAATTATGCCCCATTTTTGTCCGAAAAATTCTTATTAACGAAACAAATTTCCGTGTTTAATATTTAACAAAGTACTATATTTATTTTTAATTTAATTCTGACATCATATTTATTTTTTCTTAGCTTAATTTTTCGAATGGAACTTGCTCAATTGAAACTTATTGCCGTTGACAAATTATTCCAGATTTTGATTTTTTTTTGGCAACGATAAAGGAAATTGGTTAAATTTTATCTAAAAGATCGCTATTGATTCTGCATGAAAAAGAAGGAAATTTTGAATTATTAAGGAAAATATGTGAATAAAATCAATAAAACATAGCCTATGTTCTTTTCTGGGCTATGTTATAGTTATACACAAAGATACAAAGACATTAATTCATCAGTTTTGAAATTGATTTCATTTAAATTTTCGCGTTCAATATTTACACGCATTCAAATTTATAACATTATAAAAATAAGGATTAGGATGAATGCCTTAGGATAGTTGCTTAGCAACCATTCAGAGAAAATAAAGAAAATGAAATAAATACATTTGAAATAAGTAAGTCTCTAAAACAAATTAGTTTATATTATTGGAATACATTTATAAAAAATCTCCAAAATTTACAGTACTGATTTTAAAAATACGACAAATGAATAGACAAAATTTCAAAACAATACGAATAATTTAACCGGTAAATTTCAGCATCCATTTATCATATTGTGACATTTTCTCTCAAGAAAAAAAAAGGAAATCATTGGATTTGCCATAGAAAAGCATTATTGTGCAAAATAAAATATTCTATATTTTCCGAACAAATGAACCAAATCTTACAAAAAACTATACAGCTTAATCCCAGTGCCTCACTAACATACCCACTTAATTTTAAGCCAATCGGATGCTTTTTACAGAAGTTATCGCGGAACAGACAGATAGACAGACAGACACAAAAAAATGTTGTGTCTCCAAAGTAAGCCTTCACTGACGTTTCGGCAATTAATGAGTGAAAGTTAATTTCCTTTTCACATAATCTACTAATTGTAGTTTTAAAAAGATAGTTAACAGATTCATGCTATAAAATGTATCTTAAATAATAAAATTTATCAAAACAACAAAAAGGAATCTTCCATCAATAAAATGCGATTCTGCATTGTTTCTGGTTCAATTTTAAACCAAGCGTTCTCAGTGGTATCTTTAACTGAAGAATACTGCTTTCCATTTGGATAAACTGCATGAGTGAGAACACCTCACATATTTTCTATAGGGTTTAAATCAGGACTAATTGCCGGCCATTTCAAAACAGACACTTTTTTCGACTTAAGCCACGATGAAGTTGAGTTTGAGGTATGGATCAAAGCATTGTCATGTTGAAATAACCATTTTTCTTCCTCCAAAACCCCGGCAACTGGAAGCAAATGATTGGCAAGTGTCTCTTGATAGTTTTCAGAGTTTTCACGACCACTCATGAATGCTAGAGATGTCTGACTATTGAAAGAAATAGACCCCCATACCATTACAGAACCACCATTATGTTGTCGGCTAAATACACTCCTAGGTTCTTTGAAGAGATCATGCCAATAGTACTTAAATCCATCAGGGCAATACAGGTTCCATTTTTTTTCTTCCATCACTGAATAGATCTTCACGGATAGCGCCAAAATACTTTACTTACGACCCAAATAGCCTTGCACTCTTAATAGAGAAGGAAAAAAAATATAAGACAAATTGAAACCGGAAGTTCATTCAGCCACTTTTCACCAAATGAATCACATGCTCTTTGGCCCTTTATAATCTAGCTTCTTTATGATGTCGTATGAGACACGGTAATTGAGCCATTTTACGGTAATTGATGTATTTGAATTCCAAAACTCTTCTATGAACAGTTTTTTTTCAATATTTGTCCTCCAACTGCATGTTTTATTTGCGAAAGGAAATAATTACCAGTTGAAGCCGAATTCCTGATATGGCTATTTTCACGCAAACTAGTCACTCGCGACCTTCCTGAATGAAATTTTCGTTTGACATTATTACCACAAGTCAAAATTTGATGAATACCTCCTTTTGATCTTTTTAATGTATATTTGCAATTTCAGAAACAGACTTAGATTTTGCTCTCATACTCCATATTTTTATCACCTTCTCCTCTGAAAATTCTTTCAACCGAGGCATTTTGTACTAACTCAAAAACAACAGCGGACTGCTTCTTATACACCCAGAAATTGTTTGCGTGTGCAACTGCTTTCGTCAGATTGTAAAATTTGCATAAAAACGATTTTGTGCTTAAACTTTTGACACAGTTATTTTTGTACTATTCTTAAACGCCATGGTTTGAAATAAAATTTAAAAGTGAATATGGTGTTAAAATAGATATTATTAACATATACAAGACAGATATTGAAATAAAGTGAATATTTAAAGTTTTATTTGAAAATTGCTATTGTGCTTAAACTTTAGACATGCACTGTAATCATAATAATAATAATAATAATAATAATGTATGTCTGTAAGTAAAATTTTGCATATTTAAACAATGAGTTTTACTTTTAGATAAAATGTATTGAATGTTTAAAATAATGATATTTATCCTATGTAAATTGAATAAAATTCTTTTGATCATATTTCAAAAACTTTAGATCTATTATTTAAAAAAAAAAGATCCCATTTAGGCTTAAAGTGGTACTTATGTATTAAATCCACCTCAGCAGAAGTTGCGCTAATGTGCCAATAAAGAGCAATCTTGTTTACACGTTCAAACAAAAAAAGCACTAAAAATGGTGTCAAAAATCAGTAAACAAGGAATCCGAATGATAACTGTGTGGATGTGCGAACAACAAGATCACTCTTTATTGGCACATTAGCGCAACTTCTGCTGTGGTGGCATTAATACGTAAGTATCCTTAAAGTTTATGAATATTTTATTTGAACACACAATCTTGCAAAGCTTACATATGATGTGCATTGAATAGAAAAAAAAAATAAGAATATATTTAGAAAAAAGCAATTTATAATCAAATATTAAGTTTTTTATTGGCTGACTGGAAGCTGTGATGATGCATTTTGTTTGTGTTTATAAAGATAAGCTAAAAAACCATATACCACTTCTATATTTTTGTTTATCATTGCAATTTAAATACACTGTTGGAATATGGCTAGTCTTTCAAGTGTGTTTTGAAAAAATATAACTACATTCAAGTATTTCATGCAATAAAAAAGATTGAGAATATGTGCTAATGCAATTTCAACAACCAAATAACTTTTGTGTATTTACTCTTTTCATGTCTTTATTATGTTTTGTGTATTTTAGTTGTATTATTATTTTTTAATGTATGTTAATTGAGTACTGTTCTGGTTTGTAGGACACTTGGGCATACAGAGCCGTGGGTATCCCCATAACAAGGGTTTTCACCATCAACCACAGAGGAGAACTCAAGTTAGAGCTCATACAGACATTCCAGTCTTCGTAAGTGTGTCTTTTGACCCATTTCTCATTCTCTCCTCATCAAAATATTTGCTCATAACAAATTGTCACATTTCCCTATTAACTGTCGCCAAACAATATGATTTAACATCAATAATTCGTAAGTAGGGCGTTCTATAATTCTATATTCTATTTGCTGTGTAGCATATACATACTCTATTTTTGTTTATTTTGTGGATAAAACAACTTAGTTTTTGTAGATTAAGATTCTGTTATAGCAGTTTCTGAGATTATTGTTATGACCAAGTCACATTTATGATTTCACCAATGTTGTCGCCAAACCCATATGTACATTATGTCCCATATTTTTATATTGCATCTCATACTAAGAAAAAAAGGCCTAAAAGATTATAAATATATTTTTTGAGTGGCATTTCATTTTTGTGATTGTTTGTAATATTTTTCAACAAAATCAATTTCCTAAAACTGATTCATACCAACACCTTTCTGAAAAAGGAAATTATGATGTTTAAATTTGATATTATGTTTAGATGACTTTAAACGTTGTTTTATGTTCAATTTATTTTAATTGACTTCTATACACTGATTGTATTATGTTTAGATGACTTCTTATTAAAAAGAATTTTATTTTACTTATCTTATAATGAAGGTTCTTCAAAGTTTTCAGTGCATTAAAAGTTTTGATGAAAAATATCTTTGGATTGGATATTTTTTTCATGTGTAAAAATGTGCAGATTTTAACTTACTTTTGTGCTCTAAAATCAAATTTCTTTTGTAATAGTAGACTCAATTTTTTATTTTACTTCACTTTCCAGGTACACCAGACTGAGTGATGAAGTAGACCATGTGTTCCCACCTCTGAAACCCAGCACCCGAGTCAATGGCCACCCCATGCCCATCTTCTCATCCCCCGAAGAGTTCAGCTATTTCACCTACTGGAGAGATCCCGTTCCTTCACTCTCAGCAGACGATATGGTTGTCTAAATATAACATAGGTAAGTCTATTCAACACTAGCAAAAGCCATGCTTTGTCTGGATTCGTGAAGCATTATTTCATTAGATAACTATTTGAAAGTAACAATTTTTTTATATACAGTAGACTTTTTTTAATTCGAAATCGGATATTTCGAATCTTTGCTTAATTCAAACTAAACATGAAGTCACGGAATTTTCAATGATAGAATAAAGTTAAAAATTTTCATTAATTCAAACTCATTTTCTCTCGACTTCGTTTAATTTGTACTAACGAGAATTCCAGTTTTTCATTTTTCTTTTCTTTCTCACGGATTTCAGATATTTTGAATAAATTTCTTTCTTAGATTTTTGTGAAAATTGTTCTGAACGAGTATACATATAATCTAATGCATTTGATATCCACTTTCATAGTGTCCCGTCTGTCCATCAGTGACGCTTTAAATTTGTCTTCCATTGTGCTTGTTTCTAATCTTTTAATTAGTTTGTGTATTTATACATTCTAATTTAATATTAAGTCATATTCTAATGATAACAGACGAAATAAATTAAAAAAACACTAACATTAATTCCTTTGTAATAGCACTTTATTCAGCATGTTTTCATTTCATATTTTCCATAATTCAAACTTCGGATCATTCGAACATTTCTTGTGGTCCCGATGAGTTCGAATTAACGAAAGCCAACTGTATATATTTATTTGGTACTACTTGATTATCCCGTCGACCAAAAAGGTACCACAAAACTAAAAGATTAAATGTCAATGTTGATAAAAAATGTGACAATCATGTGACATTAAATTCGTATCATGTATTCATTACGCCATCAAGTGATTTTTAATGTGAAGTTTTGTATGTATTTTTATTAATTTATTTGTTCTTTCATTATTTAAAATAAAAATTACATCAATTTGCTTAATTTGGCCAATAGTTTGGCGATTTGTATAATTTGGAGAAATTGGTTAACGGGATAACCAAGTAGTACTTATTATTTTTTAATCTTTATTAAGCAAAACTGCTATTATATGTTTTGGTGCATTTTAATTTTAGAAATGTAAATTTAGCCAAATAGCTAAGAATTTCCTTGGAATTTTTTATTTATGATATAGGACTAGTATAAATATTTATGTATTCAATGCAAAATTTGACATTTTATTAAAATTTTCAACTTAACTCTTTTTTAAAGATTTTTTACATTTTCCATCTTACAAAAATGGGTGCTACTTGGTTATCCTGTTGACCAATAATACAAATAATGTATCATATTACTTTTATTCATAATTCTGATGTCATATCGCAACATTCTTTCAGATCTGAAGTTACTATGATGTCGGTATTTCGAATCGTTATGTAACTAAGATATCGTTTCATTACTCTGCTTATGAGTGTTCTTTTTCTTTGGCGATATGGCGTCATACTTTTACGAATTCCACGCATCTGGAGATGAATGCCTGCATTCCAGTTTAAGTATTGCATCATCGTACCGATGACGTTTGCTTGTTTCTGATTGGTTGCTTCGTATAACTGCTTGCTTCACTGTTTCAGAGAACTGCCTTGCCATTTCCATGTGATTATCAAATGGTATATATTTGAGCAACTTCATGTTTGGATGGCTCGTTTTTAGACATGCAATATTTAAAGCATGATTTAGATTTAATTCAAAAGCTCATTTTAACATGCTATATTCTAATGTCAGTCTAGACTTGATAAAAAGCTCACTAAATGAGCAATGCGTTCTTTTGGCCAAAGCTATGGCCGGATTTTTGCTGTTATACTAATCATGTTTTTGAATGTTTTTAATAAAATTCAGTTTAAATAATTACCTGACTTATTTCTGCGTATATGTGTACACCAATCCTTTAAAACTCTGCTTTAAGTGATTGTGGCTTCTAGGCTTAAATCTATTTTTGCCCTAGCAGCCCGTTACGGGTTATGGGCCCAGCCTGGATTGAAGCACACAATATGCAGAGAAGTTAGACCTTTTTAAATTTGTGCGTGTTTTCCTCAGTTTTTAAGCCATGATGCCGCCTTCATCTAGCATGGACTTTCTCCCTATTGATAAGCTGACGTCGTCTAACTATAGCACATGGCGAGAAGATGTTCGTGTTCTTTTGATGGAGAAGTCACTATGGGAATGCGTGTCTACAAAATTGCCGGAGGTCGACGATCCAGCCAAGGCGCCTACTCCTGCCGATCTGGCAAAGAGGATAAGGGCATATTCCATTCTCTACTTGAATGTCAGTAAAGATTTACGGCCTCTATTATCTGGTGTCGAGGATCCTTATGTAGCTTGGCAAGCGTTGGAGAAGCATTTTCGTCCTAGTAGTCGTGCTCGTGTTGTGGAGTTGACGGACGCATTTTTCGAGTGCAAGTTGCAGCCTGGTGAGGATCTGAATCTTTATGGTGCTAGATTGAGAGACATTATGATGCAATTACAAGATGTCGGTCGTCCAATTTCCGAGTGGTTAAAGCCGTTTCAGCTGATTCGTCACCTTCCTGATGAGTACAGAGGTATTGTCCAGCTGATCTACCGTTTTTCGGACGAGGACTTTAACTTCGAAAATGTTCTGAGTGAACTGTTGTCTGAGGAGGCACGACTAAAATTGTTTAATTGTTCAATTAACAAAAATTCTAATGTATTTAATGAAGTTGCTTTGCATAACAGTGAAAATAAATGTAACAATGTGAAGAGATCTACTAAGCAGAAGTCTAAAGCTAATACGCAGGTAAGTACGGCAGATCCCAGTTTTAATTTTAAACGTAATGAAACTAGAAAATGCTTTAAATGTAACTTACGTGGCCATCTTGCTAAAAATTGCAGAAAATTTAAAAATAGGGCTGATGAAAAACATGGTGAGGTTGGTTTTATAGCTGAAGCTTATTTTAACTCGAATACTGATAATACTGCCTGGTTATTCGATACTGCAGCCAGTTCCCATTTTTGTTCACGTAAAGATTTATTCTGGGATTTTGAGCCAATTTTTGGGATGGAAATGAAAGCTGCAATTAATGGGGTAGCTTGTGAAGTTTTAGGCAGGGGAACTATAAAGTTTAATTGTAAAATTAAAGGCAGAAATCAGGTTGTTGCATTACATAACGTCTTATATTCCCCTAAATTACGACATAATTTGATGGCGGGCCATCTCTTTGAAGAGAAAGGCGCCACGTTTATTGGTAAAAATGGGCGAATAGATGTAAATTTAAATGGTAGAAAATTGTTTTCAGCTATTCGAAAAAATGGCCTTTACTATGTTTTTCCTGAATACATTAAGCGTAATGGTGGAAATTCTCAAAATTTAGAAGTTAATCAGGTTAATACAGAAAACAGTATAGAAACATGGCACAAAAGATTTGCTCATATAAATAAGGATTACGTATTAAAAACCGTTGATAAAGTTAGGGGAATGCCTCCGCTCAAAAATGACGAGTTAAATTGTGAGCCTTGCAAAATCGGTAAAGCCAGACGAGTTTCTTTTAAACCTATTGGAAAAATTAGGTCTGTAAAACCGTTGGAGCTTTTACACCTTGACGTAGCAGGCCCGCTAAATACAAAAACTAAAGGGGGTAATAAATATTTCCTAACAATAATCGACGATTTTTCTAGAAAAGTTTACGTTTACTTGATGAAAGAAAAATCGGAGGTTTTTAATTGTTTTGTAAAATTTCAAAAACGTGCCGAGACATTTACTGGAAACAAGGTCATTAACATCCGCACTGATAATGGCGGAGAGTTTTGCTCAAATGAATTCGAGGAATATTTGGAAGATAGGGGTATTAAACCTGAGCGGACCAACCCATTTTCACCGGAAATGAACGGTCTCGTTGAGAAATTCAATTCTACAGCTTTAAATGCCGTAAGAACGTTACTTAATGACTCTAAACTACATAAGAGATTCTGGGGGGAGGCTCTGCTATATTTTGTCTATACGTGGAATCGCACCTGCCATAAGAATTTTACTAAAACACCGTTCGAGTTGTTTTCGGGGAAAGTACCGTCTGTTAAACATTTAAGAGCTTTTGGTTCCACTGTATATGTCGGGATTCCTAAACATAATCGCGGTAAACTAGATATGCGTGCTGAAAAGGGGGTACTCGTAGGGTACGCTCTTCGCACTAAAGGTTACCGCGTATGGATTCTCAAAACGATAAAGTTATAGAGACCATCAATGTTAGAATAGAGGAACAAGTTAAAAACGAACAGATTTCTGATCGAAGTCTATTTCATTTAGATGCATTGGATTTAGACGATTCGGAGGTTTTAGATACTGAAAAATCGTGTGAGCCCGATAAACAAGTTAAATTAATTGAGGGGGAGGCGGAGAAACCAAAACCGACTGAAAAAGTGTCTGAATCTCCTGCATTAACTAAACCAAAAATTGAATGGTTTCGGAAAGCTGTTCCTCGTTCGGATGGATCGCGTACTGATATTTATTATAATATAGTAGGAACAAATATGCGTTTAAGATCCCCAAATGATGCAAAAACTTATTGCGAGTCCAAAAATATACCTTACGATCCAAAAATGTTTGATTTCAGCGGTAAAAATAAGTTCACGGGCGTTATAAATCAAGAGTTGGAGGCAAATCATTTAAATGAATGACAATTAAAGCGGGATCAAGTGAACGTTCCAAAAACTTTTAATGATGCAATATGTTCTCCTCAAGTTGAATCGTGGAAGCGTGCGATGGAAGAGGAAATTCAAATTATTAAAGATCGAGAAGTTTGGACTTTAGTAGAAAAACCTCAGAATGCTAGGATCCTGGGAAGCAGATGGGTTTATACTATTAAATGCAATAAAGAGAACGAAATAATTAGATATAAAGCGCGTCTCGTTGCACAAGGCTTCCGACAGGAAAAAGGCATTCAATATGATCAGGTTTTCAGTCCCGTGGTTAATTTCACTATAATACGTTTGTTTTTCTCGATTTTAGTTTGTGGATTAAAATGGCATCATATTCAAATGGACGTTCGCTGTGCATATTTATATGCTCCTTTAACGGAAGTTATTTACATGAGACAACCAGTTGGTTTCGTAGAATCGGATAAACCTGATCACGTTTGTTTGTTAAAGAAAGCTCTGTATGGTCTCCATCAGAGCGGGCGTGAATGGTTTTATGAACTACATTCCGTCTTAGAAAGTTTAAATTTTAAAAAGTTTGAGTGGACCAACTGTGTTTATTCTCTTAACTCCGAAATTGTCCTGCTTTTCTATGTCGATGACATGATTTTGTTAGGAAAAGATAAAGATAAAATTTTTAAAGTTATAGATGTATTAAAACAAAAATTTGATATTAAAGTTTTGGGGGAGACAGTTAAATTACTGGGAGTTAATTTTGAACAAATTAAAAATGGTTTTTATATTCATCAGACGGATTACATAGAAAATATTTATGAGCAGTTTAAAAGTTATTATCCACCAATTGTTTCTTTACCTATTTCAAAAGGGGTAGTATTTTCTAAAAGGGATTGCCCACAAACTAATGAAGAAATTGCTGAAATGGAAAAAATTCCATATCGTAACTTAATTGGATGCTTGTCATTTTTAGCTAGTAGAACACGTCCAGATATTAGTTACGTAGTTAATCTCCTTTCACAATTTCAAAGCAATCCCGGTAAAATACATTGGTTAGCCTTATTAAAAGTCCTTGGCTATGTATATCATACAAGATGCGAAAAATTAAATCTTTCTTGTCATGATAATTTTTCAATAAATTGTTTTAGTGACGCCGAGTATGCATCTAACCGAGACGATCGAGTATCGATTGGGGGGTTTATCTTATTTTTAAATAATGCTGTTATATCTTGGCGAACTTCTAAACAGCGTTGTGTTGCCCTTTCAACTATGGAAGCGGAGTACGTTTCCTTGACTGATGCTGCTAAGGAGCTTATTTGGATAATTAACATAATAAAAGAGGGTAAAGAACTAAAAATTTTTCCCCCACATTTTTCAGAGTTTAACTTGTACTGTGATAACAGAGCTGCTATAGATTTTTCTAACTCTCCTATAGAAAACAGTAAAACTAAACATATACATGTAAGATACCACTTTTTAAGAAATTTAGTTTATGAAAAATTGTTTAATTTAAAGTATATTTCTAGTAAAGAAAATTTAGCTGATTATTTCACAAAACCTCCAACTAAAATTACACTAGAAAAATTTAGAAAGAAAATTTTTGAAAATAAATATTAACTTATAATGATTGACTTTTTATATTTATGTACTTAACTTGTTTTATTTTAATCTGGGATCTTGCTGTACTAATAATGAAAAAAAAAACTAGCATATTTAGAAAATTTTTAAATTATACCTTTTTAATGAAACTGTAAGATATCGAATTAGTTTCATTTTTCATGTACGAGTTTGTAACATATCCAGATGTGTGGAAGGCGGGCCATTGATGTCATATCGCAACATTCTTTCAGATCTGAAGTTACTATGATGTCGGTATTTCGAATCGTTATGTAACTAAGATATCGTTTCATTACTCTGCTTATGAGTGTTCTTTTTCTTTGGCGATATGGCGTCATACTTTTACGAATTCCACGCATCTGGAGATGAATGCCTGCATTCCAGTTTAAGTATTGCATCATCGTACCGATGACGTTTGCTTGTTTCTGATTGGTTGCTTCGTATAACTGCTTGCTTCACTGTTTCAGAGAACTGCCTTGCCATTTCCATGTGATTATCAAATGGTATATATTTGAGCAACTTCATGTTTGGATGGCTCGTTTTTAGACATGCAATATTTAAAGCATGATTTAGATTTAATTCAAAAGCTCATTTTAACATGCTATATTCTAATGTCAGTCTAGACTTGATAAAAAGCTCACTAAATGAGCAATGCGTTCTTTTGGCCAAAGCTATGGCCGGATTTTTGCTGTTATACTAATCATGTTTTTGAATGTTTTTAATAAAATTCAGTTTAAATAATTACCTGACTTATTTCTGCGTATATGTGTACACCAATCCTTTAAAACTCTGCTTTAAGTGATTGTGGCTTCTAGGCTTAAATCTATTTTTGCCCTAGCAGCCCGTTAAATTCAATTTAATTGCTTAGTCTTTTGCCAAATCAGAAGATTCTAATAGACCAGCGGTTCCCAAACTTTCTTCGTACGCAACCCACCTTTCAATAAAAATAAATTTCGTGGCCCACCCAAGATAAAGTTGTATGCCAGTATAGCAATTTTAGTACGATCTCTCTATACTCTGCTATCCTATCCTACGAAAAACGCAAATTTTTGTACGGAAGATACATTATGAACAAAAACAAGAATCTTTAACCTCAATGTGTGTAAATAAATAGTAATTAAAACAATGCACAAGCTACAAAGATAGTTAAAAATAGGTTTAATTATTATGAAAACATAACTTTATAATCAATGAGATTTCTGGTACTGATGTTTACCAATGTGGAAACCAGTGGCGCAGCCAGGATTCGTTTCTAGGGGTGGTTTTGAGTTTCTGATAAAATTATTTTCCGGTTATTTGAATCGACAGTTAATAGAATCAGGAATTTAAATTAATTAAATCATAATACATTTTTTCCGCAGTTACATTAGTCATGTTTCATTGAAACAGCGTTTGCAATATTGAAGTTAGAAAACATAAAAGCCCAGGAAAAGACAATAATAAACCTACGTGTCAACTCCTAAAATCAGGATTTCAGACATTTTACATGACATCGAATTTGGCCTTAAGTAAAATTTGTTGAAAATTTCATTAAAATATCTTTATTATTGTTAAAGTTTTCTAAAAATATCCGAGTTCGAATTGAACCATATCTGTACTAATATTATAAAAAAGCATTTATTATTATTATTATTATTATTAAAATTGTTCAGAGGTTACATACTCTCTTAGGTGTTATTATGCCACATTTAATTCTCTTGGAATGAAAATCAATGAATATTTTTCACTCTAAAACAAGGACCTTGTACAAAGTTTAAACTTGGCAAAGGACCAATCACGTTTTCGAAAGAGATTGCAAAAATTTTCTAGAAAAGTCAATTGTCAATTATATTTCACGCAGTAGCACATTAAAGTAATTTTTAAAAAGTACGTTTAATAATGTAACAACTTCAAATTTATTTTTAAAAATAAAAGCATGTGGAGGCATGATTATTCAAGTGATTTGTAATCGAAAAAGTTTTTCATTGTAAATGTAATCCTTATAGAATTATAAGCGATTGTTGTCTCAAAATTACTGATCTTCAATAAGTTGGAATTATCATACGAATTACTTTTTTAATATTTGCACTTTCACATTTTTAAAAAGAATTTTTGCCATTTAATTGGATCACTTTGTTAAATAAAATCTGATTGAACAAAGCGGCGGAATCCGAAATACGCCAAAATGTTTAACAACTAAATTTGGTTTTGATTCATATAAGTGACATTTATAGCAATCTTTTTTAGCTCTGGGAGGGGTTTTAACCCCAAAACCCCTCCCTTGGCTGCGCCACTGGTGGAAACATATATTAACACACAGTTTATCTCAGTATTTGTGTTTCAAAAACAACAAAGTAGAAAAAGCATGTTCTCATAAGCACTTTTGTTTGTTTTTTTCGTGTGTATGTGTGCTTTTGTCCTGTGTTTTGAAGTGTACAATTTGGAAACTGTATTTGAAATTTGAGCTTCTAAAAAAAGCCGAAGAATTCCAGAAAAATAAAAGTTCATTTGAATATGATATATTTTGATTTTTTAGATTCATTGTGTGTAATATCATAAAATTCTAAATTGACTTAGGAAGTTTTATTTCTTAACATTTTAATGAGTTAAATTGGTTTTAGAATTTTTTTTTCTTGATTACGCAAGATATTTAGAATATATATATTTTCAACATATTTGTAGCGGATAGTTGAATATAGATTAATAACAATCGTTGTCGCAGTTATAAAAAATCAGGTTATTTTAGAGCATATTGAGAAAAAGGGGGTACATTAAAGGATTAAAGATAATTTTTTAGTGTTACACGGCGAATCTATTTGGCTAATACTTTTTTCCTTTGGCGAATGTTTTTTATTTTGAATTAGCCAAATTACTAACGTTGGTCAAATGTCAGCGAGAACACTGGTTGTAATATAGAAAAAATTAAGGTGATAGAACAATATTTGGTGGCTTATGACCTGTTCCTGGCTGATATTACAGAACCAAAATGGTCACCCGGCAAATAAAAAGTGAAGTGGGTAGCCCAGAACTATTGATGAGTCACATGACTTATGCTTTTATTATATAGATGTTAAAATCGAATTGACTGAAAAATGCATGCATAATTAAAAAAAAAAAAAAAAGAAAAAAATTGCAAATATTTTCTTACCCTGATTAATTTGAATTCTTATGACTTAGTTTCATCTCATGGAAAATCTCTATGTCTCAAAAGTTTTTATTTCTTTACATGCAAATGTTAATAATGACTTTTAAACACTTTATAAAAAACCACGTGTTCAAATAAATTGTCATATAAAAACTTAGATCTAAATTTTACCTAGATTAAATTGACATTCTAGGGAAACTTGACTGTTAAATCATCATTCAAAAGCATAATTTGAATGCTATTGCATTCAATGCATACACACATACAGGCATCATCAGAAAAAGAGAAAATGGATACTGTAGATGAAAAAACATTTATTATTATTGAAAAATGAATTTAATTATTAATTATTGAAATTATTAGAAAAGTATGATTCAAAGAACTTCAAAATGTAAAAATTTCCACTTTATATCATAGCTTGATTTTTATCACGATTTCAATACTTTCTTACACTATACAGTAAAGCATCATTTATACGACGATCACTTATACGATGTTTACATTTATACGACTTTTTAATGTGGTCCCGATTCATTTCTATTCATTTTAATGTAAAAATATATCTTTTATAAAACGCCCAAAATCGTTTATACGTCGATTTTTCGATTTTGTATAGGTTTATTTTTGTTTATTTTTCTTGTGTATTTTACGAACCAGCGAAGTTGGCAGCTATGAATGACACCAAAGAGCATGTTTAAATGCACTCCACATTATAAAATTGTGGGCTGGTGTTCGATTAGTCTGAAAAATCAGCTTACGTGTAACAGATTACACTGGGAGGGGTCATTCTTTTTTTGGGGATGGTCAGCTTTCCTGACCTGTTTTAAGTTGCAAATAGACTATCCTTCTAACTGTTATCAGTATTGGCGACTTTTAGTTGACCAAGCGGGGTTTTTGATCTTTAACTTTAAATGGAAAGGAAATGATGTACTGTAAATGAGGAACCTTTCGGTGAAACATAAATAAAGGTATGCCTACTTAAATTGCTTACTAATCCCCCCCCCCCCTCCTTTTTAAGATTATTTGTTTATTTTTGTTTAATTTAAAAATTCATGCAAATCATCATGTTAAACATTAAAATTAAGTGAAAACAAAATTAATTCCAGTTTTGGAAGTGAAAATCGATTATACGTCGTTATCGTTTATACAACATTTTTCGATAGTCCCTTCGGCGTCGTATAAACGATGCTCCACTGTATATATCTGAAAAAGTAAAAAACGGTGCTTCAGTTATTTTCTTTGAAGTGAATTGATTTTCGACAGTTTGTAATTTAGGTTAGCTGTATGTGTATTATGTCTTTAAAAAAAATTATTAGAATATATTTAAATTTGACTTTTAAATCACAGCTGTTTTTATTCCTAATATTACCACATATAGTTATAATCCTATCTTTTTTCTATTTGTCATTCTTTTGTGATTTTTTTTATCTAAATAACTCCATTGTAATTTTCTCAGAAAAAATAATTAAAGCATGCAGATTCCAAAAGATGGTGTGAGATCTGCGAAATTGAGTGACAATTTTAAGTTGGAGTTGTACAAGTTAGCAAAAAAGACACATATCCAAGGAATTCTTCATTATATCTTATAATGCTTGTCAAGAACTGAATAAATTAGCCTATAAATAATAGAATCATATAGGTCACTATACTTAAAAAGTGATTCCTTAGTATTTGTATGTCTGTGTAAATTATAATTTAAATAATGCAATTCATTTTTTTTTTCTTTTAAATGTTTCGATTAATATTGTATTTGTAAGAAACATCTTTAGAGGAATACTGCCACACACTTCATGCTCAAAAGCAAAAAAGAAGAAAATTTATTGAATAAAAACTTTTTAAAACCCATAACATTTGTTTGGTTTAGTGTTCACTCAGTTTTTCTTTTCAGTGTACTGTGCTCTACATTTAGAAAAATTACTTCTAAAATTCCCACATTTAAATATGGTCTTTTTAGGAGTGGTATTAAATTAGTTCATGCCACTGTATTCAAAGAAAGCAATTGAGGCACAAACCATCATCTCCTTCATGGGATGGCTGAAATTTCAGAGTTAATTAAAACTATTTGCATGTTAAAATGCAACAGTTCTGCCAAACCCTGTCTTAGTGAAAAACACCTGCAAACCAGATTTTAGTGGTTAACTTGTAGAATTAGTGTTATGTTTTCCTGATCCCAGTCCCCATGTTTTCACTTCTCTGGTTGCTGGAAAACACATTGATAAACCTATCTATTGATCTACCTCTAAAATCAGGCCTGTTGGTGGTTTTCACCAAAATGGACTTGGCAGACCCATTGCATTTTAACATGCTAATCGAGTTCTGTCTAGCCATGGAATTTGTGGTATCAACTCAATGAGATGATGGTCTATGTAATTAACTACCTCTCAGTCTAATAGTGTTTATAAACAAAGCTTATATATAATTCATCTTTTACTTTGTATATGGTCTGCTTAGAAGCAGATTTTGTTTATGATTTTAATGCACTGCAACTATTATTTAAATGATTATTTGTGATTAAATGACACATTTATTTTTCACAAACATAATGTGTCATGAAAATTTCTTACAAACATATCAGCAAAGGAGATAATTTGGAAGGGAAGGGGGCCTTGCAAAAGTTCTTGCTAGGAGCCTCATTTTTGTTCATGTCATTTTTCTACAAATTTGTTTTTAGCTGTGGATTAATAATGTGTCCTTTCCTCTATTGCAGGTGGTGGATGAGAATCTATTTTTGCTATTTAAAAAAAAGACTCAAATCGACTGAAGTTCTAATCTCTCCCTGAACTTTCTTTTTTTATTTTTATAACTGTCCCAGTGGTAGTTTCCCCCATCAATGGACATTTGCAAGTTTTCTAACGACTCATTTCTTCGAAAGTGCACATGAAAAAAAACCAAAGAACTCGACTATTCATCAAGCAGTACTTAAATATTAAATTGAAATAAATCTGTGTGTGTTTATATATATTCTCATGATTCATTCCAATTCAAACTGTTATGTTGAAAAAAATCATCTTTAGCCTTTTTGGAATCTTGAAATAGTATCTGTGACCGTGACAGAACCTTCATTACTGTTTCAGCTACAACATGAATTATAAAGTTATTTTCTTTTTATACTGAATGAATGATGAAATGAAAAAATGATGTTTGACCTGTGTTGCATTGGAAATATTTTTGTAAGTTTTGTTTTAATTTAAGGTGCATTTGACTACATTGTCCACATGGGTTTGCTGTGTTTTCAGTTTAAAATGCCAAATCACATTTAATATTTGATTAATCAACTTGTTTAGCATAAAGGGTAAAATAATGGGCATTGTTTATTATGTTATTGAGATTGCCCTTACTGATGGGCCAACTGTATGCATCTAACACAGTTTGTGCTTGTTTGGATGAAGTAGAATCTTATGCATCTGAAGATACATAGACAAGGTAGTTGGACATAAAAATAAGTGCCCTTTATACTGACTTCCTAATTTGATTTTAAGTTTTACTATTGTGTTGTTTATTACATGAACTAACTTATGAAAGTGTCACTTTACATATTAAGCTTCAATGATGTTAGGACTGTACTCTTACCAGATTCTATGTTCATTGTGAAAAATTCACTTTGTCAATTGTGTGGCTAAAATCTTTTTTTTATCTCCTCCCCCCCCCTTTTTTTTTCTCTATACATTGAAAAATAAAGTTTGTAAGTATACTGACAATGTTACGCAGAAGATGTCAAAATTTTCAGTGAACTATTCCGCACAGCTATTGTGACAGAATTGCTTCACCCTTTTTTATTATCAAGAAAAGTATTACACAGGGTTGCTACTGGTGACTATTTTTAATTTTCTCTACCTTTATTCTTATCCTCCCTTGAAGAAATATTTTTTGAGATTGTGGTAGACAAATAAATAAGCCAGTGGCAGCATTGTATGTTCGAGTAGCTCTTAAATTTTAGCTTCCTCCTTCTTAAAAATAAAATCCTTTTGAGTTTTTTTTTTTCATTATTATTAGTGTTCTCTATTTCTCCGAAATGAAAACCTCTCATTTGATGCAATTTAATTAGCATCAAAATCTTCTTTTGCTTAGTAAAAAAATTTGCAAAGTTTTTAGCAAAAAGTTACATATGCATAAATAGTTTTTCTTTGTTTCTACGATAGAAACTTTGTTTGAATAGAAAATCAGCTTCATAAGTTTGGTTTTTTTCTAAATTCTTTAGAAAGTAAAGATTAAAATTAAACAAATTTTGTATATATGTTTTGGAATTTATCTTTTTCACAATGAAAAATTCATTGTCATTTGTCGGAGCCTTTTCTGTTTCAATATTGGCAAATATGTGTATATATTTAGTTGGCTCTTATCTTTCTGCATAGCATTCATGTATACAATAGAATAAAAAAATCAAGAGCAAAAATGACAGATTAAATATCATAACATTGGATTTAAAAATCTGAAGTTTTAATATACAGTTTTACTTATAAAGTTTTTTTTTTTGGGGGGGGGGAGGGGGAGGCATTTAATATTCTAATAAATTATTTTCTAATAAATTTGCTCTTAAATTGCAGTATGAATTAATTATTTGAAAATTTTTAGAGCAGAAAGGCCTTGCCCGTGAAAGTGTTAAAACTTGTTTTTGCTGAAAACTTTTCTACATGTGTCTTTTTTTAAACTTATTCAAGTATGTATTTCAATTTCCAATTTTAAAATAAGTTTTATTTATACTATATATTTACCAATCATTTATGATAAATTCATTATTGATGAAAAATTACTGAACATTTTTTTTATGATTGAATCTTGCATTATTATTATTTTCAAAATTCCAATTTAACTTGGAAATTGAGAATGAAACCTGTAAAAGAAAAAAAGAATGCATACCATTTTTATTAGTTTATCACAAAAAAGATGGAATGGAGATTTGACTAACCAACCTTTTTAATAGAATTGTGGGTTTAGTAGAGGATGATACTGAAATAATGTTTTAAAATAAATTTCCTGTTTCCTAAAAGGTTAAAGATGAAATAGATCAAATTGTAATTCATTTTGCCATTTTGTTCTGTGGAGTAGGAGCTTATTTTTTTCCCCCTCATGGCTACCACTGCTATATGTTGATTTGTATTTTGCGATAGGATATGAATTCTATTTATTATGAAACGTGAGTTGCCCTTTATTTGGTTTCTTGCAAGTGGATGCTTGCCATTCATTCATTGGTTGTTGATTTTTTTGGTGTCACAATTTATTACTAGTCATGTTGGATTTCTTTTGAATATCCAATTGGGAATATAACAGTGCTTGAAGTGTATAGGAGAAATTGTATTGTGTACCGATGTTGCTGATGCACTGGGGTTTTCTTTTAGGCATCAAAATGGCAATTTTATGCCTGATGTGATAACCTGTTGATCTTTGCTTTGTATGGCAACTTGGTGTTTCGTAACAAAATATATGTATTTTATAAGGAAAGTAAATGTGTGTAAATAAATAAAATAGTATAAAAATAACTAATAACATGAAATGTGTGCTGTGTTTTGCATGGTACGCCTAACAAATATTCAAAAACTGGATTTTCTCACCAAAATAGCACCCATCCCTGTGCATCTGCAGCATCTGTTCCTTTTATTGTTTTTACCAGTATCTTTAATCAATTAAAAATTTTTCTTAAATAAGGAATAGAAATATATATTATGATAATAGCTTTGAGATAAGGGTGAGAACAATAAAACTTCTTCTATGCACTTTGAGCCCTGAGATAATATCGTAGCTGCTAAACTTCCAGTTTTACAAATCAACTTAAATGGAAAAATTTATTCAAATGTGATGTTTCTGTGTGTGACTTATTTGATTTTGTTTATTTGTTTAAAATTGTATTTGACTCGAAACAAAAGTGGAAGGTTAGCAGCTATGTACAATATGAATCAAAAGAGACTTCTGCGAAGTTTTGGTTTACATTCCTTTTCATATACCTTGTGTCTGTGCCATGGATACTCCTACAACTGTTTCAACAAAAACGTGTGTGTACATACTATTGTTGTTGAGTCCACTGTTCAACAGTCTCTCTCTCTCTCTAACAGAACTGGTGTTTGTTTTAAAATGCCACTCCCTATTATGAATGTCACCTTCCTATTTTTTTAACATTATAGAACGTGTCTAAGGTTATACAAACTGAGAGGCTCTGTTTGTGGAAATTTTAAATTTTGAACTTAACTAATACAGTGGTCTTCTATTATAATATCAGATTGTTGTTTTATATATTATTCTGTATGTAGTCCATTTTTAATTTTTTTTTTTTTTTTTCAATCAGCAGTTTTGTTAATCTGTGAAATAATAGGCATTTTTTTCCCTTTGTAACCTCATTTTTTTCTGTAATCCATACTATACTTTTCAGTTGTTTTGCTTATTCATATCACTGTAAAGTATTGAAAGTTTGTGCTCTTCTGAATATATGTCTCTCACCCCCCCCCCCCCCTCCCTTCCCTATATATGATTTTTTTCCTTTTTTGAAAAAGTGCCATTTATAAGCTTTCCCCTTCAAGGGTTTTTTTTTTTTTTTTGGACAATTCTTTAAGTTTTTTGTTTCCATATCTCCTAAATGAATATAACTTAAGCATTTTATTTTTATCTAATCTCTTTCCATATAATTATATCAAAATGGCATATTTCAGTATCTGTGTTATTAAATCTATGAAATGAATGTTCTTTTTCGATTTTTATGCTTTAAGGTTTAATAGATATTTATATTGAGTTTAAGTTTTGTTCCTATTTTTTTTATCTAAATTATTTTATGTAAATGTGCTTCATTAATGTATTATTTTAATCTACTTAGCATCTATGAAAGGGATTTTTAAAATCAAAAAATGTTAATTGGATCTGCTTTTATTTTGAAAATTGTATAAAGATCCTGAGATAATAAATCATAAATTCCAAATATACTCTCAATTTTCCTATCCTTTTCACCAAAGTTCCAGTTATAAACCCCTCTTAAAATCTTTACAATTTCCTATCTGCTAAAGGGGGACTTACTTTCGGAACTTTAACAGTGACTTTTTTTCTATTTTTATGGATATATTAATCTCATTTCTTAGCTTAATAATTGTTATACCTTATAAAGTTTTTATTTCTCTTAACATAGTGTGTCCGGCAGGGCTCGAAAAATCTACATGCCCGACATCAGTGTTGTTAGACGGCGACTTTTTAAAAAATCAGATTGGCACCACTTCTTTGGATTGGTAAAATTACGTTTAGTTTAATGACATATTAATCAAGAGGAATTTTATCCTTTAATAAAAGTGGTGCCAATCAAATTTTTAAAAAGTCGCCGTCTAACAACACTGATGTCGGGCATGTAGATTTTTCGAGCCCTGGTGTCCGGGCATTCTTATTATAATTGGATACCACTGAATTAGTATGTTGTTGAACAGATTATTGATAAGTTTGTATATATATTTTTTTGTTGTTGAAAATCTTTTTATGAGTTTTGAATGCTTCAAACTGCTTAGGTAATGATTCAAAAATGTTTGTCCCGGTTCTATTATCTTTTGCGAGATTTTTTGTGTTGTTTGTTTGTGAGTGTGACTCTCCCATCTTTTATTCAACCAATCAAAGAATGAATAATTGTGTGCTTGTTTAATTGTTGTGTATATATAAGTAGGATGATGCTTTTTATGTTTTGGATGTTACATATCAATCATCTGTTATGTATGGTTTTAGATGAAATATAAAGTATTGATTGTATTTATTGGAATTTTTTTTTTTTTCCTTTTTTAATAAAAACAAAAAATTATCTTTAAATGTCTGTTTTCATTTATTGATTCATTTTACTCAATATAATGAAATTACTTATATTTGTTTATAGAAGTATTGGCCTAAAAATATTTACATGTTAACCTGTTATGTTCCAAATTATAGATTCATGAAAATTTCGTCTTTAGAATAATTTTATTTCTACTTTAATTCTTCTGAACCCCAATGCAGACATTCATGTATTCCATGAATTTTCATCTTATGTCTCAATTGATAAAAAATAGTGGGCGATCATGTCGATGAATTCACAGTTCCATATTTAATTTTACTTATTGTATGAAGTTTTGTGTCAACATTTGTAAATAATTGTCTAATTGAAATCTTTTTATAGATTATTATTAAATCAAAAATATGCATTATGTACATAGTTATAGATAAACATTTTTTGTTGCTTTGTTAGAAATCATTATTCTAAATTTCAATTAATATTGTAGCAACTTTTCTTTTTTAAAAATTGAAACAATAATTTTGTTTTCTTTCCCGTTTGGAAGATCAAGAAAAAAATACAGTCTACTTACTACAATCAAGTACAATACATAAACTTAATTAAAAGAACAAGAATAAAATGTATTTAATATCAATTATGTAGCTGGTCTCATGACCCTGTCGCCAGCCATCTGTTTGAGAGAGGAAAGGATTTGCGAAATATTCTACATCATCCCTTTAAAGCAGTCATATTTAACTTGTGGCCCGGCGACATTTTATGTACAGCCCGAGGCACTTGATCATTAATCTGTATTTATACAATTAGTTGAGATGCACATATAAAGGTATTTATGACATTCAGCATCGCTTTACATATTTTCATGGGAAGATAAATTGTGTATAACAGGACAGATTTTAACTGAAAATAGTGTTAAAAACAGCTTCCTTAGTCAAAAGTTCTTTTTACAGGTAACCATATTTGTCCTATAGGATGTACACAATCTTCAAGAATAAGCAAACGTCATGTGAAACTAAATTTGCACTAGAAATTTCTAGGTTTTTTTTTTTTTTTTTTTTTATTGAGAAAAACATGGATTTTTAAAGAAAATCACTTGAAAATTCAGCATTGTTATAATTCTACATTTTATATCTATTATATAGCTAATAACTACTTTTTAAGAGTTGAATTCTTATGGCAGAAAATAAAAAAAAAAAAAGCACCAAAAACATGTTTATAGTATCGATTTCAAATTCCAAACTTTGCGACATATTTCTACAGCATTTACAATAGAAATATCTACTACGAAGTTTATTACTTGGAAAGAGTGGAGTTAAATTTTTTGGTGATATTTTTTCTGCAACAAATCTAATGTTAATATGAACTTTGTTACATTGTATTATTAGGCTACTTATGTTATTTTAATGACTTAAAAAAAAACTTTTTATAATGGCAATGCAGCCTGCATGCAAAGAAGGCTGAGTATGGCTGGTCTAAAGCATTTTTTGTGAATTTTTTAAACTACACTAGAATATTGATGCACAATCATTTAAATTAATTTAAGAAGGATTTTGTTAATTAACATAATTCATTAAATTTAAATGTATAGGGGTTTTGAGCCTCAAAGTCTATAAACTTGGAAATATTTCAAATGAAAAAGGAATTATCCTATTAAATTTTTTTTTGTTTTGTGCAATCCATAATGTTTTTGGAAGAAGATAAAGAACTTATTTCTAGCTGTATGTCTACTAATCAATGTATTAAGTTAATTTTATAACACGTTAACTTTACGATACTTTAAAGTACCTTTTGGTGCATAAAAGGTTAAATTTCTTATAAATTGAAAGCAAATATCATAAGAGGATTGATTTACACCTGTTCCTCAGCCTTTAGTATATGTATTCTAATTTTTAAATTTTAAACTCATTTAAAAGAAAAACAAGAACAAGATATCATGTGATCAGCATAGATTATGAAACACTTTCTAACACATTCAGAATATTGTAACAAAATTTCAGTTTATTAAACCTTTCAGGTCCGAAAGTTTTCAGTTTTTAGAAAAAATTACTTTTACGTTAACATGAACACTAACTATCCATTTAAATTAATTAGTGTTTAATGAATATTTCACTGTCTGAAAGATAACGAATGTTGTGTTCTGTGCTATTCAATTCATATGACAATAGGCTTAGGAAGAATTTTTGGAGATGTTTAGACAATATTGTACTACAATAAGATTTATCTTATAGTACAACTTTCCACTGCTTTTTTGCACTTCATTACACATGATTCTTTCGGGAAAGCAACTTATATATTTAAAATTTAATGAGTAAATTATATGTTTAAAATAAAAAGGATTGCAAGCTGAACTAAGCAAATAATAATTAATATTATTACTACTACTAAATGCCTAAACTTAAATTATGTCATATAGTAAATGCATGGACATATACTAACATTACTACATGTAAATAGTAGCAAAAATATTTGTTAAAACTAAATAATATTCCATTAACCGGACCCGAAAGGGTTAAGATTACAGGTGATGAAAACACCTAGTGCATTTAAAAACCCAATTTTTATATATCCAGTTTTGGATGGTGCTTCTTTACCGAACGTCAATTTCATTCTATCGCTGCACTGTTTCAGAGTCAAACTCTGTCGAAAATCCTAGCTCTTGACTCTCATTACCTCCTTCATTATTTAGCACTTCTAATTTTCAAGAGATCACATTAAATTAAATTTCAGAACTTTATATTTTCTGTAAACATCGGCATTTACACATGTAACTGTTAAAATTTTGATAAAAAGGATCTGTGCTGAAAGTGGTTGTTTTTGTTACCAGATTCTAAAAACATAAGTTTCGTATAAGGTATGTTTCTGTTAATGATGTTATGTTTAATTTGAACTAAAGAAAAAAATTTATATGATTCTGAAATATGCATTAAAATATTTAATTGCTATAAAAGACGTTAAATATTAATAAAAAACATTAAAAGATCTTAATTTTTACATGTTTCGATTGAATTTACTCAATCATCATCAGAAAAAGAAATGTTTAATGTTTTTTATTAATATTTAACGTCCTTTATAACAATTAAATATTTTAATGCATATTTTTGAAATGTTTTTAATGGACGTATATGAAAACTTTTATTTATAATTAATGTCTTATATGATTCTGTCCATTATGTAATTTTCAGTTTTTTCATTTCTCAATTCTAAAGATTTTTATGGATCGTTGAACTATTTCAGATATTTAATATTGAATTAAAAGAATTATCTTCATCATTTTATTTGAAGAAACCATTTATTTCTAAAATACACTAAACTGTCAATAATAAAATCTTATGCTGTTTGTTTGTATGAAGTCTTATAAAAATCGACAGATCAACATTACATCATTTTTTAGCAGGAGTTATTGAAGCTTTAGAGGGTTATTAAAAGAAATTTAAAAATGTGTTGCTAATTGGAAATGAAAAGTAACAATTCAACACAGTTATATGTGTTTTATGTGAACCTCTGTAGAAACACAACTGAAATCAAGGTGGTATAACACATTCCACACTTTTCTCAGCATGTTTCTTTTTAGGTGCGTTCGTAATTATGTAAATACGTAGCACCTATTGTTGTCACTCAGTCCGTCCGCATATAACAATGCAAAAACTACCCAACCGAATCGTTTGAAATTTAAAATACATAATTATTACATAATTTTGTCGAACCATTTCAAATTTTATGAAAATCGGATGCATAGATCAATGACAGGGACGATCAAAAGGATTCCGTTACATGACGGTCAATGGGGGAAAAAAGTTTCAAATGTATTTTATACGTTTGAAATTTAAAATACATAGTTATTACATAATTTTGTCGAGTTATTTCAAATTTTATGAAAATCGGATGCATAGATCAATTACAGGGACAATCAAAAGGATTCCGTTACATTACGGTCAATGGGAGAAAATGTTTCAAATGCATTTTAACAGTGTTACACTCATTCGAACTTAATAAAATTTATATGCAACTATAAAGTACATATTATAATGTACATTTTACATAATTTGTGATGCAAAGAACATTTGATTTACAAGGCCACACAAAAGTATTCCATTACATAATGGTATAGGGAGAACTTTGTTTGATGAGCGTTTTAATTGTAATTCACTATTTACAATTTTATGAGATTGATATATGAGAGTAATATTTTTAAAACTTCGTTATAGTACGAACGCACCTCGTTTGCTACGCTTCACATGCAATTTCCAACTTGTTTTCTTTCTTTGTGGAGTAGAGTCATACCGGACATCAGTGGGACCAACTTGGGTTGGCTCAAAAATATTGCGTGGGCTCAAAAAATATTTTGAGTAAAATTTACGATTAATTAGTTCTTTTTTGAAGGATAGGACAGTAATGAAAATTTGAAGTCAAGCTATCCTGTTTTAATAAAGTTTGAATTTCATTGAGTTATATTCTCATGCATTTTCCTTGTGAAGACATTAATATTTATTATAATATTATTATCATGAATATGACTACAAACTGAAATAGCAGAAAGTTAAACATGGACATCTGAGTTATTTGGGATTTATGAGTGTCAGTTGAAGAATTAAATAAAACACATGGTTATTGACAAAATAAATTTTGATCTAGGGAGAAAAATAATCATATAAAATAATGAAATAAATAACTAAATAGAACAATGAAAATTAGGCATGCCAGGATTCAAATTATTGGGTGGGCTCGGGCTTCATGGGCCCATACAAGTTGGTGCCACTGCTGGACATGATAAAAAAGAGTGTGGAATGAGTAATCTATCTGTTATGCTGCATTTTTCAGGAAGTATTTACATGTCTGAGATACAAGAAAGTTTTGGGATTGCCACATCCGACTGATTAGTAATGGGTTTCTTGCCTCATGAGTTTGGGAAGGGGAAAAAAAAATTAAAAAGAACTTTGCTTTACAAAAAAATGGAGGCTATCATTTCCTGCAAAGAGTTGTGCTTAATCTCTTAGAAGACCCCAGGGTTTATTTATGTACTTTTTAAAATTTCAATTATGGATTTATGTTAATTAAGAAAGATCGAAAAGAAAAAAAAAATATTTTTTGTACATAAAATTTAATAATGCATAAAGACTCAAAAAGCTACAATTTTTTTTTTTTTTTTTAATTTTTAGGATTTTTTTTTTTTATTTTATTTTACTTTTTTGCATTGCTAAAAAAATTGAAAAATTGAAATAAATACAAGTTTAATAATTTTTTATTATTAATGGATTCTACGAATGACATCTTAATGCACAGTAAAATTATTTATATTTTGATTTTTGTACATTTCTGTGCAAGCCTTTTTGATATAACATGTAGCTCGCTAAAAAAGCACTATCAGAACAAAATTGCTATTTTGTTGAGTTCTGTTATCTGTTAGGCTCTATTCACACCAATTTCTCTGCAACATTATTATTTATGTACATGAAAAAAAATTGTAAAGATGTGTAAAGTATAGGATACATCAGATTTGATAACGTTAATGTGTCATGCTCGTTATAAACATAGTAGAATCTAGGGTCTATTGATATTAATAATGTCACTACCGCAGAAGACGTGCATATTTTATCAAAGTTATTGCGAGTATTTATTTACATATTGTTTCTAAAACTTTAGATACCAAAATTTTGCTATTACTTAATTATCTCGTCGACCAATTTCACCAAATTATACAAGTTGCCAAACTATTAGCCAGATTATACACATTGATGCAACTTTCAATTTAAATAATGAAAGAACAAATAGATTAGTGAAACATTAATAAAAATACAAATTAAAAATCACTTGATGACTTAACAAACACGTTTATCATGTTTAATGTCAAATGAATGTGACATTTGCGATCATTTAATCTTAGAATTTGGCGACAGTAATGTGGTCGTTGGGATAACGAAGTAGTACCAAAAATTCTCACTCTATAACTTTTGAAGTTATTGATGATTTTAAAAGTAAAAAAAGAGATATAGTTTGGTATATAACGGAGAAAAAGTTTGATTGCAATATCTCACTTAAGGTATTTTATTTTTAATACTTCATAGACTATTAACGTATTGAGTAGCAGTAATAGTGCAGAATTTCATTTTACTTACCCATCATACGTAATATAGGGTAAGTCTTGCAATCGTTTTGAAAATCGAAATTTTTTTTTGACGGATTTACACGTTTTAGATAGTGGAGATTCCGAAAAACATATTTTTAGAAAAAAAATTTTGCCGTCCGTCTGTCTGTCTGTCTGTCTGTCTGTAAACGCTCTATCTCCCGAACAAATTGAGATAGAGACTTGAAATTTTGTATGTAGTTAGTATGTAAGAATGGGACGAACCCTATTTAATATCAGCAACCTCGATTATCCGGAACTATTTTTTTCGGACTCTCGAAAAATTCGTTCTGATGAAAGGTATATAAAAATTTTCGAATTTTTTTCATCTAAGGAATGGACGTAAAAGGCAATAAAATAACACGCATTTTGCATATAGAACGAAGTCGATCGGATTATGAGTTGCCGAGATATTTGTAATCTTGTTTTCCACATTCTTCGTTTTTTCATGACCCTGTATTTCATTCAAATTTCAATTCATAGGTATTTTTTAATTGGAAATGAGACGCTTAATCCGACGCAGTTAATTGTTAGTTAATAGATTTATTATTTTTGGAGTTATAAGGATGTTTCTTTTACGCAGTTCGGTACTACTTGAGTAGTTTGGCGTTTTTATATAATTTGTCGAAATTGGTACATCAGCAGTTCTTTAATAAAGCATTACTATGTATATTAACAATATTTAAATTTTGTTTATGAATTGCAATGCATTGTATAAATAGTTTTCACATGTTTTATTTTCATATACATATCCATGATGGGTAAGTATTACGGTGGCCCCCAACGACTAGTTTTTTTAAATATACAATATCCATGTTTAATGGGAAGTTATTACTTGAGTATGTATCTTTATGTAAACCTTTGGTAATCTTCATTTAGAATAAGACATTGGAAATGCTCTGATAGAAGAAGAAAATATAAATCAATCCAAATTAATATTTATAAAATTTATAACTGTCAAAAAAAAAAAAAAAAAAAAAAAAAAAATATTATTCGATTCTTAAACAAAGGCAATAGACGGCAGCACCAATCCGTTATTTGATATTAATTCCTTACAATTGTTCGCCAAGTTGAAAATGCGATTCTTGCTATATTAGCAAGTTCTAGTTCTAATACTTTTTACTTTAAATATAAATTTTGAATTGTATATGTAAGCAGAGCGCTAAAGCTGGGCCCCAGGGCCTGTTAAAAAGTTAGGCTCCCTACCTCCCCATTTCTGGCGGCACTTTATAAAAAAAAGTACGTTTATTTGATGAGGTAACAAAGTTGTTTGGGTAAAAGTTTCAAATTTACAAAAAAAGTTAACCTACAAGAATATGAGTTACCGGTTCGGTTCTTGGTCATTCACCTTTTCAAGTAAAAGTGCCTAGGTTAAAAGCTTCTAAAAATTTCATTGAGTCATTCAGAATATTTAAATTTTACGTTTCATATCATATTTTATAAAACAATATTATTTGAAAAGCATTTGATTAAGGGAAAAAAAAAATCAGCCACATAATTTCTGGACCCAGGGCCGAGGCCCGTGCATTAATGAGGCCCTTTATGTATCATATTACTTGAAATATCGAGAAATCTTTTTCTTACTCGAGTACGTTTTTCTTTATTCTGCCTTCATTATTTGAGGGATTGTTGTGTCCAGGGTCCTCGTGAAGACTTTTTATTGGTGGGGGAGAGAACCGAAAATTGCCAAATCAAAATTTTGTATTTACCAACTCGGTGAAAAGCAAACATAAATAGTTCTCGGCGTTTGCCAACTAGTTGTATAATTTTAGCAAGTTATCACTATTAGAAAATGTGATACAGTTTTTATTTGTAAAAAGCTTAAGAAAATTTCTAATTATATCGGTAACTTTAGTCAAATCTATCAGAAATAGAAAGAGTATTATAGTTTTTTATTAAAATTTTGAACTAATTTGCCAACTGTAACAGCATGTGCAAACGTGGGGGGGGGGGGGGTTCTGTCCAATCGAAGAGATGTCCAATTCGTCTGTTTAATCAAATGGAAGATTTTCAACTGAAAATTATTTGGTGCTACCATCTGCTGTCTTTCTTTAGTTTTGATCGAATCTCGATATTTTTTATGCAATATGTGATTACGCGACGCTTTTTGTGATAAATTTTACTACTATTAAGAAAATGGATAATTTACTCTTTAAAAAATGATTATTTTGAATAGAAAAATTAATAAAACAATTTGATAATTTTTGTTCGTTTGCCATTTTTTCAAAAATCATCGATGAATTGTCCTTTTTGAAATGACAATTCGACAAGCGATTGTGTAAACTTCGTTTTAAAATTTTCAAAGCTTTCTTTATTTGTAGGGTTCCCTTTTGAAATATACTAGCGACGTCGTTTTTATCATCATAACATTCTTTTTTCTTTCTGTACAAACTTTTTTTGGACTAATTTCAGGCCCCACCAGTATCCGAGAGGTACTGCTCTCAAAGCTGGTAGACACAAGGTGCTGGGCTGTTTAAAAACAAAAGTAATTTTTCGCTTTTTTTTTAACTATTTGGAAAATAGTTTTTGTTTTTAGAGAATTGGAAAATCTGAATCTTTTAATTGGTTGAATTTCGCAACTTATTTAATTTTATTCGTTTTCTGATTGGTCCACGTTTAATGTCCAAAAATAGAATACTTCTGTTCCCACGATGAGAAATAAGTAATAAAAACTGTAAAAAAAAAAAATAATAATAATAATTTAACAACAAATTGTGATAGAGTTTTCAAACAAATTTCATTAAAAAACGCATTTTTTTTTTTTTTTTTTTTTCGCTACGCAACGGTGTAAAAAGAAGTATAAAAATTTGCAGTTCCGAAAATTGTAAAACTGAAATTTCATTTAAAATTTGTTCGCGATGGGTCCAGGAATGTTACTGTTTAATCCATGTAAGTACGTAATAGGAGGCGTTCAGAAGTCAGTCTGATGAACTCCATCCTTGGAGGAATAAGATAGGTGGAAGTGAAGTAAGGCTCAAAAAAGTTTTGCAATATGAATCCATTTATCGCTCAAATTTTAATGTTCCAAACAAAAGGACGTGGAAGGAATTATGTATTTAATACGATCTGAAAGAAATGAATTAAAACTGAAGCATATTTTAAGAAGAAAGAGCAAATTTTTAAAATGGTCTTTGTTCTATTATTATTTATTAAAATAAATGTTCGCTTTTAAAATAAAAGGAATTAGAAAATTAGCAATAATTAAATGTCAAATTGAAATTAAATAAGATATTGAAAACATCTGATGCGAACTAAAAATTGTATTACTAAAAGTTTCCTAATTTAATGTAATTTTAAATACTTTATAGGGTAGATGAAAAATGTTTATGACTTAATAATTGCATGTAAATACATATTTAAAATATAATGATGAAAACATTCTTTTAAAATCATGTATGAAAACTTAAGTAATAAATATTAATCTAAAATATAGATTTTTGACTGCAGACGATTTCTATGATTTTCTATATTGATATTTAAAACACACATGATAAAATAATTAATAAATTCTTACCGGTGAAGCGATAGATTAGTTCTTTTTAAAAAACAATAGCAAAAAAATACGGGTTTAAACCTGTTTCAATTGATAGGCGTGTCAAAGCACGTGGTTTTGTTTGTACTTAATGTAGGGTTACATTTTTAGCATCACCCCCAGAGATAATACTTCCCATCCACCTATCTCATTCCTCCATGAACCCCATCCAATAAAAATGCACATTTTAAAATCACAGTTAACGTTGTCTATCTATAAACTATTGCTTTAAAAAAAAAAAAAAATCATTGGTCTAGGAATATTAATGTTTAATGCACATCCACACTATTGGTACTCTGTTTCTTATTAAACTGTTGTAATAACTTCGTTTTATACTCAAAATTTTCATCATCCTATATTTTTTTGAGTATAAAGCGAAGTTATTACAACAGTTTAATAAGAAACAGAGTACCAATAGTGTGGATGTGCATTAATTTATCTTTCTGCGGCAAAGAGAGGGAAATAAAAAATATGCCCCCTCCCCCCTCTTACTATCTATGGAGCCCACCCCTAATGTTCATTTCTAGCTACGGTCCTGACATGTATAAATATGCATACATAAAAGAAGAGTACAAAAGTAAACAAGTTGGAAATTGCACATGAAGCGTAGCAAATGAGGTGCGTTCGTACGATAACGAAGTTTTGAAATATTCAGATCTTGCTGATATAGTAGAGCGTACTTTGGATACAGTACAGTGGTCGAAACCTTTGTGTACCTGTAAATGTGCAGGGAGTAATTTTAATTAAACTTCATTAACGTATATCTTATTCAACAAATGTGAAGTAGTTTAATATAATTAAAACACCCCCCAAACAATGTTTCCCCGTATAACATTATTTAGTGGAATACATTTGTGTGGCCCTGTAATTTAATAATAAATATTCTTTGCATCACAGATTGTACAGAATGTATATTTTAGTACATACTTCAAAGATTTATGCCAATTCTATTATGTTCAAATGAGTGTAACACCTTTAAAATGCATTTGAAACTTTTTTTCGCATTGATCGTAATGCAACGGAATACTTTTGATTGTGCCTGAAATTAATCTATGCATCCGATTTTCATAACCTTTGAAATGACTCGACAAAATTATGTAATAATTATACGTTTTAAATTTCAAACGATTAAAATGCATTTAAAACTTTTTCCCCATTGATCGTAATGTAACGGAATACTTTTGATTGTCCCTGTAATTGATCTATGCATTCGATTTTCATAACATTTGAAATGACTCGACAAAATTATGTAATAAATATACGTTTTAAATTTCAAACTATTAAAATGCATTTGAAACTTTTTCCCCCATTGACCGTAATGTAACGGAATCCTTTTGATTGTCCCTGTAATTGATCTATCCATCCGATTTTCATAAAATGTGAAATGACTCGACAAAATTATGTAATAATTATGTATTTTAAATTTCAAACGATTCGGTTGGGTAGTTTTTGCGTTGTTATATGCGGACAGACGGACAGACAGACGGACAGACTGAGCGACAACAATAGATACTACGTATTTATATAATTACGAACGCACCTAAAAAAATAACATAATTTATGTCGTGTCATAAAAAAAAAATCGACAACAAGATTTAAGATTTTATATAATGGTTTTAAACTGATTTACATGCAAATGAGTAAAAATGTTCCTTTGATAAATAGAAAAGAAAAAAGTTGGAAATTGCACGTGAAACGTAGCAAATGAGGTGCGTTCGTTCGATAACGAAGTTTTAAAAATATTACTCTCATATATCAATCTCATAAAATTGAAAATAGTGAATTATAATTAAAACGCTCATCAAACTATGTTCTCCATATACCATTATGTAATGGAATACTTTTGGGTGGCCTTGTAAATCAATAACAAACGTTCTTTGCACCACAAATTATGTAAAATGTATATTATAATATGTACTTTATAGATGCATATCAATTTTATTAATTTCGAATGAGTGTAACACCATTAAAATGCATTTGAAACATTTTTCCCCATTAACCGTAATGTAACGGAATACTTTTGATTGTCTCTGTAATTGATCTATGCACCCGATTATCAAAAAATTTGAAATAACTCGACAAAATTATGTAATAATTATGTATTTTAAATTTCAAACGATTAAAATGCATTTGAAACTTTTTTCCCCATTGACCGTAATTTAATGGAATACTTTTGATTGCCTCTGTAATTGTTCTATGCATCCGATTTTCATAAAATTTGAAATGACTCGACAAAATTTTGTAATAATTATGTATTTCAAATTTCAGACGATTCGGTTGGGTAGTTTTTGCGTTGTTATATGCGGACAGACAGATGGACTGAACGACCACTATAGGTGCTACGTATTTACATAATTACGAACGCACCTAAAAAGAAAATATTTCCCATTCTATACTAAAATATTCTTAAAAAAAAAAAAAGTCAGTAGTTTTATGACTAATATTTACAACGGCATTGACCATCAGGTTTAGATTGCTATTTGAATATGGCACAAAGAATGCACGAAAACTTGAATCTTAGATTCTTCTATTTTAAGTATACGAGGTGGAACCCGTCGAAATTCGACGAAAGAAAATCTTTAAGAACGAACTGTTTCATTGATTTATAATAAACCTACAAAATTAGTTACAGTAAAAAACACATCTTATATTGGTCAGTCTAACTCTCAAACAAATATTACTTAAAGCTAAAAGTAACAAAATACTATAAAACACAATTCTCCAAATTATTAAACGAAATAAAACGGAAATTCACCGGATTTTATAACACGCAATAGTTTTGAAATAATACACGCATTTTAATTTCTATTTTTTTTTCTTTCAATTTTAAGAAAAAATGGAGTGATTCTGTTGCCACAATTACAAAATTGGTATTGAAAATTATAAAACAAATAATGTCTCAAAAATTAATTGAAATACAGCTTTCAAACAAATTGCATTTAAACGTACATTTTTTTTTCTATACGGCGGTGTAAAAATTTAAAATGTACGATGTTTATAAGTGTAAAATTTGCAGTACCGAAAATTGCAAAACCGATATTGCATGGGAAAGTGTTGCGCATTTTGGAAGAATGATATAGTCGAAGAGCCGACCGCACAAAACCCTAAGTCATCGAGCACAAGAAAAATTCCTTTATTTTTATGGAAGAGTAGTGATAGGGGAATCTAATGATATCCATGTCTGCCGGAAACGAAGTGGTTCATCAGCCAAAAATGAATACTACTAGTGGTTGACACCAAGGATTAACATTGTGTTTTCCTGCACCCAGTTTTCCACGTTTTCATACTTTTGGTAGTACGGCAAACACCATGCTAAGCTTTTATATTCATTTTTGTCTTATCAAAGAACATACACTACGAAGAAGCGAAACTTCCGTAGACGTAACGTGAACAGCATTCGACAAAAAATATGCGAAACAGCAAAGTAGCATTACAGGGTGAACTGCTTGGCGTCAGAACCAGGATACTCGTATTAAATTTAGGAGCGCTAAATCGCCAAATCTGGTAGAAGGAAAAAAAGAACGGCTTAGTAGAATCCTGTATTAAAGTTTCACTGTATTGCATATTATTTGTCGATTCACCTTATTTACTATCGCGTTTTTCCTTTCCAAAAAATGATATTTTCATATTATGCTTTTACTTATTTTCAGATTCAATTATTGACATTCGTTTTTTTTTTTTTTTTTTTTTTTTTTTTTTTTTTTTTTTTAACTAATGTTTTGATAATTTAAATATTTATATTAAAAAAAAATAATTTATGCTTAAAAAAAAAATGTTTTAGTAATAGGAAGTTTAGTTTCAAAAGCATGTTTAAAAATAAGTGCATTTATAATTAATTATGCAAGAGTATTTTTTTTCTAATAATTTAATGAATAAAAAAAAGAAAAATAATTTGAATAACAAAAATATTTAATTAATTAAAGGAAAAAAAATCAAATTTCTATGAAAAATATCCTTTAAAATTTCAGCAAAAAAAAAATTATATATATATATATCTTTGATTTTATTATTCTTTTTAATTTTCAACGAATTTCCTTCCCCCCCCCCTCTTTTAATGATAAATTGTGTTTAATGCATAAAAACATTATAAAACGTACCTTTTAATAAAATAAGCTCAATCATGCATCCCTCTCTACCTCCTGTTTTTCTTTTCAAAATGCTATACCAATTCCTATTAATTTCATATTATTCACATTCTAAATTCATAAAAATATAAATTAGCTTTAATTATTCATTTAACTGTTTGAGAGATTTAGGATAGATAATGTTCATGCCTCATTTCATTATATATATATTATTATTTATAACAAAGAAATTTTTAGATGGATAAAAAAAAAAAAAAAAAAAAAAAAAAAAAAAAAAAAAAAAAAAGATGATGAATGGATATGGATTTAAAAAAAAAAAAGAAAAAAAAGATGATGAATGGATATGGATTTAAAAAAAAAAAAAAATTTTCTTTTCTTTTTTGAAACATTTTTATATTGGTGAGGAATGCAACATTTTGTTCAGAAATTCCACATATTTAAACATATATATATATATATGTGTGTGAAACTTTTTTTTCTTAACCAGCATCATGTAGGGTTACCTAGGATAACTCTTGGTCAAAAAATTATTATAAAAATTGCTTAAGATATTGTTTCCATATATTTTATGAATTAAGCCCCTCTGGTGGCTATATGCAGGGGCGTAAACCACTCTAGTCGCGTAGGGGGGGTGTAGGCTCATAAATTTCCGACTTTCAAGATGGAAATTTCCGAGTACTATGGCCAACATGAGAACTCATATATATAGTATATATATATATATAGATATATATAACTGTATATATATATATATATATATATATATATATATATATATATATTATCAAGATAATTATGACTTAGTGTATCGAGATAGTCAAATAATCTTACATTATGCTATTATTAGTCTTATATAACAATATATTTTCACCATTAGTAGAAGATCTCCTGATGGAATAATCGTACCACCCGAGAGGGGCATGGGTAGTGCATAATATGAATAAGCAGTCGCAGGGCTTTCCAACGATATATCATACGAAAGGTGTCGGCTAAATTTAGAAAAGCGGTGACTTGTGAGGACTAAGTGGGTATCCAACGATATATCACAAGAGAGATGTAGGCCAAATTTAGGAAATATTTCCCCTCTCAAAGTAGACTCTTCCTCTAACTGTGAATTTTTCATATATCATAAATAATATTTATCGGAGGGCCCTGTAAAAAAATCCGATCTTAAATGATAAAACGCTACAGTTTAAAAAAAGATCGAAAATTGTCCACGGTAGGGAAATTGGAGGGGATCAGGGGGAGGGGAGCAAGGTTTATAATATGAAAGAGTGATCTGAGGGCTCTCTTATCATACGCCACATGGTCCAAAAAGTATAGAATTTTTCCACCCCCCCCCCCACTTTAACCCCCTCGGGAGTGGAAATTTATAAATATTGCTGAAACACTTATTTAATTAGTTTTTAATAATTTTATTTTCTGCCGTTTCATGCTATTATTAAAAAAACTGCTGAGATATGCCAAATGTCCTAAATTTTTCGACCCCCCCCCTTTTAACCCCCTGAGGGGGGATTTCGAAAATAGTTGGATTATGTGTTTAATAATATTTTTAGTAGATTTATTTTCTGGAATTTCACGCTCCTACCTTAAATGTTTGCTGAGATCAAGTGATGTAAGTTGATCAATGTAAGTTGTTCCAAAATTTTTGACCCCGTCCCCCCGCTTGTCCCTCTTAGGGGGTGGGGTAATTTCAAAAATTCCATCTTAGTGGACACGTACATCATGAGAAGTATTTTATCTCCAATTTTCATGGTTCTACATTCAATAGTTTGGGCCGAACGTTGATTATCAGTCAGTCAGAACAAACTAATTTATTTTTATATATATATAGATATCTCTACTAGTTGACCCGCCCGCCGTTGCCCAGCCATTAGATAAAATACATACTAGATATATCATATAAATATATTAGATGCATTATATAGATAAATAACAAATTATTAAAGCAAAGTATGTAAGTTTTCAGGTGCGAATTCATTGTGTGTTCTCAAATTATTCTTAAAAAATAATAATAAATAAATAAGGCAATTAAATAGAGCCAACAGTTTTGCTGTCGCCGTATGAAAATATGCACAAAATACAAAATACAAAAAAAAAAAAAAAACGAAATGCATAAGTAAAATTCTTGTTTCTCTACATCCCCCCCCCCCTTCCCCATACACATACGCAGGCACACCTGGCTCAAAAAAAAAAAAAAAAAAGTATCATTAAAAATTTTTAATTTGCGAAAGAGATTAAGATCGATTTAATCATCAATTAGCTTTAAACAATCAAAAGTTGCGCCATTTTATTTTCTCCCAAGGCCGAAATTGTTTTCAAGTTTCAAATGATTAAATTTTGTTTCTTATCTATACACACACTCACACACAAATACAAAAAAAAAATGTACAAAATAATAATTAAATTATTGTTATGCAGTGAGACAAAATTATTGTATCTGGTACTATAACAAAGTTTTAAAAATATAGAATATTTTACATTTATTGACATTAGAACTTCAAAAAATAAATTAACTTTCTTAGTAATGATATTGAAAATGAAAATTGATATTATTTCTATGAAATAATAATATTGATAAAATATAAAAAGAACCATAGTACAGTTTTAACTTCATGCACAATACTAAATACATTGACTTGCGAATTGTAAAATGGTTGGCAAAAAAGAAAGCAAATATATTGAAAGAAAAAATTTAGTTAAAAATAATAATAACTTCATGAAATTTAAATAATAACTAGCTTGTCATCTCCAGTTTGAAACAAAACTAGCAAATAGTTCGGGAATTGCGATACTAACTGTTAAAAAAAAAGTTAATATATATCGAATAACAGTACATTTTTACAAGTTATTAAATAATTTATTTGTCCCCACAATAAATAAATAAATCTATTATTAAATATGAAAACAATAGTTATTTACACATTTTATATATCTAAAATATTCTGTAATAAAGTAGCTTACTCACTTTAAAAGGTTTTTTTGGAACTCCAGCAATGCAAAACGGTATATGTATATGGGCTGAAATTTTTCAGCATATTTTTGTTTATTATGTGTATTCCTGTAATCATTATCGAAAATGGAATTACGTAACACAAATTGTACTTTTCGTCTCTTACATTTAGGTGAGGACATAACTGATGCAAAAATATTGAATTATTAACCAAATACCAAAATATTCTCGCATCAACATTTTGTAATTGGATGATTTCGTACTATGAGCTTGAATACTAACGGTTTAAAAAAAGAGTTAATGCAGGTGCTGTTTGTTTTGTAATTGACACATAGGACAGGAAGTTCAGCGCCCAGTTGTCTAGGTGCCCAAGCTTTACTTTGAAGAGAAAAAAAAATGTTCTATCTTTTTATTACAATCTCTAGCTGTTTTTTTTTTTTTTTTTTTTTTTTTTTTTTTTTTTTTTCTTAAGGAATATTTTAGAGACAAAAATTTGTCAAAAATTCGGGATTTCTTAATATAGGTTTTAATTCTGTCTAAGGACAAACTTTAAAACAGCGTAACAACTTGATGTTACCCCTTATTTTTCGGACTAAATAAAATGCAATAGTATTAATAAAAATATTTTTAAAAAAATAATACAATTAATTCAGGAAAAAAAATAGAACGTATTATTTCTGAGAGAAATATACTCGTATACTGTAAAATATTCATATTATTTCGTGATAAAAATTCAAAGTATTTGGGTATTTTCAATTTTCATCCTATATCATATGAGGACCCCAGAAGCCAAGGGGTACAAGTGACAAAATTTCGATTTGGAGTAAATTGAGTTTAAAGATAATTGATGTTAAATTGGAACATCAATAACAATTGAGTGGATTGAAATAGGAAATTTCTGCTTGTTGCATTCTGGTCTTTGAACTCTTATTTCAATAACTGTTAAAAAATAAAGTACAATTTTCTTTAAATGTATAATTAATCAATATTGTTTGTTTTTCAAAAAAAGTGGTTTGCCTCTATAACTCAGCAAATAACAAGAAAATCACTTATATTTCTTTACCTGAAATGAAAAAGCATATTTTTAGGTCGTCTATGTATTTAATTTATTTTTTTCAGTTTTGTCACTTATACCCCTTGGCTTTTGGGTTCCTCATATATATTTCTTAAGCACTTTTTTAAATCAATCCAAAATTACGTAAAAAGGTAAATAAAAACAGTTTCACATTTTTAATTATATATTTGTTAATAAAATAAAAAGAAAACGCAATATTAGTTAGTAGGAAAAAATAAAACCATAATTATTTTCAATTTAAGGTAAAATTTGTATAGAGTGGAAAACATCCAGATTTCGATATGGAAAAATATTAAATATTTGTATTTCAGTTTTGAATTTTCATCGGATACCATTTAAATTCCGTGATACATATTTCTAACTAAATTTAAAGTTTAGATAAAAAAAAATAGGAGTTTCTTCACTTCAATCAGTATAGCTTAAAATTTCGAGACTAAACTAAAAACTTTCCTATACTAAATAAATACAGGTAGATTCCGATATTTCGAAGTCAAAAGGCACAGAAAAAAAATCGGAATATTAAGGTTTTACTCAAAATACCACAGTTACAAATAACATTAACATTGCTACAATATGTACATAATTTTTTTTTTTCGTCATATCTAGGTTTCCGAGTACACAATATTTGACAAATCAAAATTTTTCTGAATAATTTTATCAAAAAAAAAAAAAAATCCTATATATTAATAAGTTATATTAATTAGTAAATTAAACCAATTAATAAATTACCAATTAGTTCCGGTTAAGAAAAAGTTTATGTTTTCTTCGTTAAAAATTGTTTTTTCTTATTAGAAACTACAAGGGGAAATAAATCCGACTAAGAATAAAAATTTATAGGTTTTCTTCGATCTAACTTGTTTTTCTTATTTAATTAAAAACTACATAAATATTTCTCCAATTCATAAATATTTTTGGATTAATACCTTTTTTTTTCGGCTAAACATACTTTTTTTCCGATCGTACAAGAATTTTTCCAACTGACTTTTCCGTTTTTCCAATTTATAAATTTTTATGGGTTAGTACGGAAAAATATTTTTTCCGACTAAACATGCCTTTTCTGATGGAACGGAAAAATTTCCGAATGATATTTTTGTTTTTTCAATTTATAAGTTTTTATAGGTTAATACCATTTTTTTCCGATCGGACAAGAAATTTTCCGACTGATTTTTCCGTTTTTCCAATTTATAAGCTTTTAGAGGTTAATACGTAATATACTGTTTTTTCCGACTAAACATGCCTTTTCCGATGGAATGGGAAATTTTCCGAATGATATTTTCGTTTTTCCAATTTAGAAGTTTTTATAGGTTAACATCATTTTTTCCGATTGACTTTTCCGTTTTTCCAATTTATAAATTTTTATAGGTTAATACGTAATACTGTTTTTTCCGACTAAACATGCTTTTTTCCGATGGAATGGGAAATTTTCCGAATGATATTTTCGTTTTTCCAATTTAGAAGTTTTTATAGGTTAACATCATTTTTTCCGATTGACTTTTCCGTTTTTCCAACTTATAAATTTTTATAGGTTAATACGTAACACTGTTTTTTCCGACTAAACATGCTTTTTTTCCGATGGAAACGGAAAATTTTCCGAATGATATTTTAGTTTTTCCAATTTATAAGTTTTTATAAGTTAATGCCATTTTTTCCAATCGAACAAGAGTTTTTCCGACTGATTTTTCCATTTTTCTAATTTATAAGTTTTTATACGGTAATACATAATACTATTTTTTCCGGCTTTCCGATTAAACGGTATGCCTTTTCCGATTAAACGGTAAAATTTCCGAATGATATTTCCGTTTTTCCAATTTATAAGTTTTTATAGGTTAATACTATTTTTTCCGACTAAAGATACTTTTTCCGAGCGATCTGGTAATTTTCCGACTGATTTCTTCTGGGGGGGTGCTGCACCCCCCCCCGGGATTTACGCCCCTGGCTATATGTTAAAATGCTTACTTAAACATACATGCATTTATAATTTAAATAATTATAAATTTTTAAGTAATCAAGAATTACCCTGGAAATAGTATAATTATTGGTCAGCATAATTTTTGATGGAAATAAAGTAGTAAAGTTACTTTTTTTGAGATTGAGTATTAAAATAAATGTAGTCAATGTTGTAAAAATTTTGTTCATCTTGTAATTGTGGAATAAAAATGCATACACTTTGTTTTGGGTATAAATGCAAATTTATTTGATCTGGAAAAGGCTCATTTACATTTCATAAAACATTAATTAGCCAATGAATTTTCATGCATTTTTACAACATTTATAAGCAGTATTTAATACTTCTTTATCCATTGGATTAATTAATACCTTACAAATTTATAGGTCCATAAAATATGTAACAATGTATATCTTTTCAAATTTATCTCGCTTAGGCCAGCTGAAGATTCAAACTCCTTTTTTAAGATATTTTAGACAAACTTCAATATGGATCTTTATTATAATACGCAACATAACAAATTGGCACCCATATTGCATTCATGTTTATTTTTATGAATGAGTTTCGCATTTTGCAATCAGATAATATTAATACTTTATTGTTCAATCATAGAGTACATCTTATTCTCACAGAACTTACTGTTTTCCTCCTTTAATTACAATTAAATATGCTACTTTACGCTTACGACTAAAACAAATTGTAAGACAAGTTTTTAGAATGCACAATTATAATAGGTAAATTATTAAGCATAAAATTATACAATTAGCAATTATTTAGCACTGACCAGGAATTGCTTCACAAAAATGGGACTTAATTTGAATTGCTCATATAAAACTGCTCAATATAGTAAAGAAAAATTTCATCACTTTTAAAGAATGTGATAATTCATAGTTGAAATAAAATATGACTTATGCTATAGTTGAAATAAAAAAATTAAATTTTTAAGAATGACTTGTAAATATTTTGTTAAATGTGTTAAAATGCAATTCAATAATGTTTGGCAGAAATTTGAGTAGTAGTTTTGAATATATATACATATATATTTCAATATTAAATTTTAACTGAATGAATAATTAAGGCATACATTTCAAAGTATCAGATTTTTGAGAGTTTGATAAATTGTTATTGTGATAATGAAAGTGAAAATGGTCCCAGAATTATTACCTCAGTGACCAGGAATTACCCTGAATGAACCTACTTTATTAAGATCTACAGTTAACTAAAATATGGTGAACAGTGTGGTTACAGTTAATGTTCAAAGAGTTTGCTGACAATTAAATGTTACAAATAACTAAAAGGTACTAAAGGATGCAAAAAACATTGACCTGGAATTACCTCAGATAAATGGAACATACTCTGATCAGCTTCCTGTAAATTATTTAAAATAACATAAGAAATTTCAAGACTTAATTTTTTAATAGTAAAGTGAATAACCAAAAAGAGAGCGAAGAAAAATATTTAAAATTTAAGCTGCGACAAAGATCTTTGTAAAAATGTACAATAACTAAGGCCAATGTCATTTTACAAAGACTTAGCAAGCAGTTTCAAACATTTTTTCCCCAAAACTATTCAATGATCACTTCTAAAGAAGGTAATTTAGAGTATAGGATTTTTTTTTTTCCATTTTTGTGAGGACTTTTTCAAACAATCAAAAGTGCTGTGATCAAGAAATAACCCAGGTAATCCTAAAGGCAAACTTTTGTTAAATTATTAAAAAGCATTTAACTTGACATACCTCCTACACATTTCTTTCATCAGAGTTTTGAGATTACTATTATTTCAATGCCAAAAGCACAATTTTAACCTTTACATTGTGTATGTGAGCAAGAGAAAAAAACAGTCATAAAAATACAGTTGAATAGCATCTTAATGTAGCAAGAACTTTGTCATTAAAATTATTAATACATTTGATAGCACAAAGTCTATCAGGATCTGATAGCACCTGTGCTAAAGAATGTAATGTCTACTCTTTCTCTATTTGAATTTCTAGTATTATATGGTTGTGTACAGAATTTCCAAAGTGACATTCCCTCTTCGTGGAAAGGGGAATTGCCAGCTAATCCTTTACAGGTGGGGTGTTAGAGAAAAGAGATAGCTGAGAGGCATGTCCACCTGCCAGTGAAGTATGCGGATGGTGAGCAGATTAGCAGCATGTCACTAAGCAAGAAAAGAATGGAATAGGTGTCCAATGAGGAGGCTCCAAAGGGGTTTATGTGGGGGAAAGTAGTGATTTGGAGAGGGCAAGTTTGCCTCAGATTTGATTCGGTACCTAGATTTCGGACCTAGAGGTTGCGCTGCGTGAAAGAGCGTAAAGTGTGCGTTTTCTGGTGCGCAAAGGACACAGACGTCCTAGTGTTTAGAGTTCTGGGCTAAGAAGTGCAGGCCCAGTATACTTGTGTTGGGAGACTCAAGGTTGAGCTCCAAAAAAGTGAATTTAACGTGTATTGAGTGTGAGGTGGAACGTGTAATTGGAATAGTACACAACCAATCTTTACGGTATCTAATTTAATGTTGAACCGGATCACCTATATCCGAGTTGTAGTTGTATATATTTGTAAATAGCGTATTTTGTGTGTACATATATTCTTAATAAACTGATAATTCGGTTACTAGCGTAAGTCTTCATTTACATCAATCTCACAGTGGGTGACCGATATCACCTAGTAATATCGGTGGTGGCAGCTATATCTACCACGGACATTCTTCAAAGTTGTGTGGACTGAGGGGAACGTCCGACAAAGTCCATAATTTCTTTTTTGTATCTTTAATAGAATGAACTCTACAGCATTGATCTAGAAACAAATAAAAAATAAAAATAAAAAAATACTTATGTTTAATGTAAGGTCCGATACATTTATAATTTTATCAAAACTTTTAACATTTGAAATTTGTTATTAATAACCTCTTCAGTCCCGATGCCGCCTAGAGGCGACACCAAAAACATCCTTTAGATTAATTTAAATGCTTCTAGAATTGTTAAAATTAATCTTAATAGATGTGTGCATGTTAAAAGCATCAATACCAGATTGATGCATTTTTGGAGATGTTTTATAATAATTTTAAAATGTTTTTTGTAGTGCCATGTGTAAAATTTGCCTCAGGACTGAGAAGGACAAAGCAAAAATTTGATTTATTAAAAGTATACATATGTAGTTTCAATTAAATCAACTTATCTATATATATCTTGCTTAAAAAAATTTATATTAAATTTTTCATGCTAATGAATCTTCAATTGGTCATAAGAGAAAGATTTTCTTATACTGATAAGATTGTAGCATTAGTCTTTCTATCTATATGAATTTTTTAAAAAGGGGGAAATAATCTCACATTTACTTTGAGTAAGCAAATAAAACTTAATACATTAAAAATAAATGAATTTTTTTTAATTTAGAATTATTTAATTACATAAAATCTATTCGTTACATTTTCTTATGTTACATAAATTTTAAAAATTAATATAATTTTTACAACATATTCATTTACAAAAAAAAAAAAAAAAAAAAAAAAAACCCTAATTTGATTTTTACATTTTGTTAACTGGGCTGTAACCATTAGTTAGAAGAATACCAATATTAATAGTATAGATTGCTATTACTGTTTTTGTAACTTTACATACATTTTGGCTAAAAATTAGGATAATTGTTTCATTATATATTCACTGTTTTATGCACAAAAATAAACATCTCAGAAAAGAAAACCCATAATAAAATATTTTATTTAAAATTATTATGGAACATGAGGAATGAACGACAAAAAATCCCCAAAAAACTGGAAGAAAGAAAAAGTACATTGTTAAAGTTTTCATCTGTTAATAAATAAGTTATTGTCATGCTGCTTTACAAGGTGAATATAAGGTGGCTAATTTTCTACTTTCACATAAAAATGATTTTCAAACATTATGAGAGTTAATAATTGATGATATAATAATGTAAATTCTGATTCATATCTGCATTCTACCAATATTTATTTATGTGTCTGGTTTCAATCTTCTTTTCAATTATTTGGCTTTCAAAAAGTGATATTTTCTACCATTATGTTTGCTGCAATTATTTAACTATGGATTTTTTATCCAATTAATCACCGACTCAATACTAATTTTTATTACGTACTTTATAATTTCTTCTTGGTTTAATTCTTGAACATTTTTCTGTAACAAACGGTATCGCATGTTTGAAAGTTCAGATTTCTTGAATTCACTCATGATTTTTACATCACACACATACATTCAAACAGTAACAAATTTATTAAATTTTTTTATTAAAAAATACACAGGGATTTGCTTTACATGATTATAATCTAATTTTATCAAATTTTTTGAACTAACATCTGACTGCTAGTAGCAATCAATATAATTTTGTCATTTGCAATATTTTTTCCTCCTGTTTGCATTTGGGATACAGACGTCAAACACCGTAGGCGAATAAGCCTCCACAGTACTCTAGTACATCATCAGATCCACCTCAGATTCCAAAGAACTTTTAGCTAATGAAAAAAAAAAAAAAGAAATATAAAAATTATACTGTTGAAATTATTGTGCAAGAATTTTTGAAAAGGAAATGACACTAGAAAATCAAATTTATCTTCTATTTATTGATGTTTAAAAAAAAAAAAAAAAAAAAAAAAAAAAAAAAAAACAGTTTGCATTTGAAAGCACCTGATCTACAGATTTATTTTCAATTAATATTTACAGTGCATTTTATGGCTAGAGTTGTTTTGTTAGACATGAATGATCAAATATTGAAGACAGAATATGTATGTACATTTGTAGCAACCATATTGTAATTATCAAAAGATTGCTATCATAATTATTTTAAATGGATAGTTTAATACTTAAGTATCAAGCAATTGCAATTATCAAATTACTGAGACACTACTAAGAGGGGGAATGTATATGTTCTGATTCTGACAGGTTGATTAAGAACGTAAACAATAGCTCAAATTACAAAACATTCAAGAAAGAAAGTTATGAAAAAATATTAAAAGCACAATTTTTACATTTTTTTTTCTTTATAAGCTAAAAGTTTTAGGGGGGGGGGGGGTGTCCATCGCTGGCACATTTATCTATTAATATTTTGCTTTTAATTTTTTTTTACACTTTAAAAATACAAACATTATAAACTGTCAATTTTTTTTTTTTTTTTTTTTTTTTTTTTGAAATATTACTTCATTTTACAAAATATTTATACAGCACACGGCTCAAGCTTCAATTATAAAAGCGATATTTAAAAAGTATACACATTTAATTAATAATCATATTTATCGTATGTAATCGTTGCATTACGCTTTGTTAGTTGAATAAAATAAAGCAAATGTTACATGAAAACAACATCAAATGTTTTAGAAAGCATTAGATTTACAATTTTTCAAAAAGCTAAATAAATAAATAAATATTACTTACATGTTCGAAGTTTGTTTTGTAGATTCCATCTGCAACTGCTGTCAAATACCCAAACTTTAGTAGAAGTAAAATAAATAGATTTTTACTCGCACGAAAAGACAAAATACGAAAATGGCGTTAAAAGCTGTCAAAGATTTCGCTTCGCGCTGCATCATTCGAAATTTAAATAGACAGCAACCTTTTTTGGCTTTTTCTTTGGCGTAGACGAGGTTTGGCGTTCCTGCGCCTTTAGATAACTTTTCTTGCAGTACAAATTCTTTGTCGAATATCCCAATATGCCCGATTCTGTCAATAGATGGCGCTGTTCAGCCTACATTTCTTAGTGATCAACCTTCTTTGGTCTTATGCACCACTTCGCTTTCCGGCAGACATGAATCATTCGATTCCCCTATTACTACTCTTCCATAAAAATAAAGGAATTTTTCTTGTGCTCGATGATTTAGGGTTTTAAGCGGTCGGCTCTTGGACTAAAAAATTTAAAATTAGGAGGATTATTTCAGTCAGAAAGAGGATGTTTGGGAATTCAAGAAAGTTAACAGTTATAAATTTATTGATTTTTTTTTTTTTTGAAATTTTTAATTTATTTTTTAGGGATGGTGAGAATTTAGGAATAAATCATTGTGTAGTCGTAAAAAGAAAGAAAGAAATAAAAATGAAAAGAAAAAAAAAGAAACAGAGGGTATACGCTTAAAACAAAGGGTATACCCAAGAGTGCATTTCGTGAGAAACAGACGGTATACGGTGTTTCACAACCCATTCAGGGGCAAGCCTATAATGTAGAATTATCACAGGAAAAATCGAAAAAAAAAAAATGTTTTAAACTAAGAAAAGACAATTTTTCAACATTTAGCTGCCCAAGTAAAAAATATAAATTTTTGTTAAAAGTTTCGAACGAGAATCTCGTTTAAATTAGATAGGATAAAATATATCCCACCGCCCCTCAAAGGGTTAAAAAAATCCAGAATGTATACGGCGTATACCCCTGCATACTCTCCAGTATACATCCCTCGCTTCAATTGAAATTTTGCACACACAAGGGCCGTATATTGTTGGCGCGCCCCTGATGGGGTTTGCATCAAAGGAATTGATTATTCTAAAACTTTTGCCAGGCAAGCGCCCCCGTTAGATCTCCTACACCATTGCCTTTTTTTACCTTATTTATTTATCGCAGCCAGTCGAAAAACAGAAAAACAACAACAAAGTTACCGGTCGACGAACATCAAGGTCGGATGCTGGCGGAACCAGAAAAGTTGACCCCTCGATTTGAAGAGAAGAGATGCTTCAAAAACAATCTTGTAAACCATTTTGGCGCATTTATCCACCACGTATCTTAACATTTCGCCAAATGCATTGTAGTTTTGTCGCAGGCTTTATCAAATACGAAGAAAAGGAAGTTACGATGATCACAAGTGCACGTAAGACTGCTTGCTTTTAGGCATGAAATTTTTAGAGGACATTACAATTTTACATAATATCATTTAGTATATTTATGAAATTTATTTGGAATTCTTATTTAAATATTTTAATTGTAATTTTTACATTTAAAAATACTTTAAAATAATCCTAATTTTTTTCATGCCTTTTACAAAATTTTTAATCTTTTGTCACCGGTTTTTCAAAACAGAAAGTTTTGCTGGAAAAACGCTCGGATTAAATAATGAAAAATTTACCATAAAGATTTACAGGTGAGAATAATAAATTATGATCGGAATAGGGATGTCCGATTCATGATTGGCAAAAACATGTTGTCCGTATGACGTACGGGCAAATCAGAGATACGGTTAAAAAAAAAAAAATGTCTTTAAAATTTTTGATCGGTATCTTTGTTGCTAGGACACCGTTCTTTGAAATGATTGGCATGACTTACTTAAATATTAGATGGAACAAAAACAAGTTGGAAATTGCACGTGAACGTAGCAAATGAGGTGCGTTCGTACGATAACGAAGTTTTAAAAATATTCAGATCTTGCTGATGCAGTAGAGCGTACTTCGGATACAGTATAGTAGTCGAAATCTTTGTGTTTCTGTAAATATGCAGGAAGTAATTTTTATTACACCTCAGCAACGTATATCTTATTCATAAAATGTGAAATAGTTGAATATAATTAAAACACGTCCCAAACAATGTTTCCCCGTATAGCATTATGTAGTGGAATACTTTTGTGTGGCCCTGTAATTTAATAATAAAAATTATTTGCATCACAAATTGTACAGAATGCATATTTTAGTATATATACTTCATAGATTCATGCCAATTCTATTATGTTCGAATGAGTGTAACATCATTAAAATGCATTTGAAACTTTTTTCCCATTGACCGTAATGTAACGGAATACTTTTGATCGTCCCTGTAAATGATCTATGCATCCGACTTTCATAACATTTGAAATGACTCGACAAAATTACTTAATAATTATATTTTTAAATTTCAAACAATTAAAATGCATTTGAAACTTTTTTCCCCATTGACCGTAATGTAACGGAATCCTTTTGATTGTCCCTGTAATTGATCTATCCATCCGATTTTCATAAAATTTGAAATGACTTGACAAAATTATGTAATAATTATGTATTTTAAAAATTTCAAACGATTCGGTTGGATAGTTTTTGCGTTGTTATATGCGGACAGACAGACAGACGGACGGACTGAGCGACAACAATAGGTGCTACGTATTTACATAATTACGAACGCGCCTAAAAAGGTTTTGAGTTCATTTTTTTTCAGAAGTGTAGTGGAGGGTATACGGGGGTATACGCCGTATAACTTCTGGATTTTTTCAAGGAACGCCGTATACCCTCTGTATCTCAAGAAAACTTATAGTATACATATTCTAGGGTATACTCTCTGTTTTGAGCGTATATCCTCTGTTATTTTTACGAGTACACTTTTCGGTAGAATTTCCTCTTAAAGCTGCTTGTCACTCAGCTTCCAAAATCTCCTCCATAATGTTAAGTCTATGGGCGTTTGATGAATTCTTATCCCGGGAAATTGATATTTTTAACTTCTTTTTTCGATGTTTTCTTCTTAGTCTTTCGAAATGTTTTTAAAATCTATGCTTACTTTTATAGGAAGTATTAAAATTTTACTTCCAGTTAGTCAGTTTTTAATACATAAAATGTTAAATGAAGCATAAATTTTAAGAAATATTTCGAAAACTAAGGAAAAAAAAGTGACATCCTTTAAGAAGAAGTTAAAAATATTAATTTTCTGAGGAGATACAGTAAAACCTCTAAATAACGGACACCTCGGGAACGCAGAAAATGTCCGCTATTCGGAGGTGTCCGCTATTGGGAAAACCTCAGATGTACAAAAACCGCTAAGAAATGCTTACTGTTTTATTAATTGACAGTTATATGTTCTAAAACCTCTATTATATGATTAATGAGAAATTAAAATTATTTTTTAAGCAATAAAACTTAAATAAAATTCTGCACATCTTTAACTGCTGTTCATTAAATTCTTATTAAAAAAATCTGTTACAAAAGTTTACTTTTGCTTGCGATTACAAGTAATTTGTTTTTCAATGTGAAATTACTGATCATTATAGAGTTCCGAGCGGATTACACTTTTTGATAATTAAAAACGTAAAATCATAAAATCTTCCGGGGAAATCCTACATTTGAATGTTCTGGGAGATGTCCCTCCCACGCAACTCCCTGAATTCAACAACTCCTTCCTGAACTTGAAGGGGAAATTTCCGCAGCCCACCCTCTACATTTATCTGTGATCAAAAAATTTGTGACACATTGCCCTAATAAATTTAGAAACGTTTTTACTTTTTTTTTCTTGTTAAAAATACTTTTTCATCCTTTATCGCCGAAAATAGTGTCCGCTATTTAGAGGTTAAACATACAAAAATTTTGGTTTTGGGAGTGGGAATTGGAAAATTGTCCGTTAAATAGAGGTGTCCGCTATTCGGGAGTGTCCGTTACGGAGGTTTTACTGTATTTTGAATTATAAGAATTCATTAAACGCCCATAGACTTTACATTACGGAGGGGAATTCGGAAAGTTTCCAGCAGCCTTTAGTTATTGGTAAAACTTAATATCGCAAATTGTTCAGAGCTTGAATATTTTGTGACAGCAAGGGTGCTTCAGGTTTTCACCTGCACTAGAAGCACCAGCACTAGAAACACCAGCTTCTTTCTAAAATCCAAGAGGCGTTTCCAAAATTCAAGAGGCGTTTCCAAAATACTGTAAAATAGAGCTTTCAGTTCAATTATTTATTTATTGCTCAAAAATTAAAATATGAATCTAAGTGCCGACCCAGTGGCGTGGTCGGTAGCGGCAGCTGCTACCACACCGTTGGTTCCTGGTTCGAATCCGGGTACGGGCATGGATGGTGTGTTGTGTCCCTTTGAAGTGTAATAAAATATATGTAATGGATATGTGTAATAAAAATGGTTCTGTATTGTCTCTGTTTCTGTGTATAATGGATCAATCGAGGCGACAGCCATAGCAGCTAGAGGCCTCAAAGCACTGTCAATTCAAATTCAAAGTACTATCTAAGTTATCATTACATGGATTTACTTTGCAGAATTTTACAAGAAAATGCTTATTTGAGTTGGACAATTAAGAATGAAAATGACTTCATGAATGTGTCGGTAGCACGCATGGGTTAGAGAGAAAAAAAATGAAAAAAAAAATTATCCTGAATTTATTTGGCCAACTGAATATTTTGTATAAGAGCCGAATAAATAGAATACCGAACATTCGTTCCATCCCGAATCCTTATGTGTTAGTTTGTGACTTCCTAAATATAACTGAACATACAGCAATTTATATTAAAAAGTATTAAGTCTACAGTATAATATATACATATAAAGAACATAAAAAACAGACTGGGGGAGACTAGAAGATGGTTGAACATACGGGAGGCTTGACCCCAGGGCCGTAACTACCGCCGGGGCAACCGGGGCACTGCCCCGGGGCCCCCAAGCTTGAGGGGCCCCAAACTGATGGTTAAAAAAACTACTGATTTTAGTTTCTAGTCTAACTTCCTGTAAAATGCTCAGCACATACCTAATAGTTAGTAATAAAAAAAATCAAAGTGCTAGAGTAGATGTTTTTGTGTGTCCGTCAGTATACTCCTTACGTTTCGCATGCAAAAGCAGTTCTAGAGCAGAAAGCAGAATGTCGAGTCGAATGTGTCATGATGTTGCGCCAGCATGTTTGCTGACCCCACCGAAGCTAGTATAAGGAAGAAAATATGGACTTCTGATCGGGTGAATAGTATAAAAAGCATCTAAAAAAGTCTAGAAAATCTTTCTTCTTATACTATATACTAATAAGATAAGAAAATGCTCTGTTTGTGTGTGTCTGCGATGGCTAGCAAAATCTACCGCACGTAGAAGTTTTAGGTGAAGATAGTCCAAGACAGGTCATGATGTACCTGAGGCTCAGGTTTTTAATATTTTTAAGGGCCAGGGCCCTGGGCTCCTAACAATTTTTATGCGCCAAATTGTTAATAGTTTGACCTCTTTTTATCTAATCTTCTTCATTTTGAGGAACATTTTTCCATTTAGCTATTCTCGCATTTTTACTTTTCAGTTATGACTCTGGGCACTTGGGGCCCGTTTCAGGGCCCCTTTAATTTTTTGTGATAATAAATTGTTAATAAATTGCTTCCATTTAATTCGATCTTCATTTTTGGGATACCTGTTCCATTTAGATATTTTCAATTTTTTACATTCCATATAAGATACTGGGGCCCCCTAGGTAATCATAGGGCAGACCCAGGGCCCGTTGACCTTTTTGTGTGCTAAACATTTTTCACTCCCTAAATTTCTCAACTTATCAGTGCAAAATTTTAAAGCTGAATCTTGGACTCTTATGTCAGACCAACACCTTGATATTTTTATTCGGGCCCTGGGGACCTTTTTTTAATGCCTATCAAACAATTGGTGCATTTTTAAAAAATATTATTCTTGAAAATCATTCATAGTCTATGCTTAATTTTGACTAATTAAAGGTCTAAAGCGCTATGAACTAAAACATTTTAACATGTTTTTATGTTAGTGCCCTGGTTGTATTTGTCAGTTGGCCCCTATGGGACCCTCTATCGTAGCTCCCTTAAAAATGGTCGGATTCACTAGCTTTTTTTCCAACAACTTTTTAGGTCCTCCAACTACAACATGAACAACAAAAAAATTTCTTAGACTTCTGCTATCACTATTTATGAATATTAATCGCTTTCATGGGGCCCTTGGTGCAGCTTCTTTAAAAATGATCCAAATTGCTTTCAATTTTCTTCAACATAATTTTCGTTACGTTCATTTTTCGTTTCGTTACAACATAATTTCATTCAACATAATTAATTACGTCTTCCCATTATTTTAATAAATACAAAAATATTTTTATACCCAATTACATGCAAAATAAATTTCTGGCCCTTTGGGCCCCGATACAGGCCCCCTTGAAGTTTTTGTAATAATAAATTGATTCCTTTTAATCCGATCTTCATTTTTATGATTCTTTATTCAATTAGATATTTTAAAGTTTTGACATTCCATACAAGACACTATGTTCTCCTATGGAATCACAGTGCCCAACTCAGGGCCCCTGAACATTTTGTGAAATAAACATATTTCACTTCCTATATTTCTGATCTTCTTAGTGCAAAATTTTAAAGTTGCCTGGGACTCTTCTTTCATGACCAATCCAGAAAACCTGATGTTTTTTATTCGGACCCTAGGGCCCCTTTTTAAACATTTAACCAACCAATTGGTGCATTTAAAAAATATATATTATTCCAACGAATAGTTCCTACTATATGCTTAATTTCGACTAATTAAAGATCTAAAGCGCTATGCACTAAAATATTTTAACATGTTTTCATATTAGGGCCCTGGTTTTAACTGTCAGTTGGACCCTACGGGCTCCCATATTATACTCCCTTAAAAATATTCCAATTCACTAGCTTTTTTAAAAAATAACTTTTTATGTCCTCTAGCTATTACATGAACGACAAAAAATTTCTCACACTTCAGCTAGTATTAATTTTGTTTATCAATTGCTTTCTTGAGGCCCTTGGTGCAGCTTTTTTAAAAAGAAACCAAATTGCTTTCAATTTTATTTAACATTGTTATAACGTCTTCGCTTCATTTTAATATAACTACAAAAAATATCTTTATACCCAACTACATGCAAAATAAATTTCTAGCCCCTTGGGGGCCGTTGAAGTTTTTGTAATAATAAATTGTTAATAAATTGCTTCCTTTTAATCCGACCTTCATTTTTAGAATTCTTTATTCATTTAGATATTTTAATGTTTTGACATTCCATATAAGACACTTTGGCCCGCTATGGAATCATAGGGCTCAGTCCAGGACCCTGAACATTTTGTAAGACATAGTTCACTCCTTAAATTTCTCCCCTTCTCAATGCAAAAATTTTAAATTTGAGTCTTGGACTCTTCTTTCAGGAACAAGATTCTCATATTTTTATCCGCACCTAGGACCCTTTTTTTTTAAACATTTTCCGAATCAATCTGTGCATTTTGATAAAATATTATTCAAATTAATAATTAATACCCTATGATTAATTTTGACTAATTGTAGATCTAAAGAGCTAAGTACTAAGACATTTTAACATGTTTTCCTGTTAGGTCCTTCTTTTTAACTGTCAGTTGGCTTTTTTAGGCCCTTATTATAAATCCCTTTTAAAATGATTCAATTAACTCGCTTTTTTTAAACAACTTAAATCCATCAACTACTTAGAAACCGTCATAGTCTAGCTACCACCAATTTTGAATATTAATCGCGTTCTTGGGGCCGTTCGTGCAATTTCTTTAAAAATGATCCAGATTGCTTGCAATGTTCTTTAACATAACTTTAGTGTCCCCCCATTACTTTAATAACTATAAGAAATATTTTATATTCAACTACATGCAAAATAAGTTCCTGGCTCCTTGAAGATTCTGTACCATAAATTGTTATTAAACTGTCCTCTCTTAATCCAATCTTCATTTTTGGGACTATTTTTTCACTTAGTTATTCCCATGTTCTTACATTCCATTTAAAAGCCTGAGACTCCCTATGGTCCCGGCTCAAGGACCTTGAAATTTTTGTTCTCCATGCATATTTCACCCACTCATTATCGCACCTTCTCAATGCATAATTTTAAAGTTGTGTTTTGGACTCTTCTTTCAGGACCTACACCCTGATATTTTTATTGAGGTCCAAGGGCCTTTTTAAAAGCATTTACTCATTTTTTTATGCATTTCTTTAAAATATTATTCTAACGAATAATTCATATCCTATGCTTAATTTTGACTAATTGTAGATCTAAAGTGTTAATTGTTTAAGGTTATCATAACAGGTCTCGGGCAACGCCGGATGCGTCAGCTAGTATATTAATAAATACATAAAATCAAAAAAAAAATATTACAATTTTTCAAAAGATTTTTAAACAGAAACACATCATCAAGTTACATATACTCAAAAATGAACCTAAATAAAACGCTCTTTAAGGTATTCAACCAATCAGAAGTCCGTATTTTCTTCCCTATGCTAGCTTCAGTGGGATCGGCAAAAATGGCCTCGCCGCCAAATGCCTGCAGAGTACAGTTACCCAATTCTACATTTTTTAAGACATTTTTGGGCTTGTCATACTATGTACGTTTAAACAGCAGTGTGCGAAAAAAGAAACTGTGTCTGGGCAAAGTTTCAATTTGCCCTTCCTGCCCCCCCCCCCCGGAGGTTTTGCCCCGGGGCCTCGAAGTTTATAGTTACGGCCCTGCTTGACCCATCCCCCAGTTTTCATATTTAAAATAATTTCAGAGTTTTATCAATAGGTGTCAATCAAAACTACAGGAATGCTCAAACAATTGTCTTTGATAATCGAAATAGGTGTGGAAAAAATCTATTGTGAGCCTAAGAGTTGAGTTTTTTGCAAATATTTTGTAAGCTTTTTCCAAATAAAATATATCATTGAAATTAAAGTAAGTAGGTTTTAATTAATGCAGAAATATTGAGCTTTAGTTCTAAGCATGAAGATGCACAGCAAATAAGGCTAAAAACAACTATGTGATATTCATTATACAACATGGCTATGTGGGAACTTGACCCAGTCAACATGAAGGATAGTTGACCATGGTCAAAGCTCCCTTAATTGTTTTGAAGATCTTTTTATTATACTCGGTATATAATAAAGGTTTGATATTTATATTTATAAAGTAATGTAAATTTATTCTGTAAAGCTACAGCAGCAATACAAAAGAAAGTTTTAAAAATTAATTTTTAATTGATGTGATAGAAATTGACTCGTAACTACTGTGATTCCATTTGTCAGACCGTTCCATAGATAGATGAATAAAAGAGATAAAAGAGATTAACTTATAGGACAGTGTTTTTGTACTTATACTTTGTTCAGGGCTATTGTAATTAAAATTCACCTATTCAAATGTCTCTTGTGATAGTACTAAAGTTCGTAATGAAACATAATTTCTGTAGTATTTGTAGTTAAACTGAAAGTTATAAATTAAATTATAAAAACTGGAAAAAAGCGGTCTGTGACACCGGTTAGGTCAGTTACAGGTTAGATATTCTGGGATTTTTAATCTTTTAAATCTTGTAGCATAAAGGTATTCTGGGTTTCTTAAAATTATTTTATTTGTTTAAACCTTGTAATTTAAAGATATTCAGAGTTTTTTAAACTTATTTTATTTTTTAAAATCTTTTAGGTAAAAGCTATTCTGGGATTTTAAAACTAATTTTATTTGTGTAAATTTTGAGCTTCAAGGTGTTATATATTTTTAAACTTATTTTATTTGGCATATATTATTATATTATAGCACAAAGATATTCTGCAGTTCTAAATCTTATTTTATTTGTTTAAACCTTATAGAATACAGGTATTCTGCTTTTTTAAAACTGATTTTATTTGTATGTTTGTTTATTAATGTCACTATTTCAATAGAAAATACAGTGGGTCAAGCTTTCCATATATAGGGAACCTTGACCTATCATTTTCTCATTATTAAAATTGATCTTTTTAAAAATTTCTTGTATTTTACACTTATGCTCCAGTTTTATTCTGATAGCTGATTATATAACGAACAAAATGATACATAAAACTTTGCTCTAAATCCAACATTTAAAAAGTTAAAAAATAATTTAGTAAAAAGTGGATCAACCATCCCTAGTCTGCCCTAATGAAACACATCTGAACTAAGCCACACGCAGGAGTAAGTTTTCATGTATGTAATATTTAGAAAAACCTATCAAGAGTCTAAAATATGCTATGTCCCACCATCTTCAGACACTGATAATGTTTTAATAAAAAGTTTAAACAAATAATAAAACTTCATTGTTAAATTAATTTACTTCTCATAATATTCGCATAAAACCAGCGTTGAATTGGAGAGAGGAAGATTTCAATGTTCCAGCGAGACTGATACTCCAGGTTATTCATCCATTTTACGATTGTTTAAAGATTCAAAAAGAAAGAAAAAAGCTTTTAGATATTTTTAATTTTTTAACATTAAGTATGTGAATAAAGCTATTCAAACCGTTAGGATATTTTAAGTTTGAGAAAATTTTTCTATAAAATTATTTTTCCACCATTATCATCATAATCAACCGTTTTCAAATCACTGCTGGAAGTAGGTATCCAGCAAATTTTTATGTAATAATTTCCATATGTTTTTAATATTAATCATTTATTTAAGTTTTAAATGTGACTTGTTTATCAATACATGCTTTCATGAAATGTTGAAGTTTTGTAGCAGATTGTGACAATATCGAAGTAAACTAAAGAAAAAAGAATATACATAATTAAAAATGATGTGATGTTATTTATGGAGGCTAATTATCTGCACGAGGGATATAGACCCTAGGAGAGAGTGCCCTCCGTAGAGGTCTTTCTAAGGGAACCTAACCCGTATTTATGCAAGGTTACCCAATATTCGAAAAAACAAACAAACACAGAAAAGTCCAAACGGTTAGGCCGATAAGCGCAATTGGGTATAAACCTAGCACCTCTCGTCCACCAGCTTCGAGAGCACAACCTCTCAGCCACTGGTGGGCAAATAAAAAAAAATCTAGTTTTTTAAATTAGTTTATCTTTCACTTTAGAAAAAAATTAAAGCATAAATAAAAAAATAAAAAATAATAATTACAATAATAAGACCAAATTAATACAGATTTTAAAACCAATATTTAACTGAGAGTTTTTTTCGGGGGAGGGGCTGCGTATTGTTCGGAGAGCTGAAAGACCCCCCCCCCCCTTCTCAACATACACACAGAAGCTGCAATAAATTTTCCAAGAGAAATATGCCTGAATTCAACAGTGTTTTGTAACGGATTTTATTTAAATTAAAATTTGTCTTTTTTGTGCATTAATTATTTTTTATATTTATTTACACAAACCAGCATAAATTTGTAAAAGTTTATAAGCAAAAAATATAGATTAGAAAAAATAAGATTTTTAAAAAGATCAATGCGATTTTCTAAAAATAATCTAAGATTTCATTGTTATTAACAATTCCATATAGTGTCAACCACTAAAGCATTGCATAGTTCTAGTTACTCTTTCATACATGCGGACAATTTGTTTACAAAGTTCCTTTATAGCTGTTCTATAAAGCAAAAAAAAAAAAAAAAAAATCAGTATTCATTTATGGAGATCTGATTTGTGGACAGTTAATAGCAGCACAATAATAAAATTATTTTACAATGGGTTCTCATTTATCACAAAAAAGTTAATAATGAAAAGTAATAGAAAATAAAATAATTTATCGATGAAGTGGTCAATTTTCTCTGTGTTTTAAAAAACGATCCGCAAATCTCGCCAATTGCCGCTGCTGGTAACCCCACGAAACGCGCCAACTGATTGACTCGTGTCGTGGATCTTACAAATTTGATTCACACCGGCGGAACACTGTTTTTGTACGGCCAACACCTCGTTCGTCTTTGGGATGTAAGCGGCTGAAATTTACCTCGATTACTTGGATTAATATCGTATTTTAAGGTAAGTAATGAAAATGCTTTCATGAACTCTTTCTATTTTTGTTTGAATATCTATTTATGGATTCATAGTAAATCAAGGGGAAAAAAAGTGATTTGTAAAGGGCAACCATGCGAGCTTAACTGAACACCTGTTATAAATCATATTTTATTTATTAAAAGGACGATAGACTTGGAATAAACAAAAACCGAGCAAAACATAAAAATCTATGTTTTTAATTTAAAAAGTACCTGTATATTTGAAGAAAATGTATTTTTAATTTTTATTAGAACTTAATAAGTTACAAAAAATACCCTATAATGCACGTTTTACGTTTAGTTTTAAAATGCGATTTCTTTTTTCTTCAAAATTCTTAATATTTTTAAGAGGTACAACAAACTGTTTATACAATTTGGAATGTTGATTTATTATTAAGTTTCTCAAATAAATGATAAAAGTTATTAACATGTAAGTTTTGAATGAGTTTTTCCGTGTCAGTTTTTCGTTTATTTTTTAAATAACTGTCAGTCAGATTTTGAGATTTTTCTTTTTTTTTTGCACAAACTTTTCGGTAGTTAAAATAAATAAATACTAATAATGAATAATGGAGAAAATCGATTGCAAATTGAAACGTATGAAACTATTTATTTTCTTGTTGTTGTTATTTAGAAAAAAATATGTATATATTTTTAAATTTTCAGTAAATTAAAATCCCCCCCCCCACCGTTTCACCAAGGCCTGCGCATATATAACGTTATCATTTTAGGGGGGGGGGGGCGAGTTTGGGACAGTCTGGAATATAATATCATCAGATATTTCTAGAGGTGGGAGGGGGAGGAGAGGACTTGTCTTTTGATGATATTATAATTTTTTATGCAGACAAAATTTTCTCATTACATTTGTAACTTGGTCTTTGGGGGTGTGCATATATAACGTTATCATTTTAGGGGGCAGAAGGGTCTGGCACATGATATCGTAAGATATCGTTTGGGGGATATCTCTTTTGATATCGATATCATTTTTGATCCAATCAAAAATTTTCTTTCTATTTGTAAATTGGTCTTTGATTCAAAATAGTACATTATCCTTTTTATTTGATTATCTATTTTTATGAAAATACAAAGTATTATTAAAATCGCAAAATTATTTAATTCTAAAATTCAGAATACTCCAACTTTTGACCTTCCTATTCTTCTTCATACAAGTGTATGCATATATAATCACATTTCGAAAAATTATAGGTGAAACATATTTGAAATGAAGTTTGTCTTTACTGATAAATAAAAGGAAACAAAAAATGTTGTCTACTTTCTTTTTTTTTTATACGAATTTATCTATACATCACCCCTTCTTTCGTTCGGAACAAGTGAAACAAGATTTTATTACTGTTGAATGCATTAAGTACAGTGTTGAATTCAGAAACTTTCCTCCGGGAGGGATGGGGGGGAATTTCACTTTTCGACCACCGAAAGTGCAAAATTTAAACTTTTCCGGGGGGGGGGGAGGAATATCCCCCCGGGTCACCCCCTGAATTCAACACTGATTAAGTAGCAAAAAGCTGCAATAAAATACTTTTAAATAGTAACTGTTTCTTTTAAGTGTTATTTGATATATATAAACTGATATTTCATTGACTTCTCTTCATTCGAATCAATAAGGTATGCGAAAAATAAATCTAACCAATTTTGTATGTCACTTCAAGTAAAAGAAATAAATTCATAAAAATAAAAAAATAAAATTACTTTGATAACGATATCATTATTGCGGGGGGATGGAGTTCGAAGTATGATAAGGTTTGATATCGGAAGGGGGGGGGGGCGGAGGCGGTCCAAAATTATCAAAAAGTTGATACCGACACCGTTACATTTGCACAGCCCCTTTAGGTCAAAATAGTAAATATTTTAGCTTTTTTTTTAGTCTCTTATCAATTTTTATGAAAATACAAAATTATTATTAAAATCATTAAATGATTTTAAAATTATAAAATGGTGGAATTACAAGCATTTTAAATTGCTAAATTTTCTTACTAGTTTTCAACTTGTGGTGTTGTTTTTGATGTCCGTTCTTCCATGACGTTTTAAAAAAATACCTTCATTTTACAATAGCAAAAAAATTTCGAACTCTGTTGAAATTGTCACTAAAACTTCTTTGTTACCCACAAAATAAACATTTTTAAAACATGTGAGTTGAAGGTTTCCCTATTGTTTTTCACTTAGGAGCTGTGCATAAAAAGTGTTAGCATTTTAGGGGGAAGGGGGGTTCTGACACATGATATCGTGAGATAACTCAAGTGGGAGGGAGGGGGGGTGTTGTCTTTTGTTAATGATATCATTTTTGATCCAATTAAATTTTTCCTTTATTTGTAACATGGTATTTTGTTCAAAATAGTATGTTATCCTTTGTTATCGTCGGGTATCTATTTTTATGAAAATACAAGGTTATTATTAAAATGATTAAATTTCAATAAAAATATTTCTAAAATATGAACTCTTCCAACATTGTTATTCCTATTCTTTTTCATATCTGTATGCCTATATAGCATTATTCGAGAAAGCCTACGAGGAGCATATTTGAAATGAAGCTTGTGATAAATTGTGATGTAATAAGCTAATAAATTATAGAGAAAGAGAAAGAATGTTGCCCACTTGTTTTGTTGATAATGATTTCTGTCTGCCCTCCTCCATTCGGCGCAAGTGTAATAAGACTTTATTATTGTTGAATGAATTATGTAAGAAAAAACTGTTATAAAATACTTTTACATAGTAACTTTTCTTTTAAGTGTTATTGGATATAAAGTGATATTTTATTGAATTCTCTTCAATTGAATCCATTGAGTATGCGAAAAATAAATGTAACCAATTTTGTATATCATTGAAACAAATAAAAGAACAAAAAAAATCTAAAAAAAAAAGCACTTTGATAACGATGTCATTACCGTTTGGGGGGGGGGGGGGTTCAAGGGAGGATTACGTATGATATGGCAAGGGATGGATGGAGGGGGGGGGGGTCCAAAATTACCAAAAAGTTGATAACGTTATGTTTACACAGCCCCTTTCTGAATAAAATAGTATTGTAATAATGTGTATATGTGCGTGTGTGAGTAAATACTTGTATCGCCAAGATGGCTAGTGCCACGACAGTGGCGTAGCTATTATGGTTGACGCCCGGGGCGGTTGTAAATGGTGTCACCTCACCTCCCTCAACCACCATGATGTCACTTCCCCCCTATCTTTCATATTTTTTCAATCACCAATCTACATTATTATAAAAAATGATCATATCATTCCGGATTTCCTTTTTGTCCTCCGGCATAAAAAAATGCACATGAGCTACTCATCACTTATCCCATAGTCCTCATAAGTCAATACGGTGTCTATGTGTTAAAAAAAAAAAATCTTTTAAAGTTTGCCTTTTGCTATTCACTCGTTGGTTTTTGTTCCCTGGTGCACATCTTATTCAGGCACCCCATTCTGTATTTTTCACATTCTCAAAGAAAAGGAAATTAACTCTGATGCGTCGTCGATAGAAATTTCATTTTATTCCAGAACTTTTCCCCAAAATCCTATAAGATTAGGTATATATATTTACAAATAAAGATTGGGTGTCCCCCCCCCCCCTAGAGGTTGACATCCGGGGCGGAGCACCCCCTCCGCCTCCCGATAGCTATGCCACTGTGCCCCCGATTTACACGAGGCGTCCCCATTCTCAAATTCAAGACTGTCCCGCATAATCACTGCGCGGGTCTCCAAATGCCCAGAATTTTCATGCTTGCACAAATTCGTTAAAAATATTTCTCTTTTTTTCTCATGTCATTCGTTAGTCTCTATCGATTGTAATTTAATGCAGCAAAACTTGCAAAGAGAACCTGTCTGTAAAGGAAATTGCTTATAATCTTTTTCATGGGAATGCCTTATAAATCTACCTGTCTAAAACGGAATTTGTTTTGGTTCATAGAGATTTTGTTTTCTCTTAATTTGTGTTAACTTAATTTTGTTTTACTGTACTTTATTCAGTAAACCCTGTAAAGATTAATTTTTATTAATTTTTTTTATTAAATTTTCTGTTATAGATGGATACTTTATATGCATTAACACTTTATTTTTAATTTAAACTTTATTATTATTTTTTAATTTGTATTCCTATTAAGCTTTGTTATATATTTTAAAGACACTTGAATCATTCTTACGTATTTTATTTTTAATTCTTGTTCTTTTTTTTTTTAAAATGTTTTTAACTTTTACTTAGTATTTCTTTTAAATATTCTGGAATATATTAAAGACATTTTAAATTTTCGTATAAAATATTTCTGTTTATTTTTTATTTTATTGAACTTTGTACAAATCTTTAACCTACTTTAAATTTTCCTTTATATTTTAACGACACTTTAAATTAATTTGTGCATTTTACTTTTTAATTCTTATTCTTTTTAAAAATTCTCATAATTTAGACATAATTTAAAACTTTCTTATTTTTTTACATTTTAATTCGTTGCTTAACTGAACTCTTTAAAAATATATTTAACTTTTAATTCGTAGTTTTATTAAATTTTCTATTATAGATTCACTTATATTAACTTTATTTTTAAGGATATATTTATGCTTTAAATTTTCCTAAAAATGGCTTCTACTTAATTTCTATTCTGCTTTGTTATATATTTAAAAGACATTTTAATCTTTCTTATATATTTTAAAAACTTTAATTTTTCCTACATATTTTATTTTTTAATTCTAATTAACAATCTTTATCTATTTAATCTTTACTTCTTATTTCTATTAAATTTTCTAATATTGCAAAAACCTTTTTAATTTTTTAAAATATAAAATTTTAACTATTATTATTATATTTATTACTTTTTGAATTAATAGTTTATATATATATTAACATTTTATTTCTAATATATATTTATGCTCTAAATTTTCTTAAAAATTTCCTCGAGTTAATCTTTTTTTTTTTATTGAGTTTCGGTACATATTTTTAAAACACTTTAAAACTTCTTTAATATTTTACTTTTTATTTCTTATTCACATTAAATATTTTCTTATTAAGTATTTAACGTTCTTCCCATCTATTAACTTTTCTAATATTGTTAAAAACTATTAACTTTTTAAAAAATAATTTTAACAATTCTTATTTTATTACATTTTATATATTAACATTTTATTTCTAATATATATTTACACTTTAAATTATTTTATAACCAGGGGTGTAGTCGTAAAAATAACCGAGGACATACGCTCTAAGCAGAGGGTATACGCTCAAGGCAGAGGGTATACCATAGAGTGTGTATACTATAGCTTTCAGGAGAAACAGAAGGTATACAGTGCTCGTTTAAAAAAATCCAGAAGGTATACGGCGTATACCCCCGTATAACATCCACTACATCCCTGTTTATAATTTATCTCTATTTAATCTTTAAAATATATACCAAACTTTAATAAGAATACTCTCTCTAAATTTGCTTACATATTTTGCTTTTTAATTCATATTTTTTGTGTATTTAACTTTTATTTCTTATTTTTATTAAACATTTTATTACGTATTAAAGACTTCTTACATTTTGTGACATTTTGCTTTTTAATTTTTTTCTTATTAAGCTTTGTTAGTTTTAAATTTCTTTAAACTTTTATATTTTAACGAAACTTTAAAATTTTTGTTATATTTAACTATCCAATGTTTAGCCTTATTAAATTTTCTATCATTTTAGACACTTCAAGACCGGTGGCTTTTACACAAATTTTATTCTTGAACCACTTAAAACTATATTTTAAACAATTTTAAAACTTAAATATCTTAATATTCACTCCATAACTTTGGGGTATTCTAATAGGTTGATTTTCACTTATGTAATTAAATCATTTTACTGTGATGATTATTCATTCAGTTTGCCTAGAATTAGTTTAGTCTCCACAAAAAATTCACATCAGGATATCTCAATTCAAAAATGCAAAAAATAAATGCATATCGGTTACATTATGTTCGAAAGGATGTAACTTGTAAATCATTAAAATGCGCTTGGAACTATTTTTTTCCCTTGGTAACGAAATACATTTGATTTTCCCTGTAATTGAACTATAAATGACATTTTTCATAAAATTTGAAATAACTCGACAAAAGTTTGCAACGATTATAAAATTTCGAATCATTCGGTTGATTCGTTTTGGCACTGTTATATGCGGACAGACGATGAACCAGACGACGACTATAGGTATTGCATATTTCTATATATTCATGCATCTAAAACAAGTTGGAAATTGCACGTGAAGCGTAGCAAATGAGGTGCGTTCGTACTTCAATGAAATTAAAAAAAAAAAACAGATCTTGGTTTTATAGTATACAGTACTTCGGATACAATATAGTGGTAGAAATCTTTTGCATGTTCCTGTAAATACTATCTACTTTTTATTATACAGGAAGTAACTTGTATTAAACCGCAGCAACGTATATAATTTCCATAAAATATGAAATAGTTTAATGTAATTAAAACATGCCCCAAACAATATACCATAATGCATTGTTATACTTTTGAGTAGCGCTGTAAAATACTAATAAATATTCTTTGTATCATAAATTGTACAGAATGTATATTTTAGTATCTGCTTCATAGATTCTTGTCAATTCTATTTTATTCGAAAGAGTGTAACATTATAAAATGTACTTGAAACTATTTTTTTCCTACTGACCGTAGTATGATGGAATACTTTTGATTTTCCCTGTAATTAAATTATACATCCGATTTCCACAAAATTTTAATTGACTCGACAAAATTATGCAACAATAGTATATTTTAAATCTCAAACGATTTGGTTGGATAGTTTTTGCTCTATAATATAAGGACAGACGGACGGATTGAACGATGACTATAACTTGATGTAATCCTGTGCAACGAGAATATCAATTTCATAAAATATTAAATAGTTTAATACTATTAAAATGCGTAGCAAACAATGTCTCAATATATAATTATACAATGGAATACTTTTGTGTGGCCCTGTAAATGAATAAGAAATATTCTTTGCACCACAGATTGTACAGAATGTATATTATAATATATACTTCATAGATGCATATCAACTTTATTATGTTCGAAACAGTGTAAGACCATTAACACATTCGCTGCCGATCACGCGCCAGCTCGTGATATGGCGCCAACATTAAGGGGCCACTCGCGCGCCAGCGCGTGATGTGGGGTGACGTCCAATAGCCAGTCACGCGCTGGCGCGGGAAAATCTTTTACTTATTCTTTGTTGTAAAAAGTAAATCGGCTTCTTGGGAAAACCCACTTCTACAGTACGGCATTAACTATCATCACATCTTCACGTAAGCGGCAGCGAACGTGTTAAAATGCACTTGAAACTTTTTTCCCCATTGACCGTAATGTATCGGAATGCTTTTGGTTGCCCCTGTCATTAAACTATACATATAATTTTCATAACATTTGAAATGACTCGACAAAATTATGTAATAATTATACATTTTAAACTTCAAACGATTCGGTTGGCTGGTTTTTGGGTTTGAACGACTACTATAGGTGCAACGTATTTACATAATTACGACTGCATCTAAAAGGGCATTGGTGCAGCTGAAAGTATTTATTTCAAACAATCTCCGGCTCCCAATCAGATTTTTTAAAACGACACGAGTCGCTGTACGGGCTGACAGATGGATGGACAAATTCAATTCTTAAACACTTTTCAACTAATATCGGAAAGTGTTAAAAAACAGATGAAACTACAAATCTTCACGATCCGTTCGTGAGCATTGACTGTGTTTCGGAGAGATAAATGGATTTTTATAGTCGGAATAATTCTTTGAATTTCCAGCCGTGATGGAATCCAAACTGATTCATTCCCGGAGATAAGGTTACTTTGGCAATCTTCTATCTAACCTTGGTATTGGACCCTGACATAGCGGCGTTTTCAATATCCAGTGAACAACCTTTGGAAGTTCCATGAATTATTTATTGCATTGTTACAGTTACTTGCGATCGGTTCGTATACTCAATAGAATCAGGTAAGATTTTGTGGGAACCTGTGTTCTTTTTGGTTAGGGAAAGTATAAAAATTAAGAATAAAATATCTAGTTGCCCAAAATTGCATTATGTCACTCGCAGGGCCGTAGCTAAGGGGGCGCTATGGGCGGCTCAGCCCCCTTAAAATATTTTGAGCCCCCCCCCCCTGGAAAAAATTCCACGGTCACTAAAGGAATTTCTGTTCTGAAAATTCAAATGATATGCCTTTCAAAAATCTAATTTAGTTTCGAGATCTTTTCACAATTTTGCAGAGTTACGAAACTGTATCTAAAATAAGTGTTTCAACACTCCCTCATCTTATTTGTACATAGGAAGCTAACATGATGTTTAATTTTACACCAGTACTCAAAAATTTCATCATCATGTATTTTTCTTAGCATAAAATGAAGTTATTACAACAGTTTAATAAGAAACATAGTACCTACAATGTGAATATGCACAAATTTATCTTTCTGCCACAGAGAGAGAGAGAGAGAGAGAGAGAGAGAGAAATATGAGCCCCCCCCCCTAAATTCTCTTGACTCCCCCCCTATCGTTCACTTCTAGCTACGGCCCTGGTCACTCGACCGCAAGAAATAGTGACACATCTTGGCATCATCGGTACTACTTGATTATATGAGCCTTTTTCAAATTTCGCTTACACATGCTGTTCAAGAGTAAAAAGAAGAAAATTCGAATATTATATTTAAAGTTAAATAAATAAATTAATATTTAAAGTTTGGTTTCAGCTATGCATTAACTAAAAAATACTGTATAGAATATTTCTAACATGAAAAATTTAAAAAATCAATAAACATTTTGGAGATATAAATCTTTAAAATTATGATTCTAATGCTCGTATTCGAAATCTACTTCAACCTAGAAAACCTCGGTCGAACGCTGAAATGAAATTCATGATGACATTTGATTGGACATTATCAAAAAGATGTCCAATCAGGATTAAAAGTGAATACCGTTTGAGCGTTCGACCGAGGTTTTCGATATAACTCGGAGTCGAAGTAATTGGTGAATATGAGTGTAAGCAAAAATGCTGTCCCATTCGAAGTTGAATGTAATTGTTATTTTTTTTAAATCTAATTCAAATTTTTTAAATAACAAGGTTTAATTATTTTAAATATGAACTGTTAGTGCTCTATAAAAATGAAAAAAAATTGTTTACAAGAGATATTTTCTTTAAGAAATTAACAGAAATATTTTGTCCCATACTTTGTGTCAAGTCCGTTATCTTGTGATTATTTTAGTCAAAATAGGTTTCGAATGCTGCCTAAAGTTAGCAGCTAATATTCGGGCCATTGTTTACTCTTCAATTGTGAAGCAATGCAATAGTGGCAAGAACAAGCTTTCATCAAAGTTGGTATTTTTTTTTTTTTTTTTTTTTTTTTTTCGCTGTCAAGTCTGTTACCATAAATTTAAATATTCAAATAATGATTTTTGCACTTTTTTAATTAAATATTGTTTACTAAATAGTTTCAGATGGTATGTGTATGATTATCTAAGTTAGAAATTATACAAGCTAGTTCATTTCTAATAGTTTTATTTGAAATGTCAAGTCCGTTACACCATGAAATGTAAGCGAATGTTGAAAATGACCCGTTTCGTCAAATGGGCCTTATTGGGAATCTGGGTTCGAGTGGTATTTTACCATCGGTATTCCCAATCGAATGTTGGGATGGGATTTTTATTTATTAGTATAAACATATTAATAAAGATGCCGAAATTTTGTGCAGTGTACAGATACACAAACAAGTCGAGTGATAAATTCTGCAAAGAAAATGTTTCTTTTCATAGCTTTTTTATTAAAAAAGGATGGCACAGATGTCATATGCGCGCCACATTGGCGCGATAGTATAGCTTGTTTTATAATTATCACTCACTTTTTGAATCGATCATGCCAGATAATTATAAACAGTTAAGTTCTATAGCAATGAGTAAATAAAAAGTCTCATTTGAGCCGGTTTAATTCAAATCAATGAGTCATGTTGAAATTTTCCTAAAGATAAGAAACATGATTTTTGTAATGTAGATAATTTCGATCTGGCCGAATTTTCGGCAAAACTTTTCGCGAAAAACAACGAATTTATGGTAAAACTCGGATTTTTCTGCCGAAAACGAATTTTCGGAGAAACTCTGATTTTGTGCCGAAAACGAAATATACTTTTTGGTCGATCTCTAATACCGAGAAATCTCAAGAAAAAACAATTTCCAATCTGTCAGTGAACAACACGTTTACTTATCACATTATCAGTGAACGACGCGTTTACTTATCATATTACTTATCATTTTCCCCATTTCACGATTGATATAGCAATTCATTCATTGTCTAAAAATTGTCTGCTAATCGGTTATGTAACTTGACTTGCAGTTTTCTCAACTCTTTTTAGGCGCGTTCATGATTATGTAAATACGTAGCACCTATAGTTGTCGTTCAGTCCGTCTGTCGGTCCGCATATAACAACACTAAAACTACCCTACCGAATAGTTTGAAATTTAACACATAATTATTACATAATTTTGTCGAATCATTTCAAATTTTATGCAAATCGGATCAATATATCAACGACAGGGACAATCAAAAGTATTCCGTTACATGACGGTCAATGGGGATAAAAGTTTCAAATGCATTTTAATGGTGTTAAACTTATTCGAACATAATAAAATTGATATGAATCTATGAAGTACATATTATAATATACATTTTGCACAAACTGTGATGCAAAGATAATTTTTTTATTGATTTACAAGGCCACACAAAAGTATTCCATTCCATATAATGGTAATGGTTCTCCCTATATTGGTATACATTGTTTGGTGCGTGTTTTAATTATATTAAACTGTTTCACATCTTATGAATATGATAAATATGTTGCTGAGGTGTAATAAGAGTTACTATTCCTGTATATTTACAGGAAAACAGAAAGGTTTCGACCACTGTATCCACAGTACTGTCTACTATAACAGCAAGATTTGAATATATTTAAAACTTCGTTATCGTACGAACGCACCTCATTTGCTACAGTTGACGTGCAATTTACTATTGGTTATGGGGGTGCATTCGTAATTACATAAATACGTAGCAGTTATAGCCGTCGCATCGTCTAGTTTGTCCGTCTGTCCGCATACAACAGTGTTAAAACTACCCAGCGGAATGCTTTGGAATTTTAAATATATAATTGCTACAGAATTTCGCCGTGTCGTTTAAAATTTTATGAAAATTGGAAGTACAGTTCAATGACGGGGGCAGTCAAAAGTATTATGTTACATTATGACAGATAATGAAAAAAATTGTTTCAAGTGCATTTTAATGATGTTAAATACATTCGAACGTAATAAAATTGATATGCATTTATGAAGGGCACTAAAACATATATTTTGTAGCGTATATGTAGTGCAAAAAAATGTTACTTATTCATTTACAGGGCTACACAAACGAATACCATTAGATAATGGCATAGGAGAAAACATTGTTTCGAGCGTATATTAATTATGTTAAACTATTTCACATGTAATAAAATTAATATACGTGCTGAAGTTTGTTACTAGTTATTTCTTGTACAATAGAAGGAGCATAGTATTTACATGGACACACGAGCGATTACAGGATCAGTTTAAAAATATTCGGTTACATTACAGACAATGGAAAAAAAATAATTCCAAGTGCATTTTACTGATCTTACACTCTTCCGAATGTAACACTCATTCTATCAAGATATGAATACGTATTTATAAACTGATTATCGTACAAATGCACATCATTTGTAAGTTTGACGTAGAATTTCAAACATGTTTAAAAAAAAATCACACCATATATTTGAATATTTATAAACTAGCCGCTCCTGTTGTCCGGGTCTATGATAATAAACTTAAGTATACCTATATAGCCAATGCTGAATTAGTTTCAGGTTTTTATAAGTATTTAAAAACTGTCCAAATGTTTCTAGAATTTTATTTACGTTATTTAAAATATACGCATGTGATGGCCGTGTAATTAAGTTCGTGTTAAATGTGATAGTTACTGGTAAAAAAAAAGCATGGTAAAAATGGAAAGAACGTATTCGGCAGAACTGCTTTAATTCTACGGGTTTTTATTTCCAAACTGATTATTTTAATCCTAAATCCTAATAATTTTAGACCAAAATTTTACACCAACAGATTAGTATATTGTTCTCAGGGATATGTTTAGGAAAATTTTAGGTCCTTTAAAGAACCCTTCACAATTTTTTTTTATCTCCAATCTGGACCCTTCACAAAAAAATTTATTTCCAAACAGGACCCTTCAAAAAATATTTTATCTCCAAACAGGACTTTTCACACTCTTTTTTATCGCCAAACAAGACTTTTCACAAATTTATCTCCAAACAGAACTTTTCATTTTTTTTTAAATCTCCAAACTGTACTCTTCATAATTTTTTTTAAATCTCCAAACAGGATCCCTTCACAAAATTTATCTCCAAACAGGACTCGTCACATTTTTTTTTAATCCCAAAACAGGACCCTTCACAAAAATTTTTATCTCCAAACAGGACCCTTAAAAAATATTTTATCACAAAACAGGACCCTTCACAAAATTTTTTATTTCCAAACAGGAACCTTCAAAAAATATTTTATCCCAAAACAGGACCCTTCACAAAATTTTTTATTTCCAAACAGGACCCTTAAAAAATATTTTATCCCAAAACAGGACCCTTCACAAAATTTTTTATTTCCAAACAGGAACCTTCAAAAAATATTTTATCCCAAAACAGGACCCTTCACAATTTTTTTTATCTCCAAACAGAATCCTTCAAAAAAATATTTTATCCCAAAACAGGACCTTTCACCAAATTATTTGTCTCTTAGACTTTTCACAGGGTTTTTCCATCTTCAAATTGAACACTTTTGAAAAACTTTATCATATAAAAATAAAATCTGGTCAGTAAATAAACAGTTGAACTCGCCGAAGAACATATTATTTAACTTTTTTACATATACAGTAGACTCCCTCAAATCCGCAAAGCTTGGGAACTGTTGTGTTGGGTTCTTTTTATTAAATTTCTGCAACAGCTCATTATTTTAATTAATTGCAATTTCTGCTCAGCAAATTATACTTAGTTAATATAGATCAATAAATATTCTTCAGCTTTATTAAAGAATTAAAATGAGATCCGGGTCAAATTTCCAATCACATGAATCCTGTTGTTGGTTTAATTAAATAAACTAGATGCTTATATATAAAAAAAAAGAATTAATTAAGTTAAGATTACACCAGATAACATTAAGAAATCATTAAAATAAACAAACTAAACGACAAATTAAAACGATTAAAAGGATAAACACAAATATCATTTAAGATTCTTTAAAATTTAATAAATACAAATAAACAAGAAAGAACACAGCAAGATTCTCAATCTGACCCAGTCTCAAGTACTAAACCTTGATCTGCAGTAGAACCCAACATTTATCAATGTTGATTCCTGAGATATTAAACTCACACTAACAATTTAAAAATACAAGATTCAATCTAACATTATAAAAGAGAGAAGAAAAACCCTGAAATCCTTCTTATTTTCAAGAAGGCAAAGAAAGATATAATTTTGAATAAATTAAAAAACTAGAAATAATAAACATAAACACCCCAGAAATCAACAATGATACTTTCGACCAATTTCGTATAGTGTTAGTACATCTGCTTTAACTTCTCCATTTTTTTTTTTCTCCTTTTATTTTGTTTATAAGATAAGTTAATTCATTTAAAATCAAGTGAATTTCTTAACAGTTTTTGCTTAAAAAAAAAAAATCTATTACTTAGTCAAATATCTTTACTCAGTTTAAGCAATAGTATATTAATTAATCAGTGTTAATATGATTTTTAATTATTTATTAAATTATTTTTTTTATTTTTTTTAAAAAGTTATTTAAAAGTTCTAAATAAAAGAAATAGGTAATGGTTGAAAATTACTTTTACTTCCAAACATTTAAAGAAACTACTTTAATTTTATGGTATTACAAAACTTAGTATAGTTATTTCGATACTACAGAGGTTAAAATTCAATTAAATTAATATCAAGGTAGGATAAATAAAAAAAAAAACTAAAAAAAAACTATACTAAAGCATATCCCTTATATATACATTCTCCTTTATTTAATTTAACAAACAAAAACAAAAAAAAAACATCTGAATTCACTAATACAACTTTTGTTGTAAACATAAGGAAATACTAAATCACTACAAGATTAATCACTAGGATAAAAAAAATCGTTTAAGATTAAATACATAATATATCTCTTACCAGCAGCTGAATTCTTTCATTTACCCATTTTGGGTATTTATCATTTATATGATGGACAACAGTACACAAAATCTTCCATGCACTAGAGCAACAGTCTCTAAGCAGAATTCCCAGTGTCTATACTCAGTTTAAGCAGCAGCTGAGTTCCTTCATTTACCCATTTTGGGCATTTTTTCATTTATATGATGGGCAATAGCACACAGAGTCTTCCATGCACTAGATCAACAGTCTCTACACAGAATTCCCAGTGTCTATACTCAGTTTAAGCAGCAGCTGAATTCTTTCAAGTTTTTGTCTTAGACCGCTAATCATTCCACCGCTCACGGTGAAGGCTAAATCGGAGGGGATATTCTTTCACGGCAAGATCTCGGCTCTCTCCGGCAGGTAGCATTTCTTCCTGACTTACACTTGGAGTGTTTTCTCTTTAGACTGCTAATCTCGAAGAACTCTCAAGATCTCGGCTCTCTCCGGCAGGTAGCATTTCTTCCTGACTTACACTTGGAGTGTTTTCTCTTTAGACCGCAAATCATTCCACAGCTTACGGTGAAGGTTAGAACGGAGGAAACATTCTTTCACGGCAAGCTCTCGATTCTCTCCGGCAGGTAGCACTTTTTCTTGACTTACTCACGACGTGCTTTCTCCTAGACTCCCAATCTCCAAGAACTCTTTTGGCCTCCCCTCTCCCAGATTAAAAAACAGGGGAGGGGGGGGGAGACAAGACTTATCCGCAATCGTTTACTAGATGCTCTCCATACGAAGCTCTGACCAAGACTCCCTTTATTTCCAAACAACCAATTGCACGTCCCTCTGCAAATCAAAAGGGGCACCAAAAACTAGGAAGACTAATGCTTTCCCCTTTCTCTCCTGTTCCTAGAGTCCATCTCATTGGCCAATGCAATATTCACCCTCTCTCATGACCAAATATGGTCATGGCTTGCGTCCCCTACCCTCAATCACGTGGTCAGATAGCAGGGACAGTTGTCTCTAAGTTTTGCACCTGCTTGCAAACCAGTGCTCGCCGATATCCGTGAATTTGCCCTATTATCTCAAATCGGTCATAAAAACTTTAAGGGTCTGGGAAAATATCTACTCCGCCTCAAATGACAGTCAACGTTTGTCATGGGTTATAAAATTTTAGGGTACTATTCATTCACGTACGCAAGCAATAAACTATGCGTGTGGGCCAATTTTTAACAAGGCTGAATATATGCCCTTTACAAACAAGCCAGAAGCTACTCTTCTTCGAAAAAAATTAACAAAGGACCACTTTACTCAAATAGTACAATAATTCCAGGACAGTAAAAGCATTCGTACGAACGGGTGTTATTTACGCTAGATAAGGGGATGGGAAACTTTCACTTTCATACACAACAATGCCTTTATTCTCGTGAGAACGATCATAAAAATAAATAGAAAAAGGGAATGTCCAGGGTTTTCGCTACTAAGAAAAAAAAGAATAATTTTAAATATGAGATACATAAAGCATTATAAAAAGCCGTATTAACAATATCTTAACAAGAGTTCTTTTTAACTTAGGAATATTAAAATAATTTATACAAAAAAAATATTACTAAAAAAAAAACATAACAAGAGCTCCCCCTCGTTGAAAAAAAAAATAAACATTATTAGTTTTGAACAAAAACAAGAATTTTATTTTTTTTTAGCTAAATGACCACATAAGGTCAGTTAAAGAAAGTCCTAAAAAAATTTAAAATTAAATCCAAAATGAAAGAAAAGATTAAATAAAAAAAAACAATGCAGTACCCCGGTTGAATAGTAGAATGAAGATAATCGCCTAGAACAGATCAGACGACGACCCGAAAAGTTGATAACGTCACCCTACTAAGCTACCACACCAACTCTGCACACCGGAAATGCTAAGTTGAAGCTTGGGCAAAACATCTAGAAGTTAAACATATACTAGGGCCTAAGATGCTATTCAAATCTACACTATATACCTGGCATACTTAATTAAATCTCCACATCTGCTATACCGTCAAGAATACCAACACACTGGGATATCCCTATCTGCTAACACCTCTGTAAAAAGAAAAAAAAAATATCCCTAAAAAAATTCCACAAGTAGAGTGCAAGGAAGAGTTGTCCAGTGAATAAAAAGATTAAAAATTTTTTTTTAAAAAATTTTGAATCCTGTGAGCAGGATAGAGCCAAAGGACCGAAACAATCAATTTCTGAAAAAATACAATAGATATACTACTTGCCAGCTGTAGGTATCACAAATATATACATATAATAGCACGATAACATTTTGTATACACATACACAAAACAAAAATAGCAATAACCTTTCAGTACATCTATAGGGTACACATAAAAAAAAACAGTACTAATACCTGTTTATATTCAGTGGCATAACATGTGCATATAAACAAAAAAAAAACAGTTCAATGACTTGTAACGGTGACACAGTATTACATAAGTGTATGGGCATTTTATATCACAGCATTATAATTATATAGGTTACCTTGTGTAGCCTAGACTGATAATTGTCTGCCTTAGTTATTATCAATGGGTAAATATTCCATAAACTAATAGTAACTAAAAAAAAATTCATAAAATGCTACACATAATACTTAAAATGAACTGATAATTTCACAATAGAGTTCGCCAATTTCATTGACAAGTACCACTAATTTTTTAAAATACCCAATTTACACAAACAATGGGTATATTGTTAGAAAAATCACATGAAATAACAAAACAGACTATATAAATAAAATATATACATATATAATACACATAAACCAGATAATATATCTGTGGGCTGTGGGGTGTACACTACCTGTATCTAAAATCCCCACTTTCCAAATAGAGAACTAATATCAAAAATATCCAAAAAAAATACAAAGTTAAAAGAAATGCAAAAAAAAAAATAAAAATAAAAATAAAAGGTGAACTACATTCCTAACAGTACCTATACTATATACAAAAAGGGGCAATAGGAATACGCAAGCATCACATGTACTGCTACCAAATCTCTACTCCACAATTTCCTGACCTGAAATCTGTGTCATATATGCACTACATTTGCACGTGTCTTTCCCCCCCCCCCCCCCGCCAATTTGGCATTGGATATGTGTGCCAAGGAGAAGATCCGTTTAATAAATTTATAACAATTGTTAAGGAAATAAAATGGGAAAAATAAAGTTTTCAGTGAAATGTGCTGATACAACTGCATGTATTCAATATGGCTATAAGTATTAATATTTATGAATTACTATGAAAATTATATTTAGAGTTTTGTTACCTATTAAGTTCATTATTTATAACTGTTTATTTATTGTTTCCTGTCTTATTAAATTCATGCTTATTTACTGTTATTTTTTATTTTAATTCTTTAAATTATTTTTATTGTATACTATATCAATAATTATTTATATCAAACTATCATTTATTTTATTTCCTTTTTTAAAATATTAGAATCTTTCATTTTTTTTCACGTTATTTTATTTTTATATTGCAATAAAAAATCACATACTACTATTGCATGCAATTTGTAACTTATATTCAAAAGCAAAATTTTCGCCAAATTGGCGGAGGAGAAAAGCACGTGCAAATGTGATGCGCATATGACATCTGTGTCGACTTTTACGCAAACGTCATTACGCGATGTTTCGTTCTTTTTACCACTTCCTGAAATGTTTCATTTAATTTTTTCTCAAAATCAATTTTTCACGCAATCTAGCAATCAGAAATTCTCTCTAAAATCATCTAAAAGATGTTTTCCTCACGCGTGACTTGGGACTCATCAGATTTTGCATTATCTGATTCGTGGAACAGGTGCTTTCAACGAAGACAAAAGAGAATCAAAGCGAAAAAAAGAGATTGTAATCAACATTCATATCATAAATCTGCGATGTTCTAATTCTTGAAGATACTTCGATCTGTACCAGAGCTGTCCTTAGGAGTCTCTCGCCTGGACACAATTCTTTTTCTTTAATAAAAAGAATTTATAATAGAAAATCTTTAATATAAATTTATGATTTTAGTTAAGAAAAGATGGACTTGACATAAATTGTAGGCTATATTGGAAGAGGGACTTTCGTCATCAATTTGCCACCATTGCTTTTGAAATTGGTTCAGTAGTTTGAGAAATTACCCCTACAAACACACAAACAAATGTTACTCCTTTATAATAGGCAGGGGATCGAACTCTGGCTCCCCGGAATACAGTGTTTAGGTGAAAATCATTCTTTTTTATTGATAGTATAGAAGATAAGATTATGGTTAGAGTCTGAAAGGAAAGGTCTTCGCAAAATCCTTGCACCGAGAATCGCTTTCAGCCGTTCTTTATGTAAACGGCTCTGACCTGTACATTAGGATGGAGTGAAAATGACCAAAAAATGTTTTTTGGAATTTTTTCTTTAGATAGGTCTAAAACTCTAAAAAGTTGCCTTTTGATACACAGAATATAAGGTTAAAATTTCATTTCACTTGGAATTCATCTTTAGTTCTTAAAGATCTCTTAAAGATTGACTTTTATATGTGAAAACCAAGATTTCACAATGTAGCGTAAATTATTCATCTTTCTTTCTTTCTTTTTTTTTTTTTAACAACTAAATTCTTGATTTCAGTAAAATAACCCAGCACAAAAAATGACTTCTTAAAGTATTACTTGTGAAGTATCTAAGTATCGTTGTTTCAACCCTTTAAATCGTGAATATAACCTTAAAATGTGGATCGTGTTGTCACAGATAAGATAAAGCACAATAATTAGACATGCAGTTCACTTTTATTTTTCGAATGCACATGAAAGATAGTTCTCTTAATATAAAGGAAATGCAGTTTTCTGAATATACAGTAATGTAATGAAAAGAATATATAAGATGCATTGTAAAACGATCTTTCATTTCACTCTAATTTATATTGGCCTCTGTATTGACCTCATATAGGTATTACCTTTCGTGATTTGATTTTTGCTCATATATATATTCGTTTCTTGCCTCTACTATTACATCCACTAATGGCGCTTCAGTAACTAAATTTACGCATCTTTCGAATGCTTGAATCTAACAGGGAAATTTTTCAATTGAAAAGATGGGATTTCCGACAATTTTCTGAGAATATCCAACTTCTCTCTTAGTACTATATTGAGAATGTGGGGTGATTTCACATTCTTGCCAGTCATAATGTTTGTATAGTTTGTAACACTGAATTTCAATATTAGAATATGGAACTGTCTTATTGTCGAACATACAATATCCTTTATCTTCAATATTCTTCGGAATCCAAATTCTCAAACATAATTTTTTTTTATCAGTTATCGTTCCTGTAAATTTTTGTTTCAATGACAGAAAAATACGTTTCGTTGAATAACGGGATCGACAATTTTCTTTAAATATTCCCTCAAATAATGAAACAACTTAATTGTTTAGAGGGGGGAAGAAAAAAAAAAAAACATTTTGAGCTTCATTTTTGCTAGAAGAATCTTTCTTGGAGGGAAACAAGATAGACGAATGTACTTTCATTACAAATTCAGCCATAATCGTCAAATTTTGGGATGAATTCTTACTTCCAATCTTCAAACAAAGTAGTCATTTGGCAGTTGTCAATCATTTAGAGTGCGACATTCTTGCTGGATTACGATTTACCAGATCTGAGGAGCATTAACCGGATGCAAATGTTTGATACATGTCATAAAAATAATTTTGGTCTGCACTTAACTATCCAGAGTTTATTTCTCGGTGATAGGAGCAGATATTTTATAATTTCCATAACTGTCTATTGTTCACATTGATCCAACGACTTTCCAATTAGAACAGGAAAAGCTCGTGAGACTTTATTTTGTTTATCAAGTTCAATGACTTAGTGGCAATTCGTTTGCAGAAAGCTGGCATATTAACCACTACAGCGGATGACTAAATCTTAGTTTCAAAAATCTATTAGAATTATTTTTTATCTTACTGTTTACAGTTGTTCCGTCACAACCTATTATCATAAATTTATCAAGGTTTAATTTTTTTCCAGTGCAATATTTTAATATTTCCTGCAATGATCTTTCCTGATCCAACAAATGGTGTAATGTGTCCCAAATACAATTACTCTTCAAATCAGAGATATGTTTTTCTCTTATTGTTTTACGATGTAGTCTATTTCCAATTTTTCACCATTTACTTTGGATTTGGGGAAACGAATACGCTTCTGGTATTCAAAAAAATTGTCTATCCTTTGATCAACACGGCTTTGGGAAACTACAATAATTGATGCCTTCGATGTTTTCTCTTAGGATTTTTTTACCTCTGATTTTGGCGGAACTTTACAATTACTGCTGTGTTTTATTTATTGCCTTGTATAATAATAATATTCTATAGCATTCTGATATTGTTGACAAAACAGCTTTATTTAGTTTTGAAGAATCGCCAAATATAGGATATTCCATTGCACTTCTATTAATGGTAAACTTCGATTTGCTTACACACGCACTTATTTTGATTGTAAAAATGACAACATACAATTTTTAAAAATTAATAAGCCGTTTCAAATATTTAAAAATAAAGACTTAATGTTTGAAAATGATGAAAGGAATTACACTAAACATTTTAAATATAAAAATGTCAAACGAGATTACCAAAAAATCCTGTTAATGTACAACTTATGGTAAGAATCTATCGTGTGAATCGATGAAAATATAAATGTCCCAGAATTTTCACACCAGAATTTTCAAGATGTGATTTTGAAACTTTAACAAAAGTTGCTCTATACATTTAGATAACACAATATGCAAAAAAAATTTTTTATAGAGTTGACGCATGGGCAGTGAAAAATTTATTTAATAAAACTGCTCATTTTCCATTCAATTATTAATATTTTTTAATTTTGATTACAGAGTATTATGTACAATGTCGTTTCTCATATTTTCTGAAAAGAACATTGTTTCTTATTAAGAACTCTGCAAATTATAAGCAAAAAACTTGGCAAAATTTGAGACCGTTTTTATAAAAACCTTAGTTTCTCTATTCGCATAAAAATGAACACAGTTTATTACTATAAGCCACTTAATCATGATCTGTAGTTTGAACGCTTTTGCTACATTAGTTTGGACAGGGCTATTCAAAAAGGTATTCGTTCTTTTTCAATTTGTTGACGGTTACCTATTGGATTTTGGAAAAAAATCTTCTCGAAACTATATGACCTGTACTATTTTTTGTTTATACATCTGGAGTTTCAGATTCATTCCTCAAGTATATTTCTTGATATTTGACAAAACGTCTGAAATCGCAAATGTCGAGATTGTTTTTGCTGTGACTGTATTTTGGGATGCCTAGATTAATATTTAATTTTTTTCATTCGCCCGAGATAACTCGGGATAGTAAAGTGATGATAAAATTAAGTGCTTTCATGCCTGAAAAAAAAATGAATAAATAAAAAATTAAATTTAAAACTTGTATAGTATGTTTTGGTTCAATTCCATATATTTAATAATAAAAAATAAAATTTTGCGATTAAAAAAAAATTCTAAGGGAAGTGGTTAAAGAATCCTAAACAAACTACAACAAGTTGGAAATTGCACGTGAACGTAGCAAATGAGGTGCGTTCGTCCGATAACGAAGTTTTTAAAATATTCAGATCATGCTGATATAGTAGAGCGTACTTCGGATACAGTATAGTAGTCGAAATCTTTGTGTTTCTGTAAATATGCAGGAAGTATTTTTTATTACACCTCAGCAACGTATATCTTATTCATAAAATGTGAAATAGTTGAATATAATTAAAACACGCCCCAAACAATGTTTCCACGTATAGCATTATGTAGTGGAATATTTTTGTGTGGCCCTGTAATTAATTAATAAAAATTATTTGCCTCACTGATTGTACGGAATGCATATTTTAGTATATATTTCATAGATTCATGCCGATTCTATTATGTTCGAATGAGTGTAACATCATTAAAATGCATTCGAAACTTTTTTCCCATTGACCGTAATGTAATGGAATACTTTTGATTGTCCCTGTAAATGATCTATGCATCTGACTTTCATGACATTTGAAATGACTCGACAAAATTACGTAATAATTATATGTTTTAAATTTCAAACGATTAAAATACATTTGAAACTTTTTTCCCCATTGACAATGTAACGGAATCCTTTTGATTGTCCCTGTAATTGATCTATGCATTCGATTTTCATAACATTTGAAAGGACTCGACAAAATTACGCAATAATTATATGTTTTAAATTTCAAACGATTAAAATGCATTTGAAACTTTTTTCCCCATTGACCGTAATGTAACGGAATCCTTTTGATTGTCCCTGTAACTGATCTATCCACCCGATTTTCATAAAATTTGAAATGACTCGACAAAATTACGTAATAATTATATGTTTTAAATTTCAAACGATTAAAATACATTTGAAACTTTTTTCCCCATTGACAATGTAACGGAATCCTTTTGATTGTCCCTGTAATTGATCTATGCATTCGATTTTCATAACATTTGAAAGGACTCGACAAAATTACGCAATAATTATATGTTTTAAATTTCAAACGATTAAAATGCATTTGAAACTTTTTTCCCCATTGACCGTAATGTAACGGAATCCTTTTGATTGTCCCTGTAACTGATCTATCCACCCGATTTTCATAAAATTTGAAATGACTCGACAAAATTACGTAATAATTATATGTTTTAAATTTCAAACGATTAAAATACATTTGAAACTTTTTTCCCCATTGACAATGTAACGGAATCCTTTTGATTGTCCCTGTAATTGATCTATGCATTCGATTTTCATAACATTTGAAAGGACTCGACAAAATTACGCAATAATTATATGTTTTAAATTTCAAACGATTAAAATGCATTTGAAACTTTTTTCCCCATTGACCGTAATGTAACGGAATCCTTTTGATTGTCCCTGTAACTGATCTATCCACCCGATTTTCATAAAATTTGAAATGACTCGACAAAATTACGTAATAATTATATGTTTTAAATTTCAAACGATTAAAATACATTTGAAACTTTTTTCCCCATTGACAATGTAACGGAATCCTTTTGATTGTCCCTGTAATTGATCTATGCATTCGATTTTCATAACATTTGAAAGGACTCGACAAAATTACGCAATAATTATATGTTTTAAATTTCAAACGATTAAAATGCATTTGAAACTTTTTTCCCCATTGACCGTAATGTAACGGAATCCTTTTGATTGTCCCTGTAACTGATCTATCCACCCGATTTTCATAAAATTTGAAATGACTCGACAAAATTACGTAATAATTATATGTTTTAAATTTCAAACGATTAAAATACATTTGAAACTTTTTTCCCCATTGACAATGTAACGGAATCCTTTTGATTGTCCCTGTAATTGATCTATGCATTCGATTTTCATAACATTTGAAAGGACTCGACAAAATTACGCAATAATTATATGTTTTAAATTTCAAACGATTAAAATGCATTTGAAACTTTTTTCCCCATTGACCGTAATGTAACGGAATCCTTTTGATTGTCCCTGTAACTGATCTATCCACCCGATTTTCATAAAATTTGAAATGACTCGACAAAATTATGTTATAATTATGTATTTTAAATTTCTAACGATTCGGTTGGGTAGTTTTTGCGTTGTTATATGCGGACGGACAGACGGACGGACAGACGGACGGACTGAGCGACAACAATAGGTGCTACGTATTTACATAATTACGAACGCACCTAAAAAGGGTTTTTCTAATACCTGGTTTCATTTTCATGAAAAAAAAAAAAAAAAAAAAAAAATTCTCTCGACTTTGCAGATAGGTAATGACTCCTTAAAATAATTAAATGGGAGCCACCATTTTGTTATTGCCCTAGTAAGCTGGTAGAGAGAAAAAGAAAAGTCTGCATTTCCCATAGTCTCGGTAAGGTCACGATTGTGTATACACAGAGCCCGATCAAGCTGAAGTTGAGCCCAGGGCCTGTTAAAAAGTTGGACCCTCTACCTCCCCGTTTCCGGCGACGCTTTCAGAAAAAAAGTAGGCTTTTTTGATGAGTTGACAAGTTGTTTAGGTAAAAGTTTACATGAAAATTTAACTTACAAGAATAATCAAGAAAATGAATTACCGTCCACTTTCTCAAATAAGCATTTGTATAATTCACAAACTTATGTGATCGACTGTTTATGTTGCAGAAAAAATAAGGACGTCTTTTTCAAAACTAGCCTTATCCAAAATCATAAATATTGTGTTTTCTCCAAATAGTCTAGTAATCATTTTAAACTATAATTCTGATATTGTAAAATCCTCGTTTCTATTGAATCCAATAGACACAGTATGCAATTTTTGGCAATTTTTCTCAAAATTAGATTTTCTGAATACGGGAAATTTTGAAAATTTATAGGTGCTCTCAAAATGAAAAGGAGTTTTACAGAAAAGTGCCTAGGTTAAAATCTTCTAAAAGTTTGGTCGAGTCATTCAGAATATTAAAATTTTACGTTTCATATTTTATAAAACAATATCATTTGAAAAGTACTTGATTAAGGAAAAAAGAAATCAGTCACATAATTTGTGGGCCCAGAGCCAAGGCCCCGGAGGCCTGTGCATTAACCAGGCTCTGATTGTGTATACACTTACATAAACTATTGAACTTATCTTCGCTTTCAGCTCTAATCATAAAAATATGAAATAAACGCTATCCCTTTAAAATCATTCACCTGTTTTCAACGCTTCAGCTCTGTTGGCTTTAGTCAATGAAATGAGTCCACCGCCGTCTAATTAAAAATCAACTGACTCTCTAGCACCTGAACTTTTAACTCCCCTCCCCCCTATAAAATAAAAATAAAATAAAGATTGAATTCTAATACTCTGAAACACGAGCTTTTTCGAACAAACAAAGCGTCTGCTCAATTTGAGTCATACGATGACACCTCGGGGAATCACCACCTGTTAGATTGGCCCGAGGAACACAAACAATTCAAGGAAGTTCAACACGTAGTTTTCTTTTGCCTGTTTGTTTCTTTTTTGTTACACATTTACCTGTACATGCAGTATTTTATTATTGTTCTGAAAATTGAAATAGCGATGCTTCTTTCTGCTTTTTTCCCCCCAAGTTTTGTTTTTGATTTATTTATATGGTGTTAAATGTGGCAAATTTTCTATGTTTGTGTCTTTTATGATTGTTTCGCAATCAAGAAGATGGCAGATGTTTCATTTCGATACGCTTTTAGTAACCTTCGGTACGGTTGAATAATTAAAATGGTTATTCTTATGCTTTCTATTGTTTTATTCTTTTAGCGTCTGTTGCGTTTCCTCTCCCCGCTTATTATTATTATTATTATTTTTTTTAGTATACAGAGTGTCAGCGTACTTTGAAGTACGTCTTGATAGAACGTGTCAAGACAAGCAACATTTTCTGCATTGTCTGCATTAGTAATTACCTGACAAAAGTTAGGTAAAGTTGCTATCAGATTCACCAACATTTCGTAAGACTTTTGAGCCAACACTTGATTTCCTCCAACTTTTCGCCTCCCAAAATCCAGTGTGATAGCAAACAGAAATGTCCCCCCAACATTACTCTGCTGTTCCAAAAAAGTCTCTCCTAGTCAAGACATTTCATCCAACATCGAACATTTCAACGAATCAGAGATAAACGATTGATACGAGTAGGCGATAAATATTAACGCCTGGTACTAATAGAAACTGGTTTTTCGGCTTTTCCTCCAACTTTTTCAAAAACAATTGTAACCTTTTTCTCTCTTTGACCGGGAAGATGTTGGGTTTAAAATCGGCTGAAAAGTTTGTCTCGCTTAAAGTCCGTGAATCCGATAACAGCTTAAGGCCCCTGTCCTCGCTCGAGGAAACGCTCGCGAGCTAATGCTATTCCTATGGGGAAGCATTTTTCTAATATCTCTTTCGCATTTTCACATTTTTGAATATTTTTTTTTTGCATTGGATAGCTGAGGTGCATGCCGACAGCGCACCTTTTTTATTTTTTCGATTTTGGTTGCAGATATATTTTTTAAAAAGCACTTTCAGTTTTGAAACCGGTTTTGAAAGTGAAACTAACTTTGTAAAAAAAATATCTGTAACCAAAATCGATAAAGTAAAAAAGGTGCGCTGTCGGCATGCACCTCAGCTATCCAGTGCAAAAAAAATTAAATGTGAAAATTCGAAAGAGTTATTAGAAAAATGCTTCCCCATAAGGAATAGCATTAGCTCGCGAGAGTTTCTCCGAGCGAGGACAGGGGCCTTAAGAATGGGTCAAAACGGGTAAGAACAAGTCTTTGACAAAAGTCAGATCCGATCGCACAAAAATATGGTAACATTTTTAAACCAACAATTTTCTATAATTTTAAAATATAATGCAAAAAGTTTTTGATATTAATTTGTGTGGAAGTTTAACATTCAGTCCTGTTGCAGTATATGAGTTTTAATAAGGAGTAAGTGTTGGATGTGATATAAATAAATAAATAAGAAAGACAAATAAATAAAAAATAAAATGTTTATTTGAATCGTGCTCCCGCTCGTAGGATAGTTAAAAAATGGTTTTGTCGATTTCGGAATGGTGATTTGATACATCCGTTCTGGGCAACCTTCTGGCATTTTTAATGACTTAATTCATTATTTAGTGCGTTATTTTTTTCTAGAATTTTATGTAATAATAACAGCAAAATTTCCCGTAACAGATACTTTTCCACTGTAAATAAAAAAATCTGTAAGAATGAATTTTTTATGAAATTGGGATGCCTAGAACTTTTTAATGTAACTGCAACCCACTCTACAGATAACACTTTAGTATGACTGCTGTTATTTTAGTTTTACAAAGAAAATATATAATAAATCAACAGGGAAAAAGAGTGTTTGTAGACCCAGAAAAAGATCTTGCACAAAATTGAAATATAAATTATAGGCCAGAGATAAAAAGGTCAAAATTGCATATGGATTGTAGTACCATTGTGGTTGTAATTTTAGTAGATTCTTTCATGCTTATTTAATACAGATTTCTGAAGCTTTATAAAATCTATAGTTTTGTAAATTTAGATTTTTTTCAGAATGCAATATTTGGCAGGGTGATAACATAGTCTGTAAAATCTTAACAATTTTTTTCTTCCTGCCATTGTGCCCAGCTATTGCATCCAGATCTGAATCTGCATAAAAACGAGTGATAGTACAAACGCACCTCATTGGTCACGCATGACTTACAATTTCCGACTTTTTCCTTATTAGATTCATTTAAATTCTCGTCTCGAAACGACATAAAGCTAATAATCAATGAGTTCATTTTCGTCCACGCGGTTTCTTAAAATCAAAACAAAGAAAAGATTTTTTTTTAAAAAAAGTGCGTAGGTAAGGCACGCCATAACCGGAATCACGCATGTTGGGTGTTTCATTCAGGGTCGCCGGTTTGTAAACAAACACAAAAACATGGTTTGTTGTGGTCAAATTAAATAAGACGTGTGATGTGACCCTGAAAAAGTAAATAAAATAAAATCAATTTCTGCTTAGGTCAACACAGAAAAATGCTATTTTAGTTAATTTTTATTAAATAATTAAAATTAATATAAATATGTATATGCACATGACAGAATCACAATACTAATTGGAAAAACAGAAAGTGAATTTTCTTGCAATTTTCTATTTTCTTTTCTGTATATGCTATTAGTCTATTTTTTTGTTTGCTACTATTTATTCGCTTTCTATTTTTTTCCCGCTTAATATTTATGAAGTTGATCGTATATGAGGACCCCAGAAACCAAGGGGTATAAGTGACAAAATTGAAAAAATTGAGTTAAGTGCACAGGGTATCTGGAAATATGCTTTTTTCACTTCAGGTAAAGAAATATAGGTCATTTTCTGATTATTTGGGGAGTTATAGAGATAAACCACTTTTTTCGAAAAACAAACAATATTGATTAATTATACATTTAAAGAAAATTGTACTTTATTTTTTTTAACAGTTATTGAAATGAGAGTTCAAAGATTAGAATGCAACAAGCAGATGTTTCCTATTTCAATTTAGTCAATTGTTATTGATGCTCCAATTTAACATCAATTATCTTTAAACTCAATTTACTCCAAATTGACATTTTGTCACTTGTACCCCTTGGCTTCTGAGGTCGTCATATGAAATAGTTCCAGTTTCTTTTCCCATATAAAACTAATAGTCCAAGAGCCGACCGCACAAAACCCTAAGTCATCGAGCACAAGAAAAAATCCTTTATTTTATGGAAAGAGCAGTCATAGAGGAATCTAAATGATCCATGCCTGCCGGAAACGAAGCGGTGCATAAGCCAAAAATGAATACCACTAGTGGTTGACTCGTAGGCTTAGCATAGTGTTTTCCTGCACCCATTTTTCCGTGTTTTCATACTTTTGAATGTGGGACAAACACAATGCTAAACCAACGAGTGAGTCACGAGTGGTATCAATTTTTGGGCTTATGCATTACTTCAATTCCGGCAGGCATGGATCACTTAGATTCCTCTATGACTACTCTTCCATAAAATAAAGGATTTTTCTTTTTGCTCGATGACATAGGGTTTTGTACGGTCTGCTCTTGGACTGTAAAGAAAGGGCAGCTGACGTCACTGTGGGCAAAATTACTGTTCACCCACAGTAATTATCTGACCGTCTTAAAGACTTCTACTGTATACAAGAAGTCAAGGCGATCTGATTGGTCTAAAGATGGGTCTGATTTGTTTGCGATTAAAAGCTCTGTTGTATGATTGGTCAACGTCGCCATGATGATTCCTGTAATGATCGCTAAAGCAACAAGTTGGAAATTGTACGTGAAGCGTAGCAAATGAGGTGCGTTCGTACGATAAGGAAGTTTTAAAAATATCACTCTCATATATAGCAATCTCATAAAATTGTAAATAACTACAATTAAAATGCGCACCAAACAATGTTCTCTCTATACTCATTATGTAATGGAATACTTTTGTGTGGCCTTGTAAATCAATAACAAATGTTCTTTGCACAACAGATTATGCAAAATCTATATTAGAATATGTACTTTATGATGCATATCAGTAGTAAGGAAAGGAGAGTACGGGCTCAGCCGGAGGGGCAGAGGGGCCGTGCCGCAGCATCCCTCCGCCTGTCCCTGCGGCTGCCCCTCCTGATCCCGCCTGCGGTGCCGCCGCTCGAAATCATACTATAAGATGAAGATTAAATTTATATATGAATTTTGAACAACCATAATTTTAATGAGTATTATTAATTAAGCGAAACAATTAAAATCTCAGTTTTTAACCATTTTATTTAGATTTCTTCAACTACAAGATGAGATTATCAATTTAACTCAAGAAAGTTAAACATATATTTGAATTTTGCTTCATAGACATCTTAATGAGTAGTATTAAGTAAAAACAATAGAAAATATCCAGTTTTATAGAAAAAGACTGATTTCTTACGATTTTTATCAACTATATGATCAATGTAACGACTTAAAAGTTGAAAGTTAAACATGTATCCTAGTTTTTCAACAGCTATAGCCTTAATGAGTATCGTTAATTAAGTAAACAAGTTGGAAATTGCACGTGAACGTAGCAAATGAAGGTGCGTTCGTACGATAACGAAGTTTTAAAAATATTCAGATCTTGCTGATATAGTAGAGCGTACTTCGGATACAGTATAGTAGTCGAAATCTTTGTGTTTCTGTAAATATGCAGAAGGTAATTTTTATTACACCTCAGCAACGTATATTTTATTCATAAAATGTGAAATAGTTGAATATAATTAAAACACGCCCCAAACAATGTTTCCCCTTATAGCATTATGTAGTGGAATACTTTTGTGTGGCACTGTAATTTAATAATAAAAATTCTTTGCATCACAGATTGTACAGAATGCATATTTTAGTATATATTTCATAGATTCATGCCAATTCTATGATGTTCGAATGAGTGTAACATCATAAAAATGCATTTGAATATTTTTTCCCATTGACCGTAATGTAATGGAATACCTTTGATTGTCCCTGTAAATGATCTATGCATCCGACTTTCATAACATTTGAAATAACTCGATAAAATTATGTAATAATCATATGTTTTAAATTTCAAACGATTAAAATGCATTTGAAATTTTTTCCCCATTGACCGTAATGTAACGGAATCCTTTTGATTGTCCCTGTAGTTGATCTATGCATCCGATTTTCATAACATTTGAAATGACTCGACAAAATTACGCAATAATTATATGTTTTAAATTTCAAACGATTAAAATGCATTTGAAACTTTTTTCCCCATTGACCATAATGTAACGCAATCCTTTTGATTGTCCCTGTAATTGATCTAGCCATCCGATTTTCATAAAATTTGAAATGACTCGACAAAATTATGTTATAATTATGTATTTTAAATTTCAAACGATTCGGTTGGGTAGTTTTTGCGTTGTTATATGCGGACGGACAGACAGACAGACAGACGGACAGACAGACGGACAGACAGACAGACAGACGGACAGACAGACAGACGGACAGACAGACAGACGGACGGACTGAGCGACAACAATAGGTGCTACGTATTTACATAATTACGAACGCACCTAAAAAACAATGGAAAATATCAAGTTTTATGGAAAAAGACTGATCTCTTACGATTTTTATCAACTTAAGAGAGAAAACTTAAACACACATTTCAGTTTTTCAAACGCTATAACCTTAATGAGCATTCATAATTAAGTAAAAAACAATGGAAAATATCGATTTTTATAGAAAAAGACTGATTTCTTACGATTTTTATCAACTGCAACATCAGTGTATCGACTTACAAGTTGAAAGTTATACATGCATTCTAGTTTTTCAACAGTTATAATCTTAATGAGTATCGTTAATTAAGTAAAAAACAATGGGAAATATCAAGTTTTATAGAAAAAGACTGATTTCTTACGATTTTTTCAACTCAAACTTCAGACTATCAATTTGATAGAAAGAAATTTAAGCATGCATTCCAGTTTTGGACAACCATTTCCTTCATGAACATTATTAATTAAGCAAAACAACAGAAAATATTAAATTTTTAACTGATTTCTTCATATTTTTATTTATTTTTTAATATAAAATCAGAATACACAACTTAAAATAGAAATTTAAACATATTTTTTAGTTTTTGAACAGTCGCTACCTCAAAGAATTTCGATAATTGAACAATTAACAAAGGAAACTAATGATTTTTTAACGAAAAAAGACGAATTAAACGAATTTGGTTAACTTTTACTCTAATTGGAAATTTCATCGTACTTTATATATACCAACTAAGTAGAATTTTAATACATAAACGAATAATTTAAAGAAATCCTCAACACACAAATGTGAACCTGCAGAGCGTTTCTTATTACGTCATATCTAAACTAAAACTTTTTCTGCAACCCCTCCGTGCATCCATTCCAGGTAGGGGAACATAACAAAGAATTTTGACTTCACAACTTACAAAGATATACAACAAAATGTTTACGTTGAAGAAAAAATATCACATAGAGAGAAAAAAAGAAGAGATTTAAGCTATTTACCCATTCTAGTTTTATAACAGTTACCACACCATCTCCAAATTAAAATTTGGAAGTCATAATGAGTGTAATTAATTAAGCAAAATAATAGAAATATTAGTTTTTCAGAGGGGAAAAGACGAATTTAAACAAATTTTATTAGTTTTACACTAGTTTAATAATAATTTTAAGAGGAAAAAGACGAATTTAAACTTTTTTTTTTTTTTTTTTTTTTTTTTTTAGTTTTACACCATTTTTTCTCATCTCCAACACGGATATATCAATTTTAACAGAAGAATTAAACGTATATTTTAGTTTTTAACAACAAAATCTTAACAAGTATCATTAATTAAACAAAAATAAATATCAGTTTTAAAGAAAAGACGAATTTGAATAATTTTACACTAGTATTTTCAAAAGCAACATGGAAATATCAATACTTATTCACATATTTCACTTATTCACTGTATTCAATACTATATTTAATAAATTTGGATACACTTTAAGAATTTCCTAATCTATAATTATATATTAGCTGTATATTTAATGTTACCCATGTTTTCAACATTAGTTCATAATCGTGAATTTTGTATTTTAAATATCATGTATTCAGGTTCAGATTATTTTCACTTGAAATCATACAGAATTTTTTAACAGAGTTTGTTTTTGAAATCATTGAAGCAACTGTATTTAATATTTTTAACACCAATTTTCTAAGATTTTCTGACATTTTCCGATTATACATTCCCCATAAGTACATTTCTAAATGCTATAATCACTTTACATATCGAAAAGATATCATTGAAGCAACTGTATTTAATATTTTTAACACCAATTTTCTAAGATTTTTTTACATTTTCCGGTTATACATTCCTCAAAAGTATATATTCTAAACAATAGAAAATATTAATTTTAAGAATAAAAAGACGAATTTAAACAAATTTTATTAGTTTTACAATATTTTTTCTCATCTCCAACACGGATATATCAATTTTAACAGAATTAAACGCATATTTTAGTTTTTAAGAACAAAAATGTAATAAGTATCATTAATTAAACAAAAAATAAATATCAATTTTCAAGAAAAGACAATTTTTTACACAAATTTTCAACTTTGAAATACATTTGTTTACATATATTGTTACAATATATTACTAAACTTAAACTTTTTAAAAAGTTTGAATGTCTTTACAAAGGGTTCATATTTATATTTTTCACGTCTTGACTGCATTCGAAATCTTGCAACAAAAGTATACTTTTATTATTTTTATTATTATTATTATTATTATTCTAGAAAACCTAAAAAGTCATTTCTTGCTGCTTTAAACACTTGACATATTAAAATTACTCTGAGATATTCTACCCATATAATTAATCAAATTAGGACATGATTCATCTTACACTTCAAAATTTCTGAATTTGTACAATACTTATTTTCATCAAACTTTATTCTTGATCCTATATATTTTAGGAGTACAGAATTTTAACATCTGTTTTTATCTACTTATCAGAAAATTATTAAAACACCCAACAACATTTTCCAAATATGAATATTATCTTTACAGTTTAATAATACAAAACATACACGAATACAAAGTTTAATTTTTACAAACATTTCATATTTCAAACCAAACTTTTCGAAATTTTCACATCATAAGAGCAAACATTAGACGAACTTTTTAACTTTTTAACTTTTTTTATTGCTTAGATCTTTTCATCATAACTTTTAATTATGATAATTATCCATTTTTAGGTTGATTGTCGAAAAACTGTAACTGAAATTACATAAACTTAATGTAAAAAAACCATGTTCTCACACAATTTCTTGAAATTCAACAAAGAATTGACTATTACTTATCTATTATTATTCTTATTAAATACTTATCTACATCAATATCGACTCTCGATAGTATATAGATATTTCATCATTACACACTTACAACTCTTTTCAAACGTTTATCAGAAAAATAAGTCAATCAAAGTCTAGTAGTTATCACACCTGTTCCTCAGAAATATTACTATCATATGAAACAGTAAAGAAAATTAATAGATATTTAATATTTAATAACCTCATACGTGAAATTACTGTCGAATGAAAATACTAATAATCTATAAAATCAACTGTTGAACAAAAAAATAGTACAGATTACCGAAAATTCAAATGTTTTTTCTGCAAAAGTTACAAAAATTAACAAATGAATGACAAGTTAGAGAAATAACTAAAAAAGTTAATGAACATATTTACAAATTTATTAAAATCACACCTTTTTCTGGATTACAAACCGCAATTTCTTGAAAAATTTATCACCGAATTTGTAAGATTTTAGTCCTAGTATTACATACACTCAATAAATATTCAAAATTAACAAAAATATAATTTTTTAGTCTCATCAATAAGCAGAAATTCTATATTAAAAGAATATTTACATAGTAGTACTTATAAAAATGAGAGTTTACAAACTGATTTTCATAATTTTATCACATTTAAACTTAATATTTTACATAAAACATTATTTAATCAAATTTTCTGCTTTCTAATTCAGTAAAATTCAATACTTTTTTAGTTTTTAAACCAATACCACAATATTTATTTACATCAAACTTGATTCTTCACCTTTTATATTTCCACATTACACACGTGAGATAAATACTAACTTGGATCAGGAGTTGAAGTCAATTGATTCCATTCGATTTTCATCATGTACGCATTGCTCCTACACGAAATTTCTTACTGCTATAATCATCTAATGTATTAAAACTAATCTCCTCATATTTTTAATCAATTCACCAGATGTTTCATCTCGCACTTCTGAATTATCGTGCATCAAGTTGCTTAAAATATAAATACTATCTTTATAGTTTTAATGATATATAGTATACATGGTTTATCTTGAGTTAGCACTTCCATACTATTAATCAAATTATATGTTTCATCTTGCACTTGATCTTAATGATTTCATCTTGCATCTGAATTATCGTCCATCGAGTTTTTTTTAAATAATAATATATTTATAGTTTTTGATTATACATAGCATGTACAAATACAATCTTTAATTTTAACATTTCATATTTCAAATAACCTATTTCCGAAACCAAGCTATGTGAATTTTACCACAATACTTATTATCATAGAATAATTTGTGTTTCACACTTTTCTAAAAATTATCAGATATGTACCCCTCAGAGAAATTACTATCATATGAATAAATGAAGAAAATTTAATTTATATTAAATGTACACGAAATTGGTTGCAATATACATGTATTTAATAAAAATAAATAAATAAGCGATTATTTATACATTAAACCTTTACTAAATATATATTTCTTTCATTATACAGATGTTTCAACAAGATGAACCAAAACAGCAGCAAACTTCAGAAATTAATGATCCGAATGATTCATCCCTAGCACATGTAGCGTTAACGAATAACACATATGTGAGTACTTATATGAGAAATACTAGAATTCGTATATGAAACGTAATTAGAGTAAATACAAAATGATTTGTCTTACTACCTACACTTTAACAAGTGCTTTTTACCTATATTATTGGAGAGAATCCTAACTGTGTCCATTTATTTCTACTACAGATGTGCTCTATTTGCTACAAACACTTCTTAAGTAAATGGAATTTAACAGAACATACAAAAATCTATACAGATGAAAAACCTTACACTTGGAAAGATCACCGTAAATGCTGTTTTCAAGGAGACGTGAATAAAAAATGCACACATCATCATATAAAGCATCGTCAGATATATGTAAACTTAGCGAAGATATTCAAAAATTAGTCAGACTTTTGTAGAATTTAGAAATAAAGGAAGATATTTAGGCTATTTATCCATCATATTTTCACAACACTTACCACAATATCTCAAACTTAAAATTTGGAAGACATACACACTGCTGAAAAGTAATTTTGTGATTCTTCTAACCAGTATGAATGTATAGATATTATTTTGCAGTGTATTCTTTGAATGCTCACATTAAATATTCTTTTATATGCATATATCGTTGTGTTTATTTTTCTAATACCTATTACATTAAAGAAATACATAACATTTTAAGTGAAATAACACTCTCACAACTTAAAAAATGCATAAGAACATACAAAAAATAAGCAGATGTATGAAAAAATATGCAAGTTTACAAAATAATTTCATTGTTTTCTAGAAATATTAACAAAAAATATTTACAATATGATAAAATTGCAAAAGTGAAAAGAAAAAACACAAATGTAAAAACAAAAACCACAAAGTGAAAAACTCATAACAAAGTTTTTGAAAAAAATATTTACAACAAAATTTTTTTTTACAAAAACCAAAACTTCCAAAAATATTTTTTTCAAAAACATTTTTTACAAAAAAATTTTTTTTCAAAATAAGTTTTTACAAAAGTAAAAAAAAGAAAATCACAACGTTAAAAAAAATGAAAAATTTTTGTTAAAAAAAGTGTAAAAAAATTGCAAAAAAAATGTTGCAAAAATTTCAAAAAAGTTATGAAAAAAGCTTCAAAAATTTCGTTGGTTTTAATAGCAAATGCAATGGTTTCGCCATTGCATACTGCATTAAAACCAACGAAATTTTTGAAGCTTTTTTCATAACTTTTTTGAAATTTTTGCAACATTTTTTTTGCAATTTTTTACACTTTTTTTAACAAAAATTTTTCATTTTTTTTAACGTTGTGATTTTCTTTTTTTTACTTTTGTAAAAACTTATTTTGAAAAAAAATTTTTTTGTAAAAAATGTTTTTGAAAAAATTTTTTTTGAAAAAAATATTTTTGGAAGTTTTGGTTTTTGTAAAAAAAAAAATTGTTGTAAATATTTTTTTCAAAAACTTTGTTATGAGTTTTTCACTTTGTGGTTTTTGTTTTTACATTTGTGTTTTTTCTTTTCACTTTTGCAATTTTATCATATTGTAAATATTTTTTGTTAATATTTCTAGAAAACAATGAAATTATTTTGTAAACTTGCATATTTTTTCATACATCTGCTTATTTTTTGTATGTTCTTATGCATTTTTTAAGTTGTGAGAGTGTTATTTCACTTAAAATGTTATGTATTTCTTTAATGTAATAGGTATTAGAAAAATAAACACAACGATATATGCATATAAAAGAATATTTAATGTGAGCATTCAAAGAATACACTGCAAAATAATATCTATACATTCATACTGGTTAGAAGAATCACAAAATTACTTTTCAGCAGTGTGTATGTCTTCCAAATTTTAAGTTTGAGATATTGTGGTAAGTGTTGTGAAAATATGATGGATAAATAGCCTAAATATCTTCCTTTATTTCTAAATTCTACAAAAGTCTGACTAATTTTTGAATATCTTCGCTAAGTTTACATATATCTGACGATGCTTTATATGATGATGTGTGCATTTTTTATTCACGTCTCCTTGAAAACAGCATTTACGGTGATCTTTCCAAGTGTAAGGTTTTTCATCTGTATAGATTTTTGTATGTTCTGTTAAATTCCATTTACTTAAGAAGTGTTTGTAGCAAATAGAGCACATCTGTAGTAGAAATAAATGGACACAGTTAGGATTCTCTCCAATAATATAGGTAAAAAGCACTTGTTAAAGTGTAGGTAGTAAGACAAATCATTTTGTATTTACTCTAATTACGTTTCATATACGAATTCTAGTATTTCTCATATAAGTACTCACATATGTGTTATTCGTTAACGCTACATGTGCTAGGGATGAATCATTCGGATCATTAATTTCTGAAGTTTGCTGCTGTTTTGGTTCATCTTGTTGAAACATCTGTATAATGAAAGAAATATATATTTAGTAAAGGTTTAATGTATAAATAATCGCTTATTTATTTATTTTTATTAAATACATGTATATTGCAACCAATTTCGTGTACATTTAATATAAATTAAATTTTCTTCATTTATTCATATGATAGTAATTTTTCTGAGGGGTACATATCTGATAATTTTTAGAAAAGTGTGAAACACAAATTATTCTATGATAATAAGTATTGTGGTAAAATTCACATAGCTTGGTTTCGGAAATAGGTTATTTGAAATATGAAATGTTAAAATTAAAGATTGTATTTGTACATGCTATGTATAATCAAAAACTATAAATATATTATTATTAAAAAAAAACTCGATGGACGATAATTCAGATGCAAGATGAAATCATTAAGATCAAGTGCAAGATGAAACATATAATTTGATTAATAGTATGGAAGTGCTAACTCAAGATAAACCATGTATACTATATATCATTAAAACTATAAAGATAGTATTTATATTTTAAGCAACTTGATGCACGATAATTCAGAAGTGCGAGATGAAACATCTGGTGAATTGATTAAAAATATGAGGAGATTAGTTTTAATACATTAGATGATTATAGCAGTAAGAAATTTCGTGTAGGAGCAATGCGTACATGATGAAAATCGAATGGAATCAATTGACTTCAACTCCTGATCCAAGTTAGTATTTATCTCACGTGTGTAATGTGGAAATATAAAAGGTGAAGAATCAAGTTTGATGTAAATAAATATTGTGGTATTGGTTTAAAAACTAAAAAAGTATTGAATTTTACTGAATTAGAAAGCAGAAAATTTGATTAAATAATGTTTTATGTAAAATATTAAGTTTAAATGTGATAAAATTATGAAAATCAGTTTGTAAACTCTCATTTTTATAAGTACTACTATGTAAATATTCTTTTAATATAGAATTTCTGCTTATTGATGAGACTAAAAAATTATATTTTTGTTAATTTTGAATATTTATTGAGTGTATGTAATACTAGGACTAAAATCTTACAAATTCGGTGATAAATTTTTCAAGAAATTGCGGTTTGTAATCCAGAAAAAGGTGTGATTTTAATAAATTTGTAAATATGTTCATTAACTTTTTTAGTTATTTCTCTAACTTGTCATTCATTTGTTAATTTTTGTAACTTTTGCAGAAAAAACATTTGAATTTTTGGTAATCTGTACTATTTTTTTGTTCAACAGTTGATTTTATAGATTATTAGTATTCTCATTCGACAGTAATTTCACGTATGAGGTTATTAAATATTAAATATCTATTAATTTTCTTTACTGTTTCATATGATAGTAATATTTCTGAGGAACAGGTGTGATAACTACTAGACTTTGATTGACTTATTTTTCTGATAAACGTTTGAAAAGAGTTGTAAGTGTGTAATGATGAAATATCTATATACTATCGAGAGTCGATATTGATGTAGATAAGTATTTAATAAGAATAATAATAGATAAGTAATAGTCAATTCTTTGTTGAATTTCAAGAAATTGTGTGAGAACATGGTTTTTTTACATTAAGTTTATGTAATTTCAGTTACAGTTTTTCGACAATCAACCTAAAAATGGATAATTATCATAATTAAAAGTTATGATGAAAAGATCTAAGCAATAAAAAAAGTTAAAAAGTTCGTCTAATGTTTGCTCTTATGATGTGAAAATTTCGAAAAGTTTGGTTTGAAATATGAAATGTTTGTAAAAATTAAACTTTGTATTCGTGTATGTTTTGTATTATTAAACTGTAAAGATAATATTCATATTTGGAAAATGTTGTTGGGTGTTTTAATAATTTTCTGATAAGTAGATAAAAACAGATGTTAAAATTCTGTACTCCTAAAATATATAGGATCAAGAATAAAGTTTGATGAAAATAAGTATTGTACAAATTCAGAAATTTTGAAGTGTAAGATGAATCATGTCCTAATTTGATTAATTATATGGGTAGAATATCTCAGAGTAATTTTAATATGTCAAGTGTTTAAAGCAGCAAGAAATGACTTTTTAGGTTTTCTAGAATAATAATAATAATAATAATAATAAAAATAATAAAAGTATACTTTTGTTGCAAGATTTCGAATGCAGTCAAGACGTGAAAAATATAAATATGAACCCTTTGTAAAGACATTCAAACTTTTTAAAAAGTTTAAGTTTAGTAATATATTGTAACAATATATGTAAACAAATGTATTTCAAAGTTGAAAATTTGTGTAAAAAATTGTCTTTTCTTGAAAATTGATATTTATTTTTTGTTTAATTAATGATACTTATTACATTTTTGTTCTTAAAAACTAAAATATGCGTTTAATTCTGTTAAAATTGATATATCCGTGTTGGAGATGAGAAAAAATATTGTAAAACTAATAAAATTTGTTTAAATTCGTCTTTTTATTCTTAAAATTAATATTTTCTATTGTTTAGAATATATACTTTTGAGGAATGTATAACCGGAAAATGTAAAAAAATCTTAGAAAATTGGTGTTAAAAATATTAAATACAGTTGCTTCAATGATATCTTTTCGATATGTAAAGTGATTATAGCATTTAGAAATGTACTTATGGGGAATGTATAATCGGAAAATGTCAGAAAATCTTAGAAAATTGGTGTTAAAAATATTAAATACAGTTGCTTCAATGATTTCAAAAACAAACTCTGTTAAAAAATTCTGTATGATTTCAAGTGAAAATAATCTGAACCTGAATACATGGTATTTAAAATACAAAATTCACGATTATGAACTAATGTTGAAAACATGGGTAACATTAAATATACAGCTAATATATAATTATAGATTAGGAAATTCTTAAAGTGTATCCAAATTTATTAAATATAGTATTGAATACAGTGAATAAGTGAAATATGTGAATAAGTATTGATATTTCCATGTTGCTTTTGAAAATACTAGTGTAAAATTATTCAAATTCGTCTTTTCTTTAAAACTGATATTTATTTTTGTTTAATTAATGATACTTGTTAAGATTTTGTTGTTAAAAACTAAAATATACGTTTAATTCTTCTGTTAAAATTGATATATCCGTGTTGGAGATAAGAAAAAATAGTGTAAAACTAAAAAAAAAAAAAAAAAAAAAAAATTTAAATTCGTCTTTTTCCTCTTAAAATTATTATTAAACTAGTGTAAAACTAATAAAATTTGTTTAAATTCGTCTTTTCCCCTCTGAAAAACTAATATTTCTATTATTTTGCTTAATTAATTACACTCATTATGACTTCCAAATTTTAATTTGGAGATGTTGTGGTAACTGTTATAAAACTAGAATGGGTAAATAGCTTAAATCTCTTCTTTTTTCTCTCTATGTGATATTTTTTCTTCAACGTAAACATTTTGTTGTATATCTTTGTAAGTTGTGAAGTCAAAATTCTTTGTTATGTTCCCCTACCTGGAATGGATGCACGGAGGGGTTGCAGAAAAAAGTTTTAGTTTAGATATGACGTAATAAGAAATGCTCTGCAGGTTCACATTTGTGTGTTGAGGATTTCTTTAAATTATTCGTTTATGTATTAAAATTCTACTTAGTTGGTATATATAAAGTACGATGAAATTTCCAATTAGAGTAAAAGTTAACCAAATTCGTTTAATTCGTCTTTTTTCGTTAAAAAATCATTAGTTTCCTTTGTTAATTGTTCAATTATCGAAATTCTTTGAGGTAGCGACTGTTCAAAAACTAAAAAATATGTTTAAATTTCTATTTTAAGTTGTGTATTCTGATTTTATATTAAAAAATAAATAAAAATATGAAGAAATCAGTTAAAAATTTAATATTTTCTGTTGTTTTGCTTAATTAATAATGTTCATGAAGGAAATGGTTGTCCAAAACTGGAATGCATGCTTAAATTTCTTTCTATCAAATTGATAGTCTGAAGTTTGAGTTGAAAAAATCGTAAGAAATCAGTCTTTTTCTATAAAACTTGATATTTCCCATTGTTTTTTACTTAATTAACGATACTCATTAAGATTATAACTGTTGAAAAACTAGAATGCATGTATAACTTTCAACTTGTAAGTCGATACACTGATGTTGCAGTTGATAAAAATCGTAAGAAATCAGTCTTTTTCTATAAAAATCGATATTTTCCATTGTTTTTTACTTAATTATGAATGCTCATTAAGGTTATAGCGTTTGAAAAACTGAAATGTGTGTTTAAGTTTTCTCTCTTAAGTTGATAAAATCGTAAGAGATCAGTCTTTTTCCATAAAACTTGATATTTTCCATTGTTTTTTTACTTAATTAACGATACTCATTAAGGCTATAGCTGTTGAAAAACTAGGATACATGTTTAACTTTCAACTTTTAAGTCGTTACATTGATCATATAGTTGATAAAAATCGTAAGAAATCAGTCTTTTTCTATAAAACTGGATATTTTCTATTGTTTTTACTTAATTAATACTACTCATTAAGATGTCTATGAAGCAAAATTCAAATATATGTTTAACTTTCTTGAGTTAAATTGATAATCTCATCTTGTAGTTGAAAAAATCTAAATAAAATGGTTAAAAACTGAGATTTTAATTGTTTCGCTTAATTAATAATACTCATTAAAATTATGGTTGTTCAAAATTCATATATAAATTTAATCTTCATCTTATAGTATGATTTCGAGCGGCGGCACCGCAGGCGGGATCAGGAGGGGCAGCCGCAGGGACAGGCGGAGGGATGCTGCGGCACGGCCCCTCTGCCCCTCCGGCTGAGCCCGTACTCTCCTTTCCTTACTACTCATATCAATATTATTATGTTCGAATGAGTGTAATATTATTAAAATGCATTTGAAACTTTTTTTTTTTCTATTGACCGTAATGTAACGGAGTACTTTTGATTGTCCCTGTATTTGATCTATGCATCCTATTTTCAAAAAAAAAAAAAAAAAAAAAAAAATGACAAAATTATGTAATAAGTATGTAATTTAAATTTCAAACGATTAAAATGCATTTGAAACATTTTCCCCCATTGACCGTAATGTAACGGAATACTTTTGATCGTCCCTGTAATTGATCTATCCATCCGATTCTCATAAAATTTGAAATGACTCGACAAAATTATGTAATAATTACATAGTTTAAATTTCAAAAGATTCGGTTGGGTAGTTTTTGCGTTGTTATATGCGGACGGACGGGCGGACTGAACGACAACTATAGGTGCTATGTATTTACATAATTACGAACGCACCTAAAAAGTAGTTGGTAGATAGGTTGAAAGCAGCGTTTGTTTGTAAGCGTGCCCTTTCCATATTAAGAATTTTTTTTTGTCCGTGCTGATATTGCCAATGCTCCACATGTGCAATAATGTGTTTTTCTCCCGACAGCCGAGATGTCCGCCATTTGCTACCTCCTGAGTCTCCTCGTCTCCCCGATGGTCGTGCTGTTCGGCCTCTTTGTTTTCGTGGCGATCTCTCTGCTGGCCGCCAAGCTCATCTACAGCCTCGTCTTCCCGAAGCGTCGCAAAGTCACCGAAGTCTACAAAGAGCAGTGGTTCGGAAAAGAGGCCGGTCCTCCCACCGACGATGGTAAGTACTACGGGCGAGAGATGTGAAATGTTCCGACCCGACCCAATTCAGTTTCTGAAAAAATTGACTATAATCAAAATTAAAAATCCCAAGTTTATTGAACTTTGCATGGTGTGAATGTCCAGCACTTTTATTAATCATGATATTCTTTTATTTATACTGGATCCCTCGTAAAATATACTATCAATTTTCTTTAAACTTTAGACATCAATAATAGGGGAGTACTAACATATTTTAAATTTTTTTTGGTTTATTTATTCTGTCAAAGCCCTACTAGTCTCATTCCTATGTCTGTCATAGAGTTCATTGACTTAAACTCTATAAGTTAGAGACTTGAATTTTTACATACTTATAGCCGCATCTCCGTTCTTGGGACAAATAGTAAAAATTTCAAAAAGTCTTATTTTAATTAAATGAGTTAATTATCGTTAATGACCAGTACAGACATAATTTATAAGGAACATTAATCGAAACCATTTGTGCAATCTTCTGTTACAATTACCCACTTATTTGTTTTTTAGCACTTATTATGCTGCAAACAGGTCCTTCTATAGCCAGTATTATAAAGTAAACTCAAAACTCATTATTTTCTAAGATGATTTTGGGCCCTTTTTTTTCTAAGCCTGAGTCCGTCCAAGTTAAAAATATTTTCATTCATCAGACCCCAAGCCCAATAGCGAAAGTACACAGTAGAAAAAATTTAATAAAACCTCAAAGTTTGTTTCAAGAATATTTTCCTCATTTAAAAATGTTACATAAAATGAGCATTACTCCTAAATATTTTATCGCGATAATATTTCATTATTTTCATACCAAAGTGTTAAGTTTGTTCATCTTTAAATAATGAATGCTTCTCTGTTTAATGCCAGTTATCCAAGACAACCTGTCCACCGTGAAGCCTTTCAAGATCGACGTCTCAGATGACGTTCTGGAGGACTTGAAACGCCGACTTCAGAACACGCGCTTCGAAGATCCTGTGGAAGGCAGCAAGTTCCGGTACGGTTTCAACCCCAACTACCTGCGGAAAGTGGTCGAGTACTGGGCCAAAGAATACGACTGGAGGGAGCAGGAGAAAATGCTCAACCAGTTTCCCCAGTTCAAGACGCGCATCGAAGGCATCGACGTTCACTTCATTCACGTCAAGCCAGAATTGCCGCCAGATTCGAAGGTGAGATGGCTTTAAGTGATTTCGGGGGGGAAAAGTAGGTTTAGGTTATGTTTGTAGTGTAAAGTTTTGCCTGTTGTTGTGAATTATTCTCGAACTAAATTAATAGCACGGTAGCGCTGAGAAGAAACTCACAAACATAATCAATTTAAATCACAAAAACACTTTATTTACAAAAAAGCCTTGTTTAAAATGTATATTGTATGTTAAGCGTTTTTTAGCATAAGGTCCTGTGTTTAACACGAATTCGTAATGAACGCAGATAGTCTCTAACTAAAGTCAATTTCTCGTGCTAGAAGGCCGATGAAGAGGAGATTTCTCTTTATGGTCGAAATACGACTGTCGTCGCCGTGGACCTTGATAAATTTTTAGCACTTCCAGTGCTCAACTTTATAAGGAGACTCTATCTCCAGAAGTCTAGCTTAGCTGCCTGCTCAGACCCAGTTTTTTTCACCAACTCTCTACATTTTTTCGCGTCCCTCCTCGTAAACAAATCGATTAGGGAGGGATTTTGTTGATCACCTATGAGAGAGCAAAAATATGATGTCAGCCTTAAAGTCCTCTAGAATTGGCTCACTAAAATGCTGAGGTCACACACAAACTGCTCGTGGGAAAGAATAACGCATTTCTCTTTCAGCTAAAAGCATTTAGGCGCCTGGCCTTTTCTGTCGGCTTATAAGAAAGAGACCTCTTGTATCAGCCAAAGATTAAGACCTAAGTCCACAGCGGGAGAAAATGTTCTCGTCAACGAAAACCTCACCCTTGGTGGCCAAAATACCTAGGAACTTGTACAATGCTGAGTTCCCACGCAGGCAATTAAACCTGTGAAGTTCAACTCTTTACACTGTCTTTACTCAACAAGCCCCTGTCAATAGACTCAGATGTTAACCTAAATATTCTCTCTCCCAAAAAACTGATGCAAACTGCAACTCGTGAAAATATTTAATGCTATACTTGAAGTAAATTCCACGTCAAACCAGAATTTCCGCCAGATTCAAAGGTAAGAAATTTTTAAGGGATTTCGAAAAACAAGAGTTTCTGTTTTTGGTTATTATGTATTTAGTGTAGTCTTGTCTGTCTTTACTCAACAAGCCGTTCTCAACAGACTTAGATGTTAACTAAATATTCCCTCTCACAAAAAATCTATGCAAACTGCGTCTCATAAAAAATCTTTAACGCATTACTTGAAATAATTTCCGTTTCGAATTCTTCATTTGACCTAAAAGGTGCACTTAAATCAAGAGACGGTAATTTTAAATAGCCTGAGTATAATAAATCTCAGAGCACACCCAGGGCCTGATTACCGCACATGCCAACTAGGCCATGACTTTGGACCCACTGATGATGGGGGAGGGGGCAAATTTAATAAAATGATTTACCCCCCCCCCCCTAAAAAATGCAGTTTTCAGCATTTTTTTTCAAAATATATATATATATGTATATACATATTTTTTGGTTAACTTGGCAACCATGATTATCTAATGATAACCCTTGGAATACTCCCAGGAACCCCCCTCCCCCCCCCTAGCTACTGTTTTGATGTGAGTGGGGTTCTGAAAAGATGCTAGGCCTTAGGTCCCCTTACAGCCTTAATCGCGCTCCAGATGCCTCTTAGGAGCAGGAATCCGCTTCCAAATACATTCATTTGCTCATGATCATGATCAGTGGCGTAGACAGCGGGGGTGTGGAAGGGGCGGTCAATGGCATAACTATGGAACCAGAACTTTTGTCCCTTATTCGTAGTTTCCTTTATTTTGGAGGTTTCACTATATAAACTTATAGATGATTTGCAAGGGAAACAAACAAGGTGTCACAAAAGACTTCGGGTATTTTTCGAACTGTAGATGGTAATTCCTGAAATTGGAGTTTTCAAATGTGTTATGCGTTTGCCAAATGGTTTACTGAGACATAAACTTTAGCCTTATTCAACGGTGAAGTTTTGTTTAAAATGCTCTGGAATTGACGTATGACTTTTCGAGCTTATATATAGTACATTAATCTAACAAATAAGACCCTGATTTCAAAATTAAATTTCTCAAAAACAAAGATCGATGGAACTATGCGGTAAATGGTTTATTTGTTAAAAAAAGCTGTAAAACAGTGAACATTTTGAAAAGGTTGTGTTCTGATTGCGAAGAATGCTTGACATGGTATTTTTCTTAGCGAGTTTATTGGCGTACAGTGCCCTATTTTAACGATTTTTCGAACTAAATTTTTGGAATTTCTGAAAAACGAAAAATTTAGTTTGAAAAATCGTTAAAATATGGCACTGTACGCTGAAAAACTCTCTCTCTGCAAACAATCTAAAACAAGAAAAATGCCAAGTATTCTGTGCCATCTTTTCATAATATTCATCGCTCGAAACGGCTGTAAAACATTTTTGCAGCTTACCTCGTAAACAAACCGTTTACCGCATAATTCTATCGATCTTTGTTTTTGAGAAATTTAATTTTGAAATCAGTCTTATTTGCTGGACATCCTGTATATGTTCACGGAGTCATAATCATCTCATAATTTGTGACCATTTTTTCAACTCTTAACAGGTCCGAGTGATCCCTCTGATGATCATCCACGGCTGGCCTGGATCTGTGGTGGAGTTCTATAAGATCCTACCTTTACTGACGACGCCCCGGCCCGACCACGATTTCGTCTTCGAAGTCATCTGCCCTTCCATACCCGGATACGGTTTCTCAGAATCACCCCATCGCAGAGGTACATCGGATTTTATTTTATTTTATTTATTTATTATTTTTTTTTTTATGATTAGAGTCTGACAAAAAATTATACAGGATTTCGTAAAATACCTGACACATTTTAAAATTTAATAAAAATCAAATAATGGTACAGGAGTGCAGCTCGGATTAAAATGCTTCTTACGATGAAAAGTTTTCTTCAAACAATTGAAAATAATTGGTTGTAATCTTCGATCATAGATGGCACTACTTGTCCGTATGTTTGGTTTCAAACATGCACTTTTAGATTAGTTTTGACGCCTGTGACACAAATGATGTTTCCCATTCTTATTACCTTTCTTAGTCGTCAAAACTTACTAAAATTTGTTTACAAAACATATCGCACATTTGCTACAAAAGCGTCAAAACTCAAAAAACTTCGTTTTCCAGAAAATGCAAAACACTGATTCAGGCTGTGGCCATGTTGCAAACACAAACTGCTGCCTGTTTGCTGGATTTTAACTGCACTGTCTTCTACTTTTGGTGATTGTTAGAGGAACATAAACCGCGTAGAATGGCAGCCATGACTCAAAAAGCCCAATGTTTGAGTCATGATACTTACGTTGTAAGGGTGCGATATGCTTTACGTTATCTGTGTCGGGTGCTTCACACAAGGTTTTCATTATTTTTTTCCGATATATACTTACTTATTTGATTTTTTTTTTCAATATTTTTTTTTCTCTCTCTCTCTCAGGATTCACGGCCATGTCGGCCGCCAGAATGTTCGTGACGCTAATGGAGAGGCTCGGGCACAACCGATTTTACGTGCAAGGTGGTGACTGGGGATCGGCCATCGCCCAGCTCATGGCACGCTACTTTTCTCCCAGGTAAGAAAAACACAGCGTTACTTTTCTTTTTTTTTTCTTTGTACGAGTCATCTTTTGCATGGCAATGTTTTTTGTATGCATTGAACAAAATTTGGTACTTTTAGGTTTGCCGGGCACCAGTGTTATATATCATATATGTACACATATATGTATACATATACAAATATATATATATACATACTTATGCATGTGTATTACATATGTAAGAAATTATAAAAATCAGATCTATTAATAAGTTTTTTAAATTTCTCAGTTTAAGTTCCTCAATTTGGATACCGGCCCCATGACTACTAATCAGGAGTTTGGCAGGGTAGCCAGATACTCTATTTTATCGTTAATTTAATTATAACACATGGCCCTTTATAACTGGTAACTCTAGGGAGATGAGAAATTTCAAAGATGCTTCTACGCACTTATTGTCCGAAGACCATCCTGTAAGCAGCTATGAAAGAAGTTCACTACATTTTAGAGTAGTTAAATAAAACTTAATTAATACCAAATGCCTTATATTCTGTCGTTGAATCATAATGCGACATACATATATGTACAAACATGCATATATATATTAGGGATGGGACGAATATTCGGCCACTATTCGGTATTCGGCCTATTCGGCCCTTTTGCCGAATATTCGGTTGGCCGAATATTGAAGGCTTGTTGACCGAATACTTCGGCCGAATACCTGTAGCCGAATATTTGGAGATATCTTGCCGAATATTGCTAAAATCTCGCCGAATAGTGAAAGATATCTTGCCAAATAAATTTCGGATTTAAAGAATTTCATTTTTGCAATTTTTTTTCCTCTAATCCAAATTGGCTATTTCATTTATGAAGTCATTCTCACTCTTAGTTACAAAATATAGAGTTATTCAGATACTAAAAAATATACAGCTTTTCTGTATTTCCTATAAAAGTTAGCGATATTCTAGAAAATGCTGCCCAAGTTGGAGATTTAATTGTACGGGAAATGTCATCATTAGAGAATGATATATTACAATTCAAAATATAAAAATACTGCCTTATTCTAAAATGCTCGAATATTTATTAATGTCTGCAAATTCCATGCACATATAAAAAAGGCTCTTATGAAATTCATAACTTATTTTCTATAAAGTAAGAAATGAAAAAATTTATTCACTAGGTGTGTTAATGAAGATTCATTTTCAAAATTAAATATTATATATCACCATTCCAAATACAACGGTACATCTGAAAGCAGAACTGGTGTCAAACTCAATACACATTAGATGACACAACTTGCTTTATGAAGATGGTTTTGTAAATATTTTAATATAAATTCTAAATACTCAACAAAATAATTTTTTCATTCTATAGTTTTCACTTTTAAATAATTATTTGCATAATTACTGACTTAAATATATAACATTATTATGTATATATTTTTAATTTAATCTTCCTTCCTTCATATTGTTATCAATTTCTGTTTATCCTTTTGATGCTTGTTGAATAAGTGGAATATTGAAGTTGAATATTGTATGTGCCGACTCAAATGTCAAAGATTTTGTTAACATATGCATTCTACTTTAAGCATAACCTTTTGCTTTAACGTAATTTATAGTTTAAAGTTTTGCATTTGATTTCAGAATAGTCCCTTTCTTACAAATTTGCTTATCACTAGGGACACAAACTCTAAATGATCAAATTTACTTCATTAAAGGTTATTTCAGAAAATATGTCTTTGTGAGTTCTGAGAGAGAGAGAGAGATTAAGAATATTATTGATTTTGGATACAAGAAGTATCAATTGATAGTAAAAGTGAAGTACATTCTTCATACTTTAATGGAAATATTTTCCCATCTTGACTTACTGAAAATCAATTTGATGTCCATTAGAATAAAGGATATAATGCAATTTCATAATTTTTTTGTGTTAAAATAAGTTTTTCAAATTTAAAAATACATTTAAAAGCACATTTAAGAGTAATAATTATTAATGAGCTCCTATTTTTTAAATTATATATAATCAAAATTTATTTTCTTTATTGGAAAAAAATTTTTACTATTCGGCCGGCCGAATATTCGGTATTCGGCCTAAAACTTGGCCGAATATTCGGTATTCGGCTATTCGGCCAAATCACTATTCGTCCCATCCCTAATATATATATATATGTGTGTGTGTGTGTGTGTGCAACGTCTTCTTGTGATGTCATAAATCGTGGCATAAGAACTGGAGTCGGAAACTTCTTGGCAGATCGAATTCTTTTTATTTGGTCGCTCATCATACAGATGGATTCACGAGTCCGATCGGAAGTCCCGGGGCCAGATGCGTCGATTATGGAGTTATTGCCGTCGTTTCAGCAGGCATCTCAAAACTGCAAAAAATCTCTCGTTTTTCGCGCGAGTTCTGCGTAATATGTTGGGGATTGTAATATTTTCCAGCAGAGGGCACAGTTGTGAATTTGAGTAACATTTAATTTTATTGGTTTATTAGCTTTTGATTGATATGTGATCAAAGTCCGCACAATTTCCGGGTCGGTGACGTATGAGGCCCTAATCACAAATGGCTACGAAAAGCACTTAGCTAAACAATTTTAATCTTAAAGAGCATCCAAAAATGATATCTGAAAGTAATAAATGTTAGGCTGAAAAATAAAATTATCATGGGCAAATTGTTTATCAGAATTAAAGTAAAAAAAATATTAATTGGGACTCTTAAAATTTTTAATTTTACATTTAAGGTTTAAAAAGGGGTTCGACTTTATCCTGTCATACATATGTATATATGTGTATGTATATATGCTGGCGGCCGGCTAGCCGAAAAGTACACAAAATTCTTTCAGTAGCTTTCTTCGTAGAATAAGTATCATGTACAAAACACATACCACTACACTGAAAATATAAAATGTAGATTTCATTGTAATAATAAATCGTAAATAAGCAGTAATATAGGATTAATTCATTTATAAGATGATATATTCAAGGGTCTGTCCTGACTTTTCCCCAGGGTCCTGTTTTTCTTTTTTAAATTGTGAACTTTTTTTACGTTTGTGAACAATTTAGTCATAATTTTGTGAATATATGAACTGCAACTGCTTTTCGCATTTGTAAACAATCTTGTCATGATTTTGTAAATTTCAAATGATTGTTATGTTCAGGTTCTTGTTTATAAATGTTTTAGATGATAATAGGGTAACACCCCCAGTAATTGGTATGCACCAATGATTGACACATCCTACAAACATGTCCTAAAATAAGATTTATATCCAGTCTTTTAAAAATGCAAGACTATATACCAGTTATATGCTCATTTACCTTAAAGATTATAATTTTGATTTATTTTACAAGATGACAATAGAGCCTAGGAAAGAGAAACAATTATGGTTTGTATCAAATTAGCCATTTTTGTTGAAAATTCTTCTTCTTTGGCTTAAGGAAGGCATGCTTTTCAATTCATTATTATCTGATTTACAATATATTTTAAATTTTGATTGACAACAGTTTTGTTTAGTTAAAAAGGGTTACTTTAATTGTGTAAAAGTATTTTTGACACAAATATTTGGATTTCCGAATTAATGGTAGATGCCAATTAACGGTGCTTTAATTTTGCTAGTTCCAAGAATTGGCACCTATTCCAATTACAAGGAATTCGCAAGGAATTTGAGATTAAACTATTTATTTTGGAAGTACTTTTAAAATTATAGACTAATTTTGTTTATCATTTGTTTTTATTTGAAAATATAAATTTTATCAGTAATTGGAATCCATTAAAGCTTCATATGACAATTACTGGGGACAGCATGGCAATTACTTGATATTAATGTAAGTATATTGTATTGATTCAAAGTGTTCACATTTCAGACTAATATGCTGAGTTTTTTACTCTCAAAAACCTGAAATATGGCATCTTCATCTACAATAAATTAATTTAAAGCGATTAAACCCAATGCAAAAGGTAAAGTTTTTTTGTAATATAAACATATGTCAATTACTGGATCACAAGGTGTCATACATTGGTGCTCTAGGTGCCAATTACTGGTGATTTCAGCAACTTTTTATAAATATATTTTTATAGAAATACTTTTTCAATTTTTTTTTTTTTTTGCTTTTAGTGGGCAAAATAGATGCACAGATATGCATTCTTTGATTTAAAAATATTTCCAAGTAAATAGCTTATTTCTTTGTAATGAAAATTTAAGTAAGTTTAACAACAAATTCTTAATGTGCCAATTACTGGGAATTGGGAATGTTACCCTATGTATGCAAAATACATGCATTTTTGTTTTATATGTAAAAGTGTCAAATCAGAGTTTACTTTTTTAAATGATGAAATTTGCAAATAAAAAACTAGTTTAGAGATGAAAATTTTTTCTGAAATTCCTATTTTAAAGAGAAGTAATTTTGTGAAGGGTTAGAGTTATGCACGGGCAGGAAATTCAAGGCCAGGACCCGGCTGGTGTAAAAATCAAAAAGTATGGTCCGGCCCGATCTAACGCGACAGTTTCTACTATTTCAAAAAAACTCCAGATTTTTATCAGATAATTAAGATTATTTTACAGAATACTGCTACATATCTATGGGATGATTTTACAGTATATTTTACAGGAAATACGAAACAGCAATATTAATGATGATTTAAATTCTTAGACCTTTCATCATTCAAATAAAGATTCATTAAAAAATTAATATGGTTTAGAATAAAAGAAAAAAAAGTTTAAAACATAATAACTTTTGAAACTGTATAATAAAAAGTAGATTTATGACTATATTTCTATATCACTTAGGAAAAATTTTCTAGAATCCAAATGAGCTACTTTCTTATACATTTCTTAATTCACTTCTTTTCCGAAACGCAGGTGTTTATATTCAGAAGCTATGTAATCGAATGGCGTTGTGCATTTTTTGATTCAAGTAATATATCTTTGAGAAAATACTGTCAAGGTTAGTTTTGAATCGAATTTCCGGAAGCGACATCATGGGAAGGGAGAAAAATCTGCAGTCACGTGACAAGAATATCTCGACAAATAATGTATTTACTAAAAATAGAAAACGCTTTTTGACTCTAAATCTCTTCAATAGTCGGACTTGTCAATTTTATACCTTTACGATTAAAAATTAGTCAGAAAATGTGTCAAAGTTTCGCGTATTTGAGTAGTGAATTAAAAAACCCCCTAATAAGAAACACCAAGAAATAAAATTCCAAAGATTACGTTAGCAGAAGTTCACTATTGCTATTATTTATACAAAACATATTGTCTGCGCTTGAGAACAATTAAGTTCACTTCCGGCCCGGCTCGACTATGTAGAAAAACAATGCAAGCCTGATCTCGGCCCGGCACGAGTCTGTTAAAAAAATATGAAGGCCGGATTAGACACAATGACAATGTAACTGCCCGATTCCAATCTCTGCACTGAACATTTCCATTTTGTTGTTGTTGAAATAACATCGGCTCGTGACGCACATTTATACACGTCAAAGGCATATTCTTGTTAAAGTCTTATTCATTGAATATAGTTGTATTTTACCTTTCTGCCTAAATCTTTATATCCAGCTGTAGGCCCGCATTATTTTTTTCTGTCCGGCCCAGGCCGTATGGACCATTCAATGCATATGGTCCGCTATGGACCATTTCTTACGGCTCCGCACGGCCCACATGTTGTTTGTCGGCCTGGTCCGTCCCATTGTAAAAATTGTTCTAATTCTGGCGACTTGGCCCGTTTGAAAATTTGAAGACATTCTACCGTCTCTTGGTCCGCGCTGGGTACGGGCCCGTGCAGACCTCCATGAAAGATTCCGTTTTGAGATGAAAATTTTTGTGAAGAGTCCTTCAAGGGACCCAAAATTTTCCTAAACAGTTTCTTGATAAGATTGCTGATTTACATTTTATTATTGTTATTTTACTTATAACATATTATTATACTGGCAGCTGAGGTGATATTATAAGCTACAAAATCATTGCATGTTTTCTTTTTTAGTGTAACCAAAAAAGCAAATTCAGTAATTATCGAAATTAATAAAACAATATTTTATGAATCTTTTTAGACGACCCTATTAAAATTTTTCAACAAACTCGCCTGTCATTCAACCATTTTTAATGAAGACCGGTTAAATGTGTCTGAGGGAAATATCTGAAGTATTGAAGAGTATCTGGTTCATTTTAATTCGATTCCCATAGAAAATAAAGTGAATAGTGCTGCTGATGTGTTCAGAGTTATTTCGGTTAAATATACGAAATGTGTTCGGGAGAATCAAATAAAAGTATAAAATCAGGAGCAAGAGAACACCACGACTGAGAGTTTTTACTCTGTGTTTGTAAACTAAAAATAAACATAACAGATTGAAAAAATGTTCTTGATCATTGAACATACCTCCAATTATATACAAATTTGACATTATTTACAAGTTTATAGATGATTTTGTTGTTGTTACTTGGTTTTTTCTCTAGGAACTCGGAACTCGCTTTTTTAAATATTAAATACTCAACAATTATTTTCTTCCATGAGGAAATCGCCCTTAAAAGTTCACATGCTCTAGATCGAATGGCTTCAAAATGAAATTAAACAAATGTTTTCTTTCACCGGGAAAACCAAAAGAGAGCGGCTTACTGGGCGCATTAAAGTTTTACATCTCTACACAAAAAGAAAATATTCAGACACAAACAGAAAACCAACGCTTAAAAATGCACGGATACACAAAGATCATCCTTTTTTGTAACACGCTGTGCCTTGTTCTATCTTGCTTTGAAGAAGAATCTTGTTTGTAGATTTGAAACAGCTGTTTGCTGCTTTTTGTGTATTATTTGTGCATTTTTAAATGTTTCTCGCACAAAGGCAGGGTTCGTACGAGTAACGTTAGTTTCCAAGGTTTTCCAGCTTAAATGCAAGTATATTTTAATAAATATTTCAAACGCACGAAATTTCGCGTTAAAGAGAAAGTTTTATAAGAAAATACTGATACCGATGAATTTCATGGTCTTGAAATTCTAGGACCATTACGAACTATGAAAGGTTTTATTTTTTATAAAAAGAAAATATTTAAATCTGTTCTCTCCTGCGTCGATCATGTGACTAGTGCTTAGGAGATGGAAGCAAGAGCCGACCTGCGATGTATTGCGGTTTGTGAAATATTCCACAATATATGACCCCTACTACTGGTCTTTATTCTTATCAGAACAGAGTTAAACTATGGTTCGGTAAATGTTTTCTATGTAAACGATGGAATGACACAAGCGCCTATCGGCAAGGTAGGCTCCCTATCAGAGTTTGGTGCACATGCGTAGAAGGCCATTTACGTTAATGCATTTGGCAGTTTATCGCTTGCTTGGCGAGAAAATAAATGTCGGTCATTTATTTTATTCTGCATTCGCTATTTCAAAACAACAACTAAATGTGTTAGATTTGCATCTTATCTCAATTCCGTTTTATGCAATCATTTTTTTTTTTTTTTTTTTTTTTTTTTTTTATTTTAACCTACGAAATCTAATTTTAATAATTATTTTAGCCAAAAGTAAATGAAAAAGCTTTAGTATATTGTTTTGAATATAAAATCAAAATGACACAGACAATATTCGTTTGCGTAAAACATCATTAAAGTGAAGGAAAAAGTTTAAACATTATTTTGAATATAAAAAAACAAAGACAATATTCGCCTGTGTAGAACATCACTGAACATCAAAGGGATGGAGATGTTTTTGTCTGTTTACTTTATAATTTAATTTTTTTTTATTTAAAACAGAAGAGCTAATTTTTTTGCTTTGTCTATATAAATTAAATAATAGAATCCTAAAAATAGTTTGAAATCATTATCAAACATTATCATCATTATCAAATAATTATTGTATAATTATTATTAATTATATAAATATTGATTATATAAATATATTACGTAATTATCATACAATCATTAATTAATTAAATAAATATATAACATAATTATTATATAATATAGTTACAAAAATAACAATAATTATTTTTCTTTTTAATTGTCATTTGTAATTTAAACTACATACATTTTGTTTTTCAAGCATTAATTAATTATTATATAATATTATTAACATTATTATTAATAAATTATTACATAACATGTAAATATTATTAATAATATTTTAATTAATTAATTATTATATAATAATATCAATATAATTATGTATAATTTATATTGAAAAATCAATTATAACTTTCTGTAAATAAATACTTTATATTAGTTTAGTATTAATTAATAATTATATTATTTATATTTCTTAGAATGCTATCTGTGATAAAAACTATGTATTTTTTGTTTTTCAAGCTGTAGTTCCAGGGAGAATTTTCACTTCTAATCCATATAAAACAGAAAATAATAAAATCAGAAGTCTGAGTTTGTGAAGGTATGTTTGTGTGTGGGAGAAGGGGGGGGGGGGGTGAGATCTCACTAACAATTCCATAAAATTATACCTGTATGTTCATTTACCTTCACTTAATTTAATTCACATTACATGGCAGGAAAAAAAAAAAAAAGAAAAAATTCTTTATGCCCCTTTTTATATATATATTTTTTTTTTCTTGGCTACTTTAATGTAATTTCAGTTGGAATTTTACAATTAAATGCGATATTGATAGTTTTGCATTTAATATTAAATCACCACATTGAAACATGGAAAACAAAACAAAATAAAATAAAATAAATCAAACTGAATACAATTGAAACTTGCAGAACCAAAGCAGAATCATGAATATATATTATAAAATGAAAGTTATTTTCTTTATTGGGAAAAGGTTGGCATATTGGGTTAATTTGCTTTTAGAGGGATGCTATTTAATGTATTTTGTATACTTATTAATAGAAATTTATCAATATTAGCCTTCAGTTATTTTTAAAAATGAATTTTCTTAAACAATATAGTTTTTGTGAATCATTTCATTTAAATTTTCTTTTTCATTACTAAATAACTTCTTCTAATATAAATTTATGCTATGGAAATTTGATATTTTAATTTTAAATGCAGACAATTTATAGCTAATTGCTCTAAATGTTTGTTTCTAGTTTCATATTAGTAATACAGTAGACTCCCTCAAATCCGCACAGCTTGGGACCAGAAGTTGTACGGATTTTAGAATTTTGCGGATTTTTGGTTGTTGTTTTGTTTACATTTTTTAAACAGTAATTTGAGTACAATCAATAGTGCAATCGGAACTATAATGAATGCTTACAATAAAATAAAATATTAAAATAAGTAATAAAGTAATAAGAATTTTGATAATTTTTAAAATGATTAAAGTACTAATAGCAAAGGTCAAGTTAATAATCAATAGTGTATGATTAAATATTCACTATTATTCAACAAAACTTGCCTCATAAAAGTGCATTACTAATTCACATCAAAATCATAAAATAAGGATTTTTCTTTCAAGTTTAGCCTGGCGTAATAACCAAAAAATCTTGATTAATGCATAAATATATTTGGTAAGAAGACTCTGATTACCAGTGATATCAGCAATATCTTGAATTTTTTCCAAAAAAATGTATTCTTCCTTCATGAAAAAAACATGAATAGAGTATTATTAAGAAAATTACAAATTAAAAAATATATGGAATTGATACAAAACTAAAAAAATCAATTTTTGTCCCAATAACTAAACTGAAAGTTTCATTGTTTACATCCATAAAATATGTGCAGATTTTAGAGAGTTGCAGATTTCTGGTTTGCGGATTTGAGGGAGTCTACTGTATTACTTTTATTATACTTTAATTATATTAATCATTAACAATTTATTATATTGATTTAATAAATATTTTTAAATAGTATCAGTTATAAAATTTTCATACATTTTTCATTGATACTATACAATTATTTTTATTTTTATTTTTTTTATAAAAAATAAAAAAATATTTAGATTATGTCCTAATTATAACTATATTCATGCTATACAATTAGCTTATTTTAAATAAATAAAAATATATTGTTTATACTGAATGTTAATCTTAAACATTTGGGATTTTCTTTAAATTGATTTTAAAATTTGAAGTACTAATTACAAAATATATATACACATAACCAAATTTTTTTTCGTTTTTGTATTTTTATAAATCATATTTATTCAAAGTTCAAAGCTTCTTAAAAATATATATATACTAATTGTATCCCTATAATTTATATTAATTAATATTAAACTAATATAAAGTATTTATTTGCTGAAAGGTATAATAGATTTTTCAATATAAATTATACATAATTATATTAATATTATTATATAATAATTAATTAATAAATAATATTATTAATAATAATGTCAGTTACATTATATAATTAATTGTAGCTTGAAAAACAAAATGCATGTAGTTTTAATTACAAATGACAATTTTTTTTATAAATATAAATAACATAATTATTTTTATTATGTAAATATATTATATAATAATTAATTATGTAATGTATTTACGTAATTAAATAATAATATTATATTAAAACGGAAAGGGAAGGCTCCCGACAGGGTTATTAGGCTATTTAGAAATCGAAGCCACAGAATCGCCAAGGATAAAGTAAACCAAGCATCGATCATGCGCCGTAAATGCTCAGATTGGGAGCCTACCCTCCCGATAGCTTCTACTTGGAATGACTTAGCAGTTTGCTTCAAGTTTTTAAAAGTGTAATGCCCCGCAGGTTGAATGCCTTTAAAAAGCAGAACATTGGGAGGAGCAAATTGTGCCATACCGTAGAAATACAGAAAACCCGGTTTCTCGCTGCCTCATCGAACAGATAGTCCAGGCATTTGGTAAAAAATAAATGCAAGTTTTGGTGTAGTTTTGATTTTTGGTTCCCTTTATGTTTTTTGGGTCGCTGAACACCAATCTGGCATTATCCAACAAAATTTCTCCCCGGAAACACGTTTTTTTGGCAAAAAACGTGCAAAAACATGGCTTTTTTTTCGTTTTTTCTAAATAACTTCAAAATTATGCATTTTACATAAGTCATTCATACATAAATTAAAGAGCACAAAAATTCCTACATTTTATGTATTTAAAGTTTTTTTCTCTGATCAATAATTTGGCCGTGAGAGAACCGCAAAAATGGGTGTGAAAAGCAAAAAATTCTGAAAAACGTGAGTTACAGCACCGTACGTCGATGAAACATGAAAAACAACCATTTTACGCAAAATTTCCCTACTTAATAATACTAAATATATTATTATTGACTATATTTTATTAATCTGATTTTCATTGTTTCTTTCATAACAAAAATATAAAAAATGAGCATATCTGTGATCAAAATCTTCATTTGCTATTACAAAATAATAGTAATAATTTCTTAATTTGACTTTTAAATAATGTAAATAAAATAACTAAAACAGATCTTAATTGATCCCATCTGCACTTTTCCCCTTGATTGAAGGGGGTGCAAGTGTGAAATAACGTTGGTCAAGCGCCCACCCCCGCATCCTATGTCCACGTTCAGTGAAATACTAACCCCCCCCCCCCTTCCCCACCAGTCTCGCCTCTGTTTGAAATATGCGTCGCACAGATCACTAGCTTATCAGGAGGACACATTTCTCTGTTTCCATATGCAACTGCTTACTTATAATTAAGCAATTCACTGTTTGTGTCTTCGTGAATATAGTGAACATCTAGTGATTTTGCGCGATGTCGCTGCGTTTTAGTTGTGACTCTCCTTTAGAAGAGGGGCCCGTCAGTGAAAGTTAGTCGAGATATTGCAGCGTTAATCAAGGCAAGTACAGAAAGAAAGGATGGAAAGGCGGTTTTCCTAAAGGGGAAAACCTCAGTAGATGTGCATGTTAAGTGTAGAAAAGCATACGTAAAATGAATGAATGATTACTGCTTATGTGATGAAGAATGCGGAACAAAATGCTAGCACTTCTCAAATTTTAAGATCAACTCCTTAGTTTAATCTTCGAACTAATTGTTTTATATGTGAACTGTGCATTTAGGAAGAGTTCATTGCACAAGCGAAAAATCCACTAAGCGAACGCAATACTGTATACAGTGTGCGACACATGGGATTCTAAAGTACAATTCTGAAAGCATCAAGAGCTCTCAATGATGATTATGGGCAGATTATAATTCAGCGGTACGAACCAGAGAATGATTTGATCGCAGCAGATGCCCAATACTTCATCATATGTTTTAAATACATTTATGGGAGGCTGAAGGTCCAAGAACAGAAGAAACGTGGTCAATTTGTCGAGGCAATCGACAGAGCAATGCAAAGTATATACGATTACCTTAAAAATCATGATGACGACTGTCAATCCTTCTCGGAAGAGCTAATGAAACAGGTTACAGGAAGTTATCAACCTGATATGAGAACTGTAAAGTTTAACCTCATTTAGAGATATAGAGAGACGACATACTGAAAAGAATCAGAAAAAAAGTCCATTCTGTGTTTCAAGAATATAGGAGGGAAGATACTGACTAATGCATAGTATCAGCTAACATGTAAATCTGATTGAGATGGGTCTGCACGGGCCGGGCCGGGCTCGGGCCTTACTTCTGAAGACTCGGGCCGGGCTGGGCCGGGCCTAGTCACTAATCTTTCGGGCCGGGCCGGGCTCGGGCCTTAATTCTTTTGCTGGACGGGCCGGGCCTAACTTTTTTTTTTTCCGTACGAAACCGAGACTTCCATTCTTCCTAGTTTTCATGGACCAAAATAATCAGTTCCTATTGAATCTTCCTATATGAAAATCCTTTTCTCGACTTCTTATAAATCAGTAATATTTGGCTTTGTCCAAAAATGTTTCAAAAAAGGCATATACTTTTAAGCCGTCATTATTCTACAATTAAACATTAGAATTTATTCCTTTTAAAGAATCGTAGATTACTAGGCGTTTTAAAATAGAATTACACACACACACACACACACACACACACACACACACACACACACACACACACACACACAAAAAAAAAAAAAAAAAAAAAAAAAAAAAACGATTATGACGGAATTTTTTTTAAAACTGAAAACTGAAAGTTTCTTTTAAAATGTTAATCCATGCAAAATGAATACAACAATACGAGAGAAAAAAATATATTAAACATTTACATCTGTTAAGAAGGGAATGTATTTTTTTTTTTTTTTTTTTTTTTTTTTTTTTTTTTTTTTTCGTTCCAAAGCGATTTTGTCTTTGGAAATTTTACCATATACCGCTTTTTCGACTTTTTGTCTCCATTACAGGGAATATGGATTAATAATACTAGTGATAACTGAAACATTTACATACAACAAACAAAGTTTCATTTAAAAACGTAAATATCGCAGCCTACGGCACTTCTGCATAAATGGAGATTATAAACATGAAAAAAAAAAAAGACTAATATAATTTTTTTTGGTCAGAACTCTTCCGTATGATTAAAGATCAATGTTCTGTAGAAATTCACTTGAGCCGGGCCGGGTTCGGGCCGAATTTTAAACTTTTTTCCAGACCGGGCCGAGCTCGGGCCAAAATTTTAACTTTCGGGCCGGGCCGGGTCGGGTCAATATTTTTTTCGTTCGGGCCGGGCCGAGCTCGGGCCGAAATTTTAACTTTCGGGCCGGGCCGGGCCAATATTTCTTTCGTTCGGGCCGGGCCGGGCTCGGGCCTGGAAATTTCGGCCCGTGCAGACCTCTAGTACAGACCTCTCAACTGGGAGACGGCAGGTGCTGGGTTCGAACCCAATCGCGGCTGTCGGCCTAACCGTTCGGAGTTTTCGTGGTTTTCTTCGAACCTTGCGTAAATACGGGTTAGGCTCCCTTAGAAAGACCCCCACGAAGGGCACTCCCCCTGGTTCTATATCCCTAGCGTAGATAATCGGATGACAAAAATAAACCAAACCTGATTGAGATGAGAGGTTGCGAGTGGTTGAAGCAGCAGCAAAATTATTTGCGAAGATATCAGATAGAATATTGCTTCGGGAAACTGCAACAACATCGCAGCTGTGTGTTAAGACGAAGAGGATGAGCTAGACTTTGAAGCCGATCTGGAAATGGATTGCCCACATAATGAATCAGAGGACCCAATGGAAGAGGAAATAGTCATACCGCAAAGTATGAAATATTTACTATTAAAAAAAAACTTTTATTTATAATATTGATAGTTATAAAAACGCCCACTAATTCCATTCGTTTATTTTCTATTTTGTAGATGTCGGTGAAAATCAGGGACCTTCAAATAAAAGAAAGCGGAAATAGTACTTTGTTTTTTAAGTAAATGTACTTACTAATATACATAATTATTTATAATTAAATAATAATTCATAATGAGTCGTCATTTTTATTGTCGGCAAATTCATTGTAAAATATAGTCTATCATAATATTTTCAGTATCATTTAAAGTCAATCTTTGCGAAAAATGGTCAGTTTTCATGTTAAATCTATGTACAGCGCCATAATTCCTATTTTCCGGATTTTTTTTAATTTTCACACCCACATTTTGAACTTCTAAAACTTTAAGAACTGGAATCCGTGTCAGCTTTTATATGTTAAAGCCTGTTTTAGTTATTTTATTTACATTATTTAAAAGTCAAACTAGGAAAGTATTACTATTATTTTGTAATAGCAAATGAAGATTTTGATCACAGATATACTCATTTTTATTTATTTTTTAGTTATGAAAGAAACAATGAACATCAGATTAATAAAATATTGTCAATAATAATATATTTAGTATTATTAAGTGGGGAAAATTTGCGTAAAATGGTTGTTTTTCATGTTTCATCGACGTACGGTGCTGTAATTCACGTTTTTCAGAATTTTTTGCTTTTCACACCCATTTTTGCAGCTCTCTCACGGCTAAACCATTGATCAGAGAAAAAAACTTTAAATACATAAAATGTAGGAAATTTTGCGCTCTTTAATTTATGTATTGATGACTTTTATGTAAAATGCATAATTTTGAAGTTATTTAGAAAAAACGAAAAAAAGCCACGTTTTTTTGCCAAAAAAACGTGTTTCCGGGGAGAAATTTTGTTGGATAATGCCAGATTCGTGTTCAGCGACCCAAAAAACATAAAGGGAACCAAAAATCAAAACTACACCAAAACTTGCATTTATTTGTCCTTTTTGAGCACTTAATGCCTGGACTAAGATGGAAAGAAAAAATTTAGGAAGAAAAGAATCAAATCATTCATATCATCTCTCTCCTCTTGAAAGTCATTGTTATGCGTGGGGAAATCGTGATTCACGAAGGAATTCATTTCGCAATCGAGTGATATCCTAATATGGGATGAAGAACGAAAATCTATTCAAAAATGAGTTAGATAAAATGAAAATTTTATAATTTTGTAAATATTTTAATCGTTTAGTTTTTAAATATGGGTGCATGAGCTGAAATAAAGGGTTAATTTGATCACAGATCGTACCGAGCGTTTCTTTTTATATTTCTTTCAAAACAACCTATCCTTTTTACACGTTGAGTATTAACTCTATTTTGTCTGTTTTTAGGTGCGTTCGTAATTATGTAAATACGTAGCATAGTCCGTCCGCATATAACAACGCAAAAACTACCCAACCGAATAGTTTGAAATTTAAAATATATAATTATTACATAATTTTGTCGAGTCATTTCAAATTTTATGAAAATCGGATGGATAGATCAATTACAGGAACAATCAAAAGGATTTCGTTACATTACGGTCAATGGGGGAAAAAGGGGAAAATAATTTCAAATGCATTTTTATGATGTTACTCTCATTCGAACATAATAGAATTGGCATGAATCTATGAAATATGTACTAAAATATGCATTCTGTACAATCTGATGCAAAGAATTATTTATTATTAAATTACAGGGCCACACAAAAGTATTCCACTACATAATGCTATACGGGGAAGCATTGTTTGGGGCGTGTTTTAATTATATTCAACTATTTCACATTTTATGAATAAGATGTACGTTGCTGAGGTGTAATAAAAATTACTTCCTGCATATTTACAGAAACGTAAAGATTTCGACTACTATACTGTATCCGAAGTACGCTCTACTACAACAGCAAGATCTGAATATTTTTAAAACTTCGTTATCGTGCGAACGCACCTCATTTGCTACGTTCACGTGCAATTTCCAACTTGTTTCGTTTGGGCCGCGAAATATGATTCCCGTTACACAATCCCAATATTGTCCGTCTCCGGTGTCTCACGCGGCCTAAACGGAAAGTTCGGTGTCAGTCAGTGGTGACTGAGGTAGCATTCAAATATTTCAAAATTAATAAATACATATTGTTAAGTTATAATTATTAAACTTTTACACAGATAGTCGTACAAATAAGTTTAATTTTTAAATAATTATAAAAGGAAGTTATTTTAATCAAATTAAAAATGTTAAAATCAAATTATTTAAATAAAATACGAAATTCTAATTTTTTGAAAATCCGATGCTAAAAAAATTTAGCAAGGGTATTAATAAAATTTTAAAATTTCTAAAAGCGTAAAATATTGTTTAAAGGAAATTTAAAATGCTGAATCATTAATAAATCGCAAACGTTTTTAAAATAGAAAAATAATTGAATTAAAAAATATTATGAATGTCAGAGAACGAAACTTTTAAACTGGCCAAAATTACGAAATTTCTTCTTATTAAATCCATTATAATATAAAAATCTCAAGTTTGAGGATCGGAGTTCAAGCTAAGAACCTTATGATTACTAGTGAGATGCTTTATCTCTAAGCTATGATTTGTACATGAAAAACTTTCAAATTAAGGTTCTCTTTTAAAATTTAAATTGCAAAAATGTATGAATAACATCGAAAAAAATAATAAATCTTTTTCAAAATTGTGCGGTTTGTCGTGTGACACGAGGCATTCAATTGTTAGTACACAGAATTAGAAGTCTCTGACTTATACAGTTTTTTATTCGCAGACGGACAGACAGAGGACAGAGACGAATAGGGTTTCGTCAGATGAACCAAACCCTAATGATCACCTCTTACTCATTCATCTAGAAATAAGCGCATAAAAAATACATACGATCCACTGGAAATAATGTCTACTATTAAGAGTTATGTATGCTTCGGTCTTATGTATTAAAACTTGATGGCACCTTTCTGTCACTTTATTTGAATTCCTTGGGCTTAATCAGCCCGGGAAATTTTAAGTTAGATACTCCTGAGCCACAATTTATATGCACAAATTGCATGGCTCATATTCCTGATTTTACACAACTATAGGTTTAAAAACCCTTTATCGAGAGGCTTTAGTTAGTCGATACCCGTTAATTTGTACGTTTGTTTATTGTAGGGTTCTAGGTCTTCACGTGAACATGTACTTCGTGGGTCCGAGGCCTTGGGAGATGGTCAAGCTGCTGGTCATCAACTTCTTTCCCTTTCTGGTCACTAAGACGGAATACAACATCACCTTCCCCCTCTCCAAGTTTCTCAAAATGTGTTATCAAGAGGGAGCCTATTTTCATATGCAGAGCACCAAACCCGATACTCTGGGTACGTTTCTTATTTTTTCTTCAGCTTTTTATTTTTATTATTAACAGTTAATACCTGTATAGAAACTCGGTTGTGTTACATTTAAGTTGTATAAGATCTTCAATTACTATTTATGACGAAGAAAAATCTAACAAGGAAGGCCTCCATACTGGACATACTCAAAATCTTATGAAAAAAAATGCTAATTAAACTATTTATGTATGCAATAAAGAAGCAGTCAAAATTAGCGGCGGAAATACAGTAGGAAATACGTAAAAAAATAAAATACTTTTGAATATTTGGCGTGAAAAGACGAAATCTGCATAACGCGATTTGGCAAGAAGCACTTTTTCTTGCCAAAAGCAAACGATTTTAAAGCAACTCAAAACTGTTGGATATTTTAGAATACCTGTAAATGGTATTTAAAGAATATAATATAAACAATGACAGACTTTAATATATTATATACTACATATTTATATTGTATTACATATATATATTGCTTGTTGAAGTAGTTATTGAATTAATCGCTGAAAAAATGTTTGCACATATAAAAAAAATTCATATTGAGAAAAATTATCTTCATACATTTAAGCGTATTCAAAAATAAAAGCCCGATGTTTCCATAGCAACAAAATCGAATCGATAATGTTCAATTGGACTTTGAGCTTGAAACAATTTTAATTATGAATTTAGTTTTAAATCTCAAATTTTGATGATTTAATTTGAATATAAATGCGTATAAATATCGATATAACATTATACTTAAAACAAACTAAAACTGATAAAACTAAAGTTATTTAAATTAAATTTATCAAAACAAGTTCTACATGAAACTTTTTTTCCCCTTAAAGTGTATTTGACATAAAGTATTTTTTGAAATTACATTCCATCGCCAACAGGCGAAAGATCGCCAAATAACGAAATTTTCATTATTTTTTTTGCGGACACTGTACGGAGGTTCCGCCGAAATTTTTTTTTATAAACGTATATATACTCATGAGAAGAACATTTTGTAATTTTTTCAGATTTTTCGTATGGAGACCTTCCTTGTAAGTTTCTAGTTAAGAAACTAAATCCATAAGTTTCTAGTCCTAAGAATTTGAAGTAAATCGTAATTTACAACGTTTTTGTATGTTTTTTGCTCATTTCACTTCTTTAAATTTTGAACTTTTTTAAAAACCTTTCATAGCGAGTAATAAGTAAGCGGGTAATAAGTAATTATCACACTCAATTTCAAGTTTCTTGTTTCCAACACTATCCACAAATTGCAATTTTGGAACGATTTTAGCTCCTGCCAAACTTGGAGGTAGCTGTATCGGCATAAAAAAATAGTCTGTGTTGTAGCAGAGAAGATAACCAGCATTTTGCCACCATTATTTTTTAAATAGGGTCGGTCCTTCCAGATACTACGTCCAGAAGATAGTGTTAGGATTGTTTTTCATCGTTATGTATTACAATTAAACTAAAAATGTGTATTTACTCAATATTATACATTTTTTTTTTTTTTTTTTTTTTTTTTTTAAGCTATCCACATGTAAGCAGAAACCTTAAAGATATTGATTATATATTTTCATTAATATTCCAAATTCTAGTTGCTTAAAAGGCTTATAGCCAACAGAGTGAAAAAGTATCCATGCCGGGAATCGAACCCGGGTCATCGGTTTAGTATTCAATTCCAGACAGGCAACTAAAATTTGAAATATTATTGAATGCACGGCAGGAGAAATTTTCTGCAGAAAAATATCCAAGAATTACAGGGTATACAATAAGTAACTAACCCATTTTGAACGTAAGTAACAAAACAGTTTGTGACAAAAAGCGTGGTTTGCTGTATTATTATTAGAAAATACATTTTTAAAAATACTTTGCTCAAATAGTTCGAACTTCGACCAAAAGATGGCCCTGGCAGCAATCGGTGCTCGGAACACAGACATTTCTCTAGATTTCATAGATGAGCTTTTCAACTCATTTTGCAGGGTGAGTCAACTTACTTGATGAGTCGATATGCTGTCTCGACTCACCTGCAGAAATAGGATTTGTTGGTTGGAAAGAGATTTAAAATAATTTTTATGATTGAACAATGTATGTTACACTAATAAGAAAAGCAAAACATACGTTTTAACAAGCAAAAACTTTTCACATATTTAGTATTAATAAATTCTATTCAAAATATGTTCTTTAAAAACAGTGGTATGCAAATCAACACGTCGACTCCGCAAAATGAGTCAAAAAGCTTATCCCTAAGAAAACTAGAGCAATGTCTGCATTCCGAACGCCGCACAGTGGAGTATTTTTCCATTTTAGCCGGCCAAAAGTCGATTTTTCGAAATGCAACTAAAGAGAAAATAATATAGCTAAGTATGAAGCTAACTAGATGGGGATTCACCGTACAGTTATATTTTTTTTCTGTTGGGCCAGCAAATAGGTACCAGGGTACCTCAAACTTGTTACTTGCAGCACGTTAATTATTTGTATTTTAAAGTTCCAGTTGTGCTTGTTTGTTTCACTGTGATTTTTTTTTCACTAACCTTTTACTTATACCATATAGTTGTGGATTCTTAAAGCCCATATATATACGCTTTCATTTCACATAAATATATTTATATTTGTTAATTTAATAAATGTAATAAAGTGACAAAAAATGTGCCGTATAGTTTTGAAAATTTTGTTGTTAATTTCAATATTCATTAAAACATTTGTTATGTATCCCGATGGGTCTTTTCACTGTAAATGAAAGTTAAAGATGTATAGTTAATAATTTAAAAAAATGTAGCTGCTACAAAGTGCAATTTTAGAAGAATTTATTTCAAACACACAACTGTATGTTTTGGTAAATGACAATTTTTGAATTTCCCTTTCGAATTGAAAAGTATTTTACGATAGATAAATTGTCGTCTGCGGATATAAAAAAGTTGCAATTTACGTATCTGGCAAATATTTTTTTAAAATATCCTCTGCATCTGTTTCTGAAGTTCTTATGTTATTTTTTAATGTTCTAAACTTAAAAAAGATAAATGTCTTCTTAAGAAATAAAGTGCTGCTTTAGTTTACATTTTATAAATTCTGCTTCTTAAATACATCTACTGTTTAACTATGGATAGTCAATGTCCAGGTAAATATGTTTATATTTCACATGAATATATTTAATTTATTTATTTATAACATTTGATAAAGAGACAAAAATATCTATCGCGCATGTTTCATATTTGTATTGGTAATTTCAATATTCTATAAAAAAATCGTTATAATATTATGAAAAATATTAACCATGGTTGATGGAAAAGTTTGCAATGCCGCACATGAAACAACGTCAACCATGCGTTGCTTCATCTGTGGAGCTACCTCAAAAGACTTTAACAATTTGACATGATTAACGAAATTAGAGAGGGATCACTGAAATTTGGATTGTCCATACTTCATGCACGCATCAGAATATTTGAGAGCATTTAGCGTATAAACTGTCCATCAAAAAATGGCGTATTCATTCCAAGGAGGAAAGGGATCTGATGAATGAGACAAAGAGAAAAATTCAGGAGGAATTTAAATCAAAAATGGGATTGATTGTAGACATACCGAAACCAGGATATGGAAACATCAATGATGGTAATACCAGCTGAAGGTTTTTTTGCTAATCCTCATCTTGCTGCAGAAATCACGGGGATAAATTTTGATTTAATATTTCGTTTTAAGGTAATCCTAGAAGTTTTGTTAAGTGGACATAAAATTGATACCACAAAATTTTCTGAGTACGCAAAAGACAATTCTAAATTATATGGGAATTTGTATCCCTGGCACCCCATGACACCAACAGTCCACAAAATTCTGAAACATGGTGCAACAGTCATTGAAAATGCACTCCTTCCTATAGGGCAGCTCTCAGAAGAAGCTGCAGAAGCACGTAACAAGCATTTTCGGCAATATCGCTCACATTTTGCAAGAAAATTTTCCAGAGAATCGTGCAATATGGACGTCTTAAATCGATTATTACTGACTTCGGATCCCTTATTATCTAGTATGAGAGGTATAAAAAAGAAAAGAAGTGAACCATTTTTAAAGGCAAGCTTATCTTTACTTCTTCCAGCAGATAATTTCAATTTAGATACATATTGCATTGTATATATAGTCATTTATGTTTTATTTTTGTAATATTTTGCACCCATTAATTAAAATGAATTGTGTGAGTACTAAAAAAGTCGGATTTCATTTAATTGCTTTTGATTTACCCTGTAAAATCGTAAACAAAAAGTTTCATTATTTTTTTCATAGATAAGTAAGGTATAAAAATATTTAAACGGAAAGCTTTGTAAATTTTAAACAGCTTTTTATTGAAATATAGTATAACTTGATACCTATTTAAAACCATCAAAATACTAATGATATGAAAATGATAAAAATACCGTATATATTCGAATTTCTGAAAGAAATTACAATATGATGTTGCAAATTTAAATTTTTAAGTTACTCTATATGGAAAGACATGTTTGTATTGATGGATAGAATGTAACGGACTCACTAAAAATCTGTTGCATCAAAGCCCTTTTTAGATATTATTATGTTTTCCACATACCCTGTATCTTATATATATATGTGTGGATTTAAGTATTTTTCAAGGAAAATCCCTAAAATGTGATAAGATGATAAACTAATCAATAGTTTACTTTACTCCAAACTTTTAATGAGAAATATTTTTGGCCGGCTAAATCCTCCAAATACTCCACTGTGCGCCGGTTACCGCTAGCGCCATCTTTTGGCCAAAATTCGAACTATCTGATCATGGTGCATTTAAAAAAAAAATTGATTTATTAATAACAATACAACAAACCACGCATTTTTTCTCAAACCGTTTTTATTATTTACGTTTAAAATTGGTCAGTCATTTACTGAACATACAGAATATTTTCATCAATTTAAAATTGGTGTTCATTTCGCGCCACCGTGTACCGTCATAATATCCAATTCTAACAATGTCTAATACAGTATGTCCAATTTATTTTAGATGTTGAAGACAAATTTTATCGTATTCAAGACTTAGATAGAATCTCACGTCCGAATTAGGTACAGATGTCATATACGCACCGAATTTGGCGCGATTTGCTTATTGACACCAATTTGCCGAAACTTTGCTTTTGAATACCAGTTAATGTGTATTTTAATATTTTTTATTATTTTAAAAGAAAATAATAATAAACAATAGTTTAATTAATAACTATAGAACCAAACAATTTATATAAGTAAGAAAAATAAATACAGGCCCGGACTGGCTCCTTTGGGGGCCCTCGGTTAGAGACTGAAAAGGGGCCCCTTACGGGAAATTTAGCGAAAAAAAGATTACTATATTTTATTTTTAAATTTAGGCTTGGATGGCAAAAAACCACATTTAAGCTATTTTGTTACTTGAAAAATAGTTGAGTAAAATGTAAGCTTTTTGTAATGTTGTTAACTTACTTTCACAATATATATTTATATTTTTTTTATACACCGTATCTAAACTAATTCCATGCTAGAAAAAAAAAAAAAGAATTATTCATTTTAAGTGGTTATCTTAAAAATGAGCGTGAGGTATATTTTTAGTTTTCGGCAATCAAATGACTGTGTCGTGTTAATAATCTAAATCCTACTGTGATACCTAAGTAAATATTAAAAGTGACATAACAATAATAAGAAAAAGTGGGTACGTGTGATCGCAGATAGCTCAGAGTATTTCCTTTAATATATCTTTCAAAACAACTTATCCTTTAATTAATAAATCCAAATTGTGGATTTATAATTATTAAATTCTTACATAGATTGTAGCATCAATAAATTTAAAGTAAAATGAAGTTATTTATTTTAATTAAATTAAAAAAGGTTCAAATTAAATTATTTAAATAAAATTCAAAATTCTTTAAAAAACGCGTAATAAAAAGAAAAATAGCGGAAATATAAATAAAATTTGAAATTTTTAAAAACGAAAAAAAAATGTTAAACGAAATTTAAAAAGCTGAATCATTAATAAACCGCTCGTTTTTAAAATAGAAAGAAAATTGTAATTAAATATATATATATATATATGAATATTAGTGATAAAAAATAATACAAACCCTTAAATCGGCAAAAAGTACGAATTTTTTAAAAAAAAATTTATTTTACTACGGAACTGCAAGAAGTGTAAGTCACCGATTTTGACGAAAGTGGTATCGTCGGAAAGATCTCATTGTGAGGAGTAAAAAACTCAATGGAAACCCGTCGGAAATGAGCCGTTTTCGAGATATCCGACAATTTATGACATTTAGCTAGTGAACACTTACTTTGAAACCGCAAAAAATTTTGGTCTCCATTTTATCGAAAGTGGTATCACTAAAAAGATATCGGAAGGATTAAAAAACTCAAAATAATTACCCGTCGGAAAATAAACGATTTCAAGATTTCCGATAATTTGTATCAAGTAGCTAATGCACGCTCACTGGGAAACTGCATTAAATTGCATAAATTGGATATCTCGAAAACGACTTATTTCCGAAGGATAGCTTCATTGAGTTTTTTACTTCTCAAAATGATATCTTTCCAACGACATCATTTTCGTCAAAATCGAGACACCAATTTTTTGCGGTCCTCTGTTAGGTGTGCACTAACCCAGTATGTACTAGCTACGTGGCTTAAATTATCGGATATCTCGAAAACGGCTCATTTCCGATGGATAGTTCTTTTGAATTTTTTACTCCTCACGATAAGATCTTTCCAACTATACCACTTTCGTCAAAATCTAAACTAATTTTTAGGCGATTCCCCACTAAGTATGCACTAGCTACGTTACATAAATTGTCAGATATCTCGAAAACGACTCGTTTCCGACGGGTAGTTCCATTGAGTTTTTTACTCCTCATAATGAGATTTTTCCAACGATACCACTTTCGTTAAAATCGGTAACTTACACTTCTTTCAGTTTCCAAGTTAGTATAAAAATTTCGAATTCCAGCATCACGGTTCGAACTGTGAATCTTCTGCTTACTAGCAAGTCTGTTTTCCTAAAAGTTTTTCACATACCTTTCCTTGAAGGACATAGCTGATACTTTCTTTGTTTGTGTTTTATGCTGGCCAATTATCTACGTGTGGAATATAGGCCCTAAGGAGAGGGGTGCGTGCCCTCCGTAGGGGCTCTTTCTAAGAGAATCGAACACGTATTTACGCAAGGAAATGCAAGGTTCGAAAAAAACCATGGAAAACTCCGAACGGTTAGGCCGACGATCGCGATTGGGTTCGAACCCATCACCTACCGTCTACCAGTTTGGAGGTCAGAACCTCTCGGCTACTGATGGGGCCATAGCTAACGCAAATTGCCAACTCGTAACAGCTATATCTGGAGTACTACCTACCATCATGCTGAATTGCTATCATATGGGTCTTTTAAAATAATATTACAGAACACTGAACCGATAATTTGTTGCAGAGGTTTGCATGGGCCCGGGCTTGGCCCGAGACCCGTATCCAGCCTGGTCTGCAGATTTAGAAGGAGTGCTGGGCCGATATAAAAAAAAAAAACAAATTAGGGAACCTGCCAATCCGATATAAAAACTTAAACGAAGACGATAAAATATGATCCGCTTTCAGTGAATGACTTTTGCGAGAATGAGTATAAATGTGCGTCACTAGCCGATGCTAGTTTGACACCATCCAAACAAAAACGCGGGCATCCGACAGTTATGTGGTATCAGAGGCAGGGTTTAATTTTTTCAGGAGACTCATACCTAAGGCCGTGATCAGCTGTGCACTTTTTTTCTACTTAGTAGAGTCGGGACAGAATTGGACTTAAATGTTCTGAGAATGTGTAGGGTTGTTACTATATTTTTAAAAATATTAATAGCGATAATATACTTCTGTTTAATAAAATCTTTCGAAGTATAACTTAGGGAGGTTTTCAATCCACTTCTCAATAACGCGAAACTTTCTGACTAATTTTTTAACTGTAAACGCATAAAATTGACATGCGTGATTATTAAAGGATTTGGGAATAGAGTAATTTTTCCACTTTTGGTAAATAAATTGTCAAATGGTAAGAGATTTTTGCCACGTGACTGCAGGTTTTCCCCCTTTTCAATGATATCGCTTCCAAAAATTCAATTCAGAATGCTAACTTTGACAATATTTCTAAAAGATATAAAGTCTTTATCAAAAAATGGAAGGCACCATTCGATTACATAGGTTCTGAATTAAAAAAAAACAGCAAAACTTAGGCATTTTCGAAGAAAATGAATTTAGAAATGTGTCAGGAACTAATTCCTTTCGATTTGAAAGAAGCTCTAATAAATGACAGAGAAGTATTTTCACAAATATATTTTTTATAATACATCTTCAAAATCATGTTTTTACCGTCTTTTTTTTCTTTAAATCTAAACTACATTAATTTTATAATGAATCTTTATTTGAATGTTGAAAAATCTAGGCTTCTAAGTAATTAATGTTATTATCGTGTATTTTCTATGTTGAGAAAATATCATGATTATAAAGTATAGTTTTAAAATACAAAATATTTCTTAAATGTGTATGTAGTATTCTTTAAAAGGTTCTTAATTGTATGTTAAGAAAAACTAATTTTTTTGTACAAATTGAGTGGAATCGGGTCGTCTTTACTACTTAACCAAGTATTAAAAGTTTTAAACGTTTTTCAATGTTTAAAAATTTTCTCTTTTTTTTCATTCCTTTTCGTACTGTCGCTTTCGTACAACTGCTTCATGTCGACCACACTGTTTAATTGCACTAGTTACAACCATACTATATGAGATTGGCAAGTGAGCGTCGCGATGCACTCTGAAGCTGATTCTATGAGTACTGCAGAAAGGGCGATGTATCAGTTACTGCTTAGCCAGAGATTAAAGACCTGTCACGTGAGTTAAAGGTCCGAGTAAGACGAGTCTACTCTTGATAATAGGATGAAGGCAGAGAAAGGGGGTTTCCCCTAATACTGGTTTTCTAGGAATGGAGAGGTTAGGAGAAACCTGAATTTCGTCCCTTCCTAATGCTTCCCTACCTTCGGAACATTCGATTATTTTGGCAGTATGCCAATCCAGTTCTTTAAACGCTGGTCCAGCAGTAGCAGCCTTATACCGTCTGTCCAACGACGTGATACGACGAAACTATATAAGTTACCATGAAAAAACTATCAATTGTTTAAAATTAATTGTAAACGCATATTATTATTGGAAAACACTAAATTTTTTTCTTATATAAGTAGTAATTATAAAACCGTATATTCCTTTTTTGAGTTGCACTTCCGGGGCCCCTTTGGGCCGGGGGCCCTCGGCGATCGCCGACCAGCCGACCTGGCCAGTCCGGGCCTGAATAAATAATAATAAAGACTTTATTAAGCTGAGTTACCATATAACGCAAAATAACGCCATTTTGGCAGGAATCAGCAACACAGTGCAAATATAACATCACGTAATGACCAACAGTATTGGCAGTGGTACCTGTATGTGGATTTATATATTTTAAATTTTTATTTTAATCCAGGCTGTGGTATGGCTGATAGCCCGGCAGGCATGGCAGCCTATTTGTTGGAGAAGTTTGCGGGTGCAACCCACCCGGAGAATCTGAAGCTCGAGGACGGGGGACTGACCGACAAGTTCACGCTGGACGAATTGCTGACCAATGTCATGCTCTATTGGGTCAACAACAATTTCACGGCGGCCGCGCGCTTCTACAAAGAAAATCTCAAGGACGTGTGGACGCAAGAGCTTACCAGGTACGCCTCAAAAGCCTTGTCGATATGATGATATTAATTTATTATTCATTTAGTAAATAAATCGCAACAGAAAATCAATTAATAAATAAATCGTAGCAGAAAATCAATTGGTAGCAGAGAAGTAGCAGAAAATCAATTGATAAATAAATCATAGCAGAAAATCAATTGGTAAATAAATCATAGCAGAAAATCAATTGATAAATAAATCATAGCAGAAAATCAATTGATAAATTATAGCAGAAAATCAATTGGTCAATAAATCATAGCAGAAAATTCAATTGGTAAATAAATCTTAGCAGAAAATTCAATTGGTAAATAAATCTTAGCAGAAAATTCAATTGGTAAATAAATCTTAGCAGAAAATTCAATTGGTAAATAAATCTTAGCAGAAAATTCAATTGGTAAATAAATCTTAGCAGAAAATCAATTGGTAAATAAATCATAACAGAAATTCAATTGGTCGATAAATCATAACAGAAATTCAATTGGTCGATAAATCATAACAGAAATTCAATTGGTCGATAAATCATAACAGAAATTCAATTGGTCGATAAATCATAACAGAAATTCAATTGGTCGACAAATCGTAGCAGAAAATCAATTGGTAGATAAATCGTAGCAGAAATTCAATTGATCAATAAATCATAGCAGAAATTCAATTGGTAAATAAATCATAACAGAAATTCAATTAAAGGCATAATGGTAAAACCTGCGAGTGAACCGCTAAAATTTGATTTTTATGTGTTTTCCACCAAGATAAGACTTGTGAGAGCGATTGCGTTTTAAAATGCGAATCGAGATTTAACTAATCATACATTTTCATCCGTCAACTCAAAGAGGTGGTTTTATGTGCTGCTGCCTTCCGGACTATAACACCTCAGGACTAGATTTTAGGATCGGATAGAATAAACCTAAATCGGTGGTTAAGGTTGGTTGGAGGATTATTCATATTATTCAGTTGTAAATTTCCACGTGGGTGAAAAAAGTCCGAACCAGGGATGTATTGGTTGAAGCCACCAATGCTCTTCCCGCTGAGTCATCCCGGACGAATACTTAAGCATTCATTCAACCGATCAACCTCAACGATTACAGCATCTGGTCTGACATTTTGGATCAGCTCAACAGTAATTATCCAATAACACTGATAAACAAGGTTTCTGTTTCTAACTAAGTATGTGGTGACTTTTATATTTTAGGTGGTGCTGTGAAAGAATATGCCATTAAAAAGTTTCCATCACCCACAGATTTTTAAAAAATTCAAAATCCTGAAAATCTCAATTTTGTAGTATTTATTCAACACATACACCTTATGAAATTTATCATTTGGTATTTTAGTAATGACAAGCTTTGAAATAAACATTTATAAAGCTTAAAATTAATATTTAAAACACTGAAAGTATGCATTGTTTATAAAGTTTCAGAAAAATATAGATTTTTTGTAAAAAGAAATGATATTAATAAGAAATTTCATATTTTATGTAGCGGTAACTGTCTTATCTGTGTATGCTCTCTTATAGGTCATTGTTCCAAATTATATTAACAATTTAAAGCAGACATTAAGCCACTTATATCATTACAATAGCATAAATCATCTTTTCTTTAAAAAAATGTTGAATATTTCTTATCAATCTCGATAAATAGATATCTTTGTATTGTTTTTCAGGAGATTTCAACCTTGCAATCTTGATCAAGTAATTCTAAGATTTTCTTTATAAATTTAAGTCTCTCACAAAATCATTTAATTCTTTTTGAGTAGTTTGGTGTAGTTCTTCATTTATGCCACGAGAATAGTTCATATCAGATGTACAGGAAGTTTCAGTTTCATCGATTTCCATTTCTACAGCTGCATCATCATATGTAAAATTCTTTGGAGGTTTCGGTATTTGTAAATCATCATTATGTAATGCTGGTCACATTGCTGAATCTAAGTTCGTGTACTTAATTTTATGTTTACTTCTTGCAAAGAATCCTTTAATTTTTGTAATACATTAGTAGCAGTCTGTTATTTGATCCTTTGGCATGTGCCATATCATGGGTATAGCAAAGGACATACTTTTTTGTACCTTTCATCCACGTCCGGAGGTTTGTAGCACATTGTGTTTAACAAGAACGAGGTTCCCATTTATTATCTCGTTCACCTACTTTGTATCCAAAGTACATAATATAGGCGCATTGATGCTTTTTCAAAGTTAGCTCCCCGCACATACAGCAAAAAGAATCGGGTTCATTAAGGCACCCTCTAGACATGTTTTACAGGTTGCATGACACTGCGGCTCCTGGCTACGCCCATTTAGTTATGATGAATAGGACTCATCTTAAAGATTGACAAGTAAAGGAAGATAAGGATTTCTCCTACCCCTTTTGTGTAAAGGATTAAAAAAAGGAATGAAATGTATAAGTTATCCAAGGAGAAATCCTAACTACATTTTGCTACTTTATCTTACTATTTGGCGACATTTTCTTTAAAGAGGTGTGAAGAATTTTCCAATAAAACAAAAATCACTCGAAGAAATTAATATATTTTGTAAACATCTAAATATTAAAAGTTTTACATGCAATTATTGAACATGCAATTAAACAGAAAAAGTTTTCTTTTTTTTTCTTTGTGAAAACTAAAACTTTAAACTTAAATATATTTCATCAATGCATAAAAACGAAATTGTAAAAAGACTTATGCATGACATGAGAAAACGAATTTATTGCAAACAAACAAATAATAATAATTATTATTATTATGATATTGGAATAGGTGTCACGATGATAAAAAAAAATCCACTTTTTTTAAGCAGTTTATTCTTTACAAAATGGAGCGCGATTCGTATCTCTTCAAACAATGAAAATTTTCAAAATAATTGCTATAAACTAATTTCAACTCAATCTGAGTATAAATTTAGAAATGCACATTTAACATCACTCATTAAGCTTTAAGAGGATTTAAATAATTTTCGTACAATTCAATATCTTATTGTTTAAAACAAAATTGTACTTGTCAAGTGCTTTTATTTTAGAAAAATTTTCCCCCATGAAAAAAGAATATGTATATATATATATTAACTTTAAAAAGTACCAGTTAAATAAAGATGATAAACTACATTTAGTCAGGGATTTCTACATAATTTTTAATGGAATGAAATTACCCTCAATGTTAACGATAAAATTGGCAGGATCAAGAGTAAAATTAAAAGAAATGGTGTATAAATTAGAGTTTTTTCTTTTATTTTAGAACTTCTGAAAATTTCATATTATACTTTTAAATACAAAATTGCAAATAAAGATAAATTATTTTGTTGTAAATCACAAATATCTGTATAGATTATAATGAAATCTGAAAATTTTAATATCTCTGAGAAAATCTCTGCGTATGTTTCGTGAAATATGTTATTTACAGGGGAAAAAATTTTTTTTAGAATTTTAACTCTAATATATGTTTGAAAAGTTTTAAAAATAGAAAGGTTTAAATCATAACAAAATACTAAAATCTTAATATTTTAGTGATTTTTTTCTTATTTGATCTAAAAACAAAATCGCTAAATTTTCTTACATTTATGAAGTATAACGTTCATTCGTAAATGCATTTAATACTCACGATATTCTGAAAAATCAAATGACCTCCCAGGATATACCATGAAATTTAGAGACAAATAAATTAAATATTTCCAGTCAAAATATGTGTAGTTATATTTTTCAATTTTTATTGACTGTGTCATTCAGTGGACAAAGAATATTTTTAATTCTGGAAATGCCTTTATAGCTTAAGATTTTTTTTTTCTTTTTTTACATGATTGATACTGAATTTTTCAATAGAGAACCTATAATTTTGTGATAGCAATATTAATTTCAGGTTTAGTAAATATATTTTCAAAAATATAAAAAAAATATCCGATATTTTTGGTACATGTTTGATAGTTTAAAGGTAGTAAGCGTATTAAACATTATAAATATTTTCGGACCTAATTTAAATTAGAAACCAAAAAATAAATAAATAAATAAATTTAGCATGAAAACTTAACAAAACGATCTTCTAAACGACTTTTTTTTTTTTTAATTATTTATGTAAGAAAATTATTTGAAAACTATCACAATTTGCTTTAAAAAAAAAAAAAAAATTAGGATTTAGTATGAAGTTTTAAGAAAATGTTACGTTTTATGCAACAAAATTTGAAATACAAATTGAAAAACATAAAAAAAATGTAAGCGTGTTTTTTTTTCTTTTTTTTTAATTATTTATGTAAGAAAATTAGTTGAAAACTATCACAATTTGCTTAAAAAAAAAAAAAAATTAGGATTTAGTATGAAGTTTTAAGAAAATGTTACGTTTTATGCAACAAAATTTGAAATACAAATTGAAAAACATGAAAAAAAATGTAAGCGTGTTTTTTTTTTTTTTTCATTTTTTAATTTGTTGTGCAATTTAAATTGAGTAGTCAAAACCAGTAAAGATTATTTCCAATGAATATTTAAATAACTTATCTAATTAGACAGTTCATCTTTCAAGCCTTTGTTGAGCTTTTGGCAGTCGTAGCGCCACTTGTCGCGATGGAGCAGGTCTCCGGCGCGCATACCACTGTGTTGATGTTGTATACAGCCTGTATATTATGTATTTTATGTTTTTTGTTGAAGTTATTGTAATGAATCCCCACATGCCGGGGAACATTCCGGGTGGGACAAATAGGGTCTACACCGGATCCTAGCGATCTGGTGATCTTGTCCCACTTAGGCATAAATAAATAAATACCTTTTCTAAGTAAATATTGCATCCCCACATTATTATTGATTCTACATTTAAGAATTCAGCTTTAGAAGTAAAACGTAACTTTTTTTTGTTGGTTGGGGGGGGGGGGGGGAGAGAGAGAGACCATTTCCGTAGCAAAAGCTTTTTATCTACAGAATGACACAATAATGATTTAAAAAATTTTACATTTGTTTTGATTAAAAATATAAAAAGTATTAGACAGAATATTTTGAATATAAATTAAATTATATCAAAAATATCAAACTTCTTGATATTTTGAAAATAAAAGTTGGATATACATCATGGTATATATTATGGTAAATATATATATGCATATGTATATATATATACATACATATGCATATGCTATATATATATATATATATATATATATATATATATATATATATACACACACACACACACACTACACACACTGGTGTCCAAAATTTAAGCATAATTGGTAATTAAGTAATTATTTTTAAGTAATGAAAGAAATATGAATCGGAATGTGCTGAAACTCCAGGTATGTAAACAAAATAGTACGCGTCACATATTTTCGCGAAGAGTTTTCCCCGAAATCGAACAGGGGACCGTCAACAAATTGAAAAAGAACGAAGATTTTTTGGATAACCCTGTCAAAACTAATGTAGCAAAAGCGTTCAAACTGCACATTATGATTACTTGGCTCATTGTAATGTACTGTGTTAATTTTTACAAGGATAGCATGTATACTCGTAGAGAAATTAAGGTTTTTATAAAAACAGTCCTAAGTTTTTTGCTTATAATTTGCAGAGTTCTTAATATAAAATAGTGTTCTTTTTTGAAAAAATGACAAACATCATTGTACACAATACCCTGTCATCAGAATTAAAAAATAATAAAAATTGTATGACAAATGAGCAGGTTTACTAAATAATTTTTTACTGCGCATGCGTGAACGCTATTAAAATTTCATTTGCATATTATGTTAGTTAAATGTATAGAGCAACTTTTGTGAAAGTCTCAAAAACATAGCTTAAAAATTCTGAAAATTATCGTTGATAGAATGAGATCAAAATCCTTTATTCCCTAAATGAAGCAAAAAGATGAGGAGCTGTATCCATATTCCATTGTTTAGTGCCTACACAATATTGCACGTACAACTATATTTAGGTAAAACCCCTGATTTTTTTGCTTCCTTTAGGAATAACGGATTTTGAATTGATTCTATAGGCTCCCATTTTCAGAATTTTCAAGCTATGTTTTTGAAACTTTTACAGAAGTTGCTCTATACATTTAGCTAACACAATATGCAAATGACATTTTGATATCGTTGACGCATGCGCAATGAAAAATTATTTACTGAACATACTCATTTTTCATACAATTTTTATTATTTTTAAATTCTGATGACAGGGTATTATGTACAATGATGTGTGTCATATTTTCAGAAAAGAACATTATTTTATAATAAGAACTCTGCAAATTATAAGCAAAAAACTTGGAAAAATTTAGGACTGTTTTTATAAAAACCTTAATTTCTCTACGAGTATGCATGCTATCCTTGTAAAAATTAACACAGTACATTACAATAAGCCAATTAATCATAATGTGCAGTTTGAACGCTTTTGCTACATTAGTTTTGACAGCGTTATCCAAAAGATCTTCGTTCTTTTTCAATTTGTTGACAGTCCCCTGTTCGAATTCGGGGAAAACTCTTCACGAAAATATGTGATGCGTACTATTTTGTTTACACACCTGGAGTTTCAGCACATTCCGATTCATATTTCTTTCATTACTTAAAAATAATTACTTAATTACCAATTATGCTTAAATTTTGGACACCAGTGTGTGTATATATATATATATATATATATATATACCGAACCCTGTTAGATCGGTCATTGAAAGATAAACTGTCTAATTCAGGACAGTCCAATGCGGCGCCCGAGGAGGCCATTGCGCCCTCTGAAATTTTTTTGGCACCCTTTTGAAAGTTTCCTATTGCTAACACTTTAAGAATAAAATTCCAAATTAAAGGAAGCTTTATTAAAAATCTTTGTTATTTGCTTGAGAGATATCTTCAAATTCTCTATGAGTTTGTGTTATGCCTCAAAAACGAAAAATGACTTTAAAAAATTGATCCGGTGTAAATCTTTCTTCATTAATTTACAGTTATTCTTTATAAAAAAAAAAAAAAAAAAAAAAAAATGTTAAGGAAATGATGGCGATGGAAAATGGGAAAATTTAGCTACTCTGGCCCATTTCTATACTACAATACGAAATAAAGGATGCCATTTTCTCTTACAAATTACTTTCACTTACTATGTACACGCAAAGTTACATCCAAATCGATTCATAAATCCGCATGTTATAACGTGACAAAAATCAGATCGTTTAAAAATGAGGCATACTAGAAATTCAAAGTGCTATAACTTAGTCATTTCTTAAGATATAGACGAAAAAAAAGTGTTCTGGAATCGTTGTTTTAAGTTCTAACATGTAAAGGAAAAATATTTTTCAACTTGTAATCTTCTCGCATTTAATTTTAAATTTTATTGTTTTAAAAATAATTAAATGGCCGCCATTTTAAAACAAGACGGCGTATGATGCTGGCCAACGAACTCGGTCGAAACATTTGTATGTACTATGTACATACCATGTATGTACTATGTACATACCTCCCCCCCCCCCCCCACACACCTTTATTTTTCTTACACTTTCACAAAAAATTGAACATTTTCAATAGCTTAGAATGCAATTTGTCAATTTCTAAGTTGGTAGAGTTTGTATTTTTAGAATTGGGCAATCTACATGCAATTATTCCATCTTATTTCATAGTTTTGTTTGCATGGCGTTATTACCCCAGGGTACCTTATATATATATATATATATATATATATATATATATATATATATATATATATATATATATATATATATAATGTCAACATTTGAACGGAGGGTGGTTTTGGGGTCTGGGGGTCATGATCGGAGAAAATATACCAAAATTTTCCGGAAGTGCTTTCCTCCGGACGGCTGCAATAGGTAGCTTTTTACTTTAACGAAAGCTACCTAATAGTATTAAAATTCAAGGGAGGATTCTAAAAAGTGTGCTCCTGTACTTTTAACATTGGATTCGGTGATATATAACGATGAATATATATTTTGATGCATCATAATAAATATCCGATATTTATTTTAAAAATAAAACGAAGTTTGATATTTATTTTCAATATATTATGTATGATACTTTTGATATTTTCAAAATACAAGAAGTAAAATATTCTTTTTTAACTATTGACTGTGTTACTCTGTAGACACAGAACTTTTGCTCTAACAGTAACCTCTTAACACCCCCCCCCTCCCCCGTTTAAAAAAATGAAATAAATAAATAAAGGTAAAATAATAAGAATAATAATAAAAAAATAATAATATATTTCCAGCTTTACATTTGACCTTGGATATTTAAGTGTACAACCAATAATATTGTGGGATAATATTTAATTAGAATAGTCATTGGGAAAATAACTGTCTAACTTACATAAGGAATTATTGTTTCAGTTTAATAATTTTTTTTCACCTTTCTCAGTTTAAACTTTGAGTAATGAAAAAATAGATAAGCTTGCTTTTGTTTCATATTTACCCTATATATATAAAATCCTAATGAAACGAATTTATGAAACGATTTAATGAAACAACTGATTAAATGATTGATTTTTTTTTTGACGGCGATTTCTTCAAAAATTTCCTGTGATGTCACAATTGGTAAAATGGCTATTATTATAGCCTTGAACCAAAATGAAGAATAGGGTCTATTTCTTTATTAGTTATTAGTTGGAAATAAATGCGAAACTACATATATTCTTTTAAGTGTGCACTATTTTAAGTTTTACGCTATCCCAGTGTACTGTTTTCTCGACTATTTCATATGAGCCCTTTGACGATGCGCTTGCAAATAAGCCGGAAATTTCTTTGCCAAAAAAGTTGAAAATCGCCAAGAAAAGGTTACCAAATTATGCTTTTTCTGAAGAAACAAAATATAAAAAAAAGTTCTCTAAAAAATGTAGGAGTCCAGTTCCCCAGGCCAGCTTAAGAAGGGATTAGGGGACATGACAATGCTTGTCAATAAACAATGGGGAGCCGGAGTGACCATCTCCCGTTTTACATGGGTGTTTTCTTGTTCCTCAAAGGGGGGAAAACTTACGAATAGCTTACTAATGGGGGAGTTAAAGTTGGGAGGGTGACATTGTGACTGAGAGAACACTTTCAGGGGATTAGAGTTGATTCCCCTTTTTGATGGATGTGTGTTGGACAAAGCTGTTTACTACAAATTCTTAAGAAATTTGTTGGTCAAGGGAAGACGGGAACATTTTCTGAGAAGCTTTCAAGAAAAGACTTGAAAATGCGACTGAATGCAAATAATATATATTTTTTTATTTAATGATTGAAAACAATTTTGTCGGAGAACATTATGATACGTTTTATCTCTTTCTTTTAATTATTAATTACGAATCATTTTGCGTTGAAAAGTGGTCTAATTATTTATGAAAAACGTAAAATGCTGAATTTTAATTGTTTGTTGTAATTATTATTTTAATTTACGTCGAATACTTATCATTTAAAACTGGATTTTATGTACATAATTACACATCACGAAATATAGTATAAAACATTGTGTATGTCATAACTAGTGAATTCACAAATTTGCAGTTTTTATATTTTTAATTACTAACTTATGATGTTAATTGTTTCAGAAACCTGCAAGTCTTGATTCTTCAGTGGTTTAGTGCAGGGAATAATAATACACGGATTCAAATAAAAAAAAATTCGATTTTAAAAAAATTAAGATTATTATTATTATTATTATTATTATTATTATTGTTGTTGTAGTATATTTATACAATACTGGAAAAAACAATGTAGAAATAAAAATCATGAGTTTTAATACAAACAAGCTATTGAGTTATATTTAGAACTATATAGATCATTAAATTAACTTTGGAAATAATTTTTTCTTTAAACGTTTAAGCGCATAAATTATTTTTAGAAATAACAATCTAAATTATTCCAAAATATAAAATTTCATAAAATTTTTATTGTACCTCTTCTTCGTATTTAAAATTGAGATTAAAAGTTAAATTCGGGGGGGGGGGGGGTACAAATAAAGTCTTGCATTTTTCATAATGTACCAGTCCCGGGCCCAAAAATTCTATTTAAATTTACTTGACCAGAATCGGATTTAAAATTATATATATATATATATATATATATATATATATATATATATATATATATATAGTATATAAGACCGTTAATAGTAAACAACATAAACCATTTGAAATTAACTATTGAATTTAATAACTTATATCATATAGAATATGAAAGGAAAAAAGAATAATATGAATACAAATGGAATTTGTAGAACCAAAGCAGGATCATCAGGTCCCAAATACTTTGGAACTACAAATGGAGTGTGTGGTAGAGGTCTGCACGTTCCGGAATTTCCAGGCCCGGCCCGGCCCGTTTAAATTTTTATATTTTAGGCCTGGCCCGGCCCGGCCCGTACAGAAATCGGTGAAAACAGGCCCGTTTTGGCCCGTTACAATTTCTACGATTTCTAAAAAAAATCAGATTTTTTTCATATAATTAAGATTTCTTTAAAGAATACTGCATACATATCTGTGGAATGATTTTACAGTATATTTTACAGGAAATACACATTAGCAACATTAGTGGTTACTAAGATTCTTAGGCTTTCAGCAATGAAATAAAGATTCATCTAAAAGTTAATATGGCTTAAAATAAAAGAAAAAAGAAAGTTAAAAACATCGTAACTTTTGAAGCTGTTTAATAAAAGAAGATTTCTAAAAATATTTCTATATCATTTTATTAAAGATTTTAAATCCAAATTCATTCGTTAATTCAAATATGCGCTTTTTTGATACATTTCTAAATTCATTTTTTTTTCTCAGAAACGCATAGCAGGTATCTTTATTCAGAAACTATATATTCAAATGACATTATCCGTTTTTTGATACAAGCAATTTAAGAATACTGAAAGGAAATAAATTATTGTTATAATTAGCGTTTTCAATAGAATTCCCGGGAGCGATAGCATGGGAAGGGAGAAAAACCTGCAACCATTTGAGAAATTATTGTGTCTGAACAAGGTTATGCAAGTATTTTATTCACCAAAAATGAAAAATACTATTCGATTCCAAATGCTTCAATAGTCAGTCTTATCACTTTTATATTTTTACAATTAAAAATTAATCTGAAAATGTGCCAAATTTTCGCGTTATTAAGAAATTAATTTAAAAACCATCAAATTTTCGCGTTATTGAGAAATTAATTTAAAAACCATCAAATTTTCGCGTTATTGAGAAATTAATTTAAAAACCATCAAATTTTCGCGTTATTGAGAAATTAATTTAAAAACCATCAAGAAGTATATATCCAAAGATTAATCTAACATAAGTTCTCTATTGCTGTTAATAATTTTACAAATCATGTTGTCTGCCCTACAGATCTTGAGAACAATTAAGTCTTGTTCCGGTCCGGCAAGTCTATACGTAGAAAAATAATGCAAGCTTGATCTCGGCCCGGTATGAGTCAGCTAAAAAAATATTAAACACACAATTTAATTGTCCGATGCCGATCTCACACTGCACAAGTTACATTTTTATATTGATACTGTCAAACTAGTACGGCTCGTGACGCACATTTATATTTATTCTCGTTAAAACCATTTGCGTTGAAAATAGATCATATTTTATCGTTTCTGCTGAACTCTTCAAAACGGGCCGGCAGGCCCGAAAATTTTTTTATCGGCCCGGCCCGTTTATTTTTTTTTTGTCGGCCCGGCTCGTTGAGAAAATTTTAAACGATTCCGCCGGGCCGGGTACGGGTCACGGACCAAGCCCGGGCCCGTGCAGACCTCTAGTGTGTGGTTTGTCTTCGTATTTGCCATGAGAAAGCAAAACAATACGAATTAGGGACTACAAACACACATGAAACCAAAATTAATTAAAGAAATACCATGTAATCTATAGTGCTTAGTGAATATGGAGAAAATAAAACAGTGATGAGCTATAAAATTTCTATTTTATAGCTGAATCCCAAATGCACGACCTTAATCCTGATACCGCAAGTGGTAAATTAAAACTTGAAGTATTCATATATCATATGACAGGAAAATGGAGATAATATAATAATAAAAACCAAAAAACGACTTATACTACACATCATAATATTAAAATAAAGCAGAATTATGTTATAACGGAAAAATTAAACCATACACCATAGTTTATCCTATTATTATTTAAATCAATAACATTTCTTAAAAAAATGAAAAAAAAAAAAATAAAAAGTTAATAAAAAAAATCATAAATCCTAAACAATAATGTATACTTCTAAATTGTATATTTCATACAAGAAATAATTAAAAAAAAATCAAAGTATCCATAGAGAAAAAAAAAATACCGCAGTAGCTATTAATTTATTGGTTCTCTCCTGAAAGAAACCTTCAATTCTGAAAGTTATGGGCTTCAATGCAAAATATAGATACAAACTCACGGCTTAGGTCTTTCGTAAATATATATATAACTAAACATATATCAAGAATTAAATCTAAATGACCAAATGCAAATGTATAATAAAAGTAAAGTGAAAAATAAGAAATATAAACACAGGGCGATTATAAATCTATCAAAAATACGTCAGCAAGATTCATGTTTTTACTTGTATCAAGTCGGAGATTGTATGCCAAACGCGGTGAATTATAAACATTCAGAAGTTGGTGCAATAGTTGTTGCACTCTTACTTAAAAATGCATGAATACAAAATTTATTACTATTGGGCATATTAAATACAGTAATACGGAAATAATACAGTTCCATTTTAAATGTGGAAATCAACACGGCAACTTAATATCATTACCTATCATTGAATGAAATACATATGATAGGATTTAATAAAATGAAGAAAAGTTTTAGTAATATCTTTTTCATTTTGATTCGATTTTCACAAAATTTGAAATAATTAAGCAAATGTCTGTTACGAAATCTAACCTGTATTTACGCAAGGTTCGAAGAAAACCATGAGAAATTTCGAATGATTAGGCGGACGTGCGCGATTTGGTTCAAACCCAATATCTCACGTTTAGCAGCGTCGAGAGCAGAACCTCTTGGCCATTATTGGAGTACTTTATTTTTTAGAAATTTACCAATAATTTTAATTTATCAAATTTATTTTTCAGTTAAAAAAAAAAAAAAAAATCAAGCTTTGCCAAAGAAGCTCGGGCTTAAAATTTTAACACCAACTAGTTCTCTCTCTCTCATTTTAGCAATTAATTCTTCTCTTTTATAATAATTGTTGACCAAGTATCACTCCTTAATTCTTCTTTTGCCCCAACTTTATGAATTTATTATTGCAAAAAATAAGAAAAATAAATTACTAGCTACTTATTCATTACTTGTAAAAATTGTTGTACTGATTTTATATAAAAGAATGAATAACTTGATTAGTTAAGAGGCTACATCAGTCATGTGAAAAAATTCATTCGCTAATGCTAATCCAGAAGAAGCAATATTTCGGTTGCATTTCATTTTTTTTTTTTTTTTTTTTATTTATTTATTTTTTTTTTTTTTTTTATATAACCTTTTTTTTTTTTTTTTTTTGGATAACTGAGATCAATCTGTACCAGAACCATTTTTTATTTTTTCAGTTTTGTTTACAAATATTTTTAATTAGGTCACTTTCTTAAATGAAAGCATCTTCATAAAAAAATTAAATTAAATAAGAAAAAACTGCAACCGAGATATCGCGATAAATTTCTTCAATAGGATTAGCTCTAGCCTTTTAAGGGTGTTCTTAAATCAAAAAAAGCAACTTTGTGACACATGATTTAATTTATTTTTGTTCGGAAATGCATGAAACTAGCAGGTGTTATTATTCAGAAACTCTCTAATTGGACTCAAATTTCTGTTTTTAAAAAAAACACAATAGATTTTTCACAACAAGCCTTCAAAGTTGTCACTTTTGTGCACATTTCCCGACGAGAGCAGAAAAACCGGTCGAAAAGCAGGAGAAAAACGGGTAATCAAGTGATCGAAATAGCTTAGAACTGGATATAGGTAATTTAATTATCATGAAATGGAAAAATAAGTTCGTTTCGAAATTGCTTCCATAGTCAGGCATTTTAATTTTATATATTTCTGTTAAAAAATGAATTTGTAAATGTGTCAAAACGTTTTGCGCTTGTTGAGGGGAGCAGTTAAGAACACCCTTAAGGATATATTTCAATCCAAACTGCTTATTGTCTGATTTATTTTTAAATTCATTTTTTTTTTCAAACGCATCTAACAGGCAAATTCTCTTATTTAGAAGCTACATAATGTGTCATGGTTGTCGATTTTTTGATAAATGCAGAAAATATTCCCAAAATGCTGTCAAAGTTGGCGTTTTGAGCCGAATATTCAGAAGCGAGAGTTCTGTGAACGAAAAAAGTGGTCATACTGAGAAAATAATTATTTATAACTCAAATTCAAATGGAGCGATAAATAAAATCGGATGGCCTCTCATACATGTCTTCAAAAAAAAAACAATTCGGGAATGTTTTTACTTTTAAAAATGAGTATGAAAATGTGTCAGAAAAATTTGAGCCGTTGAGGGTAGATAAATGTTTTTTCCAATGCATCCTTAAAGGAAATTATGACATTGCAAATTATGTTAGATTTAAATATCTATTTTAAATGAAAAGCTGTTTATTCCAGTAAAAGGCTCACTGTTTACAAACTTATTGTACTTATATTGGCAAATCTGGGGAACAATTAATCTTAAAAATAATTATATAAAGCTTATTTTTCTCTTTTTATAAGGCAAACTACCTATATATTTTCCCCAAACTACGTCCATCTTAGATTTTAATGCATTTTTATTCTTTTTTCATAACTGCCAACATCTCCCGTTTTATTTTACCCGGAAAAATTTTAAAGTAAATTTTACCATTTCAAAACGTCATAATCTGCCGATTAATCAAGATAAACATTTCTATTAAATATTTCTAGCCAAAAAATTGAGAGTTGATAGCTATGCTTTTTAAACATTTAGGCTATTTATGATTTTAATCAATGGTTTAAAAAAAATCAATTCATTCGAATCACGTTTAAATCACTGATTTAAGTCATTTGATTAAGATCACTGATACCCTAACATAAACGAATTCGAATAATGTATTGTAATTGTCGGAATAGAGTTTTCAAATGTATAATGCTGATACAGTAAAAACTAGTTACGTTTTCCGATCGAAATAAATTATAGAAAATTGCATTTTGTGGGAAATCAGCAAATCATTAACAGAAATAGTCGAAAGAATTAGAATAAATTACTGCATTGAGAGGTTTCATTACTCTAAGACTATGGCGAGGGGGGGGGGGGTGGATTAGCATCATTCTGGAAGGGGGACGGGCTTCTTTCTATCTACAGAATAATTTTGTGAATAAAAGAAAAATAGCTTGCACTAAACTTCATGCATATCTATTCATAAATTTTGCCCTCGGTACAATTCTTATTTTTATACAAGGTATCCCAAAAAGATGGTCACAATTTTGATAAAAAATTACTAGTAAGATAATAATGATATAAAATAAATAATAGATTGGTTGCCGCCAGTATCTCTTTGCAAATTTTTAATTTGCTTATCTACGCATATTATAGTATATCTAAAAGAAAAGGATCAAAATTAGTCATAAATAGTGATTTCAACTTGACAAGGAAACTTCGATATGGAATTCTTTTGAAAACAATAGAATACTAAGTTGTTGTAATAAAATTTTATTCATTATTTTTCTAATGATGTACTTTGATTTTTGCATAAATCCTGGAATGAGGAAAACTTCTCTACCTTTCTAAATGTTTGAAAATGTAGGAATTTGGTACACTTTTGGCTAATTTGAATCATTTGGCAATTTTAATCAAAATACCGATTACTCTCATGGAAGGGCTGAAAGGGGTGGGGGGCAGTTGTCCCTCATGCCCTCGCATAAATCGGACCCTGTTTATTTTTTTATGCATTTTCTAGTTCAACTTTCAGTATGATATATGGTGTGTGATGACAGTGTAATAATTATATAAGGAAAATAACAGTTGAAGTATAATAACATCCACATCTATGAGTATGAGTAATTGCTTGTTATGTATATTTCAGCTATTTCATGCATATATAAACATAATAAAATTTTAGTTTATATATTTTTAAAAATAATCCTATATAATATAATTGTATATTTTAATCATTTTAAAAATGTCCTTCTTACACATACGCATTGTCGTTGAAACAGCAGTTTTCCAGGCATTTATGAATAATATTACAGTGTATCGGTGAAGACAATTGGCTTGCTTATTTTTTTTTATATGTCAAAATATGAAATTTTTCAACAACAATTTGTTCGTTAATGCAAAGTGTTTCATAATTTATGCGAGATATAGTTCTTTCTTCTTTTTATCAATTAGGTTTTTCGTTTAAATAGATTGCAATTTATGCAATTAAATTTATTTTTTACTTTATGCAATTTAATCTCAATTTTAAAGGAAATTACGAAGCACAATTTAACTCCATGGAATTGTTTTCCTGTTAATCTTTTTTTACGCTTTTCAACATTTTTGAACAATTGAAAGATATCAAAAACTATAAATTTCTAAAAACATTACTCCTCTGGTTACTATCACAATATATTTTATGCTCTAATTAATAAAATTATAAATTAAAATTTTGTTTGAATGATAATTTTTCAGAGCAATATAAAATTAACATTTAAAAGGAATATTTAAAAATTAGCATGTTGTTATTATGGCGCTTTGTTAAAAAACTTGCAATTGATGAAAGTGTTTGATAATCTAGGCTTCATGCATGATTTTACCTAAGTTTCATTCTTATTTTTGGCAGATTTAGATTATTAAAGCCTTTCGATAAATAGCCTAAAAGAGACGTAATAATAATAATATTATTATTAAAATTAGATTGTTTTTGTTAAATTTTGTTTTTATTTATTTATTTCGTTTTAAAATACTAAATAGCATTCAAGTGTAAAAAAATTTCTAAAGTAATTAACTCCCTGATCACTAAAATGATCCATATTTTATGCTTTAATTAAAAGAATAATGGATAAATAGTATGAATATCAATTATAAAATATAGTTAAAAACAATAAGTATAACATTTTTGTCACAACTCTCTTATTATCAGAAATTTCTGCGCTTGTTTTTCCAGTAAAAAGTGCGTGGTCCAAGGTGTAATTAGTTTCCAGGAAGTACCAAAGTCACCTAACACAGGACAAAAAGTGATAAATCCCTTTTGCACACAGTGTCAAATGTTGAAAGCATTCTTCCCACCCACCCTCCTGATTCAAGGACAAACATCTAGTTTGAATGTAGTTATCTTTGTCATACACCCCCCTCCTACCATTTCACCTTTCTTTGATTGTTCTGAGAACGGCACGGGGCCAGCCCTAGATGTCTTTTCCGGTGTTTTCTTGTTCCTCAAAGGGGGGAAAAAAGCTTACTAATCTATAGGGAAAAGACATCTAGGGCTGGCCCCGTGCCGTTCTCAGAACAATCAAAGAAAGGTGAAATGGTAGGAGGGGGGTGTATGACAAAGATAACTACATTCAAACTAGATGTTTGTCCTTGAATCAGGAGGGTGGGTGGGAAGAATGCTTTCAACATTTGACACTGTGTGCAAAAGGGATTTATCACTTTTTGTCCTGTGTTAGGTGACTTTGGTACTTCCTGGAAACTAATTACACCTTGGACCACGCACTTTTTACTGGAAAAACAAGCGCAGAAATTTCTGATAATAAGAGAGTTGTGACAAAAATGTTATACTTATTGTTTTTAACTATATTTTATAATTGATATTCATACTATTTATCCATTATTCTTTTAATTAAAGCATAAAATATGGATCATTTTAGTGATCAGGGAGTTAATTACTTTAGAAATTTTTTTACACTTGAATGCTATTTAGTATTTTAAAACGAAATAAATAAATAAAAACAAAATTTAACAAAAACAATCTAATTTTAATAATAATATTATTATTATTACGTCTCTTTTAGGCTATTTATCGAAAGGCTTTAATAATCTAAATCTGCCAAAAATAAGAATGAAACTTAGGTAAAATCATGCATGAAGCCTAGATTATCAAACACTTTCATCAATTGCAAGTTTTTTAACAAAGCGCCATAATAACAACATGCTAATTTTTAAATATTCCTTTTAAATGTTAATTTTATATTGCTCTGAAAAATTATCATTCAAACAAAATTTTAATTTATAATTTTATTAATTAGAGCATAAAATATATTGTGATAGTAACCAGAGGAGTAATGTTTTTAGAAATTTATAGTTTTTGATATCTTTCAATTGTTCAAAAATGTTGAAAAGCGTAAAAAAAGATTAACAGGAAAACAATTCCATGGAGTTAAATTGTGCTTCGTAATTTCCTTTAAAATTGAGATTAAATTGCATAAAGTAAAAAATAAATTTAATTGCATAAATTGCAATCTATTTAAACGAAAAACCTAATTGATAAAAAGAAGAAAGAACTATATCTCGCATAAATTATGAAACACTTTGCATTAACGAACAAATTGTTGTTGAAAAATTTCATATTTTGACATATAAAAAAAAATAAGCAAGCCAATTGTCTTCACCGATACACTGTAATATTATTCATAAATGCCTGGAAAACTGCTGTTTCAACGACAATGCGTATGTGTAAGAAGGACATTTTTAAAATGATTAAAATATACAATTATATTATATGGGATTATTTTTAAAAATATATAAACTAAAATTTTATTATGTTTATATATGCATGAAATAGCTGAAATATACATAACAAGCAATTACTCATACTCATAGATGTGGATGTTATTATACTTCAACTGTTATTTTCCTTATATAATTATTACACTGTCATCACACACCATATATCATACTGAAAGTTGAACTAGAAAATGCATAAAAAAATAAACAGGGTCCGATTTATGCGAGGGCATGAGGGACAACTGCCCCCCACCCCTTTCAGCCCTTCCATGAGAGTAATCGGTATTTTGATTAAAATTGCCAAATGATTCAAATTAGCCAAAAGTGTACCAAATTCCTACATTTTCAAACATTTAGAAAGGTAGAGAAGTTTTCCTCATTCCAGGATTTATGCAAAAATCAAAGTACATCATTAGAAAAATAATGAATAAAATTTTATTACAACAACTTAGTATTCTATTGTTTTCAAAAGAATTCCATATCGAAGTTTCCTTGTTAAGTTGAAATCACTATTTATGACTAATTTTGATCCTTTTCTTTTAGATATACTATAATATGCGTAGATAAGCAAATTAAAAATTTGCAAAGAGATACTGGTGGCAACCAATCTATTATTATTATTATTTTTTTTATTTTATTATTATCTTACTAGTGATTTTTTATCAAAATTGTGACCATCTTTTTGGGATACCTTGTATAAAAATAAGAATTGTACCGAGGGCAAAATTTATGAATAGATATGCATGAAGTTTAGTGCAAGCTATTTTTCTTTTATTCACAAAATTATTCTGTAGATAGAAAGAAGCCCGTCCCCCTTCCAGAATGATGCTAGTCCAACACCCCCCCCCCCCTCGCCATAGTCTTAGAGTAATGAAACCTCTCAATGCAGTAATTTATTCTAATTCTTTCGACTATCTCTGTTAATGATTTGCTGATTTCCCACAAAATGCAATTTTCTATAATTTATTTCGATCGGAAAACGTAACTAGTTTTTACTGTATCAGCATTATACATTTGAAAACTCTATTCTGACAATTACAATACATTATTCGAATTCGTTTATGCTAGGGTATCAGTGATCTTAATCAAATGACTTAAATCAGTGATTTAAACGTGATTCGAATGAATTGATTTTTTTAAACCATTGATTAAAATCATAAATAGCCTAAATGTTTAAAAAGCATAGCTATCAACTCTTCATTTTTTGGCTAGAAATATTTAATAGAAATGTTTATCTTGATTAATCGGCAGATTATAACGTTTTGAAATGGTGAAATTTACTTTAAAATTTTTCCGGGTAAAATAAAACGGGAGATGTTGGCAGTTATGAAAAAAGAATAAAAATGTATTAAAATCTAAGATGGACGTAGTTTGCCTTATAAAAAGAGAAAAATAAGCTTTATATAATTATTTTTAAGATTAATTGTTCCCCAGATTTGTCAATGTAAGTACAATAAATTTGTAAACAGTGAGCCTTTTACTGGAATAAACAGCTTTTCATTTAAAATAGATATTTAAATCTAACATAATTTGCAACGTCATAATTTCCTTTAAGGATGCATTGGAAAAAACATTTATCTACTCTCAACGGCTCAAATTTTTCTGACACATTTTCATACTCATTTTTAAAAGTAAAAACATTCCCGAATTGTTTTTTTGAAGACATGTATGAGAGGCCATCCGATTTTATTTATTGCTCCATTTGAATTTGAGTTATAAATAATTATTTTCTCAATATGACCACTTTTTTCGTTCACAGAACTCTCGCTTCGGAATATTCGGTTCAAAACGCCAACTTTGACAGCATTTTGGGAATATTTTCTGCATTTATCAAAAAATCGACAACCATGACACATTATGTAGCTTCTAAATAAGAGAATTTGCCTGTTAGATGCGTTTGAAAAAAAAAATGAATTTAAAAATAAATCAGACAATAAGCAGTTTGGATTGAAATATATCCTTAAGGGTGTTCTTAACTGCTCCCCTCAACAAGCACAAAACGTTTTGACACATTTACAAATTCATTTTTTAACAGAAATATATAAAATTGGAATACCTGACTATGGAAGCAATTTCGAACCGAACTTATTTTTCCATTTCATGATAATTAAATTACCTATATCCAGTTCTAAGCTATTTCGATCACTTGATTACCCGTTTTTCTCCTGCTTTTCGACCGGTTTTTCTGCTGTCGTCGGGAAATGTGCTCAAAAGTGACAACTTTGAAGGCTTGTTGTGAAAAATCTATTGTTTTTTTTTTTTTTTTAAACAGAAATTTGAGTCCAATTAGACAGTTTCTGAATAATAACACCTGCTAGTTTCATGCATTTCCGAACAAAAATAAATTAAATCATGTGTCACAAAGTTGCTTTTTTTGATTTAAGAACACCCTTAAAAGGCTAGAGCTAATCCTATTGAAGAAATTTATCGCGATATCTCGGTTGCAGTTTTTTCTTATTTAATTTAATTTTTTTTATGAAGATGCTTTCATTTAAGAAAGTGACCTAATTAAAAATATTTGTAAACAAAACTGAAAAAATAAAAAATGGTTCTGGTACAGATTGATCTCAGTTATCCAAAGAAAAAAAGGTCATTATATGTATAAAAAAAAAAAAAAAAAAAAAAAAGAAATGCAACCGAAATATTGCTTCTTCTGGATTAGCATTAGCGAATGAATTTTTTCACATGACTGATGTAACCTCTTAACTAATCAAGTTATTCATTCTTTTATATAAAATCAGTACAACAATTTTTACAAGTAATGAATAAGTAGCTAGTAATTTATTTTTCTTATTTTTTGCAATAATAAATTCATAAAGTTGGGGCAAAAGAAGAATTAAGGAGTGATACTTGGTCAACAATTATTATAAAAGAGAAGAATTAATTGCTAAAATGAGAGAGAGAGAACTAGTTGGTGTTAAAATTTTAAGCCCGAGCTTCTTTGGCAAAGCTTGATTTTAAAATTGTTACGCTCTAAAAAGAATGCTTAAATTTTAGCAAGGAATGAAAAATTGTAGTTAACATTTTCGTCTATTTGAAAGCCTCTCTTATGTGCCTCTCATTGATTCCTCTCTTACATGTGCATCAATCCAATTGACTCTGTTTTGAGAAAAGATGTAGAAAGGTGTGTGGGAGATGGAATGAATTCGTTGGATTTAAAGAACAAGAAGAGAAGTAATAATAATAATAATAATGAAAAAAAAAAAAAAAACTCAGCACTGACGATAAATCAAAAATAAGTGATGGAAAATTGATTTCGAAGCCTTTTAAAACTGAGTAAATTAAGACCAATTTATGAAAAAATTCGTTATATGGAGATCGATATTTCGCTATATAGAGACTGTTTTTAATGTAATCATGCGAAAAGGGAACCGTTCGTACTAAAAATCCGTTATATAGAGACATTCGATGTATGGAGTTTCGTTATAGAGAGACTCGCCTGTATATAAATAATATAAATTAAATACAAATAAAATTAAAAATAAAAATAAATGTATAAATAAATATAATTAAGTATTAAAGATTATACTCATTAACAGTAATATATTTTTTAAATTATAATAATTCTATTAAATCAATTAAAATAAATGTATAAACAAATATAAAAAAATTAAACATTAGTTTCATTAACAAGAATTATTTAAGAAATGAATAATATTTAATTAAGTGATAGGAAATTAATAAAAATAACTGTATAAATAAATTAAATATTAAAAATTATACTCATTAACAAGAACTTGTTTAAAAAATTTTTATTATCAGTCATTAATGACTCTATTGTCATGTACTGAAATTATTGTAATGATACGTAGCGAATCTCATCAATCTAAGATATACATAAATCTAGGAAAAAAAGTGATGAGAAAAAAGTTATCGGAAAAAAGTGACATAAACTGTAAAATCGGAAAAAAAAAGTTAAAAAGGAAAAAAAAGTGACAAGGAAAAAAAGTTATCGAAAAAAGAGACAAGGAATTGATTTTTGGGATTCATTGGTTAAATATTAAAGGGGGATCGGGGGAGGTTCAAAATTTAGGTAAATGGGTTTTCATGCTGAACTAACTGTTTTGATTCAATTTTTGGATATAGGTTCATACTGAAAAGACATTTGCCTGATTAGTTTTGGGAAGGGACGATTAACACCCCCCCCCCATCCGCCCTAAATTAGATAAATGGGTTTTTATGCAGAATCATCCAGCGTGTGTCAGATTTTGGATATAGGTTCTTTCTGATAAGACTTAAATATTGTATATAATGCCTGAAGAGATTTGGGAGTTTAATGGTTAAGCATAGAGAGGGAACGGGGGAATAACCTCTCTTAAATTAAATTAATAACTTTTTATGCAAAATTATCAGATTTCCTTGAAATTTTGGATATAGGTTCATTATGATAAGACATACCTCCGATTAGTTATGGGGTTCTTTTGCTAATAAAGGCGGGGACGGGGAATTATCTCGCCTCAAATTATATATATATATATTTTTTTTTTAATGCAGAATTATCCGATGTATTTCAAATTTTAAGTGTAGGTTCTTTCTGACAAGGTGAATCCCTGAATAGGTTTAAGCGTTTAATGGCTAAGTATAGAAAGGGGGAACGGAGGATACCCTCCCCCCCTATAAATTAAATAAATGGCTTTTTACACAGAATTATCCGATTTGCTTCAATTTCGGATGTAGGTTCATTATGATAAGGCGAAACCCTGATTACTTGTGGGTTATTTCCCGTTCCCCCCTCTATACTTAGCCATTAAACCCTTAAAACTATTCAGGAATTCACTTTATCAGAAAGAACCTATATGCAAAATTTGAAATAGGTCGAATAATTGTGCGAAAAAAAATATTATTTTATTTAAAGAGGGGGGGATGATCGCCCGCTACCTCTTTTCCAATAGCAAAAGAACCTCATAACTAATCAGGGATATGCCTTATTACAATTAATCTATATCCAAAATTTGAAGCAAATCGGATAATTCAGCGTAAAAAGCCATTTTTTTTTAAATTTAAGGCGGTATCTCCCGTTCCACCCTCTATACTTAGCCATTAAACCCTTAAAACTATTCAGGGATTCACTTTATGAGAAAGAACCTATATCCATAATTTGAAATATATAGGATATGTGTGCATAAAAACAATTTATCTAATTTAAGGGGGGGGGGATTATCAGCCCTCCCCTTTTTAATTAACAAAAAAAATTCATAATTAATCAGAGATACGTCTTATCATGAACCTATATCCAAAATTCGTAGCAAATCGGATAATTCTGCGTAAAAAGCTATTAATTAAATTTAAGAGGTTATTCCCCGTACCCCCTTTATGCTTAACCATTAAACTCCCAAATCTCTTCAGGCATTATATACTATATATAAGTCTTATTAGAAAGAACTTATATATAAATTTGACACACGTTAGATAATTCTGCTTAAAAACCCATTTATCTAATTTAAAGCGGAGAGGGGGGGGGGTAATCGTCCCTTTCCAAAACTAATCAGGTAAGCGTCTTATCAGTATGAACAGATATCCAAAAATTGAACCAAAACTGTTAATTCAGCAAGAAAAACCCATTTACCTAAATTATGAGCCTACCCCCCGATCTCCCTTTCTTATTTAACCAATGAATCTCCAAAATTAATAATAAATCCCCGAAATCAATTCCTTGTCACTTTTTTCCGATAACTTTTTTTTCGTTTACCGAAATACATGACAATAGCGTCAGTAATGGCGGATAATAACATATCATTTTTTAAAATAAACTTTTGATAATCAGTATAATTTTTTATATTATACATTTATTTTATTTTATTTATATTTAATCATATATTTTATTTATATTTATGTACACTTAATTCAGTATTAATGTATTATAAATTATTTATTATTCAAATATTATTATAATTTTAATAATTTACTTATATTATTTATTTACAATTATTATATTATATTAATATATTAATTATTATATACAAAATTATTATTAATATATAATATAATTATTATATTATATATTATAAATGAAAAGTCTTCATTTGGCGCCATCTCCGTTTTTCATTCTGCCGCCTGGACGACCATCCCCCCTTTTGTTTTTACACTGCGCAGAAAAACATGACAACCAGGAAAAATAATTAAATAAATACAATTCTATTCGAATTCTTTATTCGAGGTTTTTAAATGTTAAAGAAATGTTCATAATTTTATATAAAACATAAAATTTGTATAGCAGACGGTAATTGAAGATACTGCTTTTCATAATTGAATTAAAAGAAGATTTTAGCAAGATATAAATCAAGATTAAACAAGATATATATATATTGTTTAGTTATATCTATTATATTAATAATGTTAACATTTACAATATTAAATTGCAGTTCACTTGTAATAAATGAGTGTACTATATCACTACTGAATGTAAAGGGTACATTTCTTAATAAGTTTTTTTTAAATCTTTAATCTTCCTTAATTAAGATATTGAGTTCAGCCTAGCAAAGTCAAAATAAATGTTATTGATTTAAATAATAATAGGATAAACTATGGTGTATGGTTTAATTTTCCGTTATAACATAATTCTGCTTTATTTTAATATTATGATGCGTAGTATAAGTCGTTTTTTTGGTTTTTATATTATATTATCTCCATTTTTCTGTCATATGATATATGAATACTTCAAGTTTTAATTTACCATTTGCGGTATCAGGATTAAGATCGTGCTTTTGGGATTCATTTTTTTTATAGCTCATCACTGTTTTATTTTCTCCATTCCATATCCACTAAGCACTATAGATTACATGGTATTTCTTTAATTAATTTTGGTTTCATGTGTGTTTGTAGTCCCAAATTCGAAGATGAAACCACACACTAGAGGTCTGGACGGGCCCGGGCTTGGCCCGTGACCCGTACCCGGCACGGCGGAATCGTTTCAAATTTTCTAACGGGCCGTGCCGGCAGAATCAGAATAATTCTCTCAATGGGCCGGGCCGAGCCGACAAACAAAATAAACGGGCCGGGCCGGGCCGATAACAAAATTTTCGGGCCTGCCGGCCCGTTTTGAAGAGTTAAGCAGAAACGATAAAATATGATCTATTTTCAACGCAAATGGTTTTAACGAGAATAAATATAAATGTGCGTCATGAGCCATACTAGTTTGACAGTATCAATATAAAAATGTAACTTGTGCAGTGTGAGATCGGCATCGGACAATTAAATTGTGTGTTTAATATTTTTTTAGCTGACTCATATCGGGCCGAGATCAAGCTTGCATTATTTTTCTACGTATAGACTTGCCGGACCGGAACAAGACTTAATTGTTCTCAAGATCTGTAGGGCAGACAACATGATTTGTAAAATTATTAACAGCGATAAAGAACTTATGTTAGATTAATCTTTGGATATATACTTCTTGATTGTTTTTAAATTAATTTCTCAATATCGCGAAAATTTGATGGTTTTTAAATTAATTTCTCAATATCGCGAAAATTTGATGGTTTTTAAATTAATTTCTCAATAACGCGAAAATTTGACACATTTTCAGATTAATTTTTAATTGTAAAAATATAGAAGTGATAAGACTGACTATTGAAACATTTGGAATCGAATAGCATTTTTCATTTTTGGTGAATAAAATACTTGCATAACCTTGTTCAGACACAATAGTTTCTCAAATGGTTGCAGGTTTTTCTCCCTTCTCATGCTATCGCTTCCGGAAATTCCATAGAAAACGCTAATTATAACAATAATTTATTTTCTTTTAGTATTCTTAAATTGCTTGTATCAAAAAACGGATAATGTCATTTGAATATATAGTTTCTGAATAAAGATACCTGCTATGCGTTTCTGAGAAAAAAAAAATGAATTTAGAAATGTATCAAAAAAGCGCATATTTGAATTAACGAACGAATTTGGATTTAAAATCTTTAATAAAATGATATAGAAATATTTTTAGAAATCTTCTTTTATTAAACAGCTTCAAAAGTAACGATGTTTTTAACTTTCTTTCTTTTTTCTTTTATTTTAAGCCATATTAACTTTTAGATGAATCTTTATTTCATTGTTGAAAGCCTAAGAATCTTAGTAACCACTAATGTTGCTAATGTGTATTTCCTGTAAAATATACTGTAAAATCATTCCATAGATATGTATGCAGAATTCTTTAAAGAAATCTTAATTATATGAAAAAAATCTGATTTTTTTAGAAATCGTAGAAATTGTAACGGGCCAAAACGGGCCGGGTCGGGCCTGTTTTCACTGATTTCTGTACGGGCCGGGCCTAAAATATAAAAATTTAAACGGGCCGGGCCCGGGCCGAACTTTTGAGTTTTTCAACGGGCCGGGCCGGGCCTGGAAATTCCGGCCCGTGCAGACCTCTACCACACGCTCCATTTGTAGTTCCAAAGTATTTGGGACCTGATGATTCTGCTTTGGTTCTACAAATTCCATTTGTATTCATATTATTCTTTTTTCCTTTCATATTCTATGTGATATAAGTTATTAAATTCAATAGTTAATTTCAAATGGTTTATGATGTTTACTATTAACGGTCTTATATATATATAATTTTAAATCCGATTCTGGTCAAGTAAATTTAAATAGAATTTTTGGGCCCGGGTCTGGTACATTATGAAAAATGCAAGACTTTACTTGTATCCCCCCCCCCCCCCGAATTTAACTTTTAATCTCAATTTTAAATACGAAGAAGAGGTACAATAAAAATTTTATGAAATTTTATATTTTGGAATAATTTAGATTGTTATTTCTAAAAATAATTTATGCGCTTAAACGTTTAAAGAAAGAATTATTTTCAAAGTTAATTTAATGATCTATATAGTTCTAAATATAACTCAATAACTTGTTTGTATTAAAACTCATGATTTGTATTTCTACATTGTTTTTTCCAGTATTGTATAAATATACTACAATAATAATAGTAATAATAATAATAATCTTATTTTTATTAAAATCGAATTTTTTTATTTGAATCCGTGTATTATTATTCCCTGTACTAAACCACTGAAGAATCAAGACTTGCAGGTTTCTGAAACAATTAACATTCTAATTACTAACATAAGTTAGTGATTAAAAATATAAAAACTGAAAATTTGTGAATTCACTAGTTATGACATATACAATGTTTTATACTATATTTCGTGATGTGTAATTATGTACATAAAATCCAGTTTTAAATGATAAGTATTCAGCGTAAATTAAAATATTAATTACAACAAATAATTAAAATTCAGCATTTTACGTTTTTCATAAATAATTAGACCAGTTTTCAATGCAAAATGATTCGTAATTAATAATTAAAAGAAAAAGATAAAACGTATCATAATGTTCTCCGACAAAATTGTTTTCAATCATTAAATAAATAAAAAAAATATATTTGCATTCAGTCGCATTTTCAAGTCTTTTCTTGAAAGCTTCTCGAAAAATGTTCCCGTCTTCCCTTGACCAACAAATTTCTTAAGAATTTGCAGTAGACAGCTTTGTCCAACCCACACCCGTCAAAAAAGGGAATCAACTTTAATCCCCTGAAAGTGGTCTCTCAGTCACAATGTCACCCTCCCAACTTTAACTCCCCTATTAGTAAGCTATTTGTAAGTTTTCCCCTTTTTGAGGAACAAGAAAACACCCGTCTTTTCCCTATAGATTAGTAAGCTTTTTTCCCCCATTTGCGGAACTAGACAGTGCCCGTTTTACATATTGTAGAGGAAAATACGATAATTATAATCAAAATTTAGTTAAAAAGCCTTACAGAACAAAGAAATAGTAGTGTATTTGCCCCGAAAGATAAGTTTCCACTGTCAGAGATTTGCGTTAAAGTCAAATACTGTGGGCGTGGCTAGAGCTGTCTGTTCAAGGTCGCTAACATAAAATTTATTAGGGAGACATCTGTTTCTACTCTCTTGCTGTATCGTCTATCGTTGTAATAAGAAAAAGGAATGTTTATGTGAATCAAATACATGAAAGAGAATAATATAATATAAATATAATGCCTATACGATGCCTACATACTCCAAAACGCATTAATGAAATTTCTCAAAATTGGAGGGTGATAGAAAATTTTTACAAACATATTCTTTTTCAGCAGCTTGAAATCTATAAGAAACACCCAATGTATATAGAGAAATCGAAAATTCGTTAAAATTTGTTTATCAGTGTAATTAATCGTAGCTTAATTATTGGAACTGCAAGAAACGCTGTATGCGAAATTATATTAATTATAGCACAATTATTCAATTGGTAAATGAATCATAACATGATTTATTGATCAATTGAATAATTGTGTATTAATAATGTGTGTAATATATAATTGTAATGTGTGTAATAATAAATCATGTTATGATTCATTTACCAATTGAATAATTGTGTTATAATTATTATAATTTCGCATACAGCGTTTCTTGCAGTCCCAATAATTAACCTACGATTAATTATTGGATAATTACTGTTGAGCTGATCCAAAATGTCAGACCAGATGCTGTAATCGTTGAGGTTGATCGGTTGAATGAATGCTTAAGTATTCGTCCGGGATGACTCAGCGGGAAGAGCATTGGTGGCTTCAACCAATACATCCCTGGTTCGGACTTTTTTCACCCACGTGGAAATTTACAACTGAATAATATGAATAATCCTCCAACCAACCTTAACCACCGATTTAGGTTTATTCTATCCGATCCTAAAATCTAGTCCCGAGGTGTTACAGTCCGGAAGGCAGCAGCACATAAAACCACCTCTTTGAGTTGACGGATGAAAATGTATGATTAGTTAAATCTCGATTCGCATTTTAAAACGCAATCGCTCTCACAAGTCTTATCTTGGTGGAAAACACATAAAAATAAAATTTTAGCGGTTCACTCGCAGGTTTTACCATTATGCCTTCCTGCACCCATTTTATTTTTACTTTCTTCTATCTTTACAAGAAGAAAGTATTGGATTCATGAAAATTTTCGACTTCCGGTTTTCGACGGATTTATACGTTTTAGAAGGTCCTGAACACGTTTTGACTATTTTTAGAAAATGTCTGTCTGTGAGTCTGTCCGTCTGTCTGTGACAAAAAATTTGTGGGCGCTCTATCTCAAGAACTAATGCTCGAAATTTAATAATATTTTATATTCAGTTAGACCTTGATATGAATTAGTGCCTATTGGTTTTTGGTGAAAACTGGCCTGCAGGTGGCGCTGCTATACTAAGTTTTTCATGATTTTCAAGATTGCTATATCTCAAGATTTAATGCACAGAATTTCACCAAACTTCAGATTCTGTGAGCCCTTTGATATACATAGACGTTGATTAAGTTTTGGTGTAAATTGGCCTGCAGGTGGCGCTGCTATGCCACGTTTTTCATGATTTTCATGGTAGCTATATCTCAAGAACTAATGCACAGAATTTCACCAAACTTCAGATTCCGCGATACCTTGAGATACATAGCCGTTGATAAGGTTTTGGTGTGAACTGCCCTATAGGTGGCGCTGCTATGCTACATTTTGCACGATTTTTGCGATAGCTATATCTCAAGAACTAATGCAGAGAACTTCATCAAATTTTAGTTTCTTTTACACTAGAATATATAACATAATTAGACGCTGATTACATTTTGGTATTAACCTTGTAACAGGTGGTGTAGCTATGCTGCATTTTGCACGATTTTTCCGATAGCTATATCTCAACAACCAACGCACAGAATTTCATCAAACTTCAGATTTTGTTACAAAATGACATATAAAATAATTACACGATGATTACGTTTTGCTATAAATCCTTCAACTGATGGTGCTGCTGTGCTATATTTTACAAGGTTTTTTTAAAACTAGCTATATCTCAAGAACTAATGCACAGAATTTCATCAAACTTCAGATTCTTTTACACCATAACATAATTAGACGCTTTTTTACGTTTTGGCATAAATTGTCCAAGATATGGTAGTGTTGTGCTACGTTTTGCAAATTTTTTGTTATAACTATATCTCAAGAACTAATGGACGAAATTCCATCAAATTTCAGATTCTGTTAGGTCTTGACATCAATAGATGCATATGAAGTTTTAGTATAAATTACCCAACATGAGGTACTACTAAACTCATTTTCTCATAATATTAATTAAATTTTGCGTTTTAGGCTTTTCGGATACCAGAATCTCATTAGGCTAGGTCAAATGTTCGAGAAAATTCGATAGTGGGTAACTTTAGGGTCACCGTTTTTTTTTTTAATATTAAAATGTATTTATGAGATAGAAGAAAGTTTCGGGATTGACACATCCGACTAGTTTTTTTAATGTCTTTTTTTTCATCGGGTAGTTTTTTAGATGTGTGACAACAAGAAAGAACTAACTCGATTACAAAGTTTAAAAACAGATATTTCTATGATGTTAAATTACGGAAGTTAGAAAGAAAAGGATAAATAGTGATCTGAGGATTTTTTAAAGTTAACAGCTACCATTTTCATGTTCTAAAACGTATTTACAGCAAGTTTTCACGCAAATGGGTCAAAAATTAAAGATTTGTATATGGAACATACATACAGAGAACGGCTTTCTATATATAGATACTATACAAATGTAATTGCATTTTGAGGGAGGGGAGGTCTCTTTTGGAGACTTTTATATTAAAATTAAATTCTTTAATTTACTTAATAAAAATTTCAGATCTTGAGAAACGCTTTTGAAGGAAAACGCTTTGCGAAGGAGAGTTTTCTCCTTTTCGTGCATAAATTCATATTTTATAGATTCATATTTCTTATTGATTACTTATAAGGGTTTCGTTCATCTGACGAAACCTTATTCGCCTCTGTCTTCTGTCTGTCTGTCACAGAGTCCGTACACAAAAACTATACATGTCAGATCATAAAAAGGTTTGTGTAACTTACCGCTGAATACCTCTTGTCACACAACAAATCATAAAATTTCGAAGAAGACTCTTATTTTAATTAAAATATTTATTTTAATATCATCCGTCCATTTTGTTGTTGTTGTTGTTTTCGCTTCCAATTGTTGCCAAAATTTAAATAGATTTTAAAATGATCATGTATCTAACATAAGTTAATGAATTAAATAAGTCACGTGAAAATGTGTATTGTTTTTATTTTAGTAATTAATTCCAGAACTGCTATAAATTCGTTCTCGATCTTGTTTGTTTTTTCTCGAGGTTTGGATCACTCGAGACAACAGCTCAACTGCTATAAGTCTAAAAAAAAATCTCCCTCCAAACCATATACAGAATTGTATTTTTGTGCCACGGCACACCACGTGAAATGGAAAGAAAGAGATAATCTTTTTACTAGGATTTGATAATCGCAGTACAATTTTTTAAATTAACTATATTATTATATTGAGTACTTATTGACTAAATTTAAACGTCCATTTCAGGTCATCCACTGTGACCGTTCCAAGTGCCGTTGCCGTCTTTCCGAACGAAGTCCTGCTCCTCCCCAAAACCTGCATGTCCGAGCAGATGCCCAATTTGGTCTCCTACAACATCATGCCCCGTGGCGGTCATTTTGCGGCTCTCGAAGAACCCCAACTGCTGGCAGACGACATCTGGCAGTTTGTGAGGAAAGTGGAAAAATGAAAAGTTTTTTCCTCTCGCATTTTTTTGCACATTCCGTAGAAAGAAAGACTGATGCCAAAGGAGAATAAAACAATTATTCTCAATTCATCCTATGTCCAAAATGTATTTCTTTTTTTAGTCTGTTGTTTACATAGAAGATCAAAATATATTTTTCTAATATTTATAATTTGATATTTTGGGAAATAGTGTTTATCTATTTTTATACTATAACATATCTTATTTTCTGTTGCTGTGTCACTCCATGTGCAGCACATGATGCTTACATAAATACCTATATTTATTGACTTATTTTTTGTTAAAGCGTAAACTATATATGGAAATTAACAAAAAATCGTATATTTTCACACTAGCATAGTTGTTTTAATTTGAGGATACAATAGCAGTGTTAAAACATTATTAATATGTAGAATAGTTGTTCCACATCTTAAAGTGCTGTTACAAATAAAAATTTCCAGCGATAGAAATTGCCTGCGATTCGTCAGTTTCCTCGCAGCCATTGTACCACTTTTTTCTTTTTCTAAGGAGCATCCCACACTGAGACGACAGGGGAACATGAAGCGAAAAAACCGGTTGAAACAAAGAAGAAAGCTGCTTCAAACCTGTTTTAAACCAGTTTTCCTCTTGAACACAAGCGACATGTCTTATGTGTCGTTTCGGTGTGTGACTTGCCTAAGCATTTCATTGGCTGTTCGAGAAAAGGCTTTTCCATCGGCCGATTTCCAAGCACTTGATTGGCTGTTACTGACGATCCGCTTGCTTTCGGGCGTCAAAGACGCTCCGACACGAGAAAATCGCTGGTTTCCCTGAGGCCATAGAATAACATTGAGACGCCTGAAAACAACTTTGACCTTCGTATATTAGCACTTTCAGATTAAAAAAAAAGTTACTTTAACTTTCGAAACCGGTTAGAACCGGTTCTGAATAAAACTATCATAATATAAAAAATATTTAAGCAAAATCGAAAAAATAAAAACTACCGCGATTGTAAATAGTCCTCAGCTATCCTATGCAAAAAAAAGTCAGGTAAAACTATTAAAATTTGAGCGGGGTATTTGAAAAGAATGCCCTCATAGACTTAACATTATCATTCGGGTCTTTTTCAGTGATTAGTGTTGCTAAATCTGCCCATTTCAGGGCCATTCCATGAAAAACTGACAAAATGTTATTCGCGCAACACTTACATAAATACCTATATCTATTTATTAGTTGTTAAATCATAAACTATACATTAAAAATTACAAAAAAAAAAAAAAAAACCTCTTAATCGTCATATTAGCATTTTACTTTTAAGTTGAGGGTATAATAACACTGTTAAAACAGCAGTAATATGTAGAAAAGCTGTCCCACATACGTGATAATGGCAAAAAATAAAGAAATAAAAATTTTCACATTTAATATATACTAGGTTAGAACAAATTTTAAAATTATAGAATCTCCCAATAGAATTAGGATGATCAGTTTTATTGTTCCATAGATGTTTTTTTTTCTTTTCTGGTCGTGCCTTGTGTTTTTGCACCTCTTTTGTAATTTTTCCCGCTTACAAATTTTGTTCATCCATTTTTTTAATCTACATTTTTTCCATTTTTGTATAGTATTTACAATGTTATAATATTAAGATCTTTAGGATTGTCAATAATTTGAGATTTCTTAGCGGATTCTATATGGCAATTAGCTTTATTTATATTACTTTAGGTACTGTGCATATATAACGTTATCATTTTAGGGGTGAGGGGGCTGGCACATGATATCGATATAATTTTTGATCCAATCAAAATTTTCTCTTTTTATTAGTAAATGGTCTTTGGTTCACAATAGTATGTTATCTTTTTTTTTTTTTAAGTAGGTTATTTATTTTTATGAAGCCACCAAGTTATTATTAAAATCACTAAATTATTTTAAAATTATTTGATTCTAAATTATGGAATAGCACAACGTTTGACATTCTTATTCGTCTCCATATGTGTATGCAGGAATAATCGCAGTTCGAGAAATGTTCGATTTTTTTGTCCAGCAAGGCTTTAATTACTGTTGAATGTAAAAAAAAAAAAATTATAAAATAATTTTAAATAGTAACTACTTCTTTTTGGTGTTATATGACATGAAGCTATATTTTATTGACGTACCTGCATTTGAATCAGTAAAGTATGCGAAAAATAAATTTAACCAATATGTATATCACCCCCCCCCCCCCAAAAAAAAAAAAAAAAAAAAAAAAAAAAATCTAAAAAAAAAAAAAATTAATACTTTGATAACGATATCATTACCAGTAGGGGAAGAGGTTCTAGGGATCATAATGTACGATATCAAAAGGGGATCCAAAATTACAAAAAAATTGATAACATTATACTTGCACAGCCCCTTAGTATAACGATTAATGTATAACATAATTACAAGCAGGGGTGGGCGATTTTTCAAAAATTTTACCATCCAAGGATTTATTTCACCAGCCTGCAAGATGCAACACGCACGCAGTTGAAAATAGTTATGACAAAATCACACACGAAATTACTATTACTACGATGCATTTTCATAATTCTTTTTTTCCTATAATATTAAGAAATATATACAACAGAGGAAAGATTAATATAAGATAGAACTTTGTACCATATTTACACTGTGTAATAATTTGGAAAGTTAAAATACCTAGGTTAAAAAAGTGTTTCTGATAATGTCTCTATTGCCTTACAGTTTTTCAAAAACTAAAAATGCACTCGCCTTGCCAGAAAACCCACTCGCCACTGGCGAGCAAAATGATTTATTTCTTCACCCCTGATTTACACGCAATCTTTATTTAGAATTTTGGTTAATATTGTTTTATGAACTTGTAAGATATATTTCAATTCAATGGTGTTTTTTATTTTAAATAAATATTGTATGAGGGGTTTCACAAACATAGTTGAACAAGTGTATTTAAAAAATAAATGAGGTAGTCCATTGAGAAGGTGCATAAAATCTGTTTTTAGGGTTTCGTTCATCTGACGAAATCTTATTCGCCTCTTTCTTCTGTCTGTCCCATGGAGGAATGAGATAGGTGGAGGGGAAGTATTATCTCTGGGGGTGATGCTAAAAATGTAACCCTACATTAAGTCGCATTAAGTCCAAACAAAACCACGTGCTTTCACCCGCCTATCAATTGAAACAGGTTTAAACCCTTAATTTTTTTGCTATTTTTTTTTTTTTTAAGAACTAATTTATTGCTTTACCTGTAAGAATTTATTAATTATTTTATCATATGTGTTTTAAATATCAATATAGAAAATTATTTTAACGTTTTGCTTCAAAATATAACATTCTTTTGTTAAAAATCTTAAAATCGTCTGCAGTCAGAAATCAATATTTTAGATTAATATTTACTTGCAAAAGCCATGCTTTGTTTGGATTCGCGAAGCATTATTTTATAAAACAGATATTTGAAAGTAACAATATTTTTTTTATTATTATTTTTGCATCTTTATTAAACAAAAACGTTATTATTATTATTTTTTTTTTTTTTTTGGCGATTTTTAATTTTTTATTTATGATGTAAAACTGGCATAATAAGATATTTTCGAAGCAAACTTTTACAATTTTTTTTTTTTAAATTTTCAACTAAAAGCTCTTTTAAAGATGTTTTTACAATTTCAAGTAGCCACTGGTGTTTTTTAATTGTTTGAAATATGCATGTTTCCAATCTTTGTAATCAACATCCGATAATCTTTGACAGCTATTTTAGAATAATATATTTGAAGAAAGCTTGAAGAAAGTTACTTCTTCAAAATCCTATTTTCTGGAAAAAACATTTGAAATCTGCTTTCGTTGATACTATGAATGTTTAACTGTAAAACATTTTATTTTAATTTCTTCGTTTTTATACATGTTAGCGTATGAGAATTGCTGTAATTCTCTCCGCGTGGGAGAACTTTTTAATTTCTGCGAATGGCAACTCAATTAATGGAATTACCTTTTAACGAAGCGCTCTCTCATTCTCGCAGTGACGTTTTCACGAATAATTATTGTTGTGTTTGCGAACTTATTAAAGTCTTATTTTTCTATAAAATCCTTCTGATTAATGAGTCGATATTATTTAGCCACAATACGACCTTCGCAAAAATATTTATAAAGAGCTTGAACCAACAACTTCACGCAGATCTTTTAATTTTTCATTTATATAACAAATTTAAGAATTAATTTTATTTGTTTACAATTATTTTGTTGCCAGTTTACAAAAAAAAAAAAAAAAAAAAAAAAAAAAAATCCATAATACAATTTTTTTTAAATGTTTAAGTGTCATCTGTGCAAACGATTTTGCGGGATAATGAAAACATGTTTTATTTAATAAATTAATCATGATTCTATCTATAATTATTTACTCCATGATTTAAACTTTTTTTTTTCTGAAAATATACGCGTTTCATTTTTTATTTATTTGCTAAAATGCGTCCGTATTGGAAATGCATGTAAAATAAATTAATTAAAATAATAATTTTTTTAACGTTTTACTGTAAAAAAAATTATATTCTGCAAATCTACAGATCATAATTTATTTTTGTGTTTAATTTGAAGTTAAAATATTGAATAGTTTTTTTGTAAAGCGTACGAGAAATTGTAATTTGAGTGGACTAGTAGAGGATTCGCTTCGCTCATCCTAATTAAGTTTTCATGCGTGATTTTAAAAGAATGTTTTCATCATTATATTTTAAATATTTATTTACATGCAATTATTAAGTCATAAACATTTTTCATCTACGTTATAAAGTATTTAAAATTACATTAAATTAGGAAACTTTTAGTAATATAATTTTTAGTTCGCATTAAATGTTTTCAAAATCTTATTTAATTTCAACTTGACATTTAATTATTGCTAATTTTCCAATTTCTTTAATTTTAAAAGCGAACATTTATTTTAATAAATAATAATAGAACAAAGACCATTTTAAAAAATTTGCTATTTCTTCTTAAAATATGCTTCAGTTGTAATTCATTTCTTTCAATTCGTATTATAATACAAAGTTCCTTCCACGTCCTTTTGTTTGGAACATTAAAATGTGAGCGATAAATGGATTCACATTGCAAACCTTTTTTGAGCCTTACTTCATCTCCACCTATCTCATTCCTCCATGGTCTGTCCGTTACATAGTCCATATACAAAAGCTGTAAAAGTCAGATTTCGAATTTTTTGTACTTGCAGCCAGGGGTGCAGAATATGTCCGTTCCGGCGATCTAGGATCGGGGGAAATTTTGCAAAAACATACAATTCGTTTCGATCTTAATAGTTTCCGTAATTTCTTGAGATAAAAAAATTTTGCCACAAATAAAAAAAATCTGTATGGTAACCTTCAGAAAATTGATCTCGGAATAATATGTATCGTATATCAGGGGTGATTCTGTTTCGAATTTTCCGAAAATTTAAGGCACTGGGTTCCGAAGATTAAAATAAAGTCTGTCATCAATCTGAAAATTCAGACATTAAAATACTACGAATTTTGTCCAAAAATTATGGGATAAATGCAAAAACCGCAAATTTCGGCAAAAAATCGCAAAACAATCGTTTTTTGCAAATTAGAATTACACCTGCCACATATATTCGCGCATAATTTGAGAGATATTGGAAAAATAAATTTTCTATACCTACGGCAACACCAGCATTTACCTATAATATATAAAATTTTTGGGAATTTTTCATGTGGATTGGGGGAAATGTTGGTGGTAGAAACATTTTCTGCAGCCCTGTCACACAACAAATCATAAAAGTTCATTTTAATTAAATTATTTTTTTCAATGTCATCCGTTGATTTTTTGCGATTCAAATTTTAAAACAACCTTAATTTAAATGCTTTTCTTACAGCCACCATAGCTTGAAGATAAAGCAAATCTGTTAGTAATCAGATGTTTCTTACTTCGTACTCCAGGGCTGCAAGTTGAATTTTTCATATTAAGATGTATTTAATTAAAAGAAATTTCGTATTTTTTTGCCAACTTAAGTGTTTATATTATTAGGGTTTCTTTCATCTGACATTCATAATATAGTGTTTGAATTCAGTTTCCTCTTTCTATTTTGAAAACTATTGTGATTTATTAATGATTCAGCCTTTCGGTTTTTTTATTGTTGCAACGCAGTATTTTTTTTATCTCTAATGACATTTACGGGAAGGGGACTACTGTGCTGCAAAACAGGAATCTTTCCTTCAAGTAAGGTTGATCTCCTTATCCCCTTCATCCATTGTTCATGTCTCTTCTTTTTATGGTGATTTAACTACTGAAAGGAAAAATATAAATGAATTCGTCGAATTCAGTTGACTGGACCAAAACAAGCATGTGTCCCGAGCCTTAATTCACTGTGGAAGTGAATAAAACAGATTTGATGCACTTTTTAAATAGACTACCTCTTTTTTAAAGAGTTGGTCTACTAGGATTGTGAACCCCCTCATTATATTAATGGGAAAACAAATACGCAGTTTAATAAGATTAAGCAAAAATTATAATCAAATACTTTGAAAAAAGATTGCACACAATATTAAATTGAATATGAAAATTTACTACACAATTCAAATAAATCTATTCGTCTTCTTTCAATGCGCAACGAAATTGTGCTTTCACTAGTATTTTTTTTTTTTTTTTACTCCTGATTGAAATACTGCCTGCGATTATGTTTTGTTGTAGACACTTAGTGTGAAATGTTTAATCTATTTTTCGTATTTTTACAACTTTTCTTTCAATCCTCACAAATTTTATTGTGATGTTTGTAAAAATTGTTAATAAAATGTCTTTTTGCTTTTATAAAATCGTATTTATTTTATTTGAAATAGAGTGAACATTCATTTCACATATACATAATGTCTGTTTTCCAATTCATCTACACTTAATAGTAAACATAACACACTTCTTACTTGATTATATCTTAACAAGCTATCTAAATAACATTATATACTAATAAATTATTGAATTTTTATTGTTATTTTGTATTACAACATTTAACTATTTCAATTTTACTATAAGATAATTCACATAATCATTGCTTTTTCTCATAGCTGAGTTAATTTCTAATAAACAAAAACTACTCAATGTAGTAAACAGAACTTTTGTTTATACATATGGTATTTATTTTTAAATTATCTTTGTAGTAACTTCTTATTTTTACTTTCTTCTATCTTCAATAGAAGAAAGTATTGTAATCGAAATTTTTTTCGACTTCCGATTTTCGACTGATTTACAAGTTTTAGGGGTCAGAGATTCCAAAAAACATGTTTTTACAAAATGTCTGTCCGTCTGTCTGTGTGTATGTGTCCGTCCGTATGTCGCCATTATACCACCAAAAAGTATATGAAGTTATGCATAGAATTGAACCAAATGTTTTGTGAATGTTTTTGGCTATGGCAAGCAAGTCCTTCAATTTTGAAATATTCCGCCGTAAGGGGGCGCTGCAATCGAGATTTTCGTGCCATTTTCAATGTTGTACCAGCCAAAAGTATATGAAGTTATGTATCGATTTGAACCAAACTTTTTGTATAAGTGTATGACTATGACTAGTTGGTCCTTTCTGAATTTGAAAAAAATACGCCTGAAGGGGGGGGGGGGCTGCAATCGCGATTTTTGTGCCATTTTCAATATTGTACCGGCCAAAAGTATATGAAGTTATGCATCGATTTGAACCAAATTTTTTGTATAAGTGTATGGCTATGGCTAGTTGTTCCTGCCTGAATTTGAAAAAAATCCGCCGGAAGAGGGCGCTGCAATAGCGAATTTTATGCCATTTTCAATATTCCACCGCCTAAAAGTGTATGAAGTTAGTCTTAGAACTGAACTAATTTTTTTGTATGATTATTTTTTGGTAAGGCAAGTAGGTCCTCCCTGAATTTGAAAAAAAATCTGCCTATCATTCTATTGTGCATCGGCTCGTGCAGAGACAAAAATTCGTTTTTACTCAGATTGACTGAAGCAGAAATTTAAGATGAAAATCAAAGTTGGATGGTATTGAATTAAAATTATTAAAGCATTAAAATGAGTAACTAATTTTTAAAATATTAAAATGTACGTATGAGATAGAAGAAAGCTTTGGAATTGGCACATCCAACTGGTTTTAAATAGTTTTACAAATTCAAAAAATTGTCCATATGTACCCCGACGTTGGGACGTATATGAACAGTGAATTTATCCTTTGAAACGTATTTTCTTATTCATATGTTACCGTGATGATCATTAGTTATACTTTTTCACCATAAAGAAAAAAAATATGTATATATATCTGGTTTCTGAGTGATAATGTTTAAACAAAAAATTATAAAATGAAAATAAGTAGATTGGGGGGGGGGGGGGCTTAAATGATTGATAAAATATTATTACAATCAAATGAAAAAATGAAGAAATAAATTTGAAAAAAAAAAAAGAATTTAAATTTTGCTTAACGAGGGAAGGAGAGAGAGCGGGCATTTAGATAATATTTATCAGAAATTTGACGATAAATTTTCTTTTGAGCCCATCTCATTTTTAGCGTCTGATCCAGGGTCGGTTAATCGCAACGGGAAATCTGGAAACTGCCTATCATTCTATTGTGCAGAGGCCCTCAAATCCTTAAAATATCACTGATTGAGACAGTTTCATATACAATCGGCTCTCGTTATTTCGAACTCGTCGGGACCACAAGGAATGTTCGAATTATGGAAAGTATGAAATAAGAACATGTTTAATATGGTACTATTATAAAGGAATTAATGTTACAGTGTTTTTTAAATTTATTATGTCTGTTATCATCAGAATATGACTTAATATTAAATTAGAATGCATAAATACATTATCTAATTAAAAAAATTAGAAACAAGCACGATGGAAGAAAAATTTAAAGCGTTACTGATGGACAGACGGGGCACTAAGAAAGTGGATATCAAATGCATGGGATTACATGTATACTCTACTCGTTCGGAACAATTTTCACAAAAATCAAAGAAAGAAAGTTATTCAAATGATTTGAAATCCGTGAGGAAAAAGAAAAAAGAAAAATCGTAATTCTAGTTAGAATTAAACGAAGTCGAGAGAAAATGAGTTCGAATTAATGAGAATTTTTAGCGTTATTCTGCTATTGTAAATTTCGGAACTTCATGTTTAGTTCGAATTAAGCGAAAATTCGAATTATCAGATTTCGAATTAACGAGAGTCGACTGTACTTCAATTTGGTGTAACAAAAATGCCGTGTCGTGAATCTTTTCCTTAAGATCCAAACTGCGGTTTGTCGGCTTCAGCCCTGACCTTGAGATAGTTTCAAAGTTACGTGTGGGATATATGAAACGCCCTTGTTTTTGATGACAGAAAATTATAAAGCAATTGTAGTCAATTTTGTAAACTCTTTAGGACAGTCAGTCTCACAAGGGTACCAGTTTTGGTGTTGCTCGCATTTTGTAGCTTTATACATAAAAGTTAGAGAACCGATAAAAATTCTGTTAAAATCATATTTTATGCATTTTTTTATACTTTAAAATTTTTATTATTCGATTTTTATGTGTTTATGTCACGTCAAGAGTGAGTTAAGTTGCCAAATAGGATGCTACGAAGTTTTCGTTTCCTTATTTTTGGGGTTACGTCATGTCATTCGGATAGGACTGACAGGAAAACTCTACTTTTGAAAGTACACCAACTCCCCCCCCCCCCCCCCCCACAATTTTTGAAAACCAAATTCGTAGGTTTTCGAAGGAATTTTTAAACTTTTTTTTAATATTTTATATTTATTATTAACTAATTTTATATCTTTAAATGCTTTTCTTAAAGATTTGGTTTATTTTATGACGGCCGATTATCAACGCGTGAGATGTGGGCCCGAAAAGGGTGGAGGGTCTTTCTAAGGGAACCTGACCCGTATTGACGCAAGGAAATACAAGGTTCGAAGAAAACCACGGAAAACCCGGAACGGCTAAGTCGACGGCCGCGATTGGGTTCGAACCCAGCACCTGCCGTATACCAGTTGAGAGGTCAAAATCTCTCGGCCACTGGTGTCCCCCCCTCCCCCCAAAAAAATGTTAATATCTCGATAAGTGGCCTCGAAAATAGCATTTTCAGAAAATTATGCTTCTGCAATATCAAAGTATGACTTTAACAGGAATTTTTTTTTCAATTATCAAACTTACTAATACAAGACTTTAAAATGTATCGAGTCTCAATTCTAGATGCCGAGCATCACAAAAAGTGGTTCCCGTGTCAGTCTAGCTTAATGTTTTCTAACAATATTTCATTTTTTCCTGTTTTAATATGTTTTAATATTTTCTTATGGATTTCTTATAGATTTAGGACGTGTTCCTACCGGGTGTCCTGAAAAGGACTGAACGATTTTAAAAATCAATAACTTGCAAACTTTTACAGATATTTAAAAAATTCTTGCACGAGAATCATCTCAAAGGTCAAAAGTTTTTTCCCACCGATTCTGGATTTTAGTTCGAATTGCAAACAATAGATGGCGCTGAGAGCGCTAGGTGCGGTGTTGAGATGGATATTGACGTCACTTGTTACTAATGCAAAATAAGGAGTTTTAGGCTGTGGAGTGGGTCTCGTTTGACAATGCAATCTTGCTCTTAGGGCCCGATTTTAAACTATTGTTTATTTGTTTGTATTGAACAACATACATTTAACCTGTGCACTCGACATACAGCCCGATTTTGGACTCAGTCGGTATAATTTCAATGAAATGTGTTGTTGTCATGGAAATAATAAATCCTTTTATATAATAGCAGCGATTGGAAACTGGAAATGAATTTAACGAGCAGCATACGAGTTTTGCAGACGATTTTACATTTAAGAAAGCCGTATTTTCTTGGATTAAATTACTTTTTATCATCTAATTTAAAGAATACTTTGTGCATCATATTTTAAAATAAAGTGAAACGATTTAGTAGTTTTTTTTTTGTTTGTTTTTTTTTGTTAAAAATTAATCAATTTTGCTATTTAAAAAAAATTATATTCTAAGAAATGCTAGTTTGTTGTAAAGAAGTTCTTTAGTAGAGTTTTATGTATGTTGTAAAAAAATTGCGGAAATGGTTTATTCTTTAGAACAAAGAATATTCATAGTATAAACATTGAAAATTTGGTGCAATAGCTGTTGCACTCTTTTGTAAAAATATCCAAATACAAAATTTATTACGATTATGTATATTAAATTCATGGTAATAGGGAAATAATACTACCTCCACCTTAAATGAGCCATAATCATAACCTATCATTGGATATCATTGAATTAGTCACGCAGAATAGGTTTTAATAGAATGAAGAAAACATTTATTAATATCCTTTTAAGCTTTGATTCACTTTTCATAAAACTTTAAATGAGTAACGAAAATTCTGCAACGAGTATATATATTATAATTCAAAGCATTCTGTTGGGTAGTTTTTGCGCTATTGTGTGCGGACAGATAAAAGAACATTCCAGATGACGAATATAGGAGCTACATATATAATTATCCTCACAGAACATAATGTAATGGCATAGTTCTGAGTGTCTGTGTAAATGAATCATGAATTATGCATAGTTTGTTTACAATACTCAACACGGCATAATAAATCTTATTAACATATATCACTTACAGACCAATTCAATTATTTCAACGCAAGTTAGAGTTTGGAAAGACAGACAGGCAGACGGCTAACTAAAAATAAATCATAAACATTTTTAACTATGTTGGAAACCGTTAAAATACATTTTAAGTTGAAATTTGACATTTAGCAATTTATTTAAATAGACGGAAGCATATTTGAACTCTTTTGTATAGCCCTGTACTTTTCCTACTATCTTTAAATACACGCCATTTATCTAGCTAAAATCTATTTAAAACCGAAACTTTAAACTAATGAAATCACACTTCCAGAGATTACCATCCAGAGCCGGCTATTAATCCAATTTTTGAGTGCCTCTGTATATCATTTCATTTCTATTCTTTAAACATATCGTAATTTACTTAAAGCTGTTCAACGTAAAAAATGCATAACTCATTTACAAACCACCTTTAACCTTTTACAGGCCAAATTCAGATCCAGGCATATTTTAAATTACTTTTTTGTACATTATGCCTTCTAATGCTTTAGTTAAGAGATATTAGTGATTAATATGGTGAAATTTTTTATATAATTTTCAGAATGTTCCCAATTGGGAACATTGGTCACTTCCGGCGGTCATTTTCCAGTGGCCATTGATAATTTTTATGATTTTCTGTAGATTTCCTCATAAATGATGGGAATGTAACTTATATTTCAAAAAATCAAGTTATTCTAATTCGAAAAATCTATTTCAAAAAATCATTTTTATGACTGATCATTTTCCAGTGGTCATTGGTCATTTTTATGATTTTCTGTACCTTGCCTCATTAATGATAGAAATAAAACTTCTATTTCAAAAAATAAAGTCATTCTTTTACTATTTCTGCTAATTTTTTTTTGGTCAATTTTGATTAAATTAAATTTTTAATAAATGCTTAAACTTATGTTCCCAATTGGGAACATTGGCCTGTAAAAGGTTAATATATTTACTTACACACTTAATAAGGAGTGCGAATTCTTTTGTGTAGCCCTGTATATGATTTGCACCAATTATATACACAGCGTAACATGCAAAAATGTAGTGAAACTTAAAAAAATCATATCAAAACTTAAAACTTCAAGCAATTATCGTTAGCGTACAGCATTTTTGATGCAGCATGGTTTCCGAAATCTTTTGTGTGTCCCTGTAAATATTTCATATTTTCTATTACACAGTAAGAAATTCGTAGTAAACCTAAGTAACTTATAACAATTTTATTATATGTGTAACAAATTTAAAATATGCCGCAAAGTATGTTCCCTCCTATACCGTTATGTTACATAATTATTTTGTGTGGCCCTGTAAATGAATAATAACTATTCTTTGTGCAGCATATTCTACATCATTTGTATTTCAATTTAATTCATAAATGCATGTTAATTTCGGACGAGTGTAATATCATCAAAAAGCACTTGAAACTTCTTCCCCGTCGGCCATAATGTAACGGAATACTTTTGACTGTCCCTGTATTGGAAATACACATCCGATATTCATAAAATTTGAAATAACTGGATAAAATTCTTCAATAAATATGTATTTAAAATTTCAAACGATCCGACAGAGTAATTTTTGCACTGTTATATGCGGACAGACAGACGGACGGACGCACCAGAGACGAGTATAGGTGATATGCATTTATATATTTACTAATGTACCTAAAAAACAGCTAAATTTAAAAGCGCATGTCGAAATTGAAAACGCATTTCCAACAGTTATTACTTAAAGACAGTACAGTAACCGGTTTCTTTTTGTGTGCTCCTGTAAATGAATGTTAAATGCTATAAATACCAAATACTCTATTCTATCATAATCATCTTATACTGAAATTCAGTTATTTATATCAGTTTCAATACATTTGAAATAGTGTATTTCATTAATATATACTGCAAGTGATTTTCCCCCATAGACTATAATGTGATGCAATTTTTTGGGTGTACCTGTAAATGAACTGTTAATCCCACATACTTAAAGTGCAATACAGGACATGACTAGGTGACATAAAAAAGGTTTAAAAAATACCCAGATAAATAAATAGATAAATAAGATATCCTGTTCTCAAAAGTACTTACATTCTTGGAATGTAAAATAAATAAATAAATAAATAAATAAATAAAAGTCGGTAATTCCAACGTTGTTGTTTCACGCATTTCGATTTCAAAGGAGTCGTAACCATGAAAATAATATTTTTCTCTATTATTGCCCTGATGCCAGCAAAATCGAAATTATATGGATTGCATTCAAAATCGGACGGTAAAAGCAAAAGTTCATTTTTGAATAAGATCCACTCCATAGCTTTCCTCCTTATTTTGCTTCAGTGCCAAGTGACGTCAATATCCGTCTCAATACAGCACCTAGCGCTCTCAGCTCCATCTATTGTTTGTAATTCGAACTAAAATCCAGAATCGCAGGAAAAAAACTTTTGACCTTTTAGATGACTCTAGTGCAAGAATTTTTTAAATATCTGTAAAAGTTTGCAAGTTATTGATTTTTAAAATCGTTCAGTCCTTTTCAGGACACCCGGTATATCCTCAACATTGTACGTTAAAGACATCATTCTAGTAAGTAAACGCACCGCATCTGCTACGCTTGACTGCACTATTCCGGACTTGTTTTCCTACTGTTATTAGTATATTATTTGACTCTGTCACTAGATTATTCTACTACATCTTAGTCTTATTGAACTCTTCTACTAGGTTATTTTTCTATTTATTAGTCTATTCTATTACAAAGCCTCCTTCTCTTAGACAAGGTCTTTCTCTTACTCTAATGGAGAGAGTTTACTATGTGTTTCTACCGGGTGTCCCAAAAATGACTGATGGATTTTAAAATTCAATAACTTGCAAACGGTGACAGCTATTTAGAATTTTTTTGCAGGAGAGTTATGTATAATGTTAGTTTTTTTACCGTAATTTCATATTTTAGTTCGAATTTGAAACAATAGGTGGCGCTGACGGCGATTGAAGGCCAGGTGATCAGTGCTGAGTGAAGCGTCCACCTGGCCTTCAATCGCCGTCAGCGCCACCTATTGTTTGAGATAATGAATGAGAATATGTTTGAGAATATGAGTTTGAACACAAAGTAAATTTTTACCGAGCTTAGCTCGGTCACTCCTGCTAGTTATAAGATTAAATGTCAGTAATGGTGATTGCGGATGTCACATTATATACGATACACGTGTTTAAAATGTCATTAAATGATTTTTATTACGACTTTTTATTTGTATTTTTATTAATATTCTACTTATTATTTGTTTTTTTTCGTTATTCAAAATAAAAATTTGCATAATTTTGCGTATTTGCATAATTTTGCGAAATGAGTCAACGGGATAACCAAGTAGTACCGGGTTTTCATGGTATTTGGACCTACAGCGCCACCATCGTCCCAAACTTATTTATTTGGTTAATATTGTTATGCAGTCATGCAATGGAATCTTTTCCAATATAAGATATTAAAACATCTTAAGAATATAAACTGAAATAAAAATTCGTTTTCGCGGATTTAAAAGTCAAAATTATGTGAGAATGAATGCCTCAGACCTCAGATATGCAGTTACATGTACATGCTATCATAGAAAAAAAAAATGTTTTAAAATAACGAATTTTAATAAATATCATTTATATTTTTTTTAATTCCGCTCTGTCATGTGAACATATACGTATATGGGGAGGGGACAAGTTTTTTCCCCGTGATTCAAGTTAACTCTATGCGCCTATGCATAGAGTTAACTTGGAAAACGGCTATGGAAAAATGAATAAATGAATAAATAATAAATAGATTTAAACAAAACTAATATTTAGTTATACTTACTGCTAAAAGATAGCAGCAGTAGCAATTTGAATTTTCCTGTAGAAAAACTATAAAATAAATTACTTATACTAAAATAAACAGATATATAATGTAACAAAACTAATTTAAATGTGTATTGCTATAAAATTTGATGATACAGATTCTGTATTTATCACACTGTTCAAAAAAGAAGAAAATACTTAAAAACATTTCGATTTCTATTAAAAGTCCAGAGTATGTATTTATTTTTATTTAATTCTAATAGATGGCAGCACCGAACAATACTTATGAAGAAGATGGGGGAAAATTAACATTCTGAGAAAGCAGACGCTTGCTCAGAACTTTACCTTGAACTTCAGAACTTTACCTTGAGAGGAAAATCCTCAAAGGTAAATAAATATGTATTTGGTTTTGGAATTCCCTTACAGAAAATTCCGCAGATTATATGAAACAAAGTGATCTTTTTTTAGATGACCGACGTCCGATCATCAAATTTCAGCGCTCTGACTCTGAGGAAGAAAAAAGAAAAAGAAATTATACACTATTCGTCACCTGAGAATAATAAGGTTCGGTACTACTTGGTTAACCCATCGACCAAAAAACTATCGTGCCAAACTATAATATTAAATGCCAATAATGGAGGATCGTGAATGTCACATTCAATGACATTCAATACGATACACGTGTTTAAAACGTCATTAAGGGATTTTTATTTCGACCTTTGTATTTGCATTTTTATTAGTATTCTACTAATTATTTGCTTTTTCGTTATTTAAAATAAACATTATATCAACATGTATAATTTGACTATTAGTTTGGCGATTTGTAGAATTTGGCGAAATCGGTTGACGGGATAACCAAGTAGTATCTAAAGTTCTATCTGTGTTTTTGAAAAAAAAAATGACTTATCGATATAGGAATGTTCCATTTGTATCGATGAAGGCATTTCTGGATTAAAATAATGTCACAATATAATTGAAATATTATATGTAAATTATATGTGACATCATTTTGATCCAGAAATGCCTTCATCGATACAAATGGAACATTTCTATATCGATAAGTCAATTTTTTTCAAAAACACAGATAGAACCTTATTATTCTCAGGTGATGTATTGTCCAATGATGATCGGTCACTTGAGCTTTTAGATGTTTTATATGTGCATTTAGATGTTAGATATCTAGAAAAATACACGAAGGACTGATAAAATACACTGACGAAATACACTATGTAAACAGCATAGTATACGTCACATATTTTAGAGAATATTTTTCCTTCGAAATCCGATAGGGGACGGGACTGACAACAAATTGAAAAAAAAAATCGAATATATTTCGGATTATTTGGAACCAAAATAACAAAAGAGTTGAAATACATGAGGCTTCTTATAGTAAACTATGTTCATTTTCATGAGGGCACATGTACTCGAGGAGAAATTAAAGTTTTTGTAAAAACATTCCCAAATTTCACAAATTTCAGTGTTTTGCTAATAATTTACAAATTTCTTAATATAACAAAATTTTCTTTTCAGGAACCATGAAAAACGACATTGTAGATAATATTTAATAATAAAAATTTAAAAAAATTAAAATTGGATGAAAAAATGAGAAGATTTATTAAATAACGTTTCACTGCACATGCGCGAAAGCAATTATGCATAGCTAAATGTATGGAGCAACTTTTGTGAAAGTCTCAAAAACATTGCTTGAAAAGTCAGAAAATGATCAACGGTAGAATAAGCTCGAAATCCGTTCTTTCCAAAAAGAAACAAAAAAATGAGGGGCTGTATCCAAACTGTAGAGGTAGGTAAAATACATATGTAGAAGAAATATTGGTATAGGAATATGAGGGCGGGAACGAAAAGTTTTGGCGGAAAATAACGATTGTGAACGATTTGGTTTGTTGTGTTTATGACGACCAATTATCAACACGTGGGATATGGGCCCTATTAAGGGGGGGGGGGGTGTTCTTTAAGGCAACTTAATCCGCATTTACGCTACGAAATCCAAGGTTCGAAGAAAACTCCGAGCGATTAGGTTGGCGTCCGCGATTGGGTTCGAACCCAGCACCTACCGCCTACTAGTTTCCAGGGCAGAATCTCTCGGCCACTGCTGAGGTTCCGAATCCGGAGGAAATGAAAAATAATGTTTTATTGACATAACAATCATTTTAAGTGCTGAATTATGCCTAAGTGTTGGGCGTATCTTTCCGCAGAATCCACGTGTTTAATGAATATTTGAAGAAGCGACTCAAAAGGTTGCAAGGAGATCCCCATCAGAGTCAACGGTTGTCTCATTGATGAAACATCTGGAATCTTAGAAAAGGTACGCCCATCATTTGCTAGACATTGCCAGACTGGGATGTAGTGCAGGGTATACGGGGGTGTACGCCGTGTACCTTCTGGATTTTTAAAAAGAACATGGTATACTCTCTGTTTCTCAAGAAAGCCATAGTATTATATACTCTAAGGCAGGCCTGTCCAACCTTTTACTAAGCAGGGGCGTAACTCAGCTTTTGGCAAACAGTAAAGGGCGCCATTATTAAAATGGCTCAAAACACGCAGCAAACTTATCTACGGGTACTAGTAATGATACATATATGCAAATTTATTTCGCTATATTTCCTATTATAGAAGACATAAGGCCCTTATTGATATGAAATAATACCATGTCAAAAATATCTTCAAAATAACTATAAATCATGGTAAATTTCGATTATACGTTTTTCTTCGAAGGGATATATATATATGTATATATTTTTTTGTTTGGAGCCAGAAAACTAAATCTCGCATATTCATTCGGATAAAAATCGTACATTAAAATAAAATGGTAACCATCGATATTGTTAGATTTTTGGGGGAGCAAAAATATTGATTTATTTTGAAGGTGTACATTTGCGGTGTACATATGAAAAGTACAGAATCATAGACAGGCGCGATATAGTGATCAATCTATTGGACGTTCTAAAGAGAGCCTGGAAGAGAATGGAAATAATTTCGCATGATATTAGAAATAAAAAGAAAATTACCTAAAATTTCAATGTTCTAAGAAAGGAAATGACAGACCCTTTCCCGTCTTTAAAACAGATAATGGGCCAGCGAAAAAACATAAATTTTTCATGCAGGAAATACTTTTGAATGGGTTTTAAAAATATCTTATGCAAATATAAAGGATTTTTAATAAAGCTTGCTTTAAAAAGGAATTTTATTCTTAAAAAAAAAATGCTAGTAACATGCAATCTTCAAAAGGGCGCCAAGAAAACTTGCAAAGGGCGCCGCGTTGGACAGCCCTGCTCTAAGGTATACCCTCTACTTTGAGCGTATAACCTCTGCTTAGAGCGCATACCCTGTGGTATTTTTGCGACTACACCACTGTAGCTAGCAGGAGTGTAGTCGTAAAAATAGTCGAAGATATACGCTCAAGGCAGAGAGTATACTCTAGAGCAACGGTTCCCAAACTTTCTTGGTACGTGACCCACCTTCCAGTAAAAAAAAAATCGTGACCCACCCAAGATAAAGTTGTCTATCAGTACAGCAATTTTTGTATCTCTATACACTCAATTATCCTATCCTAAGATAAACGCAAATTTTCGTTCGGAAGATACATTATCAACATAAACTTTTCTACCAAAAATTGAACCGACTTCAAAAGCTACTGCAAAGGGAAAAATAATTTTTTTACAGAATAGTATTAAGAAATTAAATTAAGAGCGTAGTATTTATCATGCGTATTATTATATTTATGTAGATTAATTTAATTTTTTGAAGTCTGTGCCAGCCAAGCCAAGTTACATGTAATTTTCCAATATACACGCATCAAAGTATCTACGAGTTTTTTTACGATTTAATATTTAGTTAAAGATTTAACTTTATTTTTTTATGATTTGCATTGGGTAATTAATTTTAATTTTGAACTTGGCTTGGCTGGCACCGACTTCAAAAAATCAAATTAATCTACATAAATATAATAATACGCATGATAAATACTACGCTCTTAATTTAATTTCTTAATACTATTCTGTAAAAAAATTATTTTTCCCTTTGCAGTAGCTTTTGAAGTCGGTTCAATTTTTGGTAGAAAAGTTTATTTTTCTCTTTTTAGTTAAAAGTTAACGATTTTTTGAAGTTAGTTAATAAAAATTATAATACGGGAAAAATCGCTGTAGCCACCTGACTGCACTCCATTCGACGAGCTTAGTCATCGTCCATGTTACTTTTAGTTTGCGAGAAATCACTAATTTTATTAGTTTTTATTTAAATACTAAAAAAAGTACTGAACCAATTTCAATGAAATGGAAGAAGTACCAATGGAAGAGTAGCCTCTTTCATTTAACACAAAAAACAAATTAATCGGTTGAATAGTTTCGGAGTAATCGGTGAACATACATAGAAAAAAAAATACATTCGCGCCGAATTGATAACATCCTCTCCTTTTATGAAGTCACTTAAAAAAACATATAATACGGAATTTTTTTTTTTTTGTATACTATACACATATGTCAGGAGTGAAGTTCGAACCGACACTCTCTTTCAAATCCAGAGGTAAATTCTGGTGCCTTAGACCGCTCGGCTGTCCGGACTACATTCGCTTCAGGGAACTTATTCAATCTCATGTTACTTTTTGCAAGTCTATTCTCCTTTTTGAGTACTCTTTCACTGATAAAGTATTGAGTTAATAAAAAATCTCTGATACTCTGTGGTAACGGTTAAATACAAAAATATTCCTAACAGCATAATTAGTATTTAACTTTTTAAATATATATTTAAAAATTATAATACGGGAAAATTATTGTATACTCGTATGTCAGCAGCGGGGTTCGAACCCACGTTGCCTTTCGAAAACCAGATCTTAAATCCAGCGCTTTAGACCGCTCGGCCATTCTGGCATCGGTAAATTTATTCGACATCCATATTACTACTGATTTGCGAGAAATCACTAATTTTATTAGTTTTTGCCTAATTACTAAAAAAGTACTGAACCAATTTCTATGAAACGGAAGTGGTACCAATTCGAGAGCAAGCTCTCTCATTTAACACCAAAATCAAGTTAATTGGTTGGATAGTTTCGGAGTAATCGGTGTACATACATAAAAAAAAAAAATACATACGCGTCGAATTGATAACCTTCTCTCCTTTTCGGAAGTCGGTTAAAAAACAAAAATCGGTAATTTCATGTGTAAGTGAATAGTAATTAAAACAATGCACGAACTATAAAAACAGTTAAAAATACATTTAATTATTATGAAAACATAACTTTATAATCAATGATATTTCTCGATACTGTTATCAATGTGGGAACATACATTAACACGTAGTTTGTTTTAGTACTTGTCTTTCAAAAACAGCAAAGTAGAAAAAGCATTTTCGCATCATAAGCACGAAGTGTTTAATTTCATCTAGGACCTCAAAGCTGATTTAAATAGTTCTGGATATTCTGTTCGTATATTAATCTACAAGGAAATTACAGATTTTCCATCAAATATTATTTCCTCTTAAAATTGTGATATCTTTTTAAACAGATGAAATAAAAAATATATTTTGGTGACAAGCCTCGATTGTTCCGCGACCCAACAAAAGAGCTGCCGCGGCCCACCAGTGGGTCGCGACCCATAGATTGGGAACCGCTGCTCTAGAGTACATAATACTATAGCTTTCTTGAGAAACAGAGAGTATACAATATTCCTTTAAAAAATCCAGAAGGTACACGGCGTACACCCCCGTATACCCTGCACTACATCCCTGGTAACCAGTTATGCATCGATATGGGCGGTGGCCCATTTGAACACTTATAATAATTATGCCATGTTTTGGACATTAAACATGGACCAATCAGAAAACGAATAAAAGAAAATAAGTCGCGGAATTCATCCAATAAAGAGATTAAGATATATTTCAGATTTCCCAGTCTTCTACCGAGGACAACAGCTATTTTCCAAACAGTTAATAATCTATTCATTTTAAATTCATATCAAATTTTTTAATGATCTCGAAAAATTGACTCGTCCATAATATCTCTGTTTTTTCGCCAATGTTGAAGATACAACTTTCCATTCCCACCAAACGATGATTGACAAAAACTTCCATTACAATCCCCAGTTGAAATTCGGGTGTCTTAATTTAAATCGGAATTTTTCCGTTCTAGCGTCTTAAAATCCATTACATAACAATATAGGGGGGAAACGAAGCAATTCCACAATACTAGTTTTCATGTTAACTTTATGAAAACATAAACATTTCCTATCAAATTAAAAAGTTAAAGGAATAAAAAGAATACTGCCCAGTTAAACTGTTGGCATTGAGCTCACAGGCTACGCATACTAATTGCACATTATAGCCTTATATTTTCAAGGGTTATTTCCGATCGAAAAAAAAATCAAAGGAGGGGAAACAGCTCTCCCCTTTCTGCCTTTTATACTTAATCATTGAACACCCTAAACTAATCAGGGACATGCATTATCACATAAAAAATCTATATCCAAAATTCAGAGCAAATCGGAAAATTCTTAATAAAAATCCATTTATATAATTTAAGAGGAGTTATCCCCTTCTCTTTTATACTTAACCATTAAACTTCCAAAACTATTCAGAGATTTGAACGAAATCTGATTATTCTGCATGAAAAACCCATTTATATCAATTAAGGGGAGGGGCATTAGAACCCCCGTTCCCCCTGTTTATACTTATACAATGAACACCTAATACCAATCACTTAAGCGCCTCATTAGAATGATCTTATACCTAAATTTTGAACGAAAACTGATAATTCTGCATGAAAAACCCATTTATATCAATTAAGGAGAGGGACATGAGCCCCCCGTTCCTCCTCTTATACATATCGAATGAACTCCAAAAACTAATCAGGGAAGCGCCTTATCAGGATATACCTGTATACAAAATTTCAAGTGGATAGGATACTTTTATCATGAGTTATCGCGTTACTCACGTACATACAGAACGGGCGGGCACATAAGCTCTCAGGCTATGATAGCCTGTGAGCCAAAAACTATGATCACACATGGGTTACATAACAATTTACTAAAGGTAATATTTTGATACTTCCTTTATTTGTAGCTCTGATTCAGATTGTTTCACTATAGAAAGTTTGGAGAGTTAACCCTTACGGGCCTGGTGTATTATTGCATTTACTAAATGACTTCATTTATGTTTCAGCATTTAGTAATAATGATAATAATTTTTTTTTTTTTCGAATTATCTTTGCGCAGTTTGTGACTCTTTTATTTTAAACATATATTTCACTTTTTAAATTTAAAATAAAAGTTACTTTCCTAAACAAATCATGTGTAATAAAGCGCAAAAAAGTATTAAAAAGTTGCAATATAAGTAAAATCTTATTGTAATACAACATTTTCTAAACATCTCCAAAAATTCTTCCTTAGCCTATTGCCATATGAATATTAATTCAATAGTACGCAAAACAACAACATATGTTATGTTTCAGCCATTGAAATATTCTTTAAACACTAATTAATCTACATGGATAGCTAGTGTTAAAGTTATTAGCGTAAAAGTAATTTTTTCTAAAAACTGAAAAAAAATTCGGACCCGACAGGGGTAATTCTGTTAAACTATTTCACATTTAACATTAATTATAAATAAATAGAAGTTTTCATATACGTCCATTAAAAACATTTCAAAAATATGCATTAAAGTATTTAATTGCTATAAAGGACGTTAAATACTAATAAAAACATTAAAAGATCTTAATAATTTTACATGTTTCGATTGAAATTACTCAATCATCATCAGGATTTTTTTTTTTTTTTTTTAATTTCATTTGTAATAGTTTATTGTCATTTTCCATCTTTGTGTTTATTTGTATTTTCTTTTTTCTGATGATGATTGAGTAAATTCAATCGAAACATGTAAAAATTATTAAGATCTTTTAATGTTTTTATTAGTATTTAACGTCCTTTATAGCAATTAAATACTTTAATGCATATTTTTAAAATGTTTCACATTTTATGAAATTGATATACGTTGCCGATGTTTGCTACAAGTTACTTCCCGTATAATAAATAGAAAGCAGATAATATTTACAGGGACATACAAAAGATTTCGGATACTGTACTGTATCCGAAGTTCTGTGAACTGTTACAACAAGATCTGATATTTTTAAAATTTCGTTATAGCACAAATGCACCTCATTTGCTACATTTGATGTGCAATTTCCGAATTGTAAGGTTTTGATTCCATTTTCATAAAATTTAAAGTGACAAAATTGCTCCACCATTAATATATATTGAATTTCAAGCTATTCAGTTGGGAAGTTTTTGAGGATAGACGGACCAAATGACTACTTAAAACGACTGTGGGTGCTAAGGTTTTAAATAATTACGAACACACCGAGAAATACAACTTTATATTGTAAATGAAATTGCAATAGCACCCATGAAAAATATTGATTATTCAATAACATTTGAGATTTTCTCGATAGAAAAACTTAAAAATAACCTATTACAGTCGACTCTCGTTAATTCGAAATCGGATAATTCGAATCTTCGCTTAATTCGAATTAAACGTGAAGTCCCGAAATTTCCATTGGCAGAATAAGCTATAAAATCTCATTAATTCGAACTCATTTTCTCTTCACTTCGTTTAATTCGAACTAAGGAGAATTCCGATTTTTCATTTTTCCTTTCTTTCTCACGGATTTCAGATCATTTTATTGGATCCTTTTTTTTTTGACTACTACAGACCATAAATTAATTAATTAAAAAAAAGTTCATTCAATAAAATTGTTTTTTCATATAAACATTACTATATAAACAATCATTTCTACACTCAATTTCTTAATTAGTTCAAATATTTCATCTACTTTACTAATGAGTTAGCTGAGATCCGGACTAGACTACCTTCTATATGAATTTTGTTGTAATTTAAGATAATCAAAACAAAAGGAGATTTCATAAGGATAAATACTATTAGATAACACAAGTTAAGTTAAGAAATTACAGAAATAAGAAAGATTACCAAGATAAAATTTAAAACTAATAAAAAAAATACATATTCATTAAGTTTCTATACATATTAATGATTTCCAGTAAGTAATAATGATAACACAACAAAATTCTCAATCTGTCTAGATCTCAGATGTAGCATATAAGGATCTGTAGCAGTGAACCCAATATTTGCCAATGTTGTTTTATGGGATATCAAACTCGAACAGATAACTTTAAAGCTCAAGACCTTTGTTAAAATTTCAAAAGATAGAAGAAAGACCCTGGAATCTCCCATCTATTTGTGGGGAGCAAAGAAAGAAAAATTTTTTTTACAAGCAATAAGATTTCTACAATATAAACACAAGCATCCCATAATACAACAATGACATTGCGGCCAAAAAAAGTATAGTGTTAGTACATCTATTTTAATTTCTCCATTTTTTTTTTTTTTTTTTTTATAAGAAAAGTTAATTCATTTTAAATCATGTGAACTTCTCAACAGTTTTGCTTTAAAAATTCTATTAATTAGCTAAATATCTTTACTCAGTTTAAGATAAAAGTATATTAATTAATCAGTGCTTATATGATTTCCAGCCTGATAAGTTACTTTAAAATTCTGAATAAAAAAAGAAATGGTTGAAAACTATTTTTACTTTTAAACATTCAAAGAAACTACTTTAATTTCATAGTATTACAAAATTTAGTATAGTTATTTTGACACTATTGAGATTAAAATTCAAACAAACTAATATCAAGGTAGGATAAATAAAAAAAAACTAAAGAACTATACTAAAGCATATCCTTTAAATACATTCTCCTTTATTTAATTTAACATAATAAAAAAAAGGCATCTGAATTCACTAACACAAATTTTGTTGCAAACATATGGAAATATTAATTCATAACAAGAATATTCACTAGGATAAAAGTATTTTAAGAACAAATACAAAATACATTTCTTACCTACAGCTATTTCTACCATTCACCCATTTAGGGTATTTTCATATGTATTACTAACGTGGATCACAAATTTTCCTTGCACCAGAGCACTTTTTTATACTAATTTATGGCGTTTCTGTTGCCCAAATTAGACTTGGAGTAATCTTTGAAAAAAGTTTCTACTCTAACTTCCCTTCGTCTGAAACAGTACGCTGAGCTACGGTAACTTCATGAGGGCTTTGCGACATAATCGCCTATCATCCATCAGCGACACGAATCGTTAGGCTGAGATTTTTCGGCTCTTGGGTATCCACATTTTACCCTGAGAAATATTTGAAACAACAAAAATAATCTTGGACGTTCACTGCCACATGCTAACAGTCATTTGCCGCCAAGGGCCATTTATTCCGCTGCTCTCGGTAAAGGCTTCCGTTAGGCGGGTATCTAAATAAGCCTTATGAGTGCGGGAGCTCGGGAAATCAACTGTACTTCTGGTATACTCAACTGCAACATATAGGATATTTCAAATTAACGCGAGGGGCTCCGATCCCTTTTTTCTAGACCAATAGTTCGGAAGGGACATATTTCTTCAGCAAACTCTCAGTTATATTTGGCAGGCAACACTTCTGCGACTTCCACTTAGCGTATCTCTGGGAGTAATGTCGAAAAAAAAAATCGTAGAATTCTTTTTGGCCTCCCCTCTCCCAGATTAAAAACAGGGGAGGGGGGGACAGAACTCTTGCATCTCTTCCACCAGATGCTCTCCGTCGACTCCTATCACCAGGACTGACCTTTTTTTCAAAAAACCAATTGCACGTAAGCCTCTAACATACGGGGGTACTTTTTCTGGGAACACGGACGCATCCCCCACTTTCCCCAACCAAAAGGGTGACTTCTCGTTGGTCAGTGCGCAAGTACCATATCCAAAGTCCATATAAGGACATGTTTCTATATCTCAATCACGTGACTTACATGAGGTTTTTCACAGGCAGGTGTTTTTCAGCTCCCGTTCCCATGAAATCTACAGCTGGGATCCAAGTATTGCACACAAAAGGAGTAACAGGCACGGGGATATTTTTATGGTCGAAAATGTATCTCGCTCTCTCTCTGAAATGACACTATACAAATTTTTATGGGTCATAAAAAAAGGAGTGTACTTTTAGCAATTTTACCCAGGGCTTAAAAAACAGTGTGTGTGGCCAATTATTATAGGGTACGCTATTTATTGTCTGACAACTCATAGCTTGGGAAGCACACACATCTTTAATCTTAACAAAAGGGCTTTTAGCAATTACTGCATTTCTCTGCCGAGCAGGGATTTTATGCGAGTCTTAAGGGGAGGGGGGGTGCTTTTCTTTCTAGCATTCACCAACGCTTGCGAAGGCGTGGGAACGGAAAAAGGAATCACAGGAGTATTAAGGCCTGTGCGTATCTAGAAAAAAAAAGGAAAGAGATGTTTTGAATTTTGAATAATTAAAATTTTAAAGAGAAGCAGTAATAAAAAAAAAACTGTAACAATTTGAATAACTTTCTTTCTTTGATTTTTGTGAAAAATTGTTCCGAACGAGTAGAGTATACATGTAATCCCATGCATTCCATGTAATCCCATGCATCTGATATCCACTTTCTTAGTGCCCCATCTGTCCATCAGTGACGCTTTAATTTTTTCTTCCGTTGTGCTTGTTTCTTATATTTTAATTAGTTTATGTATTTATATTAAGTCATATTCTAATGATAACAGACGAAATAAATTTATAAAAAGAATATTGCCCAGTTAAACTGATGGCATTGAGCTCACAGGCTACGCATACTAATTGTACATTATAGCGTTATATTTTCAAGGGTTAATTCCAGGGTTGGCAAAAACCCGGGTTTTTGTAAAAAAACCAACCCACCCGGGTTTTTGTGGGCATTTGTGGGTTTTTCTGGGTATTTGTGGGCTTTTCTGGATTTTTGTGGATTTTAGTTATTTTTCTGTATATTTGTATGTTTATATAATGTATGTGTGTATTCATTTAAAAATATATTTATTAATTATATTTTTTTATTGCATCTGATCTATTTATTCTAATTAATATTAGTTATAGTATCAGTTAATAAATTTATTCTGTTCTGATATTAGTATTAACTGAATTATTGCTAATATCAGAATAAATTTATTAACTGATATTATAAAATAATTTTAAAAGTAATAATTATTTTTAATATTTATTAATAATATTATTATTATTAATACTATTATTAATTATTATAAATACTATTAATAATAGTATACTATTAATAATAATAATACTATTAATACTATTTTAAGTGACAAAAGTGAGTTCTTATCTCCTTTAAATACATTTTAGTCGCCACAATGAATAATTAATTTTATTTTTGTAGTAATTATAATAATTAAATTTGCTATAATAATTAGTAATTATAATAATTAAACTAGCTGGCTTCGCCTGCTAACAGGTTCGCTCCTTTTATATGTAAATCTTGAAAAAAGAATCTTTAATTTATTGGTAAATCTCGAAACAAACAAACCTTCAAACTGGATCCCCGCTGCTTATGGCAGCACATAATAAATTTGAAAGAATCAGAAGAATTGAAATAATGCAAGGAAATTATGCTGAAATGCTAAAAAAACATTATCGCTATTTTTTTCTTTTTCTTTTTTTTTTCTTTTTTTTTTCTTTTTTTTTTTTTTTTTTTTTTTTTTTGCTAATATAATGGATGCAAAGTTTAGGGGGAAAAGGCTTAATTTAACGGAAGTGGAAGAAACTGATACATGGATAATGTCGTATCATTCAAAGTGCTTACCTGCAATATTGACATTTAAAATTAAAGACATAGGCTATTTTCCTAAATCACTTTTCTCAGAAAGGATTATGATACAATTTTCAGCTTCAAAATGATGAGAAATTCTTAAAGGAAAGTACAGAAAATCAAGTTACATTCTGATTTTTGTAGTTTTTTTTTTTTCCAATCTTTGCATTCTATTCCATCTAGCTTTTCTTCCATCAAGAGGATTTCCTCTACATTTGGATTCATATGGTCTAAATTGTAGAGCAGATTAGGCTCAGATCAATGTAAAAAACTAGTTAAGATTTATAAATTATTACCATAAAAATCAAAGTGAATATAATTTTGATTGGTAAACTTTAAAAGATCAATTTTAATTATTTTAAATACATTCTGTTAATTATTTGAAATATATTTATATAAAACAAATAAATAAATTGAAAAAAAAAATGTTCTGAAATAAACTACTACCTGATTACCATAAATACGACTGATTTTATGTTATTTTGATAAAAGAAACCAACCAGGTTTTGGGCTTGAAAGATAATTTTGTATTTCTAAATACTATAGTGAGGATTTGCAGATTTGAAAAATTTTTAGCAAAAACCCACTTTAGAAAAACCCATGCGGGTTTTTGTTGGTGGACCCACCCAGAAAAACCCACCCGGGTTTTTCTGGGCTGGGCCCACTTTGCCAACCCTGGTTAATTCCGTTCGAAAAAAAATTAACAAGGGGAAACAGCTCTCCCTTTTCCCCTTTTTTATACTTAATCATTGAACCTCCTAAACTATCAAGGACATGCTTTATCATATAAAAAAATCTATATCCAAAATTCAGAGCAAATCGGATAATTCTTAATAAAACCCATTTAGCATTTATATAATTAAGAGGAGTTGTCTCGCTCTTTTATATTTCACCATTAAACTTCCAAAACTATTCAGAGATTTGAACGAAATCTGACAATTCTGCTTGAAAAATCCATTTATATAAATTAAGGGGAGGGGCATTAGAACCCCCGCTCCCCCTGTTTATACTTATTCAATGAACACCTAATAACAGTCACGGAATCGCCTCAACATAATGATCCTGTATCGAAATTTTGAACGAAAACTTAATTCTGCATGAAAAACCCACTTATTTCTATTGATGGGAGGGGCATGAGCCCCCCGTTTCCCCTCTTATACATATCAAATGAACTCCAAAAACTAATCAGGGGAGCGCCTTGTCAGGATATACCTATATACAAAATTTCAAGTGGATCGGATATTTTTATCATGAGTTATCGCGTTACGCACGAACGAACATACATACAGAACGGGCGGGCACCACTATGATAGCCTGTGAGCTAAAAAAAACATCATAACAGTAATTCCTTTGTAATAGTACCATATTGAGCATGTTCTCATTTCATACTTTCCATAATTCGAACTTCGGATAATTCGAACATTTCTTGTGATCCCGGCGAGTTCGAATTAACGAAAGCCGATTGTATTTTAAAATTCATCTTAAATCTTTTATTGATCTCGAAAAAATTAGTTCACCAAACATTTATTGTTTTTTCGCCAATGTTGAAACACCGCTCATTCCATTCCCGCCAAACGATGAACGACGAAAACTTCCATTACAATTCCCAGTTGAAATTCGCGTGTCTTAATTTAAATCGGAATTTTTCCATTCTAGCGTCATAGCAGTTACAAAAATGTCAGTTAGAGAAACACCAAAGCGCTTGGGGGTAAAATGATCTTGGGGCAAGGTGGTTGCTTGCATATTGCGGTTGCGGTTGTCCCACATTATTTCGTCAAAGGGGAAATTAGAAGTGTTTTGTGAAAAATGAAAAAAACATCGCAGACAAAAGTTATTAAGTAATAAAAATGATTTGACTCATCTCGAAATAGACTCGAGTTGAAGTGTTTCGTAGAATAATTTTAAATGTTTCTTAGAATAATTCCGAGAAGTTCTGACTTAACTTTCTGGATAATTCTGATGATTTCATTTTTCGTCTTTAAATTTGTGTACAATGTAATTTGTATGAGAACAGTGTTGAATTCAGACACTTTCTCCGGCAGGGACTTCTGTGACTCCGGAGGGAAACAATAGAGCTCCGGGGGGAGGGATACACTTTTTAAACATTGAAAACACAAGATCTCTAAATTTCCGGGGGGGGGGGCAATTGATAGCTCCGGGGCGGATGTCCCCCCCCGGGCCACCCCCTGAATTCAACACTGGCATGAAAATAATCTAGAAGCATAAATTCAAAACATCGTTAGCATAGTTATAAATACGAGATGGAACCCGTCGAAATTCGACGAAAGAAAATCTTTAAGAAAGAACTGTTTTATTGATTTATAATAAATCCACAAAATTAATTACAATAAAAAATGCATCTTATATTGGTCAGTCAAACACATATTATTTTAAGTTAAAATAAAACAAAATACTGTAAAACTTAATTATTCAAATTATTAAACGAAATAAAACCGAAATTCACCGATAACAAACGATATTTTTGAAATGGTATACGCGTTTTAATGTCGAATATTTTTTTTTTTTCAATTTTAAGAGAAAATGGAGTGTTTCTGTTGCCACAATTATAAAATTGGTACTAAAAACTATAAAAAAATTAATACCTCAAAAATAAATTGAGATACAGCTTTCGAACAAATTGCATTTGAAAGTGCATTTTTCTCTCTATACGGCGGTGTAAAAATTTAAAGGATACGATGTTTATAAGTGTAAAATTTGGAGTAACGAAAATTGCAAAACGGAAATTGCATAGGAAAGTGTTAAACATTTTAATTTCTATTTTTCCCCCTCAATTTTTAGAGAAAATACAGTGATTTTGTTGCCACAATTAATTGGTACTAAAAACTATAAAAAAAATTAATATCTCAAAAATAAATTGAGATACAGTTTTGAAACAAATTGCATTTGAAACGACATTTTTTTTCTCTATACGATGGTGTAAAAATTTTAAATGTGCGATGTTTAGAAGTGTAAAATTTACAGTAGCCAAAAACTGAAAAACCGAAATTTCAGAGGAAAAGTGTTGCCATTCGCAAAAGGACGTTACGCACAGATACGTTTGGCCTTTATAATATAGATTCTGCTTTCAGTATATCAATCATTTATGAATGTATACTTTTTATTTATTTATTTATTTATTTATTTTACAAAATTACTGGAGTATTGTATTAATTATATTCATGATTGGAAATCATGCTTTTTTTTTTTTTTTACAGATTATAAATATATAGGGCAGCTCTAAAAATCCTTATATATTTCAAAAATTTATACATGAATAAATACAAAATATGGCAATTTGAAACTAGTCTTTGGGTTTTTTATCTGCTATATTAAAATTTTTGTTTCTTTTTTACAAATTCGATAAATAGTATTGTTAGTCTCAATTAGAGTCTGATTTTAACCGACTCGGACCTGAAAATTATGTATCAAGTCAACCCGAAATCCAGTCCCAACCCGACAAAAAAATTTCGTCAACCCGAATCGGCACACTTAAATCAAAAGCCGAAATACTTCAACCCGATTCAAAAAATGTAAGAAAATGAATCCATAGAATTATGGTAAAGTAATCTACAACTACATCTGCAATATCAGTTTTATCTCTTTTTTGTTAAAAAATTTAGATGTATATATAGTATATGTATACTCATTAATAACAAAATTTATAGCTTTTTTAATATTTTGTATAGTTTTGTTTTTTGAAATATCGTGTCAATCCGACACGACCCACAAAGTTAAACTCCCGACCCGAATCCGAAACAATTAAAGTCAACCCCCAACTCAAAACGAAAATAGTAATGTAATCATGACACGACCTAAACCTCGGGTTTCGGTAAAGCAGGGGGTGCCCCGTAGGGGGGGGGGGCAATAAAATGCTCCTCCCCAGAAAATTTGAGATTTTGCATTTTCAATAATCAAAGTACAATCCCACCTCGGAACTTTATAATGTCCCCCTCCCCCCCGAGCCACAGAAGTCCCTCCCCGGAAAAAAAAAAATGTTTGAATTCAACACTGCTCTTCCTAGTGTAGCACTTTAATCCAAATACAATACCTGAGAAAGTTTGTCTCCTAAATCTCCTTTTTGCAGGGCCGTAGCGACCGCCCCCCATACCCCCCATTTGGGGGGGGGGCGACGAAGGCAGGGGGCCCCCTACTCGATTCTATCGACCTTTTTACCGAAGTTTTTTAATGTCAGAAAATAGTTCTTTTAAATAATGTTTTTATTTTTTCAAATTCACCTTTTCTTATCCAGGAACATGTGGGGCAGGTCCCCCAGGTGCCTCTTTTTAAGGGGGCCCCAATAATCAGGATTTCAATTAAAGGGTGACAAAAGCGACCAAAATTCATGTTTTCAAACATTTAGGAAGGGAGTGTGGTTCCCCTTTTCCTCTCTGCTTCCAGTATTCCCTCCACATAAGCAGAAAACGAACTATATCATTAGAAAACAAACGATTAAAATTTTATTACAACCAGGGCCCGGCTTAGATTGTGAGGGGCCCCCTTCTATCTTTTAGAATTTTTTCTTGAATTATACTGAAGTGTCTAAAACTAAACTTTATACTAATTGTCTATATACATAAATTTCGTACCAAGAACTATTCGCATTTGTATACAGAATAGCACAAAAAAAGGTAACTTTAAGGAACTATCGAATAATTTTTTTCTTCATTTATAGAAATATAAGAATAAAAGTGAGCCATTAAAATGTAAAAACACTTGTGATGTAATTGTTACATTCAAGGAACGGGGGGCATGATGTTCGAAAGCAGAGGAGAAAAGGGCCTCAATAAAGCTAAAACTAAATAGCTGAGATCGATCTGTATACTGACTGTTTTTTGCTTTTTGAATTTTGTTTACCGATAATTTTAATAAGTTCACTTTCATTTTTGGAACCGGTTCCGAAAATGAAAGCATCCTCTTAAAAAATTTGCAATTAAAATCAAAATAGAAGAAAAAACTCTGCATACAGATTGATTTTAAATATCCAGTGAAAAAAAAAAAAATTAAAAATATTGAAATGCAACCGATATATAAATTTCTTTCAGGCATAAGATTGCAAAAAGTTAAAAAAAAAAAAAAAAAAAAGAGGGAAAGCTCGTGAACCGTAAAATGAGAAATTAGTTTAAATAACGCGCGTATAGACAATTAAGAAGGTTATTTTACAAAATGAAGGGTGATCAAAGTGAATCCATTTATGAAAATATTATAAGTAGTTATGAAATGGAAGTTTTTATTTTAAGTTTATGCTTCTGCTGCAAAGTTTCACACAGCTAGCTGTTCAATTTAAATTTTAACATGCTTTCCCTTAAAACATCAGTTATTCAAGCATGGGAAGCTAATGTTTTAATTTGCTACTCAGCTACCAAAAAAGTTGTTGAGAACATTAATATTGGAACAAATTTTCTGCGATTCTTTGATGTTATTTGCATTTTTCTTCGTGATCTTTTTGACGAAAATCGCGTTTTTTTTTACAAATCGCGTTCTTTTTGCTATCTTTTTTGAGGAAATTTGCGTTCTTTTTGCGATCTTTTGACGAAAACTGTTTTTTTTACGATCTTTTAACGAAAATCGTGTTTTAATTGCTATCTTTTGACGAAAATTGCGGCTTTTCTCACGATTTTTTGCTGAAAATCGAGGTTTTTCTCACGATTTTATGCCGAATATCGCGGTTTTCTCGAATTTTACGAAAATTTATCTTGAACTTTTGACGAAAGTAGTATTTTTCTCATGATCTTAAGGTGAAAATCGCGTTTTTCTCGAGATATTTTTTACGAAAATTGCATTTTTCTAGAGTTATTTTGACGAAAACCGCGTTTTTCTCGCAGTATTTTGATAAAAATAGCATTTTTTCGCGATCTTTTTACGAAAATAGCGTTTATTTCGGGATCTTTCGACGAAAATCCTTTTTTATTCCGCGATTTTTTATATGAAGATCGCGTTTTTTTGCGATTTTTTGGCGAAGATCACGTCTTTTCGCGATCTTTTGAGGAAAATCGCGTTTTTCTCGCGATCTTTAATGAAAATCTCGTTTTTCTCGCTATCTTTTGACGAAAATCTTGTTTTTCTTATGATCTTATGCCAAAAACTGTGTTTTTCTCGAGATTTTTGCACGAAAACCCCATTTTTCTAGCGATATTTTGACAAAATCGCGTTTTTCTCTCAATATTTGACGAAAATAGCATTTTTTAACATAACATTTTTTTCGCTATCTTTTGACGAAAATAGCGTTTTTTCGGATTTTTTCGACAAAAATGATTTTATTTATAATAACGATTTAAAATAATATGCTAATTATTAAATTTGTTCATTACATTATTATAATTTGGAACTTATATCGAAACTTCAATATATAACTTTATATATTTCTCAAAAAAACTCAGTTTAAAGTGGGGGGAGGGGGGGGCACAAAGTTATATTTTTTTTGGGGGGGGGGGCCTCAAAACACCTTGCTACGGCCCTGCCTTTTTGTGTCCTAAAATTATGTGGCAACAAGACGAAAAGCGAGGATATTACACTATGGCTGTCCGAAATTATTTTAATGAGGATTTTCTAAACAACTTGATTGCCCAATCTCACGGATCTCGAGATAACATCAGTTGTAAATTATTTTTCTTGAGTAATTTATTAAAATCGAAATTTATTTACCAAAAGCCGCAAAGTATTGAAGAATTCAAAACACGCATATCTGTCACTATTGCTTGTGTTACAGAAATCATTTTGGACGTTTTACGTAGTGTAGTGGTTTTATGTTCTACAATAACTTATAAATACAGACTATTTAGAAATTCAAAACTAATATCATAACTGTAGATATCATCATCAACTGCGTTATAAAGTTATTTGCAGATTAATAAAATCTTACACTGATAAGGTGAATAAATAAAATGCTTGAGTTAACAATACAATAAGTGTACACAGATTACCAATATTGGAAATTGTTGCCTAACTAAGCAAACAAAACCCACAGAATACTTAACAATAACCAATAACAAAAATTTAGAGAAAACAACAACAACAGCAAACAAAGAAACAAACAAAAAAATAACACTAACTAAAAGTAAAATATACAGAGATATGAAAGGTACCTAATTTTTTCTGACAATATATAAACAGGCAACAAATTCCTAAATCTAGAGAAACACTACTTCTTTGATAGAACACAAACCCTACAATTTCTTGATCATATTTGGGTAATTCATATTTATAAATTTATTAATTTAAGATAAGTAGTTTTAATGGAAATGAATATTAAGAAAAACTTTTAAATAGAAAATAAGGGTAATTTGACAAGCTGTGAATATGAGGAAAAATATGAAAAAAGGGGAAAACCGAATCTCAAAAATATGAAACTCTCAAAATTTGATGAAGTTTTACTTATTTGAATAAACAATTTTATTTTACTAGAGATAGGTGTAAGGAAAAATTAAAAACAAATATGATTGACATTCTTCGATTCCATCTAATAAGAACCATAATCATAGTAAAATTTTAAGAGAATAATAAATATAATCGCCATATTAACCACATGAACATGACCATATCACCATATGAACCATAATCAGTGTTCTCGCTGACATTTGAAAAACGTTAGTAATTTGGCCAATTAAAAATAAAAAAAATTCGCCAAATGAAAAAATATTAGCCAAATAGATATATCTTTAATCCTTTAATGTACCCCCTTTTTTTCAATATATTCTAAAATAAACTAAGTTTTTATAACTGTGACAGCGATTATTAATAATCTAATTTCAACTATCCGTTACAAATGTATTAAAACTGTGTATACAGGGTGATTCCAAATTTTTTTTACAATAAAAGAGGGGTGATAGTACACATCAAGACAAACAATATTAAATAGGAGACCAAGGGTCCAAAACGTTTTTCTTAGGAAATAGCCGCCATTAAAGTTTAGGGACCAAAATTTCAAATAAACATAAAAAACGGAAAAATCGGTCGATTGATTTGCGGTTTTCACTAAAATTATTCTTTATGTCGGCATTTTATTGAAATTAAATTATAAAGATAAATTTCAAAAAATGCCGATAGAGGGCGCTTTAGACTTTGGAGTAACGAACAACTATTTTTTGCCGGTACTTTTTGCATCTCATTAAATGTTTTCGTAAGCTTAGACACAAACTTAAATTTTGAGCTCAAAATCTGTAGTTGGGAGTGGTTAAGTAACACAAACTGAGCTGTGTTCAGAGGGTTCAAATTTCAATTGATTATAAAAAACGGAAAAATTGGTCGATTGATTTGCGGTTTTCACTAAAACTATTCTTTATTTAGGTATTTTCGTGAAAATAAATTATAAAGACAAATTTCAAAAAATGCCGATAGAGGACGCTTTAGACTTTGGAGTAACGAAACACTCTTTTTTGCCGAATTGTTTGCATCTCTTTAAATGATTTCGGAAGCTTAGACTTAAACTTAAATTTTGAGCTCAAAATCTGAATAGCTGGGAGTCGTTAAGTAGACAAACTTAGCTGTGTTCAGAGGGTTCAAATTTCAAATAATTGTAAAAAACAGAAAAAATTGGTCGATTCGTTTGCGGTTTTTGCTAAAACTAATTTTTAAATCAGCAGTTTTCTTGATAAATCAGTGTTTTCTTGAAAATAATTTTTAAAGATAAATTTCAAAAAATGCCGATAGAGGGCGCCTTAGACTTTGGAGTAGCGTACAACTATTTTTAACTGTTATTTTTTTTAATCTCATTAAATGCTTTCAAATGCATAGACTTCAATTTTGGGCTGAAATTCTGAATCGTTGGGAGTGTTTAAGTAGCGAAAAATTGAATTGTGTTCGAGGGGGAAAGAGGGTTAAATTTCAACTCCTGAACACACTTCAGTTTGCGCTTCTTAACTCCTCATAACGATTCAGGATTTGAGCTCAAAATTTAAGTTTAAATCTAAGCTTCCGAGAACATTTAAAATGCTTTTGCAAGCATTTAATTAGAACCAAAAAATAATGGTTAAAATGAATTGTTGGTTACTCTGAAGTTTAAGGCGCCCTCTGACGGAATTTTTTGAGATTTATCTTTAAAAATTATTTTCAAGAAGATACTGACTTAAAGAATAGTTTTATTTTAAACCGCAAACGAATCGACCAATTTTTCCATTTTCTATAATTACTTTAAATTTGAACCTCCCCCTCCCCCTTGAACACAGTTCAGTTTGTGCTACTTAACCACTCCCTACTATTCAGATTTCGAGCTCAAAATTTAAGTTTAAGTCTAAGCTTCCGAAATCATTTAAAGAGATGCAAACAATTCGGCAAAAAATAGTTGTTCGTTACTCTAAAGTCTAAAGCGCCCTCTATCGGCATTTTTCGAAATTTATCTTTATAATTTATTTTCACGAAAATACCTAAATAAAGATTAGTTTTAGTGAAAACCGCAAATCAATCGACCAATTTTTCCGTTTTTTTTAATCATTTGAAATTTGAACCCTCTGAACACAGCTCAGTTTGTGTTACTTAACCACTCCCAACTACAGATTTTGAGCTCAAAATTTAAGTTTGAGTGTAAACGTACGAAAACATTTAATGAAATGCAAAACATACCGGCAAAAAATAGTTGTTCGTTACTCCAAAGTCTAAAGCGCCCTCTATCGGCATTTTTTGTAATTTATCTTTATAATTTAATTTCAAGAAAATGCCGACATAAAGAATAATTTTAGTGAAAACCGCAAATCAATCGACTGATTTTTCCGTTTTTTATGTTTATTTGAAATTTTGGTCCCTAAACTTTAATGGCGGCTATCTCCTTAAGAAAACGTTTTGGACCCTTGGTCTCCTATTTAATATTGTTTGTTTTGATGTGTACTATAACCCCTCTTTTATTGTAAAAAAAATTTGGAATCACCCTGTATATTAAATATGCATAAGTATGAAAAACGAAAAAAAAGATAAACAAATAAAAAGCAAAAATTGAGCACTAGCAATTTGGCGAATCTAATCGCTTGTTTACTCGCCAAATGAAGAATTTAGTCGCAATTTGGCGCATTGGCGAGCGACAGCGAGAACACTGACCATAATCATAATTTAAAAAAATATTATGATTATGGTTCTTATTAGATTGGAATCAAAGCATGTCAATAATATTTGTTTTTTATTTTTCTCTACATCTCTCTCAAGTAAAATAAAATTGTTTATTCAAATGTTTATATGTAAAAGGTGTGTTTCTTAAAATCTTGTGATTTAAAAATCTAAAAGATTTACTAACTTTTTTATGACAAGTTTGGCTAGTGAAAGTGAATCATCAGAAGATTGACTTCTCCTCAAATATCTATTGAAATAGATTTTATTTTATTCTTCGTGAGCCCCACCAGTGGCCGCGAGGTTCTGACCTCCAAACTGGTAGACGGTAGGTGCTGGGTTCGAACCATATCGCGACTGTCGGCCTAACCGTTCGAAGTTTTACGTGGTTTTCTTCGAACCTTGCGTAAATACGGGTTAGGTTCCCTTAGAAAGACCCCTACGGAGGGCAACCCACCCCATCGGGCCTATATCCCATAGCGTAGATAATCGGCCGACAAAAATACACCAAAAATACACTTTATTCTTCGTGTCAGATCTACAACATTTAATCTATTTTTTCCCCCTTCTCTCACACCCACTTAAAAAGAAAAAAAGAAGCTAGGTCTCTATTACTTACTTTAAATGATTAAATACTAATCAATGAAACTTTGAAAAAAACCCTCAATATTTCTTAAATTGAATAATTTACTTTAATAAATTATACCAAAGATTTTTTTTATACAGTTCAAATAATTTTATCTCAATATAGTACTAATTTATTGAAATTATTTTGTGATACATCTTTCAGTAATATTTCTTTTATTATTATTATATTTTTTATAATTTCTTATATATCGAAAACAATCATGTTATAGTAAAATATAAGTAAGACTTTTCATCTAAAAATATTCTTTATTTTAATCCATAAATTCTCTTTTACTTATGCAGATCAATACATTATTATAAAACAGCTCAGCACCTCATTAAATTCACGAGTGAAGTTTCAGAATGAGCTAAAACTCGATTTGCATATTAATACGCAATCGGTCTGCCAGGTCCTATCTTGGTAAAGAAAAAAAAAATGAAAATTTGATTTTAGCAGTTTACTCGTAGATTACCATCAATATAATGATGTATATCAGAATGGGAATTGCTATGTGAGATCTGCAAGCTATCGATTATCCTATCCTACAAATAAAGGGGCAAATTTTCGTACGAAGGATAACTATCAAGGAAAAGAACAATTCGTAATTCCAATGTGTGTGAAGAAAATAATAATTACCACAACACACAAACTAGAAAGGTAATTAGAAATATTATTTTAATTACTATCAAAACATAACTTTATACAGTGCGTTTTCTGGCACTATTTTTTATCGATGAAAGCATCTGTATCAGGGCTAAAACTTTTTCATTTCGACTTTAATTCACTTTCAATGCACAGTTTTTTCTATGCTTGTTTTTCAAAAACAGCCTAGTACAAAAAGCATGTTCACACGATTATGCTGTGTTGAACTCCATCAAGGAAGTGAAAGCTTATGTAGATATTTCTGGATATTCTGCTCGAATATTTATTTCTTCATTTAGAAATTAACACTAGAACGCCCGGATGGAGTCGATTCGACTCCAATCATGTAACTAAATTTCAATTCGAACCAAAAAAATTTTCTTGAAATAATTTAAATCTAATCCACGCAAATTTACGTTAAATAAATCAATTAAATAATTTTGAATAAAAATTCTGGTGAGAAATATTATTTTCAAACTTGAGTAGAATTTCCGGGCGTTCTAGTGTTAAGGAATTTCCCTCGAAATATTATTTGCTATTGAAAATGTTATGTAATTTTTTAACAGATGAAATACAAAATATATTTTGTGACAAACCTCGATTGTTTTCGCGATTCACTAAAATAGCCGCCGTGACCCATTGTTTGGGAACCGCTGCTATATACAGTTATGTTCTTTTGAGTGTCCGTGTAAAGAAACTATAAAGGTACATTTTTTTCTAGTTCCGAACATTCCGCAGTTAACTTCAATAACACTTGTCAATTACATAGCAATCCAAATATATTTACGCAAGTTAGAACGCAGACAGACCGATAGATAGACGGCTAGACAAACTGAAATCATAAACACTTTTAAGTTTGTTAGATGTAAAAAAAGGGGGGGAGTATCTTTGGATATTTAAATTTATTACAATCTTAATATATTTACGCAAGTTACAGCCCAAACAGATAGATAGATAGACGGCCAGAAAAACCGAATTTATAAACACTTTTCAACAATGTGAGAAAATGGCAAAAAGGAGAAAGAAATATTTGATGTTTATTTAAATTTCTTACAATTCAAGTTTAATTTACCCGAGTTACAGCTGTTGATAGATAGACAAATTAAATTCACAGACATTTTTGTTGGCGTAAATAAAAGAGAGAAGGATAAAATCATTACATTTCCATCTTTATATAAATGATCATGGATGATGTAACTTATTTTTTTTTTTTTTTCATACGCCAGCATTTTAGAGCATTATTCCCTATAACCATAGTCAACACGACAACTTAATTCGATAATTTGTACGTTCGCATCATTGAAAGACAGGGCTGTAGCTAAGGGGATACTATGGGCGTTTCAGCCCCCCCTAAAATATTTCGACCCCCCCCCCCTCCTCCTGGAAAAGATTCCAAGGTCACTCAATGAATTTTTCTCCCGAAAATTCAAAGGGAATTCTGTTTAAAAATTTAATTTAGTTTTGAGACCCCTTTAACTGTTTTGCAAAATTAAAATAAGTGTTTCAACACTCGTTCAGCCTATTTGCACATAGGAAGCTAATATGATGTTTAATTTTGAACTAGTTTGAACACTCAAAATTTTCATCATCCTGTACTTTTCTTAACATAAAATGAAGTTATTACAATAATTTAATAATAAATATAGTACCTACAATGGGAATATGCACTCATTTATCTTTCTGCGTCAGAGAGAGAAAAAATTATAACCCCCCCTCCCCCGTATTCACTTCTAGCTATAGCCCTGTTGAAAGATCACCGGGAAATTTGAAACATCATTTTCAATACTACATTCTAGACCATCTCGAGGCATTTTCCTTCATGGGTACGCCCTTTTCACACTTTATTCATTAAAAACTATAATATATATAAAAAAAGAATACTTTATTAGAAACTGCAGCAAGACGCTGTTAAGACAATAGTGTTGCCAAGATGATGCGACGAAGCCTGTAGAGCCGGACCCGAGTTCATTCCCAAAGTTCATTCGTTAATTCTTTTCTTAAATTTTTCACTGCATACTTATCCAGCTCCCCTCCCCATGTGGGCGTCGTGCACGATCAAATTATCGAGTTATTGAGTTTTCGTGGACGATGAATGCGACTTAATCAAGTGATGATTTCCTTCATTTAGAATAGAACTGGGGTCGACAACCTTTGTTTTACCTACCGCTCCTGCTAGCATATAGGGTGTTCCATAAGTACGGTTCATATTCGTAAATTCATAAAAGTTACAAAAAAAAAAAAAAAAAAAAAAAAAAAAAAACGTCGGATTTGGATACAAATTGATGTATTGTCGTTAAAATCCGAATCGTTGTATAGTTCAATTCTCGGCGTGTTTGCTGCGGGAAGGCGTCTTTCCCTTTTAATCTTTTCCTGGCACATTGTGCCCGGTCTGAGATACTTAATTTTAATTCCAAACTTGCAAACGGCACCAATAATATTTTTGTAAAATTTTACTTTTACAATAAAAGCTTAATTTAAGGGTTTACAAATATCTAAAAAATTCGTTTGTGAATTCCAGTGTCAGTCAATAATTTCTCATTTAACTAACAGATTTTGCCCGTGCCGGAAAGGGTTACACTGAAGTACCATTCTACAGGGCTACTTCAAATCCATCTTCCTCCCTCTTTATTATTAACCACAAACGGTTGGAGAAGAATAGGAAATAATCGTATTTGAGGAAGAGAAAAAGAAACTAGTGCCAATCCCAAAACTTTCTTCTATCTCATACGTACATTTTAATATTTTTTAAAAATAGTTACTCAATTTAATGTTTTAATAATTTTAATTCAATACCATACGAACTTTGATTTTCATCTTAAATTTCTGCTTCAATCAATTAATAGGAGTAAAAACGAATTTCCGTCTCTGCATGAGCCGATAGACAATAGAATAATAGGTAGATTTTTTTTTCAAATTCAGGGATATCCTATTTGCCTTACCAAAAAATAATCATTTACAAACAATTTAGTTCAGTTCTAGAAATAACTTCGTACACTTTTAGGTGGTGCAATATTGAAAATGGCATAAAATTCTATATTGCAGCGCCCCCTTCCGGCGGACTTTTTTTCAAATTCAGGGAGTACCAACTAGCCATAACCATACACGTACACAAAAAATTTGGTTCAATTCGATGCATAATTTCATATTCTTTTGGTCGGTACAATATTGAAAATGGCACAAAAATCGCGATTGCAGCGCCTCCTTTCGGCGGATTTTTTTCAAATTCAGGGAGTGCCAACTAGCCATAACCATACACATACACAAAAAAATTCGTTCAATTCGATGCATAATTTAATATTCTTTTGGTCGGTACAATATTGAAAATGGCACAAAAATCGCGATTGCAGCGCCTCCTTCCGGCGGATTTATTTCAAATTCAGTAAGAACCAACAAGCCATAGTCATAGACTTACACAAAAAATTTGGTTCAATTCTATGCATAACTTCATATACCTTTGGTCGGTACAATATTGAAAATGGCAGAAAAATCGCGATTGCAGCGCCCCCTTCCGGCGGAATATTTCAAAACTGAAGGAGGACCTGCTTGCCACAGCCAAAAATATTCACAAAAAATTTGGTTAAATTCTATGCATAACTTCATACACTTTTTGATGGTAGAATGGCGACATACACACAGACAGATACACACACAGACATTTTGTAAAAACATGTTTTTTGGAATCTCTGACCCCTAAAACGTGTAAATCCGTCGAAAACTGGAAGTCGAAAAAAATTTCAATTACAATACTTTCTTCTATTGAAGATAGAAGAAAGTAAAAAGTATGCAAACTGACTTTAAGACTTGTCAAAGGCAGATCTGGCGCAACTATCGCAGGCAAACGGGGTCCAGGTCGCTCGCCGTTTGGAATCTTGTTAGGGGCCCAAAAGTATCTCTATACAATTTGAAATAACGTTTTTTCTGATAATATAATAATGCTATTTTTGTTCTAGATTTGTTTTTAAATATTTATTCGGAATAGGGAAATAGTGAATAGACACACAAAAAAAGAAAAATCTAATTTTATAATATAATACTGGTTGCTATGACGCCAGTTTAAAAGTGTAAAATTAACAGTAATAAACCGTAAAATTAGTAAGTAATTTACCGTTCAGCAGTAATATAGCGTTTAATACAGTTATACTACAGTATATTACTGCTTATGGTATAATACTGAAACTGTGATACCTTAGCTGTCAGCATTAACTCTAAAATTAACTTTTTTTTTTTTTTTCAGTGTAATAACTTAATTTGTTACAGACGATGTTCATATAATTGTCCGGGTAGATACAAATGATCCCGAAAATATCCGTGAACGCAAGAAAAAATAAATATTGACAGTCGAATAAAGGATAGAATATTTTTCCAAAATTAAAATTTAACTACTCCCATTAAATGTGAAAAATAGCAGCATTTTTTATCTAAACTATATAATATTCTATGATATATGCAATTTAAAAGCAAACTTTGGTAGCCAATGTATTGAGAGTACGTTGAGTCTCTCAACTTACTTTCGGCCAAAGCCTGTTTTACTATGCTATTTCAATAAAACCTTATTAATCGGTTCTATCAAAACAATATATTTATAACTATGTATTTTTTGTTTCCCACCTGTGTTAGGCATTTTCTTCGATGGTAGTATAAATAGCTAAGTTAGTTGAAAAATATTTACTTCTTCGTGTTTCAAATGTAATACCGGGATTGTCCCAAACTTCCCCAATAGCTGCCAAGATAAGAGCAACAAGATCCACATCAATTATTAGCATTTTACCTTCATATTTGCAGCACTAAGAATATTAAACATGTTTTCTCTCTCTGTTCGTGTCCTTTCTTTCTTGTATTTGTGTTGCGCCAGGTAAAAGTTTCAGTCCATGGGTTGCTATGCAAATCTTAATCCTTGAGATTCCTAATTCCTCCAGGCCCTTATTACCTCATGGGCAAATCGTGACTTTGGCCATCGTCACCTTAACAGGCCCCAAATCCATACATTCAGTTACAAAATATTTACTTTCTTTTTCCAATTCCAACTCTTTTACATGTTGAAGTTATTAAATTCGTCTTTATAACAAATTGCTAAAGTTATATAAAGAACTTATTTATGAATATTTTATTTATGAATATTTTTATTCTGTATTAAAGAAAACAAGTTGGAAATTGCACGTGAAGCGTAGCAAATGAGGTGCGTTCGTACGATAACGAAGTTTTAAAATATTCAGATCTTGCTGATATAGTAGAGCGTACTTTAAATACAATATAGTGGTCGAAATCTTTGTGTTCCTGTAAATATGAAGGGAGTAATTTTTATCATTAACGTATATCTTATTCATAAAATGTGAAGTAGTTTAATATAATCAACACCTCCCAAACAATGTTTCCCCGTATAACACTATTTAGTGGAATACATTTGTGTGGCCCTGTAATTTAATAATAAATATTCTTTGCATCACAGATTGTGCAAAATGTATTTTTTACTACATATTTCATAGATTCATGTCAATTCTATTATGTTCAAATGAGTGTAACACCATTAAAATGCATTTGAAAATTTTTTCCCCATTGACCATAATGTAACTGAATCCTTTTGATTGTCCCTGTAATTGATCAATGCATCCGATTTTCATAACATTTTAAATGACTCGACAAAATTATGTAAAAATTATACGTTTTAAATTTCAAACGATTAAAATGCATTTGAAATTCTTTTCCCCATTGACCGTAATGTAACGGAATACTTTTGATTGTCCCTGTAATTGATCTACGCATCCGACTTTCATAACATTTGAAATGACTCGACAAAATTATGTAATAAATATATTTTATAAATTTCAAACGATTAAAATGCATTTGAAACTTTTTTCCCCATTGACCGTAATGTAACGGAATACTTTTGATTGTCCCTGTGATTGATCTATGCATCCGATTTTCATAAAATTTGAAATGATTCGACAAAATTATATAATAAATAAACGTTTTAAATTTCAAACGATTCGGTTGGGTAGTTTTTGCGTTGTTATATGCGGACGGACAGACAGACGGACAGATGGACGGACTGAGCGACAACAATAGGTGCTACGTATTTACGTAATTACGAACGCACCTAAAAAAGGTGTACTTTTATTAATTAAAGTATTTAATTTAGAGTTGACGGAGTTAAGATCTTTCTTCTATTTATCTCCAAGATGTTAAAATATGTTTATGCATTGCACATACACATATGAGTGACCCCCAGTTCTATTTGAATAACGTTGCATTGATTCAAAAGGGGGGGGGGTCCCTAATTTATCTTTGCAAAGGGCCCCAATTAGCCATAATCGGGCCCTGCCTTCCTCCTCTTAAAGTTTATCCCAATATTTCTGGGACACCTTGTATAGGTGATAAATCTGTGCATAAAATGAATCTACAGGTTTTTGTTTTTAAAAATAAGAGTACATGAAGATGTGTTAGATTTCATTTCTTTACACCATACATATCAGTAAAATATTATATTAAATGTAATATTAGATGGGTGGAAATCCTTGTAATTTTGTGTAATATACATTTGAAAATCTTTTTAAGAAACATTGGGCAAAAATGTGAATATTTAACTTCTCAGTCCTGGGACAAATTTTACGTGGTACTACAAAATTCCAGTGTAAAATTATTATAAAACATGTCCAAAGATGCTTCAGTCTTACATATTGATGCTTCTAACATGCACACATTTATTTAAAAAAGTCAAGATGTATTTTTATCAATTTTAGTAGCATTTAAATTAATTAAAAAGATATTTTTTGGTGTCGCCCCCAGGCAACAGTAACTCTAATTTTGTATCTATAAAATTTCACTTTGAATAACAAGATTTTAATTCCAGTCATTTTTAGGTGCGTTCGTAACTATGTAAATACGTAGCACTTATTGTTGTCGTTCAGTCCGTCCGTCTGTCCGTCCGTCTGTCTGTCCGTCCGTCCGCATATAACAACGCAAAAACTACCCAACCGAATCGTTTGAAATTTAAAATACATAATTATTACAGAATTTTGTCGAGTCATTTCAAATTTTATGAAAATCGGATGCATAGATCAATTACAGGGACAATCAAAAGGATTCCGTTACATTACGGACAATGGGGGGAAAGTTTCGAATGCATTTTAATCGTTTGAAATTTTAAATACGTAATTATTACATAATTTTGTCGAGTTATTTAAAATTTTATCAAAATCGGATGCATAGTTCAATTACAGGGACAATCAAAAGTATTCCGTTACATTACGGTTAATGGGAGGAAATGTTTCAAATGCATTTTAATGGTGTTACACTCATTCGAACGTAATAAAATGGATATGCATCTATAAAGTACATTTTATAATATACATTTTGCATAATCTGTGGTGCAAAGATTATTTGTTATTGATTTACAAGGCCACACAAAAGTATTCCATTGCATAATGGAATAGGGAGAACATTGTTTGGTGGGCATTTTAATTGTAGTTATTTACAGTTTTATGAGATTGATATATGAGAGTGATATTTTTAAAACTTCGTTATCGTACGAACGCACCTCATTTGCTACGCTTCACGAGCAATTTCCAACTTGTCTTTTTTAAAAATAATTTTTGAAAGTTATTGGATGAAAGTTTCCCAAAAAAAAACTGAGCGTTAATACGTTTTATAAAGTAAAAATAAAAACATAACACTTTCTAAAACATAACTAAAATCAAGCAAAAGAAATATTAGCATAATATTTGTTACTATACATTCCCTATTCTTTTTTCGATCTCTTTTCTTAAAAAAATTCTTTAACAGAGAAAGAATCCTACCCAGTACTAAACAGGGAAGAAACAAGTTGGAAATTGCACGTGAAGCGTAGCAAATGAGATGCGTTTGTACGATAACGAAGTTTTAAATACATCACTCTCATAAAGTTGTAAATAGTTAATCACAATTAAAATGCGCACCAAATAATGTTCTCCCTATACCATTATGTAATGGAATACTTTTGTGTGGCCTTGTAAATCAATAACAAATGTTCTTTGCACCACAGATTGTGCAAAATGTATATTATAACATGTACTTCATAGATGCATATCAATTTTATTATGTTCGAATGAGTGTAACACCATTAAAATGCATTTGAAACATTTTTTCCCATTGTCCATAATACAACGGAAGAATTTTGATTGTCCCTGTAATTGAACTAAGCATCCGATTTTGATAAAATTCGAAATAACTCGACAAAATTATGTAATAATTACGTATTTTAAATTTCAAACGATTAAAATGCATTTGAAACTTTCCCCCCCATTGACCGTAATGTAACGGAAAACTTTTAATTGTCCCTGTCATTGATCTATGCATCCGATTTTCATAAAATTTGAAATGAGTCGACAAAATTATATAATAATTATATATTTTAAATTTCAAACGATTCGGTTGGGTAGTTTTTGCATTGTTATATGCGGACGGACAGACGGACGGACTGAACGACAACTATAGGTGCTACGTATTTACATAATTACGAACGCACCTAAAAAGGGGGGTGGGATGTCATATATCTTGATTATTTTGACTTTCGTATTCAAAAGGTTAAAACTAAAAATGTTCTTCAAAAATAATTCAACCACATCCCGGAAACCAATGCCTTTTATGAATAGTAAATTTTATACGTTTATTACGAAATAGAGGATGTGCGGAGATTTTCTGAAAAATCCAGTATATGGCCTTTATAACACCGTACCCCCACCTCTACATCCCTGCTCATAGATGATAATGTATGTGAAAATGTTTTGTGATGCTTTGAAAAAGAAAAACAGGCAAGAACATTAAATCTTATAATATCCATTCGACTTATAATGAAAGCCATGAATCGACTTAAAATGAATAGCTATGTAAGTGAAATATGACTGCCATGCACTTTTTAATCATATCGCAATGCATGTCACTTCATGCCAATTTCGTAGTGTTTGATGTAGTATAACATCATTAAAATGCAAATCAAGCAATTAATCCTCTGTCGGAAACGAATTCTTTTGGGTGTCCCTGTAAAGCAGCTATAAATGTTACACGCCTCGTAGAGTATGTCATAGTGCATCTCAATAATATATAGCAATTTTGTTGCATTTATGAAAGTTAGAGACGCACACCAAAGTCATATTTATAATATGTAAGTCATGAAATGAACCATAGTCATATATATATATTTTTAATACTATGGAAAGTGGTAAAAAAATAGACCAGAAGGATTGCGAGTTAAAATGAAAAATTCGACACATCCTTAAATATTTGTATAATTCGAAAACAATTCGTATTTAAATAAACAAATATCTATATTATAAAGACCAAACGTATCTGTGCGTAACGCATACGTCATTTTGCAAATGGCAACACTTTCCCATGCAACTTTGGTTATGCAATTTTCGCTACTACAGATTTTACACTTCTAAACATCGCACATTTTAAATTTTTACATCGTCGTATAGAGAAAAAATGTACTTTTAAATGCAATTTGCTCGAAAGCTGTATCTCAATTTATTTTTGAGATATTATTTTTTTTAATAGTTTTTAGTACCAATTTTAGTAATTGCGGCAACAGAATTACTCCGTTTTCTCTTTAAATAGAAAAATATATATATATAAATTAAAATGCGTATACTATGTCAAATATATCGTCTGTGATTGTGTCAATTTGTATTTTTTTTCTTTTTGATTGCATTTATACCAAATATAAGAGCCTCAATTGATAACTTCACCATAGTAACTGATCTTTACTATAATTTACTAATTACGTATGCAATTAAAGTTTAATTTTAATAATTTGGATAACTGAGTTTTATAGAAATTTTATTTTGTTAATTTCAGCTTAAAATAATATTTGTTTGAGAGTTAGACTGACCAATACAAGATGCATTTTTTACTGTAACTAATTTTGTAGATTTATTATACATCAATAAAACAGTTCCTTCTTAAATATTTTTTTCGTCAAATTTCGATGGGTTTCACCTCGTATATAATAATAATGATAATAATGTCGTACGATAGTTTTTGATTAAAGAGCGATCAGTGCAAGATTGTTATCACCTTGGCGATGAAACAAGCCGTAAAGACTTAGCAACCCTGTTTTGTAATGTCTCTCGCCGCGTAAAGTTGTTTCACTTTGGCATTTTTTCTTCTTTTTGTCTCATAAAAAGACCTGTGAGTAATGAACTCTTCAATTAGTATCTTTGTGCTGGCAGCAGTTAAGTAGAAAACAGTTCAAGATCGGAAACGGGAAGTGCAGACGGACTCCAAGCGCATCTCTGTTGTCTCAAATTGCATAATACTCGTATAGATAGTTTATTTTTTTTTTAACAGCTGAGGTAAGTGAAGCGATTTTTTTTTTCATTCTCTAAATTTTTGAATTGTTTTGCAGAAAATGTTTCTTTTACTGTATATATATGTTGTATAAGTTTGTAAATAAATAAATAATATATCTGTAATATTTTTAGTTGCAATATTAAAAAATTAAAATTAATTTTGTAGCAAAAGTAAATGATTGTTTATCTAACAATATTGTATCATAGAAATATATAAAATACTTAAATATGCAAGTATAAATAAACACAATGAATCATAAAATATAAAAATAAAATATAAAAATGACTACAATAAAAAAATAAAATATAAATATATGAATATACAGACACATATTTAAAAAAGATTTGTAGAAAATTTCTCCTTTTGTTTCTTCTCATGTTTAAAGGATTTTAAATAATTTTATGATAGTCTAATTTTTTAGTAATAATATTAAAATATTAGTAAATATTATTTAAAATTATAACGCACTTTTTAAAATATCATTTCTGACATTGTTATAAAACCTTAAAAATATTTTGCAGAAAATGCTCGTTTAATTTAATTTACATTTTATGTTTATTTTTATGAAAAATATTTGTAATAATTTCTCAAGATATTAACAAACAATAATTTCACAATATAATTAATATCACAATACTTTATTGTACTTTAAAAAATATTTTTAAAAGTACTTTTAAAGATTTCTTATAAAAAAATTAGTAATTTTGTTTAGTGAATCTAATGAAAGGTTGAATTTAAATAGTCATTTTAATATATATATTTTAAACTTTTCTTTTAAAGATTTAATAGGTGCATTTAGTTTTATAAAATAATAAAAGATTGAAATAAAAGTGTTATTTGAAATAATTACTTTTCTTTTAAAAACTCCAAAAACTGTGTTTAATTTTAAGAAATTTTAAATAATATTTATTTTTGAAAATTATTAACATTTCTTATTTAAAAATACATAATTTTGCCTATTTATCGAAAGCAAATTTTGAATAAAAGATAAAATAAAAATGTTAGTTTAAATATTGATATTTAATAACCGCATTCAACATTTCTTATAGAAATGTGAATAATTATGATTAGTTTTTTAATATCTAATTAATAATTTTTTATTGTTATAAGCATTTTAAGTTAAAAAAAATTATGTATTAGCTGTGTTAAATTTTAAAATATCTAATTAAGTTTGAAAATTTTAAACCTTAAATAATTATTTTAATAGTTATAAGTATTTCTAATAAAAATTATATTTAGTTTTATAACACCTAATGAAACATTAAAATAAGAATGTTATTTTCAATAATTACTTTTAATGATTATCTTTAAATTATAAAATATTAATAATAAAATAAAATAATATAATATTAAAAAAATAATACAATATAATATTAGAAATTAATATAATAAAATAATAACTATAATTATTTGTAATGTTTATCTTTAACATTTCTTATAATTATATTTAGAAAAGGATGTTCAATTTCTGGTCTAATTAAATTTGTAATAAAAAATATAGCTAAAATAATTAGTTTTAATAATCATTTGCAGTATTTATTACTATAATTTTAAGAATCGTGTTTTTGTAATAAAATCAATAAAATTAAAAAAAAAAGAAATACCACAAAAATTCAAGTAATTTTATTTTAGCGATTCATATATTTTTGTTTGCGCGAACTAAGGTAATAATTTTCTTTAAATCAAATCATTTTTCATTACAAAATAATTGTCTTTTAAATTATTCACTTTATGCTGTGAATATTACTATAATATTACTACAAGTATAAATATAATATATATTACTATAAATAGCAATATTGCTATAAACATGCATCTCTACAATAATCACACTTTTATACAGGTTCATTTTTCTAAAATCTTTTCTTTAGTGTAGCGCACTAGTAGAAAAAAATTACCCACCTTTGAGTCATATTTTTTGAATTATGATTATGCATTTCATTTTCATGGTATTGCATTAGCATAACGAATGGCAATCTCCGTTTAACTTTTATAATTTAACATCTCAGAGCTCAAAGTAACTAATAACATGACAGTAATAATAATAAAACGAAATGATTCACACAAAATTGTTTACATTTTCATATATTCATTTATTTAAAAAATTACATTGATAATACAAAAGCTTAATATGTTAATTCTATTTCAATAATATTTAGAAAATATGAGAAATAATTTTAGATGTAAAACTCTTTTTTAAATATCTATGAGAAATTAACTTAATTACAGAAATGGCGAAATACAGAAGAATAATGATGCGGTATAAAGTTTCTTTTTTAAATTTATATAAATAAATTATGCAGACAGAAATGTAAAATTGAAGCAATTATTTTTGAATGAATTCTGTATAATTGCTTCAATTTTACATTTCTGTCTGCATAATTTATTAATATAAATTTAAAAAAGAAACTTTATACCGCATCATTATTCTTCTGTATTTCGCCATTTCTGTAATTAAGTTAATTTCTCAAAGATATTTTTAAAAAAGTTTTACATTTAAAATTATTTCTCATATTTTCTAAATATTATTGAAATAGAATTAACATATTAAGCTTTATATTATCAATGTAATTTTTTAAATAAATGAATATATGAAAATGTAAACAATTTTGTGTTTTTAGTCCTGCATAATGCAACTATTTTTCATAAATTTTGGTTTATTCACTCGTACAAATATCTAATGCACAATTACTTGGTTTTATCTTTTCCTTTTCTTTTTCAAATAAGATTATGTCTGATTATTTCCCCCTCCCCTCTATTCCGGTTACTTTAATACTAATAAGGCATATTATTTGATGCGTTTTCGAAAGATATTTTAGGATTATTATTATTATTATTTTTTTTTTTTTTACAAAGATTATTTCAAGCTACTTTATTTGTTGTTATTGTTGTTGTACATTAATATAATGAATTTGTCACGGATATATCAAATTGTTTAAGATTTAGAACACAATATTTTATCATTGAAACTGTAATTAAAAATATGAAAACATAAACAGTTATTTTTTATTAACTTTTAAAGCATGTTAAATTTTTGTAAAAAATAAAATTTGAATTAAAATTTTATTTTATTTCGCTTTTTATTTGATCAGAGAAAAAATAAATTATTAAAAATTAAAATTATAGTCATAATAATACATCTGTCATTTTATGGTAGTAACGTTAAAAAGGAAAAACTTGAATTCATCGAAAACTTGAATTAGGCTCTGTCTGTAAACATATTTCACCATGACCAGCAATAGGATGCTGATAACTTATTTTAGGAGGGGTGGGAGATCAAGATCAATAATTGTTGAAAATCTTCCGATAATTTCATTTTCATTTTGAATACTTTCTAAATCACCTTTAAAAAAAGTCTTTATTTTGTTGTGAGGCAACTTCAAAACATAGCGTTTTAAATTATCTGGCAACTATGGTTTTCAAGCATATGAGATAACAGGTAACATACCTTGGAAACGTGTTATCTTATGTCTCCTTGCTTTTTTTTTTTTTCATCTTATCGCGTGTAAAAAAAAAAAACACTTACAGACCTTCAGAGTTGGCAAGCTTTTAATTTTTTTTCTTTCTTTAAACAGATTTTACGCTACGAGATGCAAGTTTTTCTTTTATTTTGATAAAACGCTGCTTTCACTTATAATAAATAATAAATATAATAAGTTGTGTCTTACGATAATAAATTTATAATTTCACTTTTAAGGATACAGTTTACCGTAAAATTGGTCAACAAATAAAATTTCTTGTTTGAATATTGAATGAAAGCTTCTTTAATTGTGAAAATTTTGACACCCCATTTTTACCCATATAGTAATTACATCGCGAGATATTGTAAGTTTTTTTAACCCCTAGCGGCGCGGTGGTTTCATAGATATACCACTTAATTTTAATTCCCAAACGCCACATTCGCACCGGAATTTTGTTAAAAAAAATTACGGTTTATTGAATGCGTGAAATGTAGCGTTTTCTTATTTACATATAAAGCTGTTTTCAAATTCCGGTGTCAGTCATTAATTCCAATACTTAAGCAATGAATTTGCCCTGCGCCGCAAAGGGTTAAAGCACCCAGCACAATTTCCTCCACAAATGAAAACTTTAAATGGTGGTGGTGTATGGTGTATTTTTGTCGGCCGATTATCTGCGCTATGGGATATAGGCCCTATGAAAACTTTAAATGGATTTTTTGCAATGTTTACATTTTCGTCACTTTCATGTTTTAAAAGCGCTAAGGCTTTTTTTCCCCCTCTTTTTAGGTGCGTTCGTAATTATGTAAATACGTAACATCTATAGTTGTCGTTCAGTCCGTCCGTCCGTCTGTCTGTCCGCATATAACAACGCAAAAAATATCCAACCGAATCTTTTGAAATTTAAAATATATAATTATTACATAATTTTGTCGAGCCATTTCAAATTTTATGAGAATCGGATGGATAGATCAATTACAGGGACGATCAAAAGTATTTCGTTACATTACGGTCAATGGGGAAAATGTTGCAATTGCATTTTAATCATTTGAAATTTAAATTACATACTTATTACATAATTTTGTCAAGTCTTTTCAATTTTTTTTGAAAATAGGATGCATAGATCAAATACAGGGACAATCAAAAGTACTCCGTTACATGACGGTCAATGGAAAAAAAGTTTCAAATGCATTTTAATAATATTACACTCCTTCGAACATAATAATATTGATATGCATCATAAAGTACATATTATAATATAAATTTTGCAAACTTTTGTTATTGATTTACAAGGCCACACAAAAGTATTACATTACATAATGAGTATAGAGAGAACATTGTTTGTTGCGCATTTTAATTGTAATTAACTATTTACAATTTTATGAGATTGATATATGAAAGTGATATTTTAAAAACTTCATTATCGTACGAACGCACCTCATTTGCTACGCTTCACGTGCAATTTCCAACTTGTTATTTTTGAGATAGGTATTTAACCTTTTTTGAGTATATTCTTTATTTTATAGGTGATAAATTTGTGCATAATATTAGCCTTCATTTTTTTTTCGAAAAGTAATTGAAGATGTACTAGACATCATCTTTTTTCTCCATACTTAGCAATAAAAAGTTATATTAAATGTAAGATTAGACGTATGTGTAGTCTTGTGCAATATGCATTAGACAAGCTGGTAAAAATTTCAATTTGGCAAAAATAACCTTTAAAGATCGATTTTTAAAAAGGCCATTTTTAAAATTTTAATTAAATATGCAGTTACTTTTTTTTTCAAAATTCCTTTCGAATTGAACATTGAAATGCATTAAATTCACAATTTGAACCATATTTAAAAAAAAAAACAAAATTGTTGATAGTCTATTTAATAGAAAACACAGTCTTTTTTAATATTTTATCAGCATAAATGATTTAAGGTATGAAAGTGTAAATATTAAATCGGACGATTAACACTTTTGTAATTTAGGTAAGAATTAAAGTTAGAATTTAGTTTTAATTTTTTTTTTTTTTTTTTTTTTTTTTTTTTTAGTTTAATTTAATTTTATATTTTCTGAATACAATATTTTTCCTAAAAAGCAATAATAGTATGTATTGGTTTAAATATTTTTTAAATTAAATTTTATGTCAACAATTATTCTTTTCACAAATTGAAAAAAGAAATATGAAAGAATTCCAAACAAAAGTCTAAGTCTGCTAGTCTTCAGTTTCCAAATTCATCTCGGTCATGTTAAGTTTATGGGCATTCGATGCATTCGTCTAGTTAAAATATCTTCTTAGAAAATTAATATTTTTAACCCCCTTTCTTTTCTGTATAATGTTCTTAAAGTATGTCTCTCTTTTTTTTTAGTTAAAATATCTCTAACATCTATGCTTAATTTAATATGATGTGTTAAAATTTTACTCCAAGTTCGTCTGTTTTTAAAACATAAAGCAGTAAATTAAGCATAAATTAGAAATACTACCTCTGACAATAAAGTTCGGTGAAAGAATGCAGAACGACCGATCTGGCAACACTGGGGAAATAAAACGTTGCACATGCAAGGAGGCAAGTGTAGACCATCTTCCCCCACCGTAGTTCAATTGAGCATCGTTTATGTTCTGTGTCAGACCTACTTTACTAAGTGCTTGTTCAGTATGTTGGTTCTTAACTGAGAACAGGAAAATGAACGCATAAAAGATCAGTTTAAAGTTTGATTTTAAGCTTTGCAAGACACCGAAAGAAATTCATGAGGAATGGTGCAAATTGAGCACCTACTATACTCGCAAGGTCTCAATCCTCCAGACTTCTTCCTATCTTCTCGAACTCAAACTCTCTTTGAAAGAGATTTGTCCCTATTGCTTTCATCCAATGAAAAGTGACGAAGCTTTTGAACTTCATCCCAAAAGAAGGCTTCTTGCAAATTTTCCAGTACATCTATAGCAAATCTTAGTGGTGCATAGTTATAGGAAATGACTATTTTGAAGGATGGTATGGTAACTTTCGTTAATATTTCATCTACATAAATGTTACAGGACTATTCACTGAACTTTATTGTCAGAGGTAGTAGTTTGACTACTAAGAAAAAAAAGGGACATACTCTAAAAAGATAACATTGAAAACATAAGTTAAAAATATCGATTACATGGGGTGATATTTTAAATGTACCACACCATAATAACATAATAACGATCTTTGGAATTAAAATTTTAAAATTTCAAATTTCCAAAAATTTACTTCCAAAGATCATTAAAGTATGGCACTGAACGTCAAAAAACTCGTTCTCTGCAAGCAATCTAATAATAATAATAATAATAATAATAATAATAATAATAATAATAATAATAATAATAGATGCCAAATCAAGCCTTTTTCGCGATGAGAACACAATCTTTTAAAAATATCCACTGTTCGAAACTTCTGTATAAAATTTTTACAGCTTAGCTAATAAACAAACATTTAACGCAAAATTCTATCAATCTTTGTCTTCGAGATATTTAATTTTGAAATAGAGGTATTATTTGCTAGACACCCTGTATTCTGAAGTATTAACAGTAATATGAAGTATGAAGTATTATAAAGTATTAATAGCGAAGTACACTTATTATGTATTTTGAAGTATTAACACGTAATATTAACACGCATATGAGATAAACAGAAGTTTAAGAGTTAGCACATCCGACTATTTATAATTTGGTTAGAGTAGTGGTTTGCACGAGCCAGAATTTTCCGACCCGGTCCCGACCCGGCTTTTTGTAAAAATAAAAAGGTTGACACAAGCCCGTTCACAATTTCCCAGTTCACGGTCCAGCTACGTCCCTACAGAAATCAGTGAAAACAGGCCCGATCTGGCTCAACTCAGTTTCTACAAAAAATTCAAATTTTACTTAACGTAATACAATTAAGATTCCATTAAAAAATTAAGAATATTAAAATTACAGTACAATTAAGATTCCTTTAAAGAATACTGCATGCATATTTATGCGAAAAATTTGCAGTAATATTTTAAAATTACAATGTGTTTACACAATAGCAACATTAACGATTACTTAAATCCTCAGACGTTTCCAAATTCAAGTACGGATTCATTAAAAAACTAATATAGTTTAAAATAATAAAAAAGGAGGGTTAAAACATCATAATTTTTTAATCTTTTTTTTTTATAGAAAATAGATTTGTGAAAATATTTCTCTGTCATTTATTAAGGCCTTTTTTTCAAATCCAAAAGAGCTACTTTCTGACATATTGCGGAATTCATATCTTTCTGGAAACACATAAAATTGACTGGTATTCTCATACAGAAACTATTATTCGAATGGCATTATCCATTTTTTGTTAAAGACGATTTGTCGTTGAGAATAAACAGTTAAAGATGACGTTTTGAATCGAACTGGAAGCAACATCGTGGGAAAGGAGAAAAACCTGAAGTTATGATAAGAATCTCTCATATGTCAACAAGTAATTTATTTATTTAAAATGAAAAACACTATTCGATTTCAAATCACTTCAATAGTCTGAATAGTCAATTTTAAGTCTTTACAGCTAAAAATAATTCAGAAAAATTGTCAAAGTTTTACGTTGTTGGTTAGTGAATTTGAGAAACACCTTAAAACACATTTCCACAGTTCATTATCACTATTAATATTTTTAAAACATACTATATGCCTTACACATCCTGCGAACAATTATGCTCAGTTTTCCGGCCCGGCTCGACTATGTACGAAAAAAAAAAAATGCAAGTCTGATCTCAGCACGGCACGAGTCTTCTGAAAAAAAAAAAAAAAAACAGATATTATGTCCGATGCCGGTTATTACGGTGGAAATGTTACATTTCTGTATTGATGTTATCAAACAATATTTATACTTATTCACGCGAAAGTCATAATCTTTGAAAGTGAGCAATATTTTATCAGCTTTGTCTAAATGTTTAAATTGGGCTAGTAGAACCCTACCCTGAATGCTTGTTTTTTTTTAATAGGTCTGTTTAATATTTTCCCGACCCAGCAAATTTATTTTGTTTACCGGCCCGTTCAATATTTTTCCGGCCCGGCAAATTTATTTTGTTTTTTACTCCGGCCCCTTGAAAAAATTGTTTTAATTCTGCTGACCCGCTTGAAAATTCGGCTTTACTTCATCGCTCCGTTCCGAGCCCGTGCAGATCTCTAGGTTAGGGATATTTGTTAAAGAATTCTGGAAACATGCATACCGTTTTCTCCTAAATAATACGAACTGGTAACATATTACAGTCACTTGGAAATGCCGCAATTATCATCTCCAAACAAAAACGGGTACTTCTATGACCGCGTATGATTTCATCCAGCCTTGTCGGTCATGGTGTTTAACCTCTATTACAGCGATAGAACGCTTTCATCTTTCATGGTTAAGCTCGCTTTTTTGCAATAATCGGATCCGTCTTGTGCCAAGAATGCCCGAAACAAAACGAAATTTTTAATTAATATTCCGCGCTTGTTTTTCACATTCTTGCCTGAAGATTCGTCATTGCTCTTCCGGCAGTCTATTAGTTTTAATTTCGTTTATAAACCGCAAAATTTCATTTCAGAATAAATTCCTGCTGATTCAGTATCAACTTATACAATCATAAATGACAGAATGGAGTTTCTTTTTTCCATCCGAGTAAAAAACTATATAAATTGGGAAATTATTTCGCAAGTTGTGAAATAATTTGAAGCTATGAATGTCTATTTTTAATACTATTTTATTGAACTCAGCTTGTTTTTAACACTTTCCAACAAAACTAAAAAGTGCTTATGGATTAGGATGTCTGTTCGTGCTCAAACTGGCGTCTACTGAATCAGACTGCCATGAAATTGATATGCGTTATTGGGGTACTATGACATGTTCGGTATTGAAAATGAAGTGTGCAACATTTACGATTTGTCTACAGGGACATTCGAAAGAATTTCGTTACATTGCGGTCATCTTGCGGATTAAAGGCAATTTTTTTTAATTGGCTGTACTGAGTCTATGAAAAACTAGTCAGATGTGGTAATCACAAAACTTTCTTCTATTTCATACATGCTAATACTTCGAAATTCGTTGGCACAGGGCCAAAATTAAATGACAATCTATACCCATCATGGGGATGCTAATAATATGAAATTTCATGCATTAGTTCTTGTGTTATAATTATCGCTAAAATCCCGTAAATCATGTAAAATGCAGCATAGCAGCGTTACTTGTTGGACGATTTACACCGAAACTTAATTTGCAACAATTTATCTCAACATATAACTGAAAAAATCCGTGCAATCCTGCAGAAATCGCGAAAAAAGCAGCATAGCAGTGGCACCTGTTGGAAGATTTAAATTAAAATGTAAACAACAGCAAGTCATACTAAGAACTGATTGAATCTAAAGTTTGATGAAAACCCGTGCATTAATTCTTGAGATAGAGCTGTTGCGAAAATCATAAAAAATGCTGCATAGCAGAACCATCTGCTGAGTGATTTGCACTAAAATGTAGAAATAATCAATTCATTCCAAGAACTAATTGAATCTGAAGTTTGATGAAAATCCGTGCATTAATTCTTGAGATAGAGCTGTTGCGAAAATCATGAAAAAGGCTGCATAGCAGCACCACCTGTTGAGCGATTTATACCAAAAACTAATCAGCACCAATATATATCAGGAAATAACTGGATATAAGTGTTTATCAAATTACGTGCATTAGTTTTTGAGATAAAGTGCCCACAAAATTAGTGTCACATACAGACATAGACAGACAGACTCACAGACATTTTGTAAAAACATGTTTTCTCATGGAATCTCTGACCCCCTAAAATGTGTAAATCCATCGAAAACCGCAATTTCACGAAAATTTTCACGAATCCAATACTTTCTTCTGATAAAGATAAAAGAAAGTAATAAACCGATCGGGCCGATCCGATGACAAAATTTGGTCTGATATAAGCTGAACCAATAAAATGTGAACAATTTTCAATGGTCGTAACTGGGACGAGAATAAATATTAAAGCCGCTGCCTGAACCGATGTTTGATTGACAACAGTACACAAATACAGTGCGGATTTGAGGGAGTCATCCCTCAAATCCGCTCAACTTGGAACCAAGGGTTTTGCGGATTTCTAATCATTGTTTTGTTTACATTTTTTAAACAATAATTTGAAATTAATATGCAATCAAAATTATAACGAATGCTTGCATTATAGTAAAATATTAAAAAAAATAAGTAAAGTAATAAACTAAATGACAAACTGTAAGATAATTTAAAAAATGATTAAATTATCAAAAGCGAAGGTTAAGTAAATAGTTACTAATGTATAATTAAATAGACTTTTAAGGATTAAAATTAAATGGATATACATAATAATCCATTGCCCTTCAAGGGGTTAAAACAGATTTATTAAATTGTTTGACGGGGTATTGGAATAGATAGAGCATTGACCTATAACAATTTCATTGTATCAACTTCACCACGTGATCGACATCGATGTGTGACAAACAAATATATAATTTTAATGAGAACGCAGCTATCGTCATTATGTGATATGGATATCCGGAGTGTTTTTTATTCACGAAGCAATTCTCAGAAATTATGTGTCGGATAGAATCGTGCTTTGGACGCCAGCGTTATCGCGAGCAAAGAAAAGAATTGTTGCGCTTTATAAAGACGAATGCAGATAACAGATTTATACATATAATTAATCTAGTATTCTTTTTCTTTCTTTCTTTCTTTTTTTTTTTCACTCCTTATCTGAATTATCAGAATGAAAATAAATTTTAAACGCATTTTAACGTTTTATTCAAGATCCATCTCGTTGGAAAAAAAAAAAGAAAGAAAGAAAGAAAGAAAGAATAACAGCTGGCAAGCCGATCCTTTTTTGGAATACCACTTTTTCCAAATAGTAATCTTATTCTGATTTAAAATACAACGTATGTCATTCAATAAAGCGTATGTGTCTATCGGAAATTAGAAGTGCTCCAAAATTGGTAAGTTTGACAGAAGTAATTATCAGTGGCGCCAACTTAAATGGGCTCGTGGGGCCCGAGGCCACCCAATAATTTTTAATCATGGCGTACCCAATTTTTATTGGTCTGGTTATTTATTTCATTATTATTTTATTATTCATTTATTTCATTATTATTTTATTATTCATTTATTTCATTATTATTTTATTATTCATTTATTTCATTAGAATAAAACTTATGTTGCCAATAACCATGTGTTTTAAGTTCTCCGACTGACGGTGATAAATCCCAAATGACTAAAATGTTTTGATCCATGCTTAATTTTCTGCTAATTCAATTTGTAAGGTTCGTGATATTATAGTAAAAATAAATTCAATGCTAAATTAATGTGCTGCGGCCTTAACAAAACTTACAAAAAATTATTATAAGGTATAGATTTAATTGGTGCATTTATGCAAATAATCAGCAGTAGGAAATACAGTACATTCTTTATTTCATTTTATGTACAGGTCGTCACCTATTATAAAAGGATACGAGCCTTTTTCAAAATAAATAAATAAATGAGAATCTTATTTTCAATACTTGTTCAAAAACACAAGAAATTAATATCACTCATTCAATACAAAACATCGTAACTCAAAAAGCATCTTTTTGTAAAAAATGTAGCTGAAATGAAATGCTGTAAAATCTGCTAAAACGGAATCGAAAGAGGGAACGAAAAGAGTTTTTTTGTAACAATTATCACTATATGACGTACTTTCTGCTGGATATTTTCCCAGATTAAAACATAATTCAGTTACAGTGTTTACGATTTCAGAATGTAGTTCTCTATAACATACGGTATCAAGTTTGATTAAAATTTAACATTTCTTCCATTGTTTTTTCGCGTCATTAAAGCAATGAATTTCCTCATCCTACTGTGATTGTGTAATCCCCATCTATCTTATTCACCTGATCTGGCTCCATCGAACTTCACTTCAACTTGGATCAATAGGTCATAATGGAATAATATATTGGATGCACAAAGTTCAAACCAAATTATTCAAGTAAATATTTAGGCAATCGATTAAATGCATAGCTTATAATATTAAATGAGTAAATGCATTGATATAGGGTAGGGAGGGCGAACCTATCACAGGTATGGCCGATTTGGCAGACAAAAAAGTTTCGTTAGAATGCGATCTGATTATAGGCAATAATAAAACAAATTCACTTTAATCTAATTTTATGCAAATTAATACAATTTTACAGACTTTATTCGCTAAAGTTGAAAATTAAAATTTAATTAAAAAAATTTCATACAAATTTTGATTAATATTAGGTTGTATAAAATATACCTAACCACCCTTCAAGGTACATAGACAATTAAAAGAAAAGTAACTTTTTTGTCCTTGTACGAATAAACTGCTTTTTAATTTTAGTTTAGGTATTGCGTAGTACTATTATCTTAAAAACCTTGAATTTTCCATATCAATTAAAAAATAAAATGCTTAATGGACCCACTTATATAGTCCAGTAAATAAAAATGACAAATGAGAACCAGATTTTTCTTAAATGTACACAACAAAAAGAAAAAATATTTTTTGTATGAGTTATTAATAGCGATTTAAGCGTGTTTGTTTACATTTTTCAGTTCAGACATAACATTAAATAACTCAGGAGTATAATTTCGGATCAGAGAGAACCATTTTCATAAAAGTTCTGTTAAATTAATTAATTATTTTTTTTTCTTTTAAGAATTGTATTTTTATAATTTTCTGAGATTTTTGTCGCGCAAGTTCAAAAAAGTTCGCGATCACATACATATTAGGGGTTAAAACATTTGAAAAAAAGGCCAATTCAGCTATACTACTTCTTTCTGGTAAGGTTCAAAATTTTCCATTCTTCCTTTGTACAGTGTCCTCCGTTGGATAGTTTTTAATTTACAGATAGGGAAAGTCGTGGAAAAATAAATTAAACATTCTCTACTAATTCTTCAACGAATTATTAGGATGAGCGAAGCGAATCCTCTACTAGTCCACTCAAGTTACATTTTGTCGTACGCTTTATAAAAAATCTATTCAGTATTTTGACTTGAAATTAAACATAAGAATAAATTATGATATGTAGATTTGCAGAATGTTATTTTTTTTACAGAATAACATTTGAAAAATATTATTTTAATAATTAATTTATTCTACATGTTTTTCTATTATGGACGCATTTTTGCAAATAAAAAATTGAACGCTTATCTTTTTATTTTCAGAATGAAAATAAACCATGGGGTTAGTAATTATAGATAGAATCATGATTAATTAATTAAATAAAATATATTTTCATTATTCCGCCAAAATCGTTTGCAAATAAAAAATTGAACCCGTATCTTTTTATTTTAAGAAGGAAAATAAACTATGGGGTTAGTAATTACAGATAGAATCATGATTAATATATTAAATAAAATATATTTTCATTATTCTGCCAAAATTATTTACGCAGTTTATACTTATGGATTTTAAAAGAATTACATTATGATTTATTTATTTAGGTATTTATTTTGGTAAAGGGGCAACAAAAAGAATCGTAAACAAGTAAAATTAATTCTTATTTTTGGTATTTAAAGTGAATATTTTGTTAAATTTGGTAAGTTTCTTAAGTCTGGTATTCGAAATGAAAGATTAAAGAATAATTTATGAATATTTTAATTGATTGAAGAATAATTTAATTCAACCAAATTAAATATATTAACTACGTTTATAAATTATTTCTGGAATGTATTAGTAATTTAAAAATGTCGAGAAAAAGAACACTTATTGGCCAGAACGAACGCCGTTACTGGCCATTGGGAAATGTAAAAACATCTTTAAAATTTTTAGTTAAAAATTAAAAAAATATATTTTGTAAAATTCTGCTTCGAAAATATTTTTATTTATACCAGCCTTATATCATAAATAAAAAATTCCGAGGAAATTCTTAGTTATTTGGCTGAATTTACATTTCTAAAATTTAAATGCGCCAAAACATGAGATAACGTTTTTGCTTAATAAAGATGCAAAAATAATATAAAAAAGTAATGTTCCTTTCAAATATTTATCTTATGAAATAATGCTTCGCGAATCCAAACAAAGCACGGCTTTTGCTAGTAATAGAAGAAAGTATCAAACAGTTGGGAATAAAGTCTACTTTTAAATGGTCGCTATTGTAACAGTAACAGCAAGAAAATCATGAATAATAGGCGGTCTAGAAGCATAACCAAGGGCGATATACACAAAAATCTAATAAGCACCCATTTATTTCTAAATCAAACTGGATCTGAAGTTTTATTACATTACATTCCATGCATTAGTTCTTGAAATAGAGCGGCCATAAAAATTGTGTCGCATGCGGAATAATTTTTCGATTCCAATATTCATTTTGTAAATAAAAGAAAGCGAAAAAGAAATTTGCTTTGGCTTGGTAAATGCTATGAGAGAACTTTTGTGTTTTAACAAAGTTAGAAACTGTGCTTCAAACCTGGCAAATGAAGTGCATTCGTACAGTAACAAGTCTTATAAATAATGAGATCTTGCTGCAATAACTGTTCTATACTCTTACGTGAAAAATCATGAATAAAAATTTATTACCATTCTATAGATTCAATCGAGTCACACATCAATGATAGGATCCCTCTTCAGTAGGACAGCACCACCATGGCAATCTAGAATCATGACCAATCATGGAATGGTATTGAACTAATGACGTAGGATTAAAATTTAATAGAATGAAGAAATTTTTTGTGGATTTCTTTTTAAATTTTTACAAAATTTGAAAAAAAACTCGACACTATTCTGCAATTATTGTATATTTAAAATTTCAAACCATCCGGTTGGATATCTTTTGCAACGTTCTCTGCGGTCTGATGGACAGACACACGGAGCAGAAGACGAATATAGATGCTAAGTGTGTTTTTATAATTAGGAATGCACCGAAAAAATAAATATAATGAAACGATATCATGTTATTAGGTCAATATTAAGCTTACTGAGAACTCAATAAACTTTCATCGTTTTACTTTTGATAATCACCCGGGAAAGGATTTTGAAAAAAAAATGCTCCTAGCTCCGTTTCGTAGAAAAGGCTCGACTGCCCAGCGTACAACAGAAAAAATAAAAATAAAATATGAGAGTAAGTCCCGGGCAGTAGTAAGTAATCTATCTATACTCTACGTCATACAAAACCACAGCTATCGCTAGCGAAATGAGGATAATATTTTAGTATCTAGCCGGATACAGAGGAAAGAGAAAAAGGTCTCGATTCTCCGAATTCTATTGAGTTTTATCGGAATATTTTTCTACTCCTTGATTAGTAGTTACTACTCGCTATCGATGAAGAAATAATAAAAAAAAGAAATATACATATAAAACATAAGACGAGGCCAATAGCTGACGACAGCCTGACCTCTCTCGAATCATAATTGTTTGTTAGCAAACACTCAGACGTGAATCACTTAAAGTTGCGCAACTAGAAATCTGTGTCTTTGGTTTTTCAAAGTTATTATTCAGAAGTTTCGATTCGTAGCATATGTAAGTAATGTAATCTTTTTAACATATTAATTTATGAGATGTGTTTAAATATATCCTTCAAACATCTTCCCGTAATATTCTGACCTCGCCATACTGAATAGATGGCGTTGTTGCTCGCAATTATTTGTTTGCATGTTTGTAAACAGTGAAGAAAAGGGAATCATCAATAATTTCTTTACTAAAAAGTTGCTGATTTTTAGAAGTTTGAATTTAAATTGCCTGTATGTACATGTAAGGGATGTGCATTTTTGACATTCATTTATGTGATGTGTTTAAATATATCCTTCAAACATCTTCCTGTAATATTTTGACCTCGCCATAAGTGAATGGATCGCGTTCTTGTTCGCAATTATTTGTTTGTATGTTTGTAAACAGTAGAGGAGAGTGAATTACCAATAATTTCTCAACTAAAAATTTGGTGATGTGCTTTTTTGGCATTCATTTACGAGGTGCTTTTAACCCCTTAACGCGCAGTGTTGCAACACCTAAAGTTCCCCCTGTTTAGAGAGACAAAAACTCAGTGACTATTTCAAAAACTACTCTAATGGCTACTTTAAATCTTTCTTATGAGTTCTAGATGAACATATCACAGAGATCAAACTCTACTGTTTTTAAATAATAGGTAAAATGTTTTACTGTAATACGCGCTTCACCGCAATGCTCTTTTCACTGCGCTTATCAATGCTTTACTTATGGGAAGTTACCACTGCGGCAACAGCTGTATAATTAAAATGGTTAGTGCAATCTTTACAAAATAATACCTGTGTACTCCTTTAGGCCTAAATAGATTGCCTAATTTTTGTTTTCTTTAAATTCCAACTTTAAAGAGTAGTGCGCCGGAAAGGGTTAAATGTATCTTTTAAGCACGTTCCCATATGTAAAAATCATATTTACGTTTGAAAAAAAATACTAATACTTCTAAAATTTAATAAGAATTATTCTTATGAGGGTTGTGACCAAATGTTTCATTTTGACTGTTAATGTTTTAATTTGAAAGTAAATAAAGAGACTAAATGAAGAGGTGAAAACTGAATTTTTGCAACGGAGTGAAAAAAAAAAAATTAAGATGTGAGAATTGAACATTGCAAGCAAAGTTCCCGTTGTTCTATTACCTGAACAATAGAAAATTATTTTTATTTCGCTCTTTTTTTTTTTGTCTGCATGGAAAGGATGTGGTTTTACTTGAAACTGATGAACGTTCTAGACGTTTTTTATATTCCGCTGCACGTTATTCTGGAATGTCAGTGGAATAATAAAAAAAAAAATTATGTTAAATATTATCACCTGTCATTTCTTCGTACAGAATCTGTGCGTTTATTCCGGCTAAATCGAAGATACAGTAAAATATATTCTTAGGCCATCTACGCATTTACATTTCACTCTGTTTTATACTATTCGTTTTTCGATCAATCATATCCCTCCAAGCGTCTTGCAAATGGGTAAAATTGTAATGTTGTTTTCTCTGCATTTTGTTTTAAATGCTAATAAAGTACGATTCTTTCAATATTACATAAAAAATCTTATTTAGGAATATAAATGTAATCCTTGAGAGTCTTAGTCATTCTTCAATGCTTTGAAAATTCATTAAATTTATAGAATAATAATATCTTAAACATTGCTTATATTGCAGTGAAACCTGGAGCTTAGTGTACGAAATTTTACGGGCCAAACGCTTAGAGGGATATTTACCGCAAATTGTGTGCTATAATGAAATTTTATGACTTTTGGAATTTTTTTAAAAATTGTTTTCCACTGCTTACAGATATAAGTCTTGAACGTAGGAATTCTAGTTTTTCGTTCGGTTTGCTTTTACAGATTGTTAGAGTACAGTTATTCCATACACAAAACTGCGCTGTAAAACATTCTATTTTATACTTTTGTATTTTTACAGATATTGTCAGGTCTCTCTTATTTTGAGGATAGTTCCAACTAAAGAAGTTTCTATTGTAAAATTTTTATTGCCAGGGGAGAAATGTGAAAAAATTAGTAATTAGTAAAAAATATTAATAAATGGTTCAACCAGTTTCAAAATGATGGATTCACCAAATGAAATTGATATCAATATTATTTCATTTTTCCATAAGTACTGAAACTCATTCAAAACATTATATGGTTTTCACATCAGATGCCAGCCAAATTTTTATGCCAAATTTATCTGACTTATTGCATTGGATGAACTTATAACTAGATTTCGTTGGGTAAGGTCGTTTATCCACAGCGGTATTTGCAGCTGGCTTATAACAATTTCATAACAGTTTGTAGCACTTCCAAGAATGAAATTCGGCTCATAACATTTGAAAATAAATAAATAAACAAACAAAGAAAGAATTCCATTTTTTTGTTCATATGCACCGCCGTACATATAAAATAACTATAAATACCTCTAATTTATCTCGAGGTAAGAATTTTTTGTACTCTCATTTATGTACACCTTATTATGCATTTAATAATATTAGTGTCAAATAGTAAAAAAAACCCGGTGCTTATTTTGCTTATCAAATGTTTCGTTTGGCATTTTCAGTTGGATCAGATACGTCTCTTTTGAAACTCGTATGAAGAGGTTGACCTGCAAAGGAGAGGAACTTGCTTCGATCTTTATACCAAACTGTACCATCAATAGCAATTTCAATACTTTGCCGCTCTTCGTTTTTTCCCCTGTCGTCTTCAGAATCCACCAACAACTTCACTCTCTTTCGTCTACTTCAAGTTATCATCCTCTGCATTACTGCTTGACGAGTAACTTTCATAATCGTTATCGAATTTGTGGTCACTTTCGAAAAAATCGATCAACTCCTCTACACTTTCGGATTGTAAATTTTTATCCATTTCAGAGCTTCACTTGTGTTATATATTCTTTGCAATGAGTCCTTCTTTCTTGTAATTCAGGACATACTTAGAATAAAAAATAAAAAATAAATAAAGCTAGATTATTTACATATTTTCGTTAAAAAAAGAATAAAAAATAGCTATAACTACCAGCATTACCGCAGTTTTACTACTGACATAACTGCAACGCTAATTTAAACAATGTGTTTTTCAGAATTTTCCAGAATGAAAAGAAAAAAAAAAAAAAAAAGTCATGTGTATTGAACTTTTTACCAAAATTGGAGAACAAACACGTTATTCATTTTTTAGAGCTAGTCTCTGCAATGTAATTTCTCAGTGATGCTATTCTAAATTACAACATGGCGAAAAACAGATGGCAATCAAATTTATTCAGCAACTCCTGTATTTTCTGTTATCATGAGATCGGGGTTCTGCAATCTGTTTATAATTGATATATGCTGAGAAATGATGTTGATATTTGTATGTAAAATTGCTTTAACCCGGGAGAACTCGCTGCATGAAATTTTCTTTCTCCATCGTACCTTTTTTAAGACTCTTCTTTAAAACATTTTTCATTTTAATAAAATTTCAAAATGTGATTTCGATTATTTTACCTTTTTTAAGACTCTTGTTAAAAACATTTTTCATTTTAATAAAATTTCAAAATGTGATTTCGATTATTTTACCTCTTTTGTGAATAAAATTACTAAGCCAAACAAAAAAAGTTGATATTCAGTGAAAATTTGAAAGGTACATTTAGAACACCTCTGAAACTTGTTAAACTGAGAGTTCTCAGGTTGCTGCAGATTCAAACAAGCAAAAAAGAAAAAAAAATGCAGTTTTTTTTCAATATTTTCATTAGTTTTCTATCTATCACTGCTGCATATTTCGAAAGTGATGAATATTTTAATATCTTCCGGACACAGATAGAACGGAAAAAATTTCCCAATTCTACGAATTTATTGGTGTTTTTTCGGAAAATTTTAACACTCTTTCATTAGCATGTATTTGTCGATGAGTAAAGAAAAGGAAATAGCCTACGAGGCCAATAGCTGACGATATCCTCTTTCCTGAATAATTCACGTTGTCTGTAAAGTCGCGCTCTTTATTATTTGTTTACAAACAGTGAAGAGACAAGCATCCATAATTTTGTTCAACCAGAAATCTGTTTTTAGTTTAAGTTTCAAGCGTTTTATTCAGATTGGCAGTATGTATTAATTTTAATATTAATTTCAGAGATGTTATCTAAATTTATAGTTTCACATTTTTTTTCTAACGTTGAAAATTTTCGCATTTGCAGCCGTGTTGTGACAGCATGCGACGTCGCTATCCGCCGAGAAACTTGAAGCTGACCGTGGTGGGCGACAAAGGAGTCGGCAAGACTTCGCTCCTCAAGACCTACGCCCAGGGCATTTTCCCACAGGGAGAATATGTATCCACAGTTTTCCCGTAAGTTACTCTTTCCATTGTATATTCTTCCTCATGCGGAACAATTACACTGTAAAATATTTGAAGCAAACTGTACAGTCATTTATAAATAATAAATTACTTAACTGCAACCTGAATCGATCCCAGTGTTGAATTCAGGGATTGGCTCGGGTTCATTCCCCATGAGCAATGAGATGCCCTCCCCGAAGATTTGAGATTTTTGGATATCAAAGGTCCAAAGGTGGAATCCCCCCCTCACGGAGAAACAGAAATCCTTCCGGGAGAAAAGTGTCTGAATTCAACACTGATCGATGACAGCGCCTCATAATAGGATCAGGTGGTCGTTATTGGAAAAAAAAATTGAATGACAGAACAGTTTGCTGCAGATTTTTTAAATTGTCATTACAATAAACGATGTTTGTCTAAGTCAAGCAATGGATTTGATCGGTACCCTAAACAAATTTAGGTACATTTAAATTAGCTCGGCATAAATCTTGCCAAATAGCATTTTTAACTCAGGGTGGGAGTGGGGTAGGATTCAAAAATATTAACTAGGTCAGTTGGAATTCGAGAAACTGCTTCTTATGTACTTTTTTTAGATTTTGAATACAATGTCAACGTCAGAAAATCGATACGATTACATATCAAAAAGTTACAGCAGGTTTTATGAATAGAAAATTTAAAATTTTACCTTATGTAGGGAAAATATTCTTTAAGGGTGTATTCCAATTCCAAACTGCATACTTTCTGATATATTTTTTAATTTATTTTTCTCTTCAAACGCATCAAAATGGCAAATTGTCTTATTTAGAAACTACACAATGTGCCATGCTTGTCGAATTTTTGATAAATGCAGAAAATATTGCTAAAAATGGTGTCAAAGTTCGCGTTTTGAACCAAATTTTCCGAAGCGGCAGATCTGGGACGAAAAAAATGGTCATACTGAGAAAATAATTGTTTATAAATAAAATTTTAAGGAATTGAAGTAAAAAATGAAATCACACGGCCTCTTATTTATCATCAAAAATCCTCTTAGTAAGTTTCACATTTTTATTTTTAAAAATGTGTCTGAAAATGTGTCTGAAAATTTCGAGCTGTTGAGGGTAGAAAGACATTTTTTCGAATAAGACCGGGGGGGGGGGGGATAGTCATTTTATTCGAAGGGAAGAATTCAGAATTTTTTAATTAGATCAAGTGAGGTATGTCTTATTATTGCTATGTATTTTTTTATTTTAAATCGAGCAACAATGTTTACAAATCAGTACGATAATTCGTTACAAAGTTATGATATGAATACAAAGTCGAAAATTATACTTTATCATTGAGCATAGCTTTGACACATTAATTTTACTTTCAAAATATGTCCTTTATATTATATCAAATAATATCAGACTTATTAAATATTCCCAAAATTGTAATAATCAAAATCAGGATCACGTGAGTCTTCTTTAAAGACATTAAATTTGTCAAAATCCGTGTACTTGTGATTTTGTATTCATTAAACCATTCATAACTTTGTATTCATAAAACGTGCCCAACTTTGTAACGAATAATCGTATAGGTTTGCGGTGGGTGTCATTTGATTCAGAATTAAAAAGTACATAATGCTCCCTCTCCCTCCCCCCCCCCCCCCCAAAAAAAAAAATCGTTTTTTTAGGGAGTATTAATCGGATTTTCATTTCTTGAGCCAAAATATAGCTTTTCCCAAATTCTCGTGTATAACCATCCCATCAGTTGTATTTTGCTCTATTTTCGGTCAATTTTACCTGTACTATTTAATCCTATTATGTAATTATATCCTGCGCTTGAAATCGTGAAATGCACGAAAATGTTAACCCTTCCGGATCTGATGTACTATTAATGCTATATGTATTTTCATCTAGTATTATTTTCTCTCAGCAATTAATTTTGTTACTTTCTACATATAGAAATGATAGTACTGTCAAACCTCGTTAACATGAACACGCTTAACGTGAATTACTTTTAACATGAATTGTTTTCGCAGTCCCCTATAAAAACGAATACAAACAATTGAAACTGTTAACATGAACGAAATTTTCATTCCCCTTGAGGTTCATGTTAACGAGGTTCGACTGTATATGTTTATAGCTTTCTTATTATGACTTCATATATGTTTTGACATTTAGCAGTAACAATAATAATAAAAGTTTGCTTAATTTTCTTTACACCGTGAACAATTTTTTAATTTTATGCATATATTTCACTCTTTAAATTTAAAATATAGGTTACTTTTCTGAACGAATCATGTGTGATTAAAACTAAAAAAAAAAAAAAAAAAAAAAAAAATAATAATTGGAAAGTTGTAATGTTTGTAAAACCCTGTTGTAATACGATATTTTTCATACTTCTCCAAAAATTCTTCCTTAACCTTTTATCATATAAATATGAATACAAAAGTACACAAAATAATTCGTTGAATTTCAGACAATGAGATAATCTTTATTACGTTGAGTGCCACAATGACTGACATTGAACTTTCCTTTTAGGACGTGTCAGTCACCGATGACAAGCAGTATAAAATATGATGTAACAATACAAAAATTATATTACTTTAATTAATTATTAAGAAAACATAATCCTATATTAAATAAAAACTAAGTTTTATAGAGACTACATTTTAAATAAATTTTCAGCAATTACTTAAAACAATAGCATTTTTTTTGTTTTATATCACATTTCAGACTGTCAATCGCAGTGTTGAATTCAGACACTTTTCTCCGGGGGGGGGGGGACTTCATTGGCTCCGGGGGGACATTAATGAGTTCCGTGGGGGGGGGGGTGTACTTTTGACCATTGAAAACTCAAATTTTCAAGCGTTCCGAGGGGCGGACATTTTATTGTTCCGGGGGGAGATGTCCCCCCGGGCTACTCCCTGAATTCAACACTAGTTAATCATCGGTGACTGACGCAATCTAAACGGAAAATTCAGTGTCAGTCACCAGTAACTGACGTGGCACTCAACGTGTTCAGTCAATCTACAGCTACGATTAACATTATTAAAATAAAAATACATTTATTTAAAAAAAAATCGGTTTCGAAAAGGTTAATATAATTTAAAAGGCTCTTAATGCGCAAATAATTCGTTTAAACCGTGTCCTCGTTTTAGCCGAGTTCCTATTAAGCGAGTTCAACTGCATTTCTATAAAAAATTTGCTCTGATTTTGAAATATTTCTTTCAAAAAGTGTGATTTTATGTCTCTGGTAACACACCTGAAGGACGCGTCGATCAATCTCGGTTAACTTTTTTCTATCGTTGTTTTCGTTTTTGCTTCAAAACATGGAAGGTATCTGAAGGAATGTAGTTTCTGGCTATTTTCCTAAAACCTCCATCCAACGCAAATCTCGCGTTTTGAACTCCAATTTCGTTTTATTTTATTCCCTCTGACCGAAAACAAAAGTCCGGACCATGTGGGCAGATGAGTTCGAGTTCAAGGACATAATCGCATCACCAAAAAAAAACAGCGAACTTGTTTGCTCCAAACACGTGTGTGTTGTGTTACTCGATGACCGATCTTCTCTCTTTATTTGTTTTCCTTCTTCGTGTCAACTTAATCAGATATGTGGAAATTAACCCCAAATATTATTTCTACAGGAGACATTTGTTATAATGGCTCCAAAAAAATGGTACGTTATAACAGAACACGCTATAAGCAATAATCAGTAAAATGCAGTGCTTTGCGTGAAAGAAAAAGATTCATAATAGCATGTGAAATAATATAGATTTTAAATAGAAATTTTACGAGATTTTCAAAAAAGTAGGGGAAAAAACATTTACTATTTACATATTTATAATACACTCCCTAAAATCTGCACAGCCTGAGACCAGAGGCTGTGCGGATTTTAGAATTTTGCGGATTTCTGGTCATTGCTTTGTTTATATTTTTAAAACAATAATTTCAGCATAATTGTAATGCAATTGAGTTTATAATGAATGCTTACAATATAGTAAACTATTAAAATAATTAAGTAAAATAATAAAGTAAAATAATATATATATATATTTTGGATGATTAAGATATTAAAAGCAAATCTCAAGTAAATAATCAATAATGCATAGTTAAATATTCATTTTAAAGATGAAATGCATTTTTCCCAATTTATTCAATGAAACTTGCCTCAAATAATGGCCTCAAATTCATAAAATAAAGAAGCTCTATATAGTAAAATATTAAAATAATAAGTAAACTAAAATAATAAAAATTATATATATTTCTTAATTGATTAAAATATTAAAAGCAAAGGTAACGTTAAATAATAATGTATAGTTAAATATTCATAATAAAGGTAAGATGCATTTTTCTTAAATTATTCAATGAAACTTGCCTCATAAAGGTACTTTACTAAATCGCATTAAAATCATAAGATTAGGAAGTTTTATTTCAAGTTTAGCAAAACTTAATATTTAAACTAGTTGGATGTGCAAATCCTAAAACTTTCTTCTATCATATACGTACATTTTAATATTTTTAAGAAATAGTTACTCATTTTAATGGCTTTAATAATTTTAATTCAATATCATACAAACTTTGATTTTCATCTTAAATTTCTGCTTCAGTCAATTAATATGAGTAAAAACAAATTTCCGTCTCTGCACGAGCCGATAGACAATAGAATCATAGGCAGATTTTTTTTTTTTTTTTTTCAAATTCAGAGAGATCCTACTTGCTTTACCAAAAAATAATCATATACAAAAAATTTAGTTCAGTTCTAGAACTAACTTCATACACTTTTAGGTGGTGCAATATTGAAAATGGCATAAAATTCGCTATTGCAGCGCCCCCTTCCGGCGGATTTTTTTCAAATTCAGGGAGTACCAACTAGTCATAACCATCCAGTTACACAAAAAAATTTGGTTCAATTCGATGCATAACTTCATTTACTTTTCGTCGGTACAATATTGAAAATGTCACAAAAATCGCGATTGCAGCGCCCCTTTTCGGCGATTTTTCTTCAAATTCAGGGAGGACCAACTAGCCATAGTCATACACTTACACAAAAAATTTGGTTCAATTCGATGCAGAACTTCATATAATTTTGGTCCGTACAATATTGAAAAGGGCACAAAAATCGCGATTGCAGCACCCCTTTAGGCAGAATATTTCAAAACTGAAGTAGGACCTGCTTGCCACAGCCAAAACATTCACAAAAAATTTGGTTCAATTCTATGCGCAACTTCATACACTTTTTGATGGTAGAATGACGACATACACACAGACAGACTGACATTTTGTAAAAACACGTTTTTTGGAATCTCTGACCTCTGAAACGTGTAAATCCGTCGAAAATTTTTTCGATTACAATACTTTCTTCTATTGAAGATAGAAGAAAGTAAAAGCTTGATTAATGCACAAATACATTTGGCAAAAAAATTATGATTACCAATGATACCTTCAATTATTTTTCAGAAATTAACTTATTCTTCCTTCATGAAAAAACATGAATTCAGTAATATCAATGAAAATTACAGATTAAAAAATATATAAAATTGATTTAAAAATTAAAAAGTAAAATTTTGTCCCTAACTCCGAACCGAAATCTTCATTGTTTACATCTTAAACTATGTAAACTATGTAACTTAAATGAGTCTACTGTATTTAGAAAAATAATCTATTATTTTTCGTCGTTATATTTGATCAGATGGCACAGTAAAAATTAAATTTTCGATATTTATAATGGAACTTTTCAGTGTCTGCATAGTTGATATCCAAATTTGGCTTTTTATACGTACGAGACACATAAGTACGTTATAAAAACGATTAAGGGTTATGTGTCTCCGTTATATCCGCAGTTGTAAATCATTATAACATTATACAGGATTTTATTTGGGTTCAACCATCTGAGTACGTTATAAGGGAAAATACGTTATATCCCAGATACATTATAACAAAAGTCGAGACTATTCTTTTGCAGCATAAATAGTTCATTACTCTAGTTCGTGTGTAACAAGCGGGAATTAAAAAGTTATGGTTCCCCTCAAAACCAGGGTTGCCAGCATTTTAATTTTTGGGCAAAATTTTTGTCTTTTGCGGGACAGTTTATTTAAAAATTTCGTACGCAAATTGTTTAACATTGCACGATTGACATTTGCTTTCTTAAAATGAAGCCGAGCCATATAAGAGGAATGACTCTACAAATGACGATCTCTTAGTTCAAGACATTTCACTCAATGTCAATTAAAAGTGTTCCTTTAATTCTTCCCTGTTTACTTTTGCCTAGGAAAAGTTAGAAAAATCTCAAAATATTTAATTACGGAATTATGTATCTAGAAATTGCTTCACCTCAATGATTATCGTCTTTAATATCTGAAAATACACTGGAACTTTTAAATTTTAATAATAGGAAACTGAGATATGTTTTTCCATTAAAACTGATTAAAAAAACCGGTAGTTATAACTTATTTTTGTAAAATATATAGAAAAAAAATCAGATTAATTAAAAAAAAAAACTACTGTTATTTAAAAATCACAATTCTTATAAAAGCAATATACAGTCGAGTCTCTATATAACGAAATCCACCGTTTCAGTAAAAAATTCGTTATATAGAGAAATTCGATGTATAGAGAATGATGTTAAAAATCGTATTTAATGTGTGAAATTTGAAAAAATATTATTTTTGATATTTTGAATTAAGAATTTGAAATATTTAAAAGTAAATATTAACCTAGAGTAAAAGTAAATATTAACCTAACATTTTATATCTTAATTATTTAAGTTGTTTCAAAAAAGAGAACAGACATTTATTTGAAAGCTTAATGAAAATCAAATAAGGAAGACTTGCATTAATTTCAGAAGAAAGAAATCTGTAATTTTTTGTTGTTTTGATTTTAAAATTCTTATGCTAAAAAAAAAAAAAAAAAAAAAAAAAAAAAAAAAAAAAAAAAAAAGGCTCAAATTTTAGCAAGGAATGAAAAATTGTAGTTAACATTTTCCTCCATTTGAAGGCCTCTCTTATGTGCCTCTCATTGATTCCTCTCTTACGTGTGTTCGTGTGTATCAATCTAATTGACTCTGTTTTAAGAAGGATGTGGAAAGGTGTGTGGGAGGTGGGATGAATTCGTTGGATTTAAAGAACAAGGAGATAAGTAATAAAATAAAACAAAAATTAAAAAACTCAGCACTGACGATAAATCAAAAATAAGTGATAGAAAATTGATTCCATATTATTTCGAAGCTTTTTTAAAACTGAATAAATTAAGACCAATTTATGAAAAAATTCGTTATATGCAGATAGATATTTCGCTATAATTAATTCGCTTTTTAATGTAATCATGCGAAAAGGGGACCGTTCCTACTAAAAATTCGTTATATAGAGAAATTCGATGTATGGAGTTTCGTTATAGAGAGACTCGACTGTATTTAAATGTATTACCATCCTCTCTGTAAATGGAAAGGCTTTTGCTATTGAAAATGTTTCATATAACCTTTTTTTTTTTTCTTTAAGAAAAATTGTATTTTTGTAAATGATTAAGAAAATTATCATTTTTTGAAAATATTTAGATTCGATTGTTTCTCTATGCTTTCTAAATTTGATCAAGCAGAGTATACTGTCTGGAAATAAAAGTAAACTTTCATTAATAGACAAAATATATAAGTTTTACATTAAATTTTCTTCAGTGGTATTTAAAAGTACCGTCAATGCAAAAGGGTTAATGAATTTTCAAATATTTTTTGTTCGTTGTATCAGCATTTCACCTGGCATAAGTGAGTTTTCTGTTATGTCCTTTTTTTTTTTTTATGTTAGACTAACCGTTTATTTTTTTCCCTTACTAAAATCATGTAATATAAAGACTGGTTTAAATGAGTTCGCATGCCTCATGTGAAGACATTTTACTCTTGGTTTTAAAAAACAAAACACAAAATTAATAACATGTTATTTTCCCATTAACAGCTCACAATATATCTCTAACGTATCTGGTAATAGAAAATACAAATACTTTAAAATATATTTTGAAACTTAACTTTACAATAGAATTAGAATAAAAAAGTTCGTATTTGAAAATTATCCTGTTTAAAGCTGTAATTTTTTGACAAATGCATATAAAGATGAAAAATTATCTAATATATAATTGTTTACCTTATTTTTATGTATCTTTTCATCTCTGATGTTAAAAACTTTTCAATTGGAAAATAAATAAAGCACAATTTAAAAATTTATCCCTTTCGGGTTTGGTATAGTATTAATAGTACATACCACGTGTCCCAAAAATGACTGATCGATTTTAAAATTCAATAACTTGCAAACGGTGACAGCTATTTAAAAAATTTTTGCAGGAGGGTTATGTTTAATGTCAGGAGATTTCTACCGCAATTTTTTTTTATTTTAGTTCGCATCTCAAACAAAGGTGGCGCTGACGGCGATTGAAGGCCACACTGTAAAAAAAAAAGGGTCGATCTACTAAAAAAACTTTAGTGATCCTTGTAATTACTAAACATTTTTTAGTAATCTTAGTCGGTTACTAGAAAATCTGTAAGAATTACTAGAAAAAAGTTAGCAATGGATAGAGTTAACAGTTTTAAATTTTTAATAGCTATTACTAAAACTCACTTGGTGTGACCTTGATAGCATAGTGGTTATAGTAACGGATTACAGGCTAAGAGGTCCCGGGTTCGATACCGGACATAGTCAAATACGTCCCGAATGTATGTAGTGTAAGTACTCGTTAATAAAGGGATTATGAAAATCCTGTCAAAGCAGGTAGCATTTTTGGTGCTGCCATCTATTGCGGTTTTGCCGAAAATCTATCGCTTCAGAAGTTTGGATGCAGCTCCTGTCCTTCGGGCGCACATAAAGGTTATTAAAAACAATTTTGGAGCTATTACTAAAATTTTCTTGGTGGCTCATACTAAAAAATTTTAAGTTAGTTATACAAAAAATTATTTTGTTCGGTTTACAAAAGAAATGCTTGTTTCACTTGCAAAAAAAAAGTTTGTAATGGTTACTAAAAAATACTGTGGAATACAAATTTACTAAAGAATTTTTAGTAACCTCTTGAATTTTTTTTTACAGTGCAGGTCGACACTTCACTCAGCACTGATCACCTGGACCCATCTGAAACAAATTTTAAATGAAATTTCAGTTTTACAATTTTCGATACTGCCAAATTTTAAACTTGTAAACATCGCACCTTTTCAATTTTTGCACCGCCCCATAGGGAAAAATATGTATTTTTCAATGCACCTTGTTTGAAAGCTTATCTCAATTTGTTTATGAGTTATTCATTTTTCGTTGTTTTTAATTCATTTTTTTTTGTCATAGTGGTAACAGAAGTATTCCATTTCTAAACATTAAACATAGACCATAGCTGCCAACTATTAGGCATTTTTGCTACCACTAAAACTGTACAGAGATTTTCCATTTGTTTAATCATAATATTTCGACTATTAAATAAGACAACATTTACTATAAATTTTTTGTAGTATGAAAAATGAGTAAAAGTTGGCAGCTATGCATACACACATCAGAAAAAGAATTGAAATCCGGCGATCATAAGGATTCAGATATATCTAGACCGAAAACAACAACCATTTTTCAAATAGTTAAATATGTATATATATCGGACCGATTAAAAAGAAAGACAAAATTCGACGGATATGTAAATTTATTACGACAACCTTTTACAGGTATATCGTCGAATCGATCATACAGCTACCTCAAACTTAAACGCAAAGAAAAAAAATGTGAAAAAAATGCGCATTTTTAATTAATAAAAGTACTTTGTTCGAGATAAATCGATGACAAATTTAATAGCGTGTTTATTAACATTTACATTTGTATGTAATGATGGCCACAACCTGCTATTTCAACCTTGTATAAGAGCCGATAGCTTCCTTACAAAACAATCCGTTAACGGAATATGACGTTATAAGGAAGTGAATCGCTACGTCAAAGATGTTCCGGCGTTGGTATTGCCTCATTTCTCACCCTTGACTTTTAATAACTATTAAAATGACAAATCCGCCTTTTATTTATTTTATTCACTATAGCAGATGAGTTGCATTTAATTTGCATAAGATCTTACGATATCTTCAGGAATAAAAGATATCTAATATGATTACACATTTAGAAAACACTTATAATATTAAATATATAAAATATTAAATGTGTAAAAATTAATGGGATTTGGAACTCTTTTAGCTTTTTTTACTTACCCAACATACGTAGTATAGGGTAAGTCTTGCAATCTTTTTGAAAATCGAAAATTTTTTTTTGACGGATTTACACTTTTAGATAGTGTAGATTCCGAAAAACATATTTTTAGAAAAAAAATTTTGCCGTCCGTCTGTCTGGCTGTCTGTCAGTCTGTCTGTCTGTAAACGATCTATCTCCCGAACGAATTGAGATAGAGACTTGAAATTTTGTATGTAGTTAGTATGTAAGAATGGAACGAAGTCTATTTAATATCAGCAACCTCGATTATCCGGAACTATTTTTTTCGGACTCTCGAAAAATTCGTTCTGATGAAAGGTATATAAAAATTTTCGAATTTTTTTGTTCTAAGGAATGGACGTAAAAGACAATAAAATAACACACATTTTGCATATAGAACGAAGTCGATCGGATTATGAGTTGCCGAGATATTTGTAATACTGTTTTCCACATTCTTCGATTTTTCATGACCCTGTATTTCATTCAAATTTCAATTCAGAGGTATATTTTAATTGGAAAAGAGACGCTTAATCCGACGCAGTTAATTGTTAGTTAATAGAGTTATTATTTTTGGAGTTATAAGGATGTTTCTTTTACGCAGTTCGGTACTACTTGAGTAGTTTGGCGTTTTATATAATTTGTGGAAATTGGTAATCAGCAGTTCTTTAATAGAGCATTACTATGTACATTAACAATATTTAAATTTTGTTTATGAATTGCAATGCATTGTATAAATAGTTTTCACATGTTTTATTTTCATATACATATCCATGATGGGTAAGTGTTACGGTGGCCCCCAACGACTAGTTTTAGCTTAAGAATTTTAAGGTCCTTTTTGGTATAATAATAATTGATTCAATGAAAAACTAGTCGTTGGGGGCCCCCGTAATACCTACCCATCATATATATGCATATATAATATATGAAAATAAAACATTTGTAAACTATTTATAAAATGCATTGCAATTCCGAAACAAAATTTAAACATGCATTTAAATATTTTTATTATGCATAGTAATGATTTATTAATGAGTTGCTGATGAATCTATCTCGACAAATTATGCAACACACCCAAACTACAAGTAGTACGTAATTGCAAAAAAGAAACATCCTTATAACTCCAAAAATTCTAATCTTATCAACTAACAGTTTATTGCGTCGGATGAAGCGTCTCATTTCCAATCAAAATATATCTTTGAATTGAAATTTAAATGAAATACAGGGTCATGAAAAATCGAAGAATGTGGAAAACAGGATTACAGATATCGCGGCAACTAATAATTTGATAGACTTCATTCTTTATGCAAAATGTGTGTTATTTTATTGCCTTTTACGATCACTCCTTAAAATAAAAAAATTCGAAAATTTTTAGATAGCTTTCATCAGAACGAATTTTTCGAGAGTCTGAAAAAAATAGTTCCGGATAATCGAGGTTTCTGATATTAAATAGGCTTCGTCCCATTCTTACATACTATGTACATACAAAATTTCAAGTCTTTATCTAAATTTGTTCGGGAGATAGAGCGGTTACAGACAGACACACAGACGCACAGACGGACGGCAATTTTTTTTTTTTTTCTAAAAATATGTTTTTCGAAATCTCCAGTGTCTAAAATGTGTAAATCCGTCAAAAAAAATTTTCGATTTTAAAAACGATTGCAAGACTTACCCTATATTACGCATAATGGTAAGTAAAAATGATTCTTTCAAGAAATTGTTCGATTTCCCCGGCAAAATTCGAAAGATTTGTCACACTAAAATAATAGGACTTCCTCTTCAATAAAACGTCACCATCATAGCCACCTAGAATCATGATTTATCATGGGATATCACTGAATTCGTGACATAGAATAGGATTTAAATAGAATGAAGAAAAATTTAATGAATATCTTGTTTAAATTTTGATTCTATTTTCAAAAAAGTCTAAATGAATAGATACCATTATGCAACGATTCTATATATTAAAATTTAAACATATCCATTGGGTCGTATTTTTGTTGTTTTATGTGGTTAAACAGATGGAAGAATGAGACGATGGTTGTATTTATAGATTCTGTGAATTTATATAATTACGAATGCACCTAACAACGCTTCAAAAATTATATATATTTTTTTTTCTTTCACAAAGATAATTATTTTCAGTATTCACTTAAAAACTGAGTTTTTAAAATTAATTCTTTATTCTTAATGTTAATTATTATAATAATAATTAAATTATTATTATTAGTGAGATAGTCTGCAAGTACGCAGAAAGTTTCCGAGTCAATAAGAAGAAACCGTTTGAAAGGAACTTCCAAATTGTCTACTTCCCTGCGTTCAGGCATCGCTTGTGGGAAAACACGTTTTACAGGGTAATTGGATAATAAGTATTGTCAGAGGGGGGAAAGAACAGGCTTGGCGACGAAACAACGATATTTGGCGATTATGGAAATCAAGTTCGAACATAAGAATGATGCATGGATAATGATATACAGTCGGCTCTCGTTAATTCGAACTCGTCGGGACCACAAGAAAAGTTCGAATTATGGAAAGTATGAATTTGAAAACATGCTTAATATGGTACTATTACAAAGGAATGTCAATTAATGAAAAATTAATGTTATAGTGTTTTTTAAAATTTATTTCGTATGTTATCATTAGAATATGACTTAATATTAAATTAGAATGTATAAATACATATACTAATTAAAAGATTAGAAACAAGCACAATGGAAGAAAAAATTGAAGCTTCACTGATGGACAGACGGGGCACTAAGAAAGTGGATATCAAATGCATGAAATTATACTGTTCGGAACAATTTTCACAAAAATCAAGGAAGGAAAGATATTCAAATAATCTGAAATCCGTGAGAAAGAAAAGAAAAACGATAAATTAGAATTCTCGTTAGTTCGAATGAAACGAAGTCAAGAGAAAATGAGTTCGAATTAATGAAAATTTTTAACGTTATTCTGCCATTGAAAATTTCGGGACGTCACGTTTAGTTCGAATTAAGCGAAGATTCGAATTATCCGATTTCAAATTAACGAGAGTCGACTGTATATGCCGTCATCTGGTCTGTCCGCATACAACAGCGCAAAAACGACGCCACCGAATGATTTGAAATGGAATAAGTAGAATAATTGCAGAATTGTATCGAATCTTTTGAAAATGTATGAAAAACTTAAAGAATATAATCATAAAAGTTTTTTTTATTCTATTAAATCTTATCTTACGTCGTGAATTCAGCGATATCTATTAATAGGTCGTGATTCTAGATTGGCATAGAGATTGGTCCTTTTAAGATGGAGGGGGGGGGGGGGTCTTTTTTTCGTATTACTGTGAATTTAATGTATATCATTGTAATAAATTTTGCACGCGTGCATTTTTTGCATCAAAGTGCAACAGTTTTTAACCAAGCTCTAAATATTGATTTTTTTTTTTTTTTTTTTTTTTAACGTTGTGAGGTTAGGAAGGCGCTTGAAATCCACGAAATGTCCGCCCGTTTGTTCTGTGTTGTCCTTCTTGTTTTTTAAAAAAAAAATTGCTTTATTTTCCATCAGAGGGGATTTCGAAATGAAGAGATACTTTATTAACTTAATTAGTTAATTAACATTTGATTATGTGTGGGGACTTATTTCGAAGCAAGCCTTTGTCAAGACTCGAGACCAAATATAACAGATAAAACAAAGCTGTGTTAAACTCAGAAATTTTTGTCTTTTAGTGAATTTAAGGATTGGACGTACTATGGGTCGAGCTAAGAAAATAACTTACGACAACACAAAAATGTATAAGGGGCACAATCAGAATCAGGCATTAAAAAATATTAAATTAAAAATTAGCTTAAATCTGATTTTTTTAGGAGTTTTATGCATTTTAAAATCTTGAAAAAATATATATATATAAAAAAAAATTATTAATTTTTATTTTGTATAAAATTTTGAACAGATTGTAAAAAAAAAAATAAAGGAATAAAACTAAAACTTTGTATAAAATTCTGAATAGATGAAAAAAGGGGGAATATGAATAAAATTAAAATTATAGCTAAAACACTTTAAGTCATAATGAGATATGAAAGAAATACAGTCGACTCTCGTTAATTCGAAATCGGATAATTCGAATCTTCGCTTAATTCGAACAAAACATGAAGTTCCGAAATTTTCAATGGCAGAATAACGTTAAACTTTTTCATTAATTCAAACTCATTTTCTCTTGACATCGTTTAATTCGAACTAACGAGAATTCCGATTTTTAATTCTTCCTTTCTTTCTCACGGATTTCAGACCATGTGAATAACTTTCTTTCTTTGATTTTTGTGAAAATTGTTCCGAACGAGCATACATATAATCCAATGCATTTGATATCCACTTTCTTAGTGCCCCGTCTGTATATCAGTGACTCTTCAAATTTTTCTTCCATCGTGCTTGTTTCTAATCTTTTAATTAGTTTATGTATTTATACTTTCCAATTTAATATTAAGTCATATTCTGATGATAACAGACATAATAAATTTAAAAACCACTATAACATTAATTCCTTTGTAATAGTACCCTATTAAAATTCGAACATCGGATAATTCGAACAATTCTTGTGGTCCCGACGAATTCGAATTAACGAGAGCCGACTGTAATTCTAATTTTATTCTCCATTTTCTTAAATATCGATGACGATCCGTAAAATTATATATACAGGGTGATGCAAAATAACGTGGACAAATTGATATGACAAATAAGGCATACGACAAGGATAAAAAAAATCACATAATCATATCTTATATGTACTTATATATAAATAATATATGTATGTAATTACCTTGGTTAATTGGTGTTGTTAATTGATGATTCGCTTATATAGAAATAATACGTTTTCAATATCTGGATTATGGCATAAATTCTATTTACTGAACACATAGACATTTACCATAAGTTTTAACTCTTTTAAGAGCGATGTCTAGAAGATCTAGCCACCTAATTTTAATTCAAAAGCTAACAAATGCCGCCAAGAATATTTTATTAAAATTTCACTTTTGTAATGAAACTGCAAATGTAGCGGGATTTTATTTTCTAAGAAATTCACTTGAATATTCTGATGTCAGTCAGTTATTTTATCACATAACGAACCGAACTCTTCTGCACCTGAAAGAGTTAAAGGGAAAAAGGGAGGTTCGCATCTGAATCGATTCGGCATGGTCTAGAGATTCCAGACTGCTCTTCTTTCGGGACTCAGAAGAGTCCTCATCCTCATCTTCATCCTCAATGGACATCAGAATGAATCTGATCTGATGTTATTCGATTGCTCCCATCTAGAGATGCAAACTCACCAAGTTTTGCTAGCTTTGTTAATTCTCATGAGAAAGTGCTGCACCTTTCCTGTTTGCGGTCGAGATGTTATAGGAAGCGCAAACCGACATTCACACGTATATACATACATATATTTAGTTTATCAGCCTCAGATATTTCCTGAGTATTTGAATGTACTACCTGAAATAATTAACTTTACAACTTACTGGAACGCAGTGCTTGGTGGACTTCGATTATAAAATAAAACTTTTGAATCTAAATGTGTTTGCATGGTCCACGAATTACACGGTGGAAAGTATAATATTCCAAACATTCGGTTTAATATTATCAAATTTCGCATAATTTTAAGAAATATGTATTGCTTTGCTATAAACAATTGAAAAACATAAGCTTTGTTTTCTGTAGCAAGAATTGAAAATGTATTGTAATAAACCAGGAGCTAAGAGCACAAAAACCTAAGGTATCAAGCGCAAGAAAAAAAAAAAAACCTTTATTTTATGGATGAGTAATAATAAGGGAATGTAAGGGTCCATGTCTGCCAGAAGTGAATAAGCCAAAAAATAATACCACCAGTAGTTGACTCGTAGGTTTGTCACTGCATTTGCCCTAAGGAATGATATGATTGTAGGACAAATACAATGATAAACCTATGAGTTGTGGTATTAATTTTTACTTACCCATCATACGTAGTATAGGGTAAGTCTTGCAATCGTTTTGAAAATCGAAAAAACATTTTTGACGGATTTACACGTTTTGGACACTGAAGATTTCGAAACACATATTTTTAGAAAATTTTTTTGCCGTCCGTTCGTCTGTCTGTCTGTCTGTCTTTCTGTCTGTAAACGCTCTATCTCCCGAACGAATTGACATAGAGACTTGAAATTTTGTATGTACTTAGTATGTAAGAATGGGACGAAGCCTATTGAATATCAGTAATCTCGATTATCCGGAGCTATTTTTTTCGGACTCTCGAAAAATTCGTTCTGATGAAAGGTGTATAAAAATTTTAGAATTTTTTAATTTTAAGGAGTGGACATAAAAGGCAATAAATTTACACAAATTTTGCATCAAGAACGAAGTTGATCGAATTATGAGTTGCCGAGATATCTGTAATCCTGTTTTCCACACTCTTCGATTTTTCATGACCCTGTATTTCATTCAAATTTCAATTCAAGGATACATTTTAATTGGAAATGAGACGCTTAATCCGACACATTAAACTGTTAGTTAATAAGATTATTATTTTTGGAGTTATAAGGATATTTCTTTTTTGCAATTTAGTACTACTTGAGTAGTTAGGCGTGTTGTATAATTTGTCGAAATGGGTACATCAGCAGTTCTTTAATACAGCATTACTATGCATATTAACGATATTTAAATTTTGTTTTGGAATTGCAATGCATTGTATAAATAGTTTTCACATGTTTTATTTTCATATGCATATCCATGATGGGTAAGTATTACGGTGGCCCCCAACGTCTAGTTGGTTTATGCTCTACATCACTTCCGGCAGACATAAATTATGTCTTTTTGTCTCATGTTTTTTTTTTTTTTTTTTTTTTGTGCTCGATACCTTATAATTTTGTGCTGTCGACTTTCGGACTATGCGATCCACTATTAAATAATTAGTATGGAAAGCAGCAGCGGTTCTCGAATAAAAACCCATAACGGTTGAGATAACGACCTTGTTGGTTCATTTTCGAGTCGGAGCACGGCTATTTGAAAATACGAACGGGTCGTTTACGAAAGGTCACCGTATGCCTTGGGAAAATCAATTTACTGCATTTCGTTTCCATTCTAGTCATTACCACATTTGTTTTCTTTGTATGCGTTAAATATTCTAGAATTCAATAGTAAATATATACAGCGCTATTTTGGATGTAATGGTTGAATGGTTTTGATGTAATGATGATTAGGGTGTATTTATTCATGATTTTCAACCTTTTCCGAAAATAGGTTCCTAAGGCCTTCTGGAAGCGCGCTATCTTTTCATCAGTATTTAATGTCTGCTAAATTGATGTAATATGATATTGAGGTTCTTTATAATACGTTTTTTTTATATAAAAACAAGTTGGAAATTGCACGTAAAGCGTAGCAAATGAGGTGCGTTCGTACAATAACGAAGTTTTAACATATCCCTCTCATATATCAATCTCATAAAATTGTAATTAGTTAATTACAATTAAAATGCGCTTTAAACAATGTTCTCTCTATACTCATTATGTAATGGAATACTTTTGTGTGGCCTTGTAAATCAATAACAAAAGTTCTTTGCACCACAGATTGTGCAAAATGTATACATAATATGTGCTTCATAGATACATATGCATTTTATTATGTTCGAATGAGTGTAACACCATTAAAATGCACTTGAAACATTTTTTCCCATTGACCGTAATGTAACGGAATTCTTTTGATTGTCCCTGTAATTGATCTATGCATCCGATTTTGATAAAATTTGAAATAACTGGACAAAATTATGTAAAAATTATGTATTTAAAATTTCAAACGATTAAAATGCATTTGAAACTTTTTTCCCCATTGACCGTAATGTAACGGGATAATTTTGATTGTCCCTGTCATTGATCTATGCATCCGATTTTCATAAAACTTGAAATGACTCGACAAAATTACGTTATAATTATGTATTTTAAATTTCAAACGATTCGGTTGGGTAGATTTTGCGTTGTTATATGCGGACAGACAGACGGACGGACGGACTGAACGACAACAATAGGTGCTACGTATTTGCATATTACGAACGCACCTTTTTTAGGTAATAATTATGTATTATTACCTAATACATAAGGGCGATTAATAAAGGATTCGGACTCGCAGGATGTATTAGCTATAAATATGTTTGAAGTACATTTTAACTCGTCAGCAAACGCGCTGGGATAAAATTTACCCCCAAATACATTGTGAAGCCAATCTAGAAATTTTGGTGCGTGTGATAGTGGGTTAAGAGGCTACTTTCATTCGAACGAAAAGACCTGTTCGCTAATACTAATCCTATATAAGAAATTTATAAAGATATCTCGATTGCATTTCAATATTTTTAAATGGTTTTTTTTTATATTTTGCAATGGATAGCTGAAATTAATCCGTATGCAGGTCTTTTTTTTCTTACTTTTTTGGTTTTGTTTACAGATATGTTTTGTTTACAGACGCTTTCATTTTCGGAACCGGTTAAGATAAAGAAAGCACCCACATAAAAAAATATGTGCAACCAAAATGGGAAAAGTAAAAAATGGCCTGCATTCAGATCCACCTCAGGTATCCAATTAAAAAAAAATCCTTTAAAAATTTTGAAATGTAATCGGGATGTCTTTATAAATTTCTTCCATAGGATTAGCATTAGCGAATGGGTCTTTTCATTTGACTGAAGTAGCTCCTAAAGGATGTTACACTAAGCCAAGCATTACTAAAGTGACGTACAGTCGGCTCTCGTTAATTCGAACTCATCGGGAACAAAAGAAATGTTCGAATTAAGGAAAATATGAAATAAAAACATGCTTAATAGGGTACTATAACAAAGGAATTAATGTTATAGTGTTTTTTAAATATATTTCATTTGTTACCATTAGAATATGACTTAATAATATGGGAAATCTCCTCCACTATTAGATCTGCATATTATTTTCTACGCATCGCAACTCTGATGAAAAGGTTCTCAGTGAGGCAGACGATTTTGAAGCAGCTATTAATTCCTAAGAAGCCAGACGATTTAAGCGGTAGAAAAAAGAACTGAACGGAAGAAAGGAGAATGGAATGTTTTTAGTTTTAAGTTGATGTAAAAAAGAATGTAAGATGAAGACGATTTCCCGTATAAGATGTAATTGATTAATTAGAGTTATGATTGTTTGCTTTGTAAATAGTCTTATGCAAATATTTTCTCTGTAAATAATTTAAGTTAATATAAGTATTTAAAAGTTAAACGGTGTCAGATATGAATCAATTAATGGAATGCGGAATTATAATCATGGTTAATTATAATTCCGCAAGAACTTTAGGAAGAAGAATTCCATAATAATAAATTAGAATGTATAAATACATAAACTAATTAAATGATTAGAAGCAAGCACATCGGAAGAAAAATTTGAGGTGTCACTGATGGACAGACGGGGAGTCTAAGAAAGTGGATATCAAATGCATTGGATTATATGTACACTCGTTCGGAACAATTTCCATAAAAATCAAAGAAAGGAAGTTATTCAAATGATCTGAAATCCGTGAGAAAGAAAAGAAAATGAAAAATCGGAATTCTCGTTAATTCGAATTAAACGAAGTCAAGAGAAAATGGGTTCGAATTAGTGAAAGTTTTTAACGTTATTCTGCCATTGAAAATTTCGGGACTTCATGTTTAGTTCGAAATAAGCGAAGATTCGAATTATCCGATTTCGAATTAACGAGAGTAGATTGTATGTTAAAAAGCATAACAATTTATATTCCCTCTTAGAAGACTGTGTGCTTAGTTTTTATGTTTCCTCTTTAGGAACATTCAAAACTGTGTAATTTTCAAATCTGCTACGTTTTTCAAATTCAACTGAATTTTTTGATACCACTTAGTATATATTCAAATCTACAGATCCTATGTATGATTACACAAAATAAATCACATAATTTTTCGACTGTAGATAGGAATTGTTAATATTGAGTTTCCAAATGTGTTTCTCAAACTTTCTACTTTCTTTCCCCATACTAACCGTTGGAGTTCTGTAACTTTATTCTGAATGTGTTGGAAAATGTTTTGTAAATGTATGCTTCAAACATGTTTTTTCTTCCTTATTAAAAATTGAAAATCGTCTCAAACATAATATGTGCAGCACGTTGGTACGTATATACACATTTATAGCAGCGTTCCTCGAAGTTTTACCTATTTAGCAGTGCACGTATACATAAAATCCGTTTATAAAAGTTAAATTTGAACTTATAAGCCCATGTTCCACGATCGAGTTTCAATGTATAGATCATGGAGCCCATTGATTAGTAATCTGAAAGAGGTTAAAACACGTAATGAATAATCATTATTCTTCTATAAATTTTAAACATTTTTATAAAACATTATAAATATCTATATAATAAAGGCCAAACGTATCTGTGCGTAACGCATACGTCATTCTGCGAATGGCAACACTTTCAAATTTGAAATAAAATTTTAGTTTTGCAATTTTTATTACTGCAGATTTTTAAACTTCTAAATATCGCATATTTTTAATTTTTACACCATCGTACAGGAAAAAAAAATCTTCTTTTAAATGCAATTTGTTTTGAACCTGTATCTCAATTTATCTTTGAGATATTAATTTTTTTTATACCAATTTTGTAATTGTGGCACACAAGTACTCCATTTCTTTTTAAAAGTAAAGGGGAAGAAATTGATTACTATACCTTTTTGTTGCATTTTCTCACAAAAACTGAAATTAAAATACGTGCTAAGTAAAATATTTTGAACGGAAAATGGCTTGCCGCTTTTAAAAACATCATTTTGTTACATTTAGGTTAAAAAAAACATCTGTTTCGGAGTTAGACTAGATAATGTTAGGTGCATTTTTTGCTGCAACTAATTTTGTACATTTATTATAAATCAATGGAGCTGTTCCTATTTAAATATTTTCTTTCGTCGAAATTCGACGGGTTCCGCCTTGTGTTTTGTAAACGACAGAATTACTTATAATTTTGATATACCACAAAACCATCATGTCATTTATGATAAAAACATTTTGATCAAAGAAAGAAATCATTGTTTTAGCGGTTTGTGTAAGGATTATAGATAGTACCTCCGTTATCCACTTTTTAAACCAGCAAATGAATGTGATCTATGCATTGAACCTCGATTGTGAAAAAGGAGCAAAGCATTAATAAACGGGATTTTAAATGTATGTGCAGTACGCGTAATTTTTTTTTCCAACCACCTTCGTCCTTCCAAGCCCAAGCTCACACTCTGATTGGTTGTTGCTCTCGGCACTGTTTTCACGTAACTTGGCGATGATCATACTTGGCATAGCGATAGATGCTTCCGTCGAGCTTGATTTCCTTCGGAGCCGAGTACAAAGTAAACCGAGTACGAAGTAAAAATTTGTGTTTAAAAACTTTTAAAGAGTACAGCTTTCAGTAAGACACGTTCCATCCAGTGCAATGCTGCAAGAGAAAAGTTACTTTGTACTCGGTTCGGAAGGAAATCAAACTCCTCGACGGAAGCATCCATCGCTACGCCAAGTGTGATTATTGCCAAGTTACATGAAAATAGTGCCGAGAGCAACAACCAATCAGAGTGACGAAGGTGGTTGGAAAAAAAATTACGCGTGCAGTACACATATATGTAATAGTGTACGTTGGATAGATAGAGGGCCTTCATAGTATTTGTCGTTCATTTACAGGAACACACAAAAGAAATCGGTACAGAACTATCTTAGAGCAAGTTCGTGAGCTGGAAGTGCGTTTTAAAATTACGTATGCAGGGATGTAGTGGAGGGCATACGGGGTATACGCCGTATATCTTTTGAATTTTTTAAAGGAGCACGTATACTCTCTGTTTCTCAAGAAAGCTACAGTATACACACTCTAGGGTATACTTACTCCCATGGGCGTATACCTTCTGCTTAGAGCGTATATCCTCTGCTATTTTTACGACTACATCTCTGTAAGTATTTGTTTTAAAATCTAAATAATTTTTTTTTTATGTTATTCGTACATTTGCATGATTGCATAAAAGAATTCATGTGCCAGTCTCCTTGGAAATCGATGAAGGGGAATTTTCAACAGAGGTATATGTATTTTTTAACTGAATTAAAATTTGGCATGAATGTAGTTAATAGATACAAATTTATACATCATATACAGGGTTGCTTAAAGAATTATGATAATTTTCTAGTTGTAGATGGGAACAACTGTTGTTGAATTTTCATAAGATGAATTAGACGTAATATTTTGACTTAATAAACGGTGAAGTTTTCTTACATTATTCTGCATGAGATATAAATTGTTTCATAATCCATGCTGGACGGGTGATTTTTTTCTTTCTTATTATTATTCTTATTCATTTTCTTATTTTTATTTCGTTTTTATTTTTATTGTTTATAAATCTTAGTAATGTTCTCCAAAAAACGATGCTGTTGAAACCGAATTAATTAACAAGTAAGAAAAATCATGCGTTAAGCATATATTATGAAGCACTTTCCAACACTTAATGAAATCTTTAACAAAACTTTGTTATTTAGGGAAATAATAGTGTATAGCCAAATGTACCCAAATATGTATTCCAGTACATTAGAACAGCCCTGTATTTCATATGTCAGTTCATACAATGGGAAAATTTAGCTTAGCAAGAAAATACCCAGTAGCTTGAAATTTCTTTTTCAGCAATTCATACTATTAGATGGAAACATACTTGAATATTTTTGTTCAACCCTGTAGTTTACATTGTACCTTTATTACACGTCAGCATTAGGCTAAAATTTATTGTAAACTAAAACACTTTTAAAACAACTGAAATCACATTCTCATAAGTCATCATTCATAGGCGTCCATGTACCGAATTCTTTGCGCGGCTGTATATCCAGGGCCCTGTATATCCCTTTATCTATATTCTGCAAACATTTCTCAGTAAATTGAATGCAGCTCAGCGTAAAAATGCATAGCTTATTTAAGAACCACGTTTAAATAATTTACGCTCATATTCAGTAACGTTGGTGAGCTCTTTTGGGTAGCCCTGTATATCAACTATAACATTTATACACACCATATAATGATCATATATTTAGCGAAATATAAACGCGAATATCATAATTAAAATGCATTTCATCCCTCCATCAGCCATCATCGGACACATATACGGTACTTCGGAAAGACTATACTATTTGAAATCTTTTGTATGGCCCTGTAAATGCTATGTACTTCATATTATGCAAGACACTAGCGTATAATTTATATTAAGCTTCAGTGACATATATCAATTTTATTATACATGAAATAGCTTAATATATTTAAAATATGTCACACACAATTCCCCCTTTTACCATTATCTAATGGAATTCTTTTGTGTGGCCCTGTAAATGAATAATAGCTACATTTTCACCTTATATTTTATAGAATGCATATTTTAATGTTTGACAGGGTATAACATCTTTAAAATTCCTTTGAAACGATTTTTCCCCATAGGCCGTAATGTAATAGGAAACTTTTGATTCGCCCTGTAGATAAACTAATCATGGTAGAAACTTCATTTTCGATAGGACTTGTGCTAGGGTAAACGTCAATAACGTCCTAAAATTTCATGGCAATCTGAGTATATTAACGATTTTCACCATAGGCCGTAATGTAATGGGAAACTTTTGATTCGCCCTGTAAATAAACTAATCATGGTAGAAACTTCATTTTCAATAGGGTTCGTGCTAGGGTAAACCTCAATAACGTATAAAATTTTCATAGTAATCCGAGTATATTTACGGGAGTTAGAGCGCGGACAGATCGCCAGACGGACAGACAAGCCGAATGCATAAGCACTTTGTTGGAAAGTGCTAAAAATACATATTCTTCCTTTTCATTTTATAAAATGTTCCGATTTTTAATGAAACAGAGTTCGAAATGGAAAGATTACAACATAGCCAGGTTAATTTCTTTAATCATTCAATTACGAACGGAAATGGGAATTTTTCCCCCCTTAAGCATCAGATACTAATCTGTAAACAGCGGTCCGAATCTGTACAATTAATACATGACCTTCTGTCTTTGCAACGAGGTTAGGCAGCTTTACTATGTATGGACAATATAAAATGATTATTTATATCCACGTAATAAAGAACTACGTTATTTCACTTGCTCTCGTGTAGCTTGATTTCTACTAGAATGGATCATCAGAGCTTAAACGTTTTTCTTGCTCTAATTAATAGGATTCATTTCCGATTAATTTTTAACCAAATTCAAAGAAATGATATGCGCCGTTCGATATTATTTTTAAACGACGGAATTGCTTTTTCTTTTTATTTATAAAAAAAAATCGGTACTACTTGGTTATCTCATCGACCAATTTCGCCAAATTATACAACTTCCCAAACTGATAGTCAAATTATACATATTGACGTAATTTTTATTTTAAATAACGAAAAAAAAAAACAAATAATTAGTAGAATATTAATAAAAATACAAATAAAAATTCGAAATAAAAATCACTTAATGACGTTTGAAACACGTGTATCATTGAATGTGACATTCACGATCATCCATTATTGGCATTGAATCTTATAATTTGGCGATAAATTTTTGGTTGATGGGATAACCAGGTAGTACCAAAAATTCTTGTTATTAGGATAGAATTTCCTCGATCGTGGGAGAAAAAAAACGTTGCGAAAAACGTTGCTTAAAATTAAAACGCTGCTTAAAAAAAACGTTGCTTAAAATTAAAACGCTTAAAATTTAGATTTATTTGTGCTCTTAATGTTGATTTTTTTTACACTTTATCACATTGCACAAAGCTTCATTATAAGATCGATACTATGTTTGTATGTACTTCTGTAACATCCGTTTCTGTTGAAAACTCTGGAACAAGGAAAATTCAAACGAGCCAGAGTTATTGAAGGCTGACCCAACCATTTATACGAGGGGGGGGGGGGGGGTCTGAAAATAAGTTTCCCCTAGCGCAGTGTGCAAAAGTCCGTTTGAAAGTCAAACAATAGAATGAGACCTGACACATCTTTATTTTTCCACATACCAGCACAATGTTACATGTCCAGCAAATAAGACCCCTATTTCAAAATTAAATTTCTCAAAAACAAAGATCGATAGAATTATGCGATAAACGGTTTGTTTATTTGGTAAGCTGTAAAAATCTTATACAGAAATTTCGAAAGGTGAATATTTGGAAAAGACTTGACATTTTTCTTGCTTTAGATTGATTGCAGAGAACGAGTTTTTCGTCGCACACTGACATATTTTAACGATTTTTCGAACTAAATTTTTGGAATTCGAAATTTTAAAAAATTTAACTCCAAAAATCGTTAAAATATGGCACTGTAATCCGAAAAACCCGTTATCTGCAAGCAATCTAAAATGTCAAGTCAAATATTCTTTTCAATGACAACACAATCTTTTCAAAATACTCATCGTCCGAAACTTCTGTACATGATTTTTACAGCTTAGCTAAATAGTAAACCGTTTACCGCTTAATTCTATCGATCTTTGTTTTTGAGAAATTTAATTTTGAAATCGGGGTCTTATTTGTTGGACACCCTGTAATTACCTAATACGTTGAGACATTTATATCGCTATTGACACTATTATACCACTTGAGAAGCTGCAAAAAGCCTTCCAGTAAAACATCAGGGTTTTGCATAAGGACAAGCCGTTAAACGCTTTTTCCGTATGCAAAGCCCTGTTTTTATTTTATTTTCTCCTTGGAGGGTTTGTTGAAGTTTATGACAAACGTCTCAACGTAATTGGTAATTATGTGGAAAAATAAAGATGTGTCATATCGTTCATGTCTCATTCCATTTTTGACTTTATTCATGCACAACTCTGACCAGTGGCGCCAACTCTTCAAAAACAATGGATTGGCACAAAAATATTGGGTGGGTTCAAAGATATTTCGGTAAAATGGTACAACTAATTTGTTTTTCTTTGAATGGTTGATAGATGATGAAAGATGAGACTTTTAAATCAAGCTATCATGTTTTAAGTTAGTTGCAATTTTTTTAATTATATTCTCATGCATTTTTCTTGTAAAGATACAAATATTTATTGTAATATCATCATATCATGAACATGACTAAAAATTGAAACAGTGAAAAGTTAAACATATATATTTCAGTCACTTTGGATTTATAAGTGCTTGTCGGAGAATTAAAACGAGCTTTCATTCGCAAAATTAATTTTATTCTAAGAAGAAAAATGTATAGAATAATGAAAATTGGCACGCTAGAATTCAAAATTATTGGATGGGTTCAAGCCCTACGAGTCCAGAAAAGTTGGCGCCACCGACTCTGATCATAGTCGACGGAGGAAACTTATTTGTCAGACTTCCCCTCGTAAGTTATTGGCCAAGAAACAAATTATGTGACTTGAATTTTTTTTGTGTATTGTGAGGGCATTAAAAGAGAGATCTCGTAACACCGAACTCAAACATATATTGTTTTAATTTTAGGTAATTATTTTTCAAAGATATTGCCGAAAATGATGTGAAAAAGATATGCCCCCCCCCCCCTCTTTTTTCTCTATTTCCGAATCTATTCAAACTAATATTAAGGGAAAAAATAAAGACATCAGAATTTTATATAAACTGTGCAGGAAAACTATACCGATTATCTTCGGTAACACAATTTTTGAAAAGAATAGCATTTTTTTCGCAACAAACTTTACTTTGTGGGCGTTCCAGGTACCTGTTGAAGCGGAATCATCCAATGATTAGTGATAGTGATTTTAAAAAATATATCCGGGAAAAAAAAAATTAAAAACCTATCTAGAAAAATGGTCATTGCAACCTCCTTTCGAAGCGCATTTGGCACAATGTCAAGTTAAAATTTTGCACAAGGTCTTTGCTTCAGATTAAGTGAATCATAGTGATACATAGTTAAGCTACAGAAATTTTCTATTTACCAAAATAATGTCACATTGTTATTTCCTTTCCGCAGGTACATCTCTGACGATGATTACGTGTACAGCAAGCCCATCAACTACTCGGGCTCTCCGATCCTGCTGGCGATGTGGGATCGCGTCTACAACCAGAAAGAGGACGACCTCATACGCTCCCTGCAGTACGATCAGGTGAGGGATACTTAACATGTACCTTCAAAATATCGATTGTTTTTATGGATACTATCTTTCCAAACACGTTTTCAAAATATTGAACTCGTATTCTGATTATTTCAGTTTGTTTAGGGAGATGAGAGCATTTTTCTGATTTTCTAAATATTATTTTACATGAGCTGAAAACTCTATACGCTTTTTTAACAGTTCTCATTTTATTTGTGTAAGAGTAAGAACGTATACAAAATGCTAAGATTATATATATATGTATGTAATGAAAACATTATTTATTTAAATATTTAGTGTGTTGAAACTGCTAAAAATGCTTAGAGATAATTGAGTTTAAAATTTTGCACTTCGCAGGTATCTTTGCTTTGTTTTGTTTTCAACGTTTACATCCGCCATTTTACAAATTTTCCTATCGAACTCGCTGTACGGCATCCGTAAAGAATCAAACGTTATATATAAAAAATAATAACAGAATAATTTCATAATTTGAAATATTTCTAAGTGTTCTTACTATTGTTTTAGTAAATTTATGCATAGAAATTGAATAAAAATATTTAAATCGAGGATTGACAGATTTTAAATATATTTTTCTTTTTAAAATTAAAATATTTAAAAACTTTTAATATTAGAAACCAACCATAAAATGCGCTAACTGGCTACTCTGCAAAGCTAGTGATTATTAGTCATTGGGCCCGTATCCAATTTAAAGAGTGATTCATTAAAAAACATTAATTTTTTTTTTATAGATCTAGTTAGAGGTCTGCACGGGCCGGAATTTCCAGGCCCGGTGCCGCCCCGGCCCATTGTAAAACTCAAAAGTTCGGCCCGTTTAAATTTTTATATTTTAGGCCCGACCCGGCCCGTACAAAAATCAGCGAAAACAGGCCCGGCCCGTTTTGGCCCGTTACAATTTCTACGATTTCTAAAAAAATCAGATTTTTATCATATAACTAAGATTCCTTTAAAGAATACTGCATACATATCTATGGAATGATTTTACAGTATATTTTACAGCAAATACACATTAACAACATTAATGATTACTTAGATTCTAAGGCTTTCAACATTAGAATAAAGATTCATTAAAAAATTAATATGGCTTAGAATAAAAGAAAAAAGAAAGAAAGCTAAAAACATCGATAATTTTGAGGCTGTTTAATAAAAGAAGATTTATAAATATATTTCTATATCATTTTATTATAGATTTCAAATCCAAACTCATTCTTAAATTCAAAGAAGCTCCTTTCTGATACATTTCTAAATTCATTTTCCCCCTCAGAAACGCATAAGATTAGCAGATATCTTTATTCAGAAACTATATAATCGAATAGCGTTATCCATTTTTTGATACAAGCAATTTAAGAATACTGCAAACAAATAAAATACTGTCATAATTAGCCTTTTGAATAGAATTTTCGGAAGCAATAGCAAGGGAAGGGAGAAAAACCTGCAATCATTTGAGAAACTATTACATCTCAACAAGGTTATACAAGTATTTTATTTACCAAAAATGGAAAACGCTATTCGATTCCAAATCCCTTCAATAGTTAGGCTTATCACTTTTATATTTTTACAATTTAAAATTAATCAGAAAATGTGTCAAACTTTCGCATTATTGAGAAATTAATTTAAAAATCATCAAGAAGTATATATCCGAAGACTAAGCTAACATAAGTTCTATATCGCTGTTAATAATTTTACAAATCATGTTTTCTGCCAATAATTAAGTCTAGTACCGGTCCGGCCAGTCTATATGTAAAAAAATAATGCAAGCGTGATCTCGAACTGGCATGAGTCAGCTAAAAAAATATTAAAACGGGTTACACATAATGTAATTCTCCGATGCCGATACACTGTGCATTTTTATATTGATGCTGTCAAACTAGTATGGCCACATTTATACTTATTCTCGTTAAAACCATTTTCGTTGAAAATAGCTCATATTTTATCGTTTCTGCTTAAATCTTCAGAACGGGCCGGCAGGCCCGAAAATTTTTCTTATCGGCCCGGCCCGTCTGGCCCGTTCAATTTTTTTGCCGGCCCGTTGAAAAAACTATTCTAAATCTGCCGGCCCGGCCCGTTAGAAAATTCGAAACGATTGAGCCGGGCCCGTACAGACCTCTAGATCTAGTACATCTTTATAGGTATTAGTTTTTTAATAGGTCTAATCTTTATAATTTTCTTACATCTTTATAATAAATCCATTATTTATTCAAAAATTATCGTGCCGAAACTGCTGAAAATAAGTGTTTAGAGATAACGGAGTTTAAAATTTTGCACTTATCAGGTATCTCCGCTTCGTTTTGTTTAATGTTTACATCCGTCATTTAAAAAAAATTCTTATAGGTTTTACTGTACGGCATCCTTAAAGGCTCAAACCTTATAATACTAAAAACAATAACAAATGCATTTTTTCGTAACTTTAAATCTTCCTAAGCCTCCTTAATATTGTTTTAGTAATTTTAAGCAAGAAAAAAAGAAAAAAAAAATTCAATCTAAATATTTAGATTGAGAATGATAAAATATTAAATTCAAAGATTGATAGGATTTTAAAATTATTTTTCTTTTTAAAGTTAAAATATTTTAAACTTAGTTTGAACTGCTAGTGGAACATATATATATACAATATATATATATACTTAAAACTCATTTTGATTAAATTTACAATTAATAAAAACTATTTAAATTGTAGCTTAAAATTTCGAAAAGTTTAAAGAGTATCGCATCCGCTTAACTTCCGCTTATCATTTGTAATATTTCTTCTTGTGAGATAAGCAACAGAATGACTCATATCTTTGAGAGCGTTGACGTAAGTTGTCATAAAACGCGTTATTTGAGGAATTTTAATCGATTGAGTCAGTGCGACTGGTTTCTTAGAGGGCGTTAAATGCGTACCATTATCATTTTTTGCGCACTAAGCTAAGAAAAACTCTTTGTGGTAAAAAATTAGAGGCAGAAAACAATTTTAGGCATTCTATTTTGATATTCCAACCTCGCGCCTACACCACTATATTACAGTTTAATCTACTACCTGTTTGATGGGCTAGGGCTGATAGACAAGTAATAGAAAAATCATAAAGGATAGACTTTTTTTCTTTGTAAATTGATAATAAAACGTTGAGAAGCAAGGACTGATTTATAAATTTTGAGGCCCTGGGCACAAATGTTTATGGAAGCCCCTTACACTGATAGTTACAGGGGGAATGACTAAAAAAATGAAAAAATATAGCTACTAAAGTAACCATTATTAACTTTAAAATATCCATTGAAAAATTAAAAATTAAAATTAATAACTTGCTTTTAAATAATAATTTCACAATTATGAAATTTTAATGGGTAGATGTTTTATAATAAACTGTGTGATACTAAATATATTTTCTTATGCGAATCTATACATCTGGAATGATCAAGTATACAACAACGAATAATAAATTTACGACAATACAAAAAAAAAAAAAAAAAAAAAAAAAAAAAACACTACAATTATTTAAAATTTTAAGCGGCTTTACAGCCTGCATGCAAGCTGCGCTCACCAACACTCAAATAATCTGACGATAACTGAAAAATGGTTGAACAAGAATTAAAAATACCATACATTTTTAAAATGATAAAGGTAAAAGAAAATATCCACTATGATAAGCATGGGCGTAATCTGACGGGGGCAAGAGGGGCATACAAAATTTTTTACCCAGTTTTTTAAGTGCAGGGGCAAGATACGGGTTTTGCCCCTCCAGTTTTTTGTCTTGGTTTCTAGTTAAAAACACTTTTGTATTTATTTTTTTTCACCCTTATAGTTTAATAATTTATATACAGTCTTGCATAAGTTTTAAAAAAAAGTCAGAAATAATGTTTGTCAGATAAGGTAATAAATGGATGTTTTCAGACAAAATATATAACATTATAAAAATACAATATGAAGATAGTAGAATGTAGAATGAAATGTAAAATTTTATTGGATATTAAAATTACATAAGATTTTGGACAATAACTGAGAAAGCTTCAGCAGCATTTGGGGTCCCTCTGAAAATCAGGGGCTCTGGGCCCGTGCCCCGAATGCCTGTCGTAAATCTTCACTGTTGAGAAGTGCGTTATATCTGTTTTTAAGCCTATTTTCCCACATAAAAAGGCGAAACTTACAGAATTTGTAGTTTTGAAAGCTAAAATGTAGCTAAAACTACACTGTAAAAAAATATCTGATCCTACAGATGTAAAGTTGCCGAAATCTGTATGGCTACTAACATTTTATCTGTACACTGTACAGGAAAAAATGTAAATCTACAAAACTAATTTTTGTAACGAGTGTACTAAAATTACAGTTATCTTACTAAAATCTTATCTGTAACCTGGGTTCCAGTTACATGAAAAATTCTTGGAATCCCAGTTTCCTAAAATTTGCTTAAATAACCTTATAGATTTTTCGATTTTCAGTGCAAATCTGTATCTGTTACATCAATTTTTGCTGTTACCGTTACATAGAAAGTTCTAGGAATCCCAGTTTCCCAGAAAACTTTTAGTAACTTTACAGTTTTTTTTATTTTATTTACAGTGTACATTTACTAAACCTGTTTGTTTTGCAAAACACATCTTTTACGTTAGTGGAATAAAACGCAAAATGAGTTTCTTGAGCGGTTTGTTAACACTTCCCATCCAAGTGGGCATTTCCTCCACGAATTAGTTATCTGAAACCAGTGGCGCAGCCAAGGGGGTGGTTTTGGGGTTAAAACCCTTCCCAGAACTTAGAAATATCGCTGTAATTACCACTTAAATGAATCAAAACCAAACTTAATATTTAAGCATTTTGACGTATTTCGGAATTCGCCGCTTTATTGAATCAGATAAAGTGATTCAATGTAATGGCAAAAATTCCACATAAAACTGTGAAAGTGTGTATTACATGAATTAGTTAAGTAAAAATTGCTTATTCGAACTAAATCACTTTTCTGAGATGTTTTATACTAAAAGAATGATGATTTCCTGCCACACAGATACTCTATGAGTTTAAGTTTTATACCGTGAATATTCTAGTTAGTACTGAATCTGTTAAACAGCGATTCAAATAACCGGCAAACACCTTTATCAAAAACTCAACCCCCCCCCCCCCCCCCCCCCCCTAGAATCAAATTCTGGCTGCACCACTGTCTGAAACCAAAACTTCAGAGTATAAAATTATTGTATTCTGTAAAGCTTATACAATATTTAGTTTTAAAATTACATGATTCACAAAATAACATATATGTGAAGAAAAAAAAACTTATTTTTGAGGTTAAACTTACTTTTAAGTTTGATGTTTCATAATGAAAAATAAATAACCTTGATTATTTAAAACGATACCTATTGTTGGTTTCAAAAAATGTCATTTTTTCTCAAAAAAAAAAAAAAAAAAAAAAAAAAAAATCTCATAGGTTCGGAAAAATTTAACAATTTTATCTGACAATTTTTAACGTATTTTCAACTCCATTTTTCTGTATATATTGTTCATACAATATTTTTTTTTCTTCAACTCCCCCCCCCCCTTTTTTTTCTGTAAGTGTTGGTCGTATCAAAAAACGTCAATATAAAAGTTTTGGACAACATTAAGAAGATTTGTAACGTATTTAAATGATTTATATATTTTGTGAATTGAAGAAGTTGGGAGTTTTTTATTCTTCATTCCCCTTTTCTTGAGGGGGTGGCTGTAAAAGTTAATTCTATCAAAAACTTGTCAGCATAAATGTTGTAAATAAAATAAAGAAGATTTATAATAAATTTAAGTGGATAACATTTGTGAATAAACGAAGTTATGAATTTTTTCATCTTTAAACCGTATTTTTTTCGCCCCTTGAAGCTATTTTTAATGATATCAAAAGTGTGCTTTTTTTCTTTATTTTTACAAAAACCCTCCGAATTTCTTTGCCCTTGGTCTGATTTTGTTCATTAACGAACTATATCGAGAATTTCTGCTTCTTGATATTATGCATCAGTTTGGAAGAGATTTGTTTAGAATTATGGAAGTTACCGCGTCCATAAAAAAAGTGATAATACAGATAGATAGATAAAATTTTGAACTGGGATGGTTTTGGATTCTAGGAGTCATGATCGGCGTAGATCTGCAAAAAATTTTCAGACATTCCAACATAGAGAAGAATATAACAGGTAATATTTCTTATGAAATCTATCTAAAATCAGTTTCAAGCGAGAAAACGTATTCAGAGTAACCAAAAAAAGTGTGTAAATCCGTCTAAATCCGAAAATCGAAAAATTTTCCGTGTCCAATATTTTCTTCTTAGGAAGACACTAATAAAATCCTACTAAATGATGTCGCTGATAAAAACGTTTGAGGTAAACAACCGCAGAAAATTATTCCTTTATTTGACTTACATCATCTGAAAATAGAATAAATGATTTGTTGCTTCACACTTCTTGGGCTTCATTGCTAAGCTGATGTCATGGCATTTAAATTGGTAGCTAGAAATTGTATTTTAAGTCAATAACCTTTTACAGTAAGTGTATCGTATAATTTAAAAAATACTGTAAAACCTTTTAAAACGAGCCGGATATGAAGGAAACCTGCCTTAAATGGAAAATTTCGAAATTCCAATGAAAAGAATAGAATAGAATTTTATATGGGATGGTGCATCTGCTAAGATAATAACTTGTTTCATAACTTGTTTTTTCTCAATCGCATTGATTTAAAATATATTTAAATTATTAAAATAAATAATGGCAGATTATTAAAAATCTTACATTTATTGCAAAAATTACAAACAAAAAAAGAAAGAAAGAAAAACAAAACAAAATTAATAAAAGATTAACATGCACTAAAAAATTATAATTAATTGTTCTTAAATGTTTCTTTACAGGGTTGCCACTCTAATCTTGAAAAAAAATTCCCTGTATTTTCCCTGTACTGCAATGCATTTATTCCATGTTGAGTGTGAAAAAATATATGCGTGTATGAAGGCTAATTAGAAATGTTATAATTTGCCATTACCAAATTCCCTGTGTTTTCCAGATTCTTTAGGTTTTTTTAAAGAAATTCCCTGGATTTTCCCTGTTTTGGGAGGAGATATAAAATTCCCTGTGTTTTCCCTGTGCTGCAATGCATTTATTCCATGTTGAGTGTGAAAAAATATATGCGTGTATGAAGGCTAATTAGAAATGTTATAATTTGCCATTACCAAATTCCCTGTGTTTTCCAGATTTTTTAGGTTTTTTTAAAGAAATTCCCTGGATTTTCCCTGTTTTGGGAGGAGATTTAAAATTCCCTGTGTTTTCCCTGTACTGCAATGCATTTATTCCATGTTGAGTGTGAAAAAATATATGCGTGTATGAAGGCTAATTAGAAATGTTATAATTTGCCATTACCAAATTCCCTGTGTTTTTCAGATTTTTTAGGTTTTTTTAAAGAAATTCCCTGGATTTTCCCTGTTTTGGGAGGAGATTTAAAATTCCCTGTGTTTTCCCTGTACTGCAATGCATTTATTTCATGTTGAGTGTGAAAAAATATATGCGTGTATGAAGGCTATTTAGAAATGTTATAATTTGCCATTACCAAATTCCCTGTGTTTTCCAGATTTTTTAGGTTTTTTTAAAGAAATTCCCTGGATTTTCCCTGTTTTGGGAGGAGATTTAAAATTCCCTGTGTTTTCCCTGTACTGCAATGCATTTATTCCATGTTGAGTGTGAAAAAATATATGCGTGTATGAAGGCTAATTAGAAATGTTATAATTTGCCATTACCAAATTCCCTGTGTTTTCCAGATTTTTTAGGTTTTTTTAAAGAAATTCCCTGGATTTTCCCTGTTTTGGGAGGAGATTTAAAATTTCCTGTGTTTTCCCGGTTTTCCAGGTTCTCCAGGTGGCGTGGCAACCCTGCTTTATGATAAATTATATAGAATGTTTATATTGTCTCTTAAGAACCAAGGGCAGAATTTCAATAAATAAATAAATATACTCCACTATATTTATTGCTCGAGTTAAGACACATTACTCAACTTCGTAGGAGCTTTATATAGAATAATACACTGTTCCCGTTCGTTTGCATTTCAATAAAACCTTATAGGAGAGTATTGAAATATTGTGTTACAATCATATTCAGAATAGCTGATGTTCATCTATCTAAAACCGCACTTTATGTAATTATATAATATATTATATTACAATATATATTGCATAAATCAAGTCATTAATATGCTAGGATGATATAGAAGAACGTTTTACGGTGGCCAAAGCATATACTACTTGGTAGGTACACGACCTGAATTAAATCCGACGAAAAAAAAAAATCAACCAAAAACACAATGTACCAAACCGAACCCGAAATATTGAAACCCGAATTCTAATTAATCCATATTTTGATACAATTAAGGAAAACGGTTAGTACAATTACATATTTAATATATTTTCCCTTTTTTAAAAAATAAAAATGAACACATATACACTCATTGATATTCAAATATATAGTTTTTCATTTGAAAAATATCCAGGGCTTTAATGAAGCTATTTTAACGAAATATAGAATATACTTAAACATTTTTATGCGAAATGTAACGCTATAATGAGAGCTGATATAAATGGCCACCTCCCTCATTCAAATAGCGTTGTAGAAAATTTCTTTCAAGCATTTTTTGTTTTAGGGAAAGTGATAAATGAATTTTGTTGTTCGGATTGGAATGAGAGGTTTGAGTGCTGAAAAGCATACAAAAATGATATGTTTGGGTGTTACTATCTCTTATAAAGTTTGTCCGATATTTTTTTAATCACCATGTATAAGTCGCCTGATTTTAATTTAACGCTCACATTGTATTTTGCAGACTGACATCTTCCTGCTGTGCTTCAGCGTGACAGATCGAAACTCTTTCATGAACGCTGTCAGCGTGTGGAAGCCAGAAATACAGAAACACTGCCCGAAGGCGCCCTGTATACTAGTAGGTGAGAAACATACAATCACTCTTCTACTCGTTTTTTTTTTTTTTTTTTCCTTTTGGCTGGCAAATTAAACCTATTGCGTGAAGATTTTTGCACGCGAAAATATAAATTTTGAAGTTTCAAAAACAATATTTGGTACTTACGTAATAATGCCACCGAAGTAGAAGTTGGGCTAATGCGCCAATAAAAAGCAATCTTGTTGTTCGCTTTTAGATTCCTTATTGCAATGTTGTTTGGTGATTTTTGACGTCATTTTCAGTGCTTTTTATTGCTTTATTTTATTTTATTTTCATTTTTTTGTGCGCGTGCGAAGAGCAAGATTGTTGTTTATTGCCGCATTAGCGCAACTTCTGCTGCGGTGGCGTTAATCCGTAAATACCCAATATTGTTATTAATTTCCTTAAATGAACTTGCAAACTTTTATGCTAACCACCATTTTTCCCAATTTAGGGGATTTTTTAGGTAACATGTTCAATATTCACACTAGAAAGGTAATCCTTTACTGCACCACGTGTCATATCTGGTACATACCTGAAAACGAATTTTTAGGTAGGAAAAAGAATTTTCGCTACTACTTGGTTATCCCGTCGACCGATTTCGCCAAATTATACAAATCGCCAAGCTCGTTGCCAAACGATACATATTGACATAATTTTTATTTTAAATAACTAAAGAAACAAATTATTAGTAGAATATTCCTTCTATAGTAAAAAAAAAACTAGCCTTAAAAGGAATGACTCCTGGAATGATGCTGATGTGGAAGATTTCCGGAACTAACGAATCCGGGTTATCCACTCCTTCCATGAGTCGAATAGACCAATCAGGAAAGGGCTCCGTCTATGCATCGCCATATGGGTTACCATAAAGAGAGGAAAGGTTACCATCGCCAACAATCGCCAAGTTTGTCGCCAATTTGGCGATATATCGCCAAATTTGGCGACCAAAATTAGTTGTCAAAAGTGACGCCAACTTGGCGATAACTGTAATATTTCGCCAAATTTTTAATTTCTTTAGAGCACCAGTCGTTTGATACATCATTTGAGAGGTTTGCAACTGCTTATTCATATAATGGATGTCTTGTGTGTTATCCCCCATTCTGCTCCCCAGGGGGGACACATTTTTATTTTCTTTACAACACCAGTCGTGTTACACAAGATTTGAAAGGTCTGCAAATGCTTATTCATATTATGGATGTCTTGTGTGTCACCCCCACACTCTGCTCTCCCCAGGGGGGGGTCACATTTTTAATTTCTTTACAACACCAGTTGAGTGACACGTCATTTGAAAAGTCTGCAACTGCTTATTTATATTATGGATGTGTTGTGTGTTATCCTCCACTCTGAATCCCCAGGGGGGCACATTTTTAATTTCTTTACAACACCAATTGTGTGACACATCATTTGAGAGGTCTGCAACTGCTTATTCATATATGGATACCTTGTGTGTAACCCCCCCTCTGCCCTCAGAGGGGGCGCATTTTGTAATTTCTTTACAGCACCAATTGTGTGACACATCATTTGAAAGGTCTGCAACTGCTTATTCATACCATGGGTTATTGGCGAGCGCAGCAAGCAGGGGTAGACAATAATTTGGAATCGCGAAGCGATTACGCGGGGGGTTGGCGAGCATAGCGAGCAGGGGGGCGGGGCCCCCCTAGTAATAAAAATACAAATAAAAAAGTCGAAATAAAAATCACTTAATGATGTTTTAAGCATTTACATTGCATTGAATGTCATTGAATGTGACATTCACGATCATCCATTATTGGCATTTAATCTTATAGTTTGGCGATAGATTTTCAGTCGACGGGATAACAGAGTAGTACTGAATTTTCATTGAGTGCCATGAATTTAGCCAATAGGATATCTGTACCTGATCAAGAACAATCCAAACAAGAAAAAATATCATGCGTCAAGCATAGATTATGAAGCACTTTCCAACACATTTAGAATAAATAATGCTACAAAACGGCGCTGTTTAAAAAATTAAAAAAAAGTATTACATCTCATTTCAACATATGAAAATGCATACCGCATTTCAAAACCGAATTTTAATTGTTCCCACCTACAATCGGAAACCTAACAGAATTTTTGTCATCCTGTATATGGTCAGAATTTGCAGTATAGTTATAGAGATTTGTATCTATTAACAACATGCATTCCGAAATTTGGTTCATTTAAGAGATACATATATTACAGTTGAAAATTCCCCTTTAGCAATTTCCTCTAATATGGTGAATGGTATGTGAATACATTTGTGCAACCTTATACACTATATGGCCAAAGGCGACTGGCCACTTGCAATTTTAGACATTTTGTTAAATATCTAGAAAAAAGCATGAGGAATTATCCTGAAACGCTAAGTGAGTAAACACAATACTACAAGTCATACAAGTCATGAAGATTTTTTCCCCGAAACTGCATGGGGGGGGGGGGCAACAACAAATTGAAAGAGAACGAATATCTTTTGGATAACCCTGTCAAAACTAATGTAGCAAAAGCGTTCAAACTGTGGGTTATGATTAAGTGGCTTATTGTATTAAACTGTGTTTATTTTTATGAGGATAGCATGTATACGCGTAGAAAAATTAAGGTTTTTATAAAAACAGTTCCAAATTTTTTCCTTATAATTTGCAGAGTTCTTACTATAAAAAAATTTTTCTCTTTCCAAAATAGGACAAACAATATTGTACACAATACCCTACAATCAGAATAAAAAAATAATAAAAAGTGTATGAAAAGTGAGCAGATTTACTAAATAATTTTTCATTGCGCATGCGTCAACGCTATCAAAATTTCATTTGCATATTGTGTTAGCTAAATGTAAAGAGCAACTTTTGTGAAAATCTCATAAACATTGCTTGAAAATTCTGAAAGTGATCGTCTATAGAATAAGCTCAAAATCTGTTGTTCCCAAGATGAAGCAAAAAATGAGGGGTTGTATCCAAATACTTGCCATATTGTGTATTCTATATTGACACTAATCAATAAATAAATGGATACAACTCCTCATCTTTTTGCTTCGTTTTGGGAATAACGGATATTGAGTTTATTCTATAGACGTCCGCTTTCAGAATTTTCAAGGAATGTTCTTAAAACTTTCACAAAAGTTGCTCTATACATTTAGCTAACACAATATGCAAATGAAATTTTGGTAGCGTTGGCGCATACGTAATGAAAAACTATTCAGCAAACCTGCTCATTTTTAATATAATTTTTATTATTTTTAAATTCTGATGACAGGGTATTTGTATAATGTTATTTGTCATACTTTCGAAAAAATATTATTTGATCTGAAGAACTCTGTACATAACTCTGTCTGAAGTACCCTGTATATATTTACATACGTGAGGGTATCGTAAAGTTTCAATTATAGACGAATATTTTTTAATGCTATCTCGCACCATTTTTTCATAACAAAAATCTTTTACATACGCTTTGAGAACATCTGCAAGCAAAATATACTACGAAATGTATTTTTTTTTTTTTAATAGTTATGCGAAAATAATATAACAAAGAATACTGCCCAGTTAAACTGATGGCATTGAGCTCACAGGCTACAAATACTAATTGTACATTAAAGCCTTATATTTTCAAGGGTTAATTCCGTTCGAAAAAAAAAATTAAGAAGGGGAAACAGTTCTTCCCTTTCCTCTTTGTTTATACTTAATCATTGAACCTCCTATACTATCAAAGACATGCTTTATCATATAAAAAATCTATATCCAAAATTCAGAGAAAATGAGATAATTCTTAATAAAAACCCATTTAGCATTTATATAATTTAAAAGGAGTTATCCCCCTCTTTTATACTTAACCATTAAACTTCCAAAACTATTCAGAGATTTGAACGAAATCTGAAAATTCTGCTTGAAAAACCCATTTATATAAATTAAAGGGGGGGGGGCATTAGAACCCCTGTTCCCACTATTTATACTTATTCAATGAACACCTAATAACAGTCACGGAATCGCCTCATCAGAATGATCCTAATCTAAATTTTGAACGAAAACTTAATTCTGCATGAAAATCCCATTTATATCAACTAAGGGGAGGGGCATGAGCCCCCCCGTTCCCCCTCTTATACATATCGAATGAACTCCAAAAACTAATCAGGGAAGTGCCTTGTCAGGATATACCTACATACAAAATTTCAAGTGGATCGGATATTTTTATCATGAGTTATCGCGTTACGCACGAACGAACATACAGAACGGACGGGCACATAAGCTCTCAGGCTTTGATAGCCTGTGAGCTAAAAATGCTCTCCTGTAATTGAAATTTTACGATAATCCCATGTATATATATGTGGAATTCTCTTCTAAAAGTTCTTTCGAAAACATAATTAAATCAGAGATAAATTCAGATCTGACGCCGTTAACTTTTAAAACTTATATTAAAACATTACCATTTACAAAAAGATTATTTACATAATTCTATATACAATAACTTATTAAAACATCAACCGTCGGATTTAAAAACAGAGATAAATTCAGATCTGACGCCGTTAACTTTTAAAACTTATATTAAAACATTACCATTTACAAAAAGAAGATTATTTACATAATTCTATATACAATAACTTATTAAAACATCAACCGTCGGATTTAAAAACATTCCCTCATATCTCAGATCGTCATTCTTCCTTCAACACCAAAAGCATTAGGTGCATTTCGCTAGCCCCCCCCACCAACTTAAATTTTTTCGACAATAATACCAGTCGTTTATACCTCGTTTGTACCCGTTTGTACCAGCAATCTTTTCGTTTGTACCTCATTTGTACTAGAGTAATAAAGAGTTTTTAGTGGGGGGACTGGAGAAACGGCCAGCCCCCCCACCTCAACATTTAAAAAAATGAATAGTGCCAATCGTTTATACCTCGTTTGTACCCGTTTGTACCAGCAATTTTTTCGTTTGTACCTCATTTGTACTAGAGTAATAAAGTGTTTTTAGTGGGGGGGGGGCTGTAGAAATGCCAGCCCCCCCACCTCAACATTTAAAAAAATGAATAGTGCCAATCGTTTATACCTCGTTTGTACCCGTTTGTACCAGCAATTTTTTCGTTTGTACCTCATTTGTACTAGAGTAATAAAGAGTTTTTAGTGTGGGGGCTGGAGAAATGCCAGCCCCCCCACCTCAACATTTAAAAAAATGAATAGTGCCAATCGTTTATACCTCGTTTGTACCCGTTTGTACCAGCAATTTTTTCGTTTGTACCTCATTTGTACTAGAGTAATAAAGAGTTTTTAGTGGGGGGGCTGGAGAAACGGCCAGCCCCCCCCCCCCCACCTCAACATTTAAAAAAATGAATAGTGCCAATCGTTTATACCTCGTTTGTACCCGTTTGTACCAGCAATTTTTTCGTTTGTACCTCATTTGTACTAGAGTAATAAAGTGTTTTTAGTGGGGGGGGCTGTAGAAATGCCAGCCCCCCCACCTCAACATTTAAAAAAATGAATAGTGCCAATCGTTTATACCTCGTTTGTACCCGTTTGTACCAGCAATTTTTTCGTTTGTACCTCATTTGTACTAGAGTAATAAAGAGTTTTTAGTGTGGGGGCTGGAGAAATGCCAGCCCCCCCACCTCAACATTTAAAAAAATGAATAGTGCCAATCGTTTATACCTCGTTTGTACCCGATTGTACCAGCAATTTTTTCGTTTTTACCTCATTTGTACTAGAGTAATAAAGAGTTTTTAGTGGGGGGGGGGGCTGGAGAAATGCCAGCCCCCCCCACCTCAACATTTAAAAAAATGAATAGTGCCAATCGTTTATACCTCGTTTGTACCAGCAATTTTTTCGTTTGTACCTCATTTGTACTAGAGTAATAAAGAGTTTTTAGTGGGGGGCTGGAGAAATGCCAGCCCCCCCCCCACTTTAACATTTAAAAAAATGAATAGTGCCAATCGTTTATACCTCGTTTATACTCGTTTGTACTAGCAATTTTTTCGTTTGTACCTGATTTGTACTGGATTAATAAAGAGTTTTTTGTGGGGGGCGGGGGGGGCTGGAGAAACGGCCAGCCCCCCACCTCAATATTTAAAAAAAATGAATAGTACCAATCGTTTATACCTCGTTTTTACCCTTTTGTACCAACAATATTTTCGTTTGTACCTCATTTGTACTAGAGTAATAAAGAGTTCTTAATGGGGGACAGGAAAAACAGCCAGCCTCCCACCTTAATATTTTCAAAAATGAACAGTGCCAAACGTTTATACGTCGTTTGTAATAGTTTTACCCAAAAATCTTTTCGTTTGTACATCATTTGTACTAGAATAATAAATGGTTTTTAGTGGGGGAGCTGGAGAAACGGTCAATCCTCCACCTCAATATTTTAAAAAATGAACAGTGGCAATCGTTTATACTTCATTTGTACCTGTTTGTACCAACAATCTTTTCGTTTGTATCTCATTTGTATTAGAATATTAAAGAGTTTTTTTCGGCCGGAGGGGCTGAGAAACACCCATTTTAAAATTTAAAAATATGAACAGTGTCAATCGTTTATATCTCATTTGTACCCGTTTGTACCATCCATCTTTCCGTTTGTACCTTATTTGTCCTAGAGTAATAAACAGTTTGTATTTGGGGGGCTGTAGAAACGGCCAACCTCCTGCCTTAATATTTAAAAAACTGAATAGCGCAAATGGTTTTTACCTCATTAGTGCCGGTTTGTGCATTCAATATTTTCATGTATACCTCATTTGTACTAGAATAATAATTTTTTTAGAGGAAAGGGGGGGGGGGGTTCCGGTCAATCGACTAGCACTCACCTCAATATTAAAAAAATAGTACAGCCTATCGTTTATATACTTCATTCTTTTAGTTAGTACATCAACATTACTAGAATAATAAAGAACTAATAAGGTGGGGGTAGGGGAAGCTGGAGAAACGGGAAGCTCCAATTTTAGAATTTTACAAAATAAATTGCTGCAATCGTTTATATCTTAATTGTACTCGTTTGTAAAAACAGTGATTTCATTTCTATCTCATCTGTACTAGAATAATAAAAGTTTTTAGTAAGTTGAGGACACTGGAAGCGCACATTTCAATATTAAAATAGGAAAAAAAAGCTATAGATAGCCCCAGTCTTTTATAACCCTTTTATACCTTATTTTTACCAGTGTAATAAACGGTTTTTTGTGTGATGATGGAGAAACTCCAGACCCCTGTCTCAATATTTGAAATAATAAGTAACGAAATCGCTTATACCTCCTTTGTATTCATTTGTACCAACAGTCTTTTTGTTTGTACGTCAGCTTTAGTAGAATATTGAAAAAAAATTAATGGTAAAAAAAAAAAAAAAAAAAAAAAAAATTAGGAATTTAGAAAAAAAAAATTGGGGAAAAGGGCTGGAGAAATGGGAAGTATCCTTTTCAGAACTGGTCGTTAATAGCAATCCCAAAACTTTCTTCCATCTCATACATGTTAAATTTTCGAAATTTTCCATTACAGTGCCAAAATTAAATTGTAACATATGCCCATCAAGAGAATTTTAATGATATGAAGTTCCATGCATTAGTTCTTGAGTTATGAACATCGCTAAAATCGTGTAAATCCGACAAAATGCAGCATAGCAGCGTTACTTGTTAGGCGATTCACACCAAAATGTATACAAAACCAATTTATGTCAACGATTAACTGAATCTGAATTTGGATAGAAATTCGTGCATTAGTTCTTGAGAGTTGTTACAGATATCGTAACAAATGCTGTATAGCAGCGCCAACTGAAGAGCTATTTACAACAAAATATAAACAGCATAAATTCCTGTCAAGGACTTATCGAATCTGAAGTTTGATGGAAATCTGTGAATTAGTTCTTGAAATAGAGCTATTGAGGAATTCTTAAAAAAAATACAGCATAGGAACGCCACCTATTAACCAATTTACACCAAAATATAGAAAATGTCAACTCATGTCACGGACTAACCAAATTCATGAAAATTTGTGCATTATACCTGAAGATTGAGCGATTGCAGAAATTTTCAAATAATGCTGTATAGCAGCGCCACCTATCGAGCGGTTTACACAAAAACGTAAAAAACATCAATTCATCTCAAGGACTAACTTAATCTGAAGTCTGATGACATTCTGGATATAGTTATTACGGTAATCTCACAAAAGGCAGCATAGCAGCATTACCTGTTGTGTGATTTACACCAAAATCTAATCAGCACCAATTTATATCAGACTAACTAAATATATATTTTTTATAAATTCCATGCATTAGTTCTTAAAATAGAGTGCTCACAAAATTTATGTCACATGCAGACAAATAGACTCACTGTTGGTTTTTGGAATTTCTGACTCCTAGAGCTTTTAAATCCGTCAAAAACCGGAATTCGAAAATTTTCCCGAAAACGATATTTTTTCTTATAAAGATAGAAAAAATAATTAAAAAAAAGGTAGTGTTAATTATTTATATCTTGTTTGTACCTCATTTGCTCAAGAGTAATAAATGGCTTTTTGTGGGAGATGGAGAGACGGTGAAAATCCCTCTCTCAATATTTAAAAAAATAAAAGGCTCCAATCGTTTCACCTCCTTTGTATCCATTTATATTAACAATCTTTTCGTTTGGTTTTAAGCTGTACTAGAATGATTAAAAAGAAATCAGTATTTAAAAAGCATGCATACAATATTAACTGTTGTTATAATTGGCACGGATAGTGCCAATTATTTATACTTCATTTTTACATAGAGTAATAAAAGTTTTTCACTTTACGTGGGGAAAAGAACCAGCTTCTACCTCAATGTTTTAAAAACTGTATATCGTACAAACGAGATATAAACGATAAGAGTTTATGCATATTATTAAATATTTAGGGGCAAGGACTGTTTCTACAGCACCTCCACTAAAAACTTTTTATTAATCTAGTACAAATGAGGTACAATTGAAAAAATTGTTGGTACAAACGGGCACAAACAAAATATAGACGATTGGCACTGTTCATTTTTTTTAATATTGAGGCGAAGAGGGGGGGTCGTTTCTCCAGCCCCTCCTATAAAACTCTTTATTACTCTAGTACAAATGAGGTACAAACGAAAAGATTGCTGGTATAAACGGGTACAAACGAGGTATAAACGATTGGCACTATTCATTTTTTTAAATGTTGAGGTGGTGGAGCTTTCATTTCTCCGCCCCCCCCCCCCCCTCTAAAAAGTCTTTATTACTCTTGTACAAATGAGGTACAAACGAAAAAATTGCTGGTACAAACGGGTACAAACGAGGTATAAGCGATTGACACTATTCATTTTTTAAATGTTGAGGTGGGGGGGGGGGGCTGGCATTTCTCCAGCCCCCCCCTAAAAACTCTTTATTACTCTAGTACAAATGAGGTACAAACGAAAAAATTGCTGGTACAAACGGGTACAAACGAGGTATAAACGATTGGCACTATTCATTTTTTTAAATGCTGAGGTGGGGGGGCTGGCATTTCTCCAGCCCCCCCACTAAAAACTCTTTATTACTCTAGTACAAATGAGGTACAAACGAAAAAATTGCTGGTACAAACGGGTATAAACGATTGGCACTATTCATTTTTTTAAATGTTGAGGTGGGGGGGCTGGCCGTTTCTCCAGACCCCCCCACTAAAAACTCTTTGTTACTATAGTACAAATGAGGTACAATTGAAAAAATTGCTGGTACAAACGAAGTATAAACGATTGGCACTATTCATTTTTTTAAATGCTGAGGTGGGGGGGCTGGCATTTCTCCAGCCCCCCCACTAAAAACTCTTTATTACTCTAGTACAAATGAGGTACAAACGAAAAAATTGCTGGTACAAACGGGTACAAACGAGGTATAAACGATTGGCACTATTCATTTTTTTAAATGTTGAGGTGGGGGGGCTGGCATTTCTCCAGCCCCCGCCACTAAAAACTCTTTATTACTCTAGTACAAATGAGGTACAAACGAAAAAATTGCTGGTACAAACGGGTACAAACGAGGTATAAACGATTGGCACTATTCATTTTTTTAAATGTTGAGGTGGGGGGGCTGGCCGTTTCTCCAGCCCCCCCACTAAAAACTCTTTATTACTCTAGTACAAATGAGGTACAAACGAAAAAATTGCTGGTACAAACGGGTACAAACGAGGTATAAACGATTGGCACTATTCATTTTTTTAAATGTTGAGGTGGGGGGGCTGGCATTTCTCCAGCCCCCGCCACTAAAAACTCTTTATTACTCTAGTACAAATGAGGTACAAACGAAAAAATTGCTGGTACAAACGGGTACAAACGAGGTATAAACGATTGGCACTATTCATTTTTTTAAATGTTGAGGTGGGGGGGCTGGCCGTTTCTCCAGCCCCCCCACTAAAAACTCTTTATTACTCTAGTACAAATGAGGTACAAACGAAAAGATTGCTGGTACAAACGGGTACAAACGAGGTATAAACGACTGGTATTATTGTCGAAAAAATTTGAGTTGGTGGGGGGGGCTGGCGAAATGCACCTAAAAACATTCCATCCTCCATCAACTTCAGTTCAGTTCTTTTCTGCGGCATTTGTCTGGCTGCGTAGGAATTATCTGCTGCTTAAATCGTCTGCTTTGCTAGAGAGCCTTTTTCATCAGAGTTGCGCCATGGGGAATCTACAAACACTGCTAGTTGGCTGTAGGAAAAAGATCGATCCTACATATATATACATTATAGTCCAAAAGCCGACAGTACAAAAACCCATGTTATCGAGCACAAGAAAAAACTTTTATTTTATAGAAGAGTAGTACTAGGAGAATCGAATGATCCAAATCTGACGGAAGCGAAGTGGTGCATAAGCCCAAAATGGATACCACTAGTGGTTTACTCGTAAGTTTAATATTATGTTTGCCGTATGCAGGGAAAACATGGAAAACTGGGAGCAGGAAAACACAATGATAAACCTACGAGTCAACCACTATAGTGATATTCATTTTTGGCATATGCATCCCATCGCTTCCGGCAGACATGGATCGTTAGATTCCCCTATTGCTACTCTTCCATAATATAAAGGTCTTTCGTAAGAATTCGTTTTACAAATTTACAAGAAGAAAGAAGAGCATCACTTATCTTAAAATGGATATCTCGGGGCTACAGTCTTCTTTAAATACTTTTTATTTCTTGAAAGACAGCACTTACATTTAGAACACTAACACACATACATTATTTACAAATAAAGCTTTTTTCTACATAACTTTCCTGGCGCGCGCCACCAACACAAGACATGAACTCACTGTTCACACCCAACTTTCGAACATCACTAAGATTTTTTTTTTTTTTAAATAGAAAATAGTGTTGCCGGATTTTTTTAAAGACGAAAAATATTACAACTACATTTTTAATTTAGCAGAGCTCAAATCATGTGACGACTGGCAGTTCTTTTTTTTTTTTTTTTTTTTTTTGAATGCGCGTGTTACACTTTTTTTTTTCTTGTACTCGATTACATAGGTTTTTGTGCTGTTGCTCTTGGACTATTATTATTAGGTTTTAAGTAAGAGAGAGAGAGAGGGGAAAAAAAGGAGAAAGTCGGTTCATCCGATGCCGAACAATTTTGGATACCGACTTTGAAAACATTTCTTTCGAGAATTATCGCATTTAAAATTCTGAATCTAATACCATCCGCTTGTATAGCATGCAACAAAATTCGCTCTTTTTAAATTGTTAAAAAAAAGGATTCGAGGGAATATATAATATCTCAGATATTCAAGGATGAAAAAAAGGCAGTTTTTGAAACTGAAAAATTCTCTTAATGTTTCTCCATCATTAATTCGAAATTTTTGTGATTTCAAACTACAAAAAAACTGCGTGAACATTAAACTTTTCTAACGTCGAATGCTAATTACCGAACAGACACCTGAAAACAATTTTTTTGAATTAAGTGATACTACACTTCTTACATAGAAAAAAAAAAAAAAAAAAAAAAAAAACTACATCAAGATCTTATCGATAAACGCTCAACAGATTTTTTCCCTCTCTAATCGATACCGTCATACAATAATCGTTATCAATGGACCTTTGTGTCACATTTTATTTTTAGATCGTGAAGATTTTTAATTCAAAAGAACAGATTTTTATCTCTAAATAAAAGATGAAATAGGTCTTTAGTCTTTTTTTTTCTCCTTGATAACCGATTGCGATTAATTGACCTCATAAGGAGAGATCGATGACATAAAAATTCAATTCTAGATCAGAGATGTCTTTACGTCATACCTGAATTCCCTGAAAATATATCTCACTCGCTTGATAGCTCTGAAAAGAAATCTAAATATGAATTCTAAACCGATCTGGTTGTTTTAGTTGGATACCAGTCTTTTTATTTTTTTCAATATTTCGTAAAAATTAAGGAGATGGCCTGCCCACAACGTAAGTATTAACATCCTAATTTATATCTGATGTTAGAATACTGGAGCATAGAAAATGTTTTAATTAAATACCTACTAACCTCCAGATTTTTTTTAAGTCCAATAAACGTAAATTAAACTAGAAAAATATTCTTAGTTTTTATCATGTTATTAAATTAATTAAAAGGTTATATGCATATACCCGCTCTCTAATGTTAATCCCAGACCAGAAAAAAAATAAATATCTTGTTTGCATTTCCTTATTTCTATTTTTTTTTTTTTTTTTTTTTTTTTTTTTTTTTTATATTGGTTAGTTGAAGTCGATTTCTACAAAGGCATTTTTCACTTTTTCAATATCGTTTTAATTTTTTTTTTTTTTTTTTTTTTTTTTATGAGGATATTTTTATTTTTGAATCCGGTTCCAAAATTGAAAATATCATAATAAAAAATATAAAGAAAATGTAAAAAATATATAGAAAATGTAAATAAAATATGACTTTTATAAGGATAGATCTCAGCTTTCCAATACCCATGCCGCTCAAGGAAAAAAAAAAAAAAAAAAAAAATTAACGAGATATTTTAAAAAAAATTTCTCTCATAGGATTAATAACAACGATGTTTTTGCGTGGGTAAAATAGCTTTTTAATTAGAGGCCGACCGGAAATTCGATTTCGTTTAAATTTTCGACTCAAAATCTGAGTTTCATTGAAAATTCGTTTTCGGAAAAATGCGGCTTTAGATTCGGCCGGACTGAAACTAACAGTATTAAAAAAAATTCTTGGCAATTTTCAACATAGTTCACCGATTTGAGCTGCATCGTCTCAAATAAGACTATTTATATTAATAATCAATAAGACTATTTACATTAATATTAATAAAATTTCTTGTTTTATTTAATTGGAGAAAAAAAACAACAACCTCAGAAGGTTGGCAGCCATGTAACAGTATTTGTTTCATTTCCCCAAAATGAACACAAAATTTGCTACATCTCTAAATACTTGCTATAATAATTTATCTCAACTCAATACGAAAATTAAAATTTTGATTATGGTCTCTTATCTTATTCATTCTTAAATGTTATAAACAAATTATGTTTTTGTATATAAATATATATTTTAACTCTAGTAATATCAACAGAATTTTTATTATGTAAGTGATGTCTAATAATATTGTTATTGACACAAAACATTTAAATTTCTACTATTTTTTAGGCTTGAAAAAGGACTTGAGGTGCTCAAAGTCTTACAACAAATTCGAGGTGGTGACGAAGAGTATGGGTAGGGACATGGCTGAAAAAATAGGGGCTGTCGCCTACATGGAATGCTCCGCCAAAAGAAAAGAAGGAGTTAAAGAAGTAAGTTTTTGATGAAAAAAAAATCTCCTTAAATTATGTAATATTGTCTAGTTTTCATATGACAATGGCGATGCCAGTCTAGTAAAAGTAATTAGTAAACACTTTTAGTGCTATGAGTACATTGTATGTTACACCATGGCCAACTAGATTTATAGGCCACTCTATTTGAGATTAATGTATGAATCCTCCCGCCAGAAGACTCTGATATCTTGCCCAAGTTATTCTGACCAATCGTGCCTGACAAAAACTTGAACCAAAACAATGACCATGTGCACAGAACAGAAATCAGCTTATTCAATGCTCATTTGGACAGGTTTGCGTCACGTGCTCCAATGAAATGGTTCAGGGTTTGAAGCTGAATCCAGCTTCACTTTTTCGGCGGTTTTTAGCGAAATGCGCTGGCCTTTATATATCTAGTTGACCATGGTTATGCTATATGCAATTTCAGTTGATTACGCAAGGGTAGTTTTTCGGTCCAAATCTTAGGTCAGTCATTAACTATGATCACACTGCAGTTGTCTGAATGATCGCTCTATTTTACCACCTGAAAGGTCAAATGAAGTGGAGAGGAGGGATGATCTTCACAAACAAATTAAAATTACATAGCCTAAGAGGCCGTTTGAATTTGCATGAATTGAATTTTTCCAATTGAGCAAAAAAAGTTCAAGCCAGGTCTCGAATCCAGAACCTTTTATTTAACCTCTTCCCGTAAAGCATGGTGACGTCACTGCAGCGTCGTTGTGAAGTCACATTGTGACTTTGTGACCATCGATTGTCGATGTGAAGTCACAGTGACTAAAATGTGAAGTCGTTATGGCCGTTTTAGAGCTCTTTTGTGACGTTTCACAAAGTGGTCACAATGTGACAAACATGTGAAAAATGTGTCATTTGTGACTAATTTGACGAAACTGTGACAAAAGCGACGATATTTAAATTGCCAGAAACACGTTTTTTAAAGTAAATAACATGTTTTGAAGGATATTTATAAATTTCTAAAGATTATTAAGAAAGTCACATCTCAGTCACAATGTGACGTCACTGAGTGGTGGCATTTTGGTCACAGATGTGATGTGACGAAAGTGACTCACAGTGACGTCAATGTGACTATGCATGCTATTACGGTTCGCGACGGGAGCCTTTTGCTTATTTTAATGCCTTTTAAAATGTCTTTTATTTTTAACATAAGGAAATTTTATGTAATTGAATCGCGAAAATGCTCTAATTAAGCAAACTAAGGTAAACTACATAATAAAAAATAACTAGTGAGAATAATGAATTATTCTGAGCACCCTAAGTGACACGTATACCGGTCCCCAAGGGATTAAACAATGCTCTATCGTTTGAGCGACCTGGGATGACAACAGGCGGACCTATTTCGTTCCTACAACCTTATTGTGTTGAGCTGTCTACAGTGGTGGCCAAAATCATGGACACTTTTAGGTAGCTTTCATTACAAAAAGCAAAAAAACTACCTATTGCAGCCGTCCGGGGAAAGCATATCGGTAAATTTTGCTATATTTTCGTCGATCATGACCCCTAGATCCCAAAACCACCCTCCGTTGAAATGTTGACTTACATATATATATATACTATGTACTATATATATATAGATATATCCATATATATATATATATAGGTATAGATATCTGAATTTTGTCATGCTGCCATTCTCGAATTTATGAACCAATTTGTATGAAATTTTTTATGTGCATAATAGGAGTGCTAATGTCTCAACCGAGTTTGTTGGCCAGCTTCATCCACATCTTATTTCAAAATGGCGGCCAATTGTTTCTTTTGAAATTTTTATGTTTTTTAACTTTGTATACTTATAGAAAAATTCCGTTTCACAAAATGCAAACTTTTATTTATCATTTTAAACAGAATGTTAGAAACATCAAAAGATATTTTAAACAGTCACACAATGTAAGTTAACAGCACATGTCATTTTAAAGAAAAAGTTAGAAAACATAAAAATTTCCATAAGTGTCCACAAATTTAAATGGCATCCATTTTGAAACAAGAGGGCGGTTGAAGTTGGCCAACGAACTCGGTCGAGACATTAGTACTTCAACTATGCACATAAAGAATTTCATCCAAATCGGTTCATAAATTCGAGAGTTACAGCACGAAAAACTTTCCATATCCATATCTATATATATGGATATATCTATATATATATAGTATATATACGTAAATCAACGGAGAGTGGTTTTGGAATCTAGGGATCACGATCGACGAAAATATAACAAAATTTCCCGAAGTGCTTTCCTCCAGACGGCTGCAAAAGGTAGTTTTTAGCTCACAGGCTATCAAAGCCTGAGAGCTTATGTGTCCGTCCGTTCTGTATGTGCGTAACGTGATAACTCATGATAAAAATATCCGATTCATTTGAAATTTCGGTTGTATGTATATTCTGATAAGGCGCTTCCCTGATTAGTTTTTGAAGATCATTCAATATGTATAAGAAGGGGATCGGGGTCTAATGCCCCTCCCCTTAATCTATATAGATGGGTTTTTTATATGATAAAGCATATCCCTGATTAGTTTAGGGGGTTCAATGATTAAGTATAAAAAGGGGAAATGGGGAGAGCTATTCCCCTTCTCAACTTGTTTTTCGAACGAAAACCTTGAAAATATAAGGCCGTAATGAACAAACACTATGCGTAGCCTGTGAGCTCAATGCCATCAATATTCTTTTACAATGGGCAATATTCTTTTTATTTACTTTTTGGAATGAAAGCTACCTAAAAGTGTCCACAATTTTGGCCACCATTGTACATGGCGGACCAGATGTTATCGAAATAATGTTACCTGAGCGAATTGTTTTTGTACTAATTTTTTTGTTTCTTCTATTTTAGGTTTTTACTGTTGCTGTCCAAACTGCCATGCGATGCCCTCCTCCAAAAAGGAAGAAAAAGTCAGCGGACTGTGGTTCACGCCTTCTCAGATTCATCAAACTCCTGTGATGGTAGACGCCATTTTGTAAAATTTCATATCTCTCCTAGTTTTTGGTAATTGGGAATGTATAGATGAACTTTATTCTAAGGCTAGAGCGACATCAGCAAATGCACGAGTCTTACGATCTCATTTTCGTAGATATCCTCTCGTAAAAAATACAGAGTTGTTTTACGTCATAAAGTATTAAGTCGCAATGGATGATTTAGATGCAAATGCGACAAATGATGCCATTTAAAATACATTAGAAGTGTGGAACTTTATCTCCATATTTATGCGTGAGGAACGCAATTTATGCAAACAAACTGGAACTAATCTGCATGTTCAAGTATTAAAATAGCAAAATAATCGAACATGAAAAATCAAACGATTATCAAAAATGAAACATTCGATTGAAAGACATATCATTGGAATGTGAGTCATTTTTGAATCGTCTGCAGTCAGTTTCATAAAGTATTAAATCTCAAATGATTTAGATAAGAATGAGAAAAAACGATGCCATTTACAGTGCATTAGAAGTGTGGAAGTTTATCTGGACGCAGTTTATTCTAACGATACTGAAACTGTCCACGGAACTATATTCCTTTTGAGACATCTAGACAAGTTAGTCATTCGATCATTCTAGAAAACGAAACTTTTGTCACTATAGCTATAAAAATTCACTAGATGGTGATCTGCATGCTCTAGTATTAAAATAGCAAAATAATCGAGCATGGAAAATGAAACGATTATCAAAAATGAAACATTCGATTGAAAGACATATCATTGGAATGTGAATAATTTTTCAATCGTCTGCAGTCAGTTTCATCCATGTTTTTTGTTTTTTCAATATGCGCGACTTCAATGTGCAAAAAATGCGCAGGAGATAAAACTGTAAATTATTTGATTATTTGATATTGTTTTATCGATGTTTATTAAGAAATTCTTTTTGAAAAAGAAGAAACAGGCTATGTTTTTGTTTCATTCTATTCTGTTATATTTTTGTAGACAGAAATGTTATTTTCTTGTTTAATTTCTGTTTTTGTCTTCAAGTTTATCGAGAATTTTTTTAGAAGAACTACATAGGAGGTTCTCATAATACTAGTAATATATAAAGTTAAAATTTGTCATAAGAAAATTTCTATATTAAAGGTTACAATCACGTCTATTAGTTCAATGCGGTTTGGCCATTTGTATTCAAACCGATCAGCTATGAAACTTACATAAAAGCATCCGAGAAAGATTATTATATGGACTAATGTTATAAAAAGTTGTATATATAATATAATAGTTATAATATATAAAAAGTTTAAAAAATCCATTTACTTTTCAAAAATTCATGAAAATTTAACAAGCTATCATGTATGATTTCAGTTTTCAATATAATTGAAAAAGAATTAAGTTTTCATGGCAAACAAAAATAACAATAGTAATTCAACGAATCTCATAAGACTGTTCACATTCCAAAAACTAATAAAGATTTATATTAGATTAATGTATAACACGAATATTCAATCAATAAATGGATTACAACAGACTAGCGGACCCGACAGACGTTGTCCTGTCACCGACAGACGTATTCCTTCCTGGCACCGACTCCAGAAACTCAAATAAATGTACGTAAATATAGTAATACGCACGATAAACACTACGCTCTTAATTTAATTTCTTATTACAATTATGTAAGGAAATTATTTTTCCCTCTTCACTATTTTTTGAAGTCGGTTCAATTTTTGATAGAAAAGTTTATTTTTCTCCTTTTTACTTAAAATTTAACGATTTTCTGAAGTCGGTTAATCAAAATTATAATACAGTAAATATTACTGTAAAGCATACACGTTTGTCAGGAGTGGGGTTCGAACACGCGATCTCTTTCTTCAAGAAGCACAGCTTAAATCTGGCGCCTTAGACCGCTCGGACATTCCGTCTGCTCTCTATTCATCGAACTTATTCAACACTTTTAATAAGCGAAAAATCACTAACTATTAGTTTTTGCCTAAATACCAAAAAAGTGCTGAATCAATTTTGGCGAAATGTGAATCTAAACCATTCTCGAATCCACTGGAACACACACACAAAATTTCATTAAAATTGGTCCAGTCGTTTAGGAGGAGTTCAGTGACATACACACGCACAGAAGATTTATATATAAAGATGTAAATTTTCCAAGTGGGTGAAAAAAGTCCGGGCAAGGATCGAACCAGGGATTGCATTGGCTGAAGCCGCCAATGCTCTTCCAACTGAGCCATCCCGGACACGAACACTGGAGGACTATTTCACCCAGCTAACCTCAACGATCGCACAATCCGGTCTGATACTATGGATCAGCTCAACAGAATGATCAAAGGTCAATATTTGGAACTGCAGAAAACGCTTCGTACGATATTAGTATATTATATTAATTTATAACACGATTATTCAATCGGTAAAAAATATTCAAAGTATCAGACCAGACTGTGTGATCGTTAAGGTTAAGTGGGTAAAATAGTCCTCCAGTTTAATCACTATAATTTGAAAATAAATATAGGAAAGATATCACGATACTATATCAAGATTCATTGATGTATACATATATTACCTAGCCCTTTCTTAGACATGACAATGTGTTCGATCTTTATTAGTTCTGAAGTGTAAACGGACTTATGGGATACCCTGTATTATGTAGAGAGAGACCACTCGTATTGCGAGAACCTCCTATAGTCGCCGCGTTTTCCATATTGTGTTCATCTCTCACTATTTATTTGTAAATTTTATCATTTTCATGATGTTGTTATATATTGGTTGTTGTTTTGGTGAATGAATATACATGCATAGTTTGTTAACAAATGATTCTTTTCTAGTCTTATTGTGGAAGGCGCTGTATAAAAGCTGTAACAACACTAAGAATGATTTGTTAAAATTTGGAAATAAATCAGTATTTATTTTGTATGCTTTGTACTTTTTTTAGTCTGTCCATGATTCTCAACTAGTGAGGCATGCTCTTTTTTTCAAAAGCGTGGATTGTCTGCCAGGGGTGACGTTTATAAGTGACTTAAAAAAAAAAAAAAAAAAAAAAAAAAAAAAAAAAAAAAAAAAGAAACTTCTATTTTGGGACCCTATGTTGAACAACCGCTAAATGGATTTCAATGTAATTTTTGTAATACGAAAGGAAAGGAAAGTTTAAAAGGTACAGGTGAAAACTGCGAAATCGAGTTAGTAGCGAATGGCCTGTAGACTCACAAGGAGACGACAAGGGTCTGGGGTATCCAAATCACAGTAAGTTTTTTGTGTAAATAGTTCTCATCAAGAGAACTCATATGACCAAGCCGTAGCGCGCAATACTTACAAGGAAGGTCTCCATACGGGCATACCCCGAAAAATCTGAAAAAAAATTACTGAATGTTCTTCTCGTGTGGATATATACGATTATAAAAAAATTTCGGCGGAACCTCCATTCCGTATCCGTAAAAAAATAATGAAAATTTCGTTATTTGGCGATTTATCGCCGGTTGGCGAAGTAATGTAATTTAAAAAAATACTTTGCCAAATACATTTCAAGAAAAAATAGTTTTATGTTGAACTTGCTTTGATAAATTTAATTTAAATAGCTTTAGTTTTATAAGTTTTTGTTTGTTTTAACTTTAATTTTGTCATATCGATATTTATATGCATTTATATTCGAATTTATTCATCAAAATTTGAGATTTAAAACGAAATTTATAATTTAAGTTATTTGTTTCAAGCTCAAAGCCCAATTGAGAATTGTCGATTAGATTTTGTTGCTATGGAAACTTCTCGCTTTTATTTTTGAATATGCTTAAATGCATCAAGATAATTTTTCATAATTTTTCTCAATATGATTTTTTTTATCGATGAAAACATTTTTTCCAGCGGTTAATTAAATAACTACTTCAACAAGTTATATATATATATATATATATATATATATATATGTAATACAATATGTATATAGATGTATATAATATATTAAAGTCTCTCATTGTTTATGTTTAAATTCATTAAATACCATTTACACGGATTTTAAATATCAAACAGTTCTGAGTTGCATTATAATCGTTTGCTTTTGGCGAGGAAAAGGGCTGCTCGCCAAATCAAGTGACTCTTTCGCCTTTTCACGCCAAATATTCGAAAGTATTTTATTTTTTTACATAATTTCTAGTGTGATTCCGCCGCTAATTTTGACTGATCCTTTATTACATACATAAGTACTTTCACTAGTATTTTTTTCATAAAATTCTGAGTATGCCCAGTATGGAGATCTTCCTATTTAGTAGTTAGTGAGAAATTAAATGTTATTTTTATTTTTTGATGTATGTTTACTTTGAACGGATCTCTTTTGTTATTTGTGTGATACATAATACATCATTTTTTTAGAAAAATGGCGACCTGCCAAGATTTTTCTGACTCCTCTTTACATGCAGATCCTATTCCTGAATCATCTTTGTGCAGTGATAATTCAAAATTGTTATTGAAAAATGCCAGTAGTATATTATGAAGGTCTCCTTACCGAAAATAATTTAATTGCATCAAATCCTTCGTCTGTTATACTTGAAGATGCATTGTTAATTGGCGAAGAACTGTATGATAAGACTTTGGGAACATTGAATGAACAGGAATTTTGTGAAAAAAGGGATTTTTGAGATGGTACATAATGATTCGTCTGCAGAACAACACGAGCCCGAGTATAAAAAAAAAGTAAACCCAATGACTACATGTCATTGGATTATTAAACAAAAGTTACTGATGAACCACGTTTGATAGAAACCTGGACAGAACTGCGCATAGGCAAAAAGAGCGAGTCCATGTCGAAAATGGGGAAGTTCGTACCATCTCGAGATGAGTTTGTTTATTAAACATCCTAGATATGTCGAATTTTTTTGGCAAATACGTTTTTGTTTCTGTAATTGAATTATCTGTTTTTAAATATTACATTGTAATTCTGTTACACTAAAATGAGTTATAAAAAGACAAATATAATAAAAAAGATGATTTAAAGGTATGATTTTAAAATTTAACTTAATAACTTTTTTCCTCGCAATATAGCGTAATTTAATTTTTTTAGAATTAACGGCTGCATGGCGTGATTTTAAAACTCGCCAGGTTAGCAATTTTTTAAAATTATTTTTGCATTATTGTGTACATTATTTATTTATATTATTTGCATGCATTGGATATGAATATGGCGCAGATATCATATACGTACAAGGTTTTGTACAATTTTTTTCCAACGTCCATTGGGCGAAAACCTCATTTTCGAATACTGGTTAAATATACGTCGTTAAATTATTTTCTATTATTCAAAAAAAAAAAAAAAATAAATAAATAAATAAATAAAACAATTTATATATATATATATTAAATTTTAAAAACTAATAACTAGAAAAATAAATATTTTATGTAATTTGAAAAAAGGAAAATTAAGGTAAATAAATAGTTTATCAAAAAATAAACAATATCAGGGTTACCATATTCGGCAAAATAATGCCATTTTGGCGTCAAGTAAATCTCAGTGAGAATATGATATACTACATGTGCCCTGAATATTTAGGTTGTTAGAATTGGCGAATTTCTTGTATAGCCGCCAAGTCTGATGCCAAGCAATCGTTAAAACTGCGTTTTAGCCATAAATATAAATGTAAAAAAAAAAAAAAAAAAAAAAAAAAAAAAAAAAAAAAGAAAAAAGAAAAAAAAGAAAAAAAAAACATGCTTTTATTAAATATTCACAAAAATGTAAGAGAAAATATGTACATAATTGATAGAAGGTGCACAATCTATTTAATTTAAAATAAGATTTTACTCAGAACAAAAAATAGAAAACATTATTTAATATCATTTCCATGAATACGTAGAAGCAATCTCGGCCTCATATAGGCTGTTCTCCCCAAAGTCTCAATGGAATCGGCTGGGCATTCTGCCAAGTCAGGACCTAACAAGAGTGTATATCAGTATTAATATTGCTGAGGCACATCCTACATGGAGCTTGACAACTCTACAAAAAAATAGCTGCAGAAATTTGAAAAAGAAAAAAAAAGAGTATGTTTCAAAGTGGACGGAAGATGTTAAAAAAGGAGGAACTATCTTTGAAAAATATACTGTAATTGACTCATGGACTTACGATCGTTTCGTTGAAGCGAGACAAAACTACCAACTAGTCAGGACGGAAAACTTGCAACAATGGGTACTGGCTGCTGCGGCACTATTTAAAGTTTTTGATTTCAATGCCTCGGAACGTTGATTGACAAATTTTTACAGGATGTGCCTCAGCGATGTCAATAACTTTTGTTTTATAATCCAAAGAAATGTAGTCATTAGGTTTACTTTTTTTATACTCGATTTCGTATCGTTCTGGTGACGAATCATCATGTACCATATCAAAAATCACTTTTTTACATTCTTCATTAATATTTTTTTAATTCTTCATCTTGGAGAAATTCCTTTTCATTTAACATCAAAGAAATACACAAGTCTTATCATACTAGTGAAAAATGCTCCAAGGAGCAGTGCAAAAGCAGAATATGATTTTAATTGAGCATTAAAAAGTAATGGACAAGTGCTTCTGTTAATTACTGAGCATGAGGAAGGATAAGGGATCCCTTCTTGGCTACAACTCACTTCAATGCCAACTTTGAAAAAATCATATTTGCGCTTTTTCCATACAAAAGAAATTTGCGGTTCTTTAGTAGAATTTTCCACCGTGCTTTAGATGTTAACCAGGGGTGTAGTCATAAAAATAACATAAGATATATGCTCTAAGCAGAGGGATATTCTAGAATGTGTATACTATAAGCTTTCTTGAAAAACAGAGGGTATATGGTGTTCTATTTAAAAAGTCCAGAAGGTGTACGGAGTATAGCCTGTACTACATCTCTGATGTTAACTGCACTGCTCACTCTGCACTATACTACAAATCAATTTTCTGTGCAATTATACACTTAGGGTATGCTTGGTGGCAGTGCATGAATGTGATACCTGCAGGAACTAGATATCTGGCATTATGTCGCCTTCCTTTACATTTATGTCTAATTAAGCTGCATCTTTACTGGTACGTCTTTACACTATACATTTTTATAGTAACTGCGACTGATTTGTTTTCACGGAAAAAGCGCAAATATGATTTTTTCAAAGTTGGCATTGAAGTGAGTTGTAGCCAAGAAGGGATCCCTTATCCTTCCTCATGCTCAGTAATTAACAGAAGCACTTGTCCATTACTTTTTAATGTTCAATTAAAATCATATTCTGCTTTTGCACTGCTCCTTGGAGCATTTTTCACTAGTCCTTCTATTTTTCCATATTCCACTGGGATACTGCACAACTTGTTTTGTATTTTATATATAGAAATAAAAAATGTTCCCGGGATAAAAAGTTTGTCTTTTGTTAAAAAAAAAAAATTAAGTTTTTATCTTTAGTAGTTTTTGAGAAAAGTGCTGTGACACAAAATTTTTGTCCGATTTTCAGAATACTCTACAGTACACCTACAGTATGCCATAAAAAAAAAAAAAAATTGTGCTATGTTGTGCTTCTTGGTCAGACGAACATTTAAAAAAAAAATCATCAAAATTGGATAAGTATTTAGTTAGTTATTGCAAAAAGAAAGAAAAATTGAAAAATCCGTGTTTTTGCGGTTTCCTATGCTTAAGCATTATCGCTCAATCATATTATTGTTGCGCGCTGCCGCGTTTACAATGATTCCAACCAATGAGAAAGCGCCATTTCACGGCCAAGTAACCGTTTTCTATACAAGCAGGGGAGTGCGTTGCAGCAAAATGCAGCAGATTTTTAACAGTGTGCATATCCTTGGAGCTATAGTTTACAGGAGTGGTACATTGTTCAAAATTTGAAACTTTTGCTTCATCGCCACTCCATCGCTTTGATAGAATATCTCTATTTTGATCGATGAGAATCCTCGATACTGCATTTAAGTAATCGTTTTCTACTTATCTACTATATCGTTTCCGTATATTTATTTTTTCAATCAGCACCAAGGTGCGCACTTTATTAGAAGATGCGCTCTATTAGAGGGCGCATTTTATTAGAATAAATACGGTATATACTTATAGTAAATACACTTTGTTAAAGTACAGGGCCCCAATATTTGACAGGTATGCCAGGCATTTTAGCCATTGATGCCATTGTGCTAAAAACAAAATATAAATAAATGAAAAAAATGGATAAAATATAAATTTGGTATGGTGCAAAAAATTGTCTAATTAGGATGAGCGAAGCGAATCCTTTACTAGGCCACTCAAATTACATTTTGTCGTACACTTTACAAAAAAACTATTCAATATTTTGACTTCAAATTAAACACAAAAAATAAATTATGATCTGTAGATTTGCACAATTTAATTTTTTTTTTTTTTTTTTTTTTTTTTTTTTTTTACAGTAAAACGTTAAAAAATTTATTATTTTAATTAATTTATTTTACATGCATTTCCAATACGGACACATTTTAGCAAATAAATAAAAAATGAAACGCGTCAGAAAAAATATATAAATCATAGAGTAAGTAATTATAGATAGAATAATGATTAATTTAATAAATAAAATGTTTTCATTATTCAGCAAAATCGTTTGCACAGATGACACTTAAACATTTAAAAAAAAAAATGTATTATAAGTTAGTTTTTTTTTTTTGTAAAGTGGCAACAAAAGAATTAACAAAACAAATAACATTAATTGTTAAATTTGTTATATAAATGAAAAATTAAAAGAATTGAAGCGTGAAGTTGTTGCCTCGATTCAAGCTCTTTATAAATGTACTAAAGCAAAGTTAGCCAATTCAGAAACGACAAATTGACTTTAATCATTTCTTACTTTATCATTTGGATCTAAAGTAATGTTACGTTCTTATTTGTGGACCGAAAAAGGTTTAGTGAACGGGACTTTAGACTTTGTTGCACGTAATAAAGAAAATCACAAGCCACCAGACCAGATATCGCGAATAATCATGGATAAATTTGAATACTACAATAATTTAACTTATAAAAATTGGTGCGTAGCAATTCCCCCAATAACTAAATTCTGGAAAAATGGAAGCATAAATTGCTCAAGGAAAGAATTTCTTCTGCAGTTAGCTTTTGCTGTTACAATTCATAAATCCCAAGGTTTAACATTAGATGAAGCAGTTGTAGATATTGAGGATATATATACACAAGTTGGCTTAAAAACGTACGTAACGTTGTCGAGAGTGAAAATCCTTCAAAATTAAGCATTCAATAGAAATTTTCCTTACGAAAAATTCTACAATATCAAAATTTCTGATACGCTAACATGTATGAAAACGAAGAAATTAGAAAAAAAAAGTTTTACAGTTAAAAATTCATAGTATCAACGAGAGCAGATTTCAAATGTTTTTCCAGAAAGTAGGATTTTGATGAAGTAACTTTCTTCAAGCTCTCTTCAATTATATTTATTCTAAAATAGCTATCAAAGATTATTTGATGTTAATTATAAAGATAGGAAACATGCATATTTCAAGCAACTTTAAAAAACACCAGTGGTTACTGGAAATTATAAAAACATCTTTAAAAGAGCTTTTAGTTGAAAATTTAAAAATATATTGTAAAAGTTTGCTTCGAAAATATTTTATTATGCCAGTCTTGCAACATAAATAAAAAATTAAAATGCGCCAAAACATAAAATAACGTTTTTGTTTAATAAAGATGCAAAAATAATATTAAAAAATATTTTTACTTTCAAATATCCGGTTTATAAAATAATGCTTCGCGAATCCAAACAAAGCATGGCTTTTGCTAGTTTAAAATTAAAAATCAAATTTAACAGCCACCAGGGCTAGACACCGTGCATAATTATTCAGTAAATGATTCATTAACACTAGAACGCCCGGAAATTCTACTCAAGTTTGAAAATATTATTTCTCACCAGAATTTTTATTCAAAATTATTTAATTGATTTATTTAACGTAAATTTGCGTGGATTAGATTTAAATTATTTCAAGAAAATTTTTCTGGTTCGAATTGAAATTTAGTTACATGATTGGAGTCGAATCGACTCCATCCGGGCGTTCTAGTGTTAAAAAATGACAAAAATCAGCATGTCAAAAATTTCAAAAAAATTCATAATTCGTTAAAAAATTAAGTTAAAAATAAGAGAAAAAAAAGCATTCTGTATTTTTTTATGCTTAATCGAATGGTGTAACTGGTTTTTCTCTCCGATGATCACAAGTACCTTAGATTAATGACTGCCATTCTTTTATTTCATCTTGTAAAAAAACTGTTTAACGTAAAGCTATGAATTTTTGCAGGATTAATTAGCATCGCAAAATCTTTAAAATAAACTTTACCGCAACATTCTATCTGCAATAGAACGTTAGATATACCCATTTATGACCAAGTTTGTAAAATACGCAATTTCAGAAAAACCGCCCAGCGAAATAACGTTTTCTCGATGACTACCCCGGGATAAAAAGTTTGTCTTTTGTTTAAAAAAAAAATTAAGTTTTTATCTTTAGTAGTTTTCGAGAAAAGTGCTGTGACACAAAATTTTTGTCCGATTTTCAGAATACTCTACAGTACGCCATAAAAAAAAAAAAAAAAAAAAAAAAAATTGTGCTATGTTGTGCTTCTTGATCAGACGAACATTTAAAAAAAATCATCAAAATTGGATAAGTATTTAGTTAGTTATTGCAAAAAGAAAAATTGAAAAATCCGTGTTTTTGCGCTTTCCTATGCTTAAGCATTACCGCTCAATCATATTATTGTTGCGCGCTGCCGCGCGCACAATGATATTTCTTCGCCAATTAATATTGTATCTTCAAGTAATAACAAATGGACAATTTGATGCAATTAAATTATTTTCGGTAAGGAGACCTTCATAATATACTACTGTACTTTTCAAAAACAATTTTGAATTATCACTATATAAAGATGATTCAGAAATAGAATTTGTATGTAAAGAAGAGCCAGGAAAATCTTCACTGATCGCCATTTTGTTAAAAAAAACAAGTAAGAAAAATCATGCGTTAAGCATAGATTATGAAGATTATTTCCAACACTTAATGAAATCTTTAACAAAACTTTGTTATTTAGGGAAATAATAGCGTATAGCCAAATATACCCAAATATGTATTCCAGTACATTAAAACAGTCCTGTATTTCATATGTCAGTTCATATAATGGGAAAATTTAGCTTAGCAAGAAAATACCCAATAGGTTGAAATTTCTTTTTCAGCAATTCATACTATTATATGGAAACATACTTGAATACTTTTGTTCAGCCCTGTAGTTTACATTGTACCTTTATTACACGCCAGCATTAGGCTAACATTTATTGTAAACTAAAACACTTTTAAAACAACTGAAATCACATTCTCATAAATCATCATTCATAGGCGTCCATGTACCGAATTCTTTGCGTGGCCCTGTATATCCCTTTATCTATATTCTGCAAACATTTCTCAGTAAATTGAATGCTGCTCAGCGTAAAAATGCATAGCTTATTTAAGAACCACGTTTAAATAATTTACGCTCATATTCAGTAACGTTGGTGAGCTCTTTTGGGTAGCCCTGTATATCAACTATAACATTTATACACACCATATAATGTATATATATTTAGCGAAATATAAACGCGAATATCATAATTAAAATGCATTTCATCCCTCCATCAGCCATCATCGGACACATATACGGTACTTCGGAAGAATATACTATTTGAAAGCTTTTGTATGGCCCTGTAAATGCTATGTACTTCATATTATGCAAGACAGTAGCGTATAATTTATATTAAGCTTCAGTGACATATATCAATTTTATTATACATGAAAAAGCTTAATATATTTAAAACATGTCAGTAGTAGGAAAATAACAGTACGGGCTCAGCCGGCGGCACTGCGGCACCGTGCCGCCGCCGCACCACGCAGCAACCGTCCCTCCGCATCCCTCCGCGCCCCGCCGCCACCACCGTGCCACCGCCGCCCTCCTGGTCCCTCCTGCGGTACCCCTGCGCCCACCGTGCATCCCCCACCACAAACGCCTCCTAGTGGAAAAAAGGAACATTCTATCCTAACAGGAGAGGTCATCGACCTTCCCTATTCAAAAATATTATCAATCACATCTCAACTCGGAATCATACTATATGATGAAGATTAAATTTATATTTGAATTTTGAACAACCATAATTTTAATGAGTATTATTAATTAAGCGAAACAATTAAAATCTCAGTTTTTAACCATTTTATTTAGATTTCTTCAACTACAAGATGAGATTATCAATTTAACACAAGAAAGTTAAACATATATTTGAATTTTGCTTGATAGACATCTTAATGAGTAGTATTAATTAAATAAAAACAATAGAAAATATCCAGTTTTATAGAAAAAGACTGATTTCTTACGATTTTTATCAACTATATGATCAATGTAACGTCTTAAAAGTTGAAAGTGAAACCTAGTTTTTCAACAGCTATAGCCTTAATCAGTATCGTTAATTAAGTAAAAAAACAATGGAAAATATCAAGTTTTATGGAAAAAGACTGATCTCTTACGATTTTTATCAACTTAAGAGAGAAAACTTAAACACACATTTCAGTTTTTCAAACGCTATAACCTTAATGAGCATTCATAATTAAGTAAAAAACAATGGAAAATATCGATTTTTATAGAAAAAGACTGATTTCTTACGATTTTTTCAACTCAAACTTCAGACTATCAATTTGATAGAAAGAAATTTAAGCATGCATTCCAGTTTTGGACAACCATTTCCTTCATGAACATTATTAATTAAGCAAAACAACAGAAAATATTAAATTTTTAACTGATTTCTTCATATTTATTTATTTTTTTTATATATATATAAAATCAGAATACACAACTTAAAATAGAAATTTAAACATATTTTTTAATTTTTGAACAGTCGTTACCTCAAAGAATTTCAATAATTGAACAATTAACAAAGGAAACTAATGATTTTTTAACGAAAAAAGACGAATTAAACGAATTTGGTTAACTTTTACTCTAAATGGAAATTTCATCATACTTTTATATACTAACTAAGTAGAATTTTAATGCATAAACGAACACATTTCAGTAAATATTCAACGCACACGCAAATATGAAAACAACACCTGCTTCTTGTGACGTCATATTGAAACCAAAAGTTATTCCTCCGAAGTCCCTCACCATACCTTTTAACCCCCATCTCCCCCAATTTTTTACCTTAGGTAGGGAAATGGACAATGCAATGACCTCTCATTCTTGTATATTTAGAAGTCTGGGAGAAAAAAAGAGACATTTTATACACTTCAATTTCATAACAGTTACCGCAATATCCCAAAATTTGAATTTTGGAAGACATAATCAGTATAATTAATTAAACAAAAAAATAAAAATATTATTTTTTAAGGTGAAAAGGTGAATTTAAGCGAATTTGATTAGTTTTACAATAGTCTTTTGAACAACAACTTGGAAATATAGATTTCTAACAGAAGAATTAAACGTATATTTTAGTTTTAACAACAAAAACTTAACAAGTATCATTAATTCAACAAAAATAAATATCAATTTTAAAGAAAAGACGAATTTGAATAATTTTACACTAGTATTTTCAAAAGCAACATAGAAATATCAATACTTATTCACATATTTCACTTATTCACTGTATTCAGTACTATATTTAATAAATATGGATACAATTTAAGAATTTTCTAATCTATAATTAAATATTAGCTGTATATTTAATGTTACCAATGTTTTCAACATTAGTTCATAATCGTGAATTTTGTATTTTAAATACCATGTATTCAGGTTCAGATTATTTTCACTTGAAATCATACAGAATTTTTTAACAGAGTTTGTTTTTGAAATCATTGAAGCAACTGTATTTAATATTTTTAACACCAATTTTCTAAGATTTTCTAACATTTTCCGATTATACATTCTTCAGAAGTACATTTCTAAATGTTACAATCACTTTACATATCGAAAAGATATCATTGAAGCAACTGTATTTAATATTTTTAATACCAATTTTCTAAGATTTTTTAACATTTTCCGGTTATACATTCCTCAAAAGTTATTACGTATTCTAAACAATAGAAAATATTAATTTTAAGAATAAAAAGACGAATTTAAACAAATTTTATTAGTTTTACACTATTTTTTCTCACCTCCAACACAGATATATCAATTTTAACAGAAGAATTAAACGTATATTTTAGTTTTTAACAACAAAAATGTAATAAGTATCATTAATTAAACAAAAATAAATATCAATTTTCAAGAAAAGACAATTTTTTACACAAATTTTCAACTTTGAAATACATTTGCTTACATATATTGTTACAGTATATTACTAAACTTAAACTTTTTAAAAAGTTTGAATGTCTTTACAAAGGGTTCATACTTATATTTTTCACGTCTTGACTGCATTCGAAATCTTACAACAAAAGTATACTTTTATTATTATTATTATTATTATTCTAGAAAACCTAAAAAATCGTTTCTTGCTGCTTTAGACACTTGACATATTAAAACTACTCTACCCATATAATTAATCAAATTAGGACATGATTCATCTTACACTTCAAAATTTCTGAATTTTTACAATACTTATTTTCATCAAACTTTATTCTTGATCCTATATATTTTAATAGCACAGAATTTTAACATCTGTTTTTATCTACTTATCAAAAAATTATTAAAACACCCAACAACATTTTCCAAATATGAATATTATCTTTACAATTTAATAATGCAAAACATACACGAATACAAAGTTTAATTTTTACAAACATTTCATATTTCAAATCAAACTATTCGAAATTTTCACAACATAAGAGCAAACATTAGACGAACTTTTTAACATTAATATTGCTTACATCTTTTCAACATAACTTTTAACTATGATAATTATCCATTTTTAGGTTGATTGTCGAAAAACTGTAACTGAAATTACATAAACTTAATGTAAAAAACCATGTTCTCACACAATTTCTTGAAATTCAACAAAGAATTGACTATTACTCCAATACTTATCTACTTCAATCTCGACTCTCGATAGTATATAGATATTGCATCATTACATACTTACAACTCTTTTCAAACGTTTATCAGAAAATCAAGTCAATCAAAGTCTAGTAGTTATTACATACCTGTTCCTCAGAAATATTACTATCATATGAAACAGTAAAGAAAATTAATAGATATTTAATATTTAATAACTTCATACGTGAAATTACTGCTGAATAAGAATACTAATAATCAAAAAAATCAACTGTTGGACAAAAAAATAGTACAGATTACCGAAAATTCAAATCATTTTTTCTACAAAAATTACAAAAATTAACAAATGAATGACAAGTTAGAGAAATAACTAAAAAAAAAAAATAATGAACATATTTACAAATTTATTAAAATCACACCTTTTTCTGGATTACAAACCACAATTTCTTGAAAAATTTAACACCGAATTTGTAAGATTTTAATCCTAGTATTACATACACTCAATAAATATTCAAAATTAACAAAAAATAATTTTTTAGTCTCATTAATAAGCAGAAATTCTATATTAAAAGAATATTTTCATAGTAGTACTTATAAAAATGAGAGTTTACAAACTGATTTTCATAATTTTATCACATTTAAACTTAATATTTTACATAAAACATTATTTAATCAAATTTTATGCTTTCTAATTCAGTATAATTCAATACTTTTTTAGTTTTTAAACCAATACCACAATATTTATTTACATCAAACTTGATTCTTCACCTTTTATATTTCCACATTACACACGTGAGATAAATACTAACTTGGATCAGGAGTTGAAGTCAATTGATTCCATTCGATTTTCATCATGTACGCATTGCTCCTACACGAAATTTCTTACTGCTATAATCATCTAATGTATTAAAACTAATCTACTCATATTTTTAATCAATTCATCAGATGTTTCATCTCGCACTTCTGAATTATCGTGCATCAAGTTGCTTAAAATATAAATACTATCTTTATAGTTTTAATGATATATAGTATACATGGTTTATCTTGAGTTAGCACTTCCATAGTATTAATCAAATTATATGTTTCATCTTGCACTTGATCTTAATGTTTTCATCTTGCATCTGAATTATCGTCCATCGAGTTTTTTAAATAATAATATATTTATAGTTTTTGATTATACATAGCATGTACAAATACAATCTTTAATTTTAACATTTCATATTTCAAATAACCTATTTCCGAAACCAAGCTATGTGAATTTTACCACAATGCTTATTATCATAGAATAATTTGTGTTTCACACTTTTCTAAAAATTATCAGATATGTACCCCTCAGAGAAATTACTATCATATGAATAAATGAAGAAAATTTAATTTATATTAAATGTACACGAAATTGATTGCAATATACATGTATTTAATAAAAATAAATAGGCGATTATTTATACATTAAACCTTTACTAAATATATATTTCTTTCATTATACAGATGTTTCAACAAGATGAATCAAAACAGCAGCAAACTTCAGAAATTAATGACCCGAATGATTCATCCCTAACACAAGTAGCGTTAACGAATAACACATATGTGAGTACTTATATGAGAAATACTAGAATTCGTATATGAAACGTAATTAGAGTAAATACAAAATGATTTGTCTTACTACCTACACTTTAACAAGTGCTTTTTACCTATATTATTGAAGAGAATCCTAACTGTGTCCATTTATTTCTACTACAGATGTGCTCTATTTGCTACAAACACTTCTTAAGTAAATGGAATTTAACAGAACATACAAAAATCTATACAGGTGAAAAACCTTACACTTGGAAAGATTACCATAAATGCTGTTTTCAAGGAGACGTGAATCAAAAATACACACATCATCATATAAAGCATCATCAGATATATGTAAACTTAGCGAAGATATTCAAAAATTAGTCAGACTTTTGAAGAATTTAGAAATAAAGGAAGATATTTAGGCTATTTATCCATCATATTTTCACAACATTTACCACAATATCTCAAACTTAAAATTTGGACGACATACACACTGCTGAAAAGTAATTTTGTGATTCTTCTAACCAGTATGAATGTATAGATGTTATTTTGCAGTGTATTCTTTAAATGCTCACATTAAATATTCTTTTATATGCATATATCGTTGTGTTTATTTTTCTAATACCCATTATATTAATGAAATACATAACATTTTAAGTGAAATAACACTCTCACAACTTAAAAAATGCATAAGAACATACAAAAATAAACAGATGTATGAAAAAATATGCAAGTTTACAAAATATTTTCATTGTTTTCTAGAAATATTAACAAAAAATATTTACAATATGAAAAAATTGTAAAAGTGAAAAGAAAAAACATAAATGTAAAAACAAAAACCACAAAGTGAAAAACTCATAACAAAGTTTTTGAAAAAAAATATTTACAACAAAATTTTTTTTACAAAAACCAAAACTTCCAAAAATATTTTTTTCAAAAAATTTTTTTTTCAAAAACATTTTTTACAAAAAAATTTTTTTTCAAAATAAGTTTTTACAAAAGTAAAAAAAAGAAAATCACAACGTTAAAAAAATGAAAAATTTTTGTTAAAAAAAGTGTAAAAAAATTGCAAAAAAATGTTACAAAAATTTCAAAAAAAGTTATGAAAAAAGTCTCAAAAATTTCGTTGGTTTTAATGCAGTATGCAATGGCGAAACCATTGCATTTGCTATTAAAAACAACAAAATTTTTGAGACTTTTTTCATAACTTTTTTTGAAATTTTTGCAACATTTTTTTGCAATTTTTTTACACTTTTTTTAACAAAAATTTTTCATTTTTTTAACGTTGTGATTTTCTTTTTTTTACTTTTGTAAAAACTTATTTTGAAAAAAAATTTTTTTGTAAAAAATGTTTTTGAAAAAAAAAATTTTTGAAAAAAATATTTTTGGAAGTTTTGGTTTTTGTAAAAAAAATTTTGTTGTAAATATTTTTTTTCAAAAACTTTGTTATGAGTTTTTCACTTTGTGGTTTTTGTTTTTACATTTATGTTTTTTCTTTTCACTTTTACAATTTTTTCATATTGTAAATATTTTTTGTTAATATTTCTAGAAAACAATGAAAATATTTTGTAAACTTGCATATTTTTTCATACATCTGTTTATTTTTGTATGTTCTTATGCATTTTTTAAGTTGTGAGAGTGTTATTTCACTTAAAATGTTATGTATTTCATTAATATAATGGGTATTAGAAAAATAAACACAACGATATATGCATATAAAAGAATATTTAATGTGAGCATTTAAAGAATACACTGCAAAATAACATCTATACATTCATACTGGTTAGAAGAATCACAAAATTACTTTTCAGCAGTGTGTATGTCTTCCAAATTTTAAGTTTGAGATATTGTGGTAAATGTTGTGAAAATATGATGGATAAATAGCCTAAATATCTTCCTTTATTTCTAAATTCTTCAAAAGTCTGACTAATTTTTGAATATCTTCGCTAAGTTTACATATATCTGATGATGCTTTATATGATGATGTGTGTATTTTTGATTCACGTCTCCTTGAAAACAGCATTTATGGTAATCTTTCCAAGTGTAAGGTTTTTCACCTGTATAGATTTTTGTATGTTCTGTTAAATTCCATTTACTTAAGAAGTGTTTGTAGCAAATAGAGCACATCTGTAGTAGAAATAAATGGACACAGTTAGGATTCTCTTCAATAATATAGGTAAAAAGCACTTGTTAAAGTGTAGGTAGTAAGACAAATCATTTTGTATTTACTCTAATTACGTTTCATATACGAATTCTAGTATTTCTCATATAAGTACTCACATATGTGTTATTCGTTAACGCTACTTGTGTTAGGGATGAATCATTCGGGTCATTAATTTCTGAAGTTTGCTGCTGTTTTGATTCATCTTGTTGAAACATCTGTATAATGAAAGAAATATATATTTAGTAAAGGTTTAATGTATAAATAATCGCCTATTTATTTTTATTAAATACATGTATATTGCAATCAATTTCGTGTACATTTAATATAAATTAAATTTTCTTCATTTATTCATATGATAGTAATTTCTCTGAGGGGTACATATCTGATAATTTTTAGAAAAGTGTGAAACACAAATTATTCTATGATAATAAGCATTGTGGTAAAATTCACATAGCTTGGTTTCGGAAATAGGTTATTTGAAATATGAAATGTTAAAATTAAAGATTGTATTTGTACATGCTATGTATAATCAAAAACTATAAATATATTATTATTTAAAAAACTCGATGGACGATAATTCAGATGCAAGATGAAAACATTAAGATCAAGTGCAAGATGAAACATATAATTTGATTAATACTATGGAAGTGCTAACTCAAGATAAACCATGTATACTATATATCATTAAAACTATAAAGATAGTATTTATATTTTAAGCAACTTGATGCACGATAATTCAGAAGTGCGAGATGAAACATCTGATGAATTGATTAAAAATATGAGTAGATTAGTTTTAATACATTAGATGATTATAGCAGTAAGAAATTTCGTGTAGGAGCAATGCGTACATGATGAAAATCGAATGGAATCAATTGACTTCAACTCCTGATCCAAGTTAGTATTTATCTCACGTGTGTAATGTGGAAATATAAAAGGTGAAGAATCAAGTTTGATGTAAATAAATATTGTGGTATTGGTTTAAAAACTAAAAAAGTATTGAATTTTACTGAATTAGAAAGCATAAAATTTGATTAAATAATGTTTTATGTAAAATATTAAGTTTAAATGTGATAAAATTATGAAAATCAGTTTGTAAACTCTCATTTTTATAAGTACTACTATGAAAATATTCTTTTAATATAGAATTTCTGCTTATTAATGAGACTAAAAAATTATTTTTTGTTAATTTTGAATATTTATTGAGTGTATGTAATACTAGGATTAAAATCTTACAAATTCGGTGTTAAATTTTTCAAGAAATTGTGGTTTGTAATCCAGAAAAAGGTGTGATTTTAATAAATTTGTAAATATGTTCATTATTTTTTTTTTTTTTTTAGTTATTTCTCTAACTTGTCATTCATTTGTTAATTTTTGTAATTTTTGTAGAAAAAATGATTTGAATTTTCGGTAATCTGTACTATTTTTTTGTCCAACAGTTGATTTTTTTGATTATTAGTATTCTTATTCAGCAGTAATTTCACGTATGAAGTTATTAAATATTAAATATCTATTAATTTTCTTTACTGTTTCATATGATAGTAATATTTCTGAGGAACAGGTATGTAATAACTACTAGACTTTGATTGACTTGATTTTCTGATAAACGTTTGAAAAGAGTTGTAAGTATGTAATGATGCAATATCTATATACTATCGAGAGTCGAGATTGAAGTAGATAAGTATTGGAGTAATAGTCAATTCTTTGTTGAATTTCAAGAAATTGTGTGAGAACATGGTTTTTTACATTAAGTTTATGTAATTTCAGTTACAGTTTTTCGACAATCAACCTAAAAATGGATAATTATCATAGTTAAAAGTTATGTTGAAAAGATGTAAGCAATATTAATGTTAAAAAGTTCGTCTAATGTTTGCTCTTATGTTGTGAAAATTTCGAATAGTTTGATTTGAAATATGAAATGTTTGTAAAAATTAAACTTTGTATTCGTGTATGTTTTGCATTATTAAATTGTAAAGATAATATTCATATTTGGAAAATGTTGTTGGGTGTTTTAATAATTTTTTGATAAGTAGATAAAAACAGATGTTAAAATTCTGTGCTATTAAAATATATAGGATCAAGAATAAAGTTTGATGAAAATAAGTAATAATAAGTAACTTCTAAATATACAAGAATGAGAGGTCATTGCATTGTCCATTTCCCTACCTAAGGTAAAAAATTGGGGGAGATGGGGGTTAAAAGGTATGGTGAGGGACTTCGGAGGAATAACTTTTGGTTTCAATATGACGTCACAAGAAGCAGGTGTTGTTTTCATATTTGCGTGTGCGTTGAATATTTACTGAAATGTGTTCGTTTATGCATTAAAATTCTACTTAGTTAGTATATAAAAGTATGATGAAATTTCCATTTAGAGTAAAAGTTAACCAAATTCGTTTAATTCGTCTTTTTTCGTTAAAAAATCATTAGTTTCCTTTGTTAATTGTTCAATTATTGAAATTCTTTGAGGTAACGACTGTTCAAAAATTAAAAAATATGTTTAAATTTCTATTTTAAGTTGTGTATTCTGATTTTATATATATATATAAAAAAATAAATAAATATGAAGAAATCAGTTAAAAATTTAATATTTTCTGTTGTTTTGCTTAATTAATAATGTTCATGAAGGAAATGGTTGTCCAAAACTGGAATGCATGCTTAAATTTCTTTCTATCAAATTGATAGTCTGAAGTTTGAGTTGAAAAAATCGTAAGAAATCAGTCTTTTTCTATAAAACTTGATATTTCCCATTGTTTTTTACTTAATTAACGATACTCATTAAGATTATAACTGTTGAAAAACTAGAATGCATGTTTAACTTTCAACTTGTAAGTCGATACACTGATGTTGCAGTTGATAAAAATCGTAAGAAATCAGTCTTTTTCTATAAAAATCGATATTTTCCATTGTTTTTTACTTAATTATGAATGCTCATTAAGGTTATAGCGTTTGAAAAACTGAAATGTGTGTTTAAGTTTTCTCTCTTAAGTTGATAAAAATCGTAAGAGATCAGTCTTTTTCCATAAAACTTGATATTTTCCATTGTTTTTTTACTTAATTAACGATACTGATTAAGGCTATAGCTGTTGAAAAACTAGGATACATGTTTCACTTTCAACTTTTAAGACGTTACATTGATCATATAGTTGATAAAAATCGTAAGAAATCAGTCTTTTTCTATAAAACTGGATATTTTCTATTGTTTTTATTTAATTAATACTACTCATTAAGATGTCTATCAAGCAAAATTCAAATATATGTTTAACTTTCTTGTGTTAAATTGATAATCTCATCTTGTAGTTGAAGAAATCTAAATAAAATGGTTAAAAACTGAGATTTTAATTGTTTCGCTTAATTAATAATACTCATTAAAATTATGGTTGTTCAAAATTCAAATATAAATTTAATCTTCATCATATAGTATGATTCCGAGTTGAGATGTGATTGATAATATTTTTGAATAGGGAAGGTCGATGACCTCTCCTGTTAGAATAGAATGTTCCTTTTTTCCACTAGGAGGCGTTTGTGGTGGGGGATGCACGGTGGGCGCAGGGGTACCGCAGGAGGGACCAGGAGGGCGGCGGTGGCACGGTGGTGGCGGCGGGGCGTGGAGGGATGCGGAGGGACGGTTGCTGCGTGGTGCGGCGGCGGCACGGTGCCGCAGTGCCGCCGGCTGAGCCCGTACTGTTATTTTCCTACTACTCATGTCACACACAATTCCCCCTTTTACCATTATCTAATGGAATTCTTTTGTGTGGCCCTGTAAATGAATAATAGCTACATTTTCACCTTATATTTTATAGAATGCATATTTTAATATGTTTGACAGGGCATAACTTTAAAATTCCTTTGAAACGATTTTTCCCCATAGGCCGTAATGTAATAAAAAACTTTTGATTCGCCCTGTAGATAAACTAATCATGGTAGAAACTTCATTTTCGATAGGACTTGTGCTAGGGTAAACGTCAATAACGTCCTAAAATTTCATGGCAATCCGAGTATATTAACGATTTTTCCCCATAGGCCGTAATGTAATGGGAAACTTTTGATTCTCTCTGTAGATAAAATAATCATGGTAGATACTTCATTTTCAATAGGGTTCGTGCTTGGGTAAACCTCAATAACCTATAAAAATTTCATAGCAATCCGAGTATATTTACGGGAGTTAGAGCGCGGACAGACGGCCATCCGGCCAGACGGACAGACGGCCAGACAAACCGAATACATAAGCACTTTTCAACTTTGTTGGAAAGTGCTAAAAAACTAGTCGTTGGGGGCCACCGTAATACTTACCCATCATTAATATGCATATGAAAATAAAACATGTGAAAACTATTTATACAATGCATTGCAATTCCAAAACAAAATTTAAATATTGTTAATATGCATAGTAATGCTCTATTAAAATTGCTGATGAACCAATTTCGACAAATTATATGAAACGCCAAACTACTCAAATAGTACCGAACTGCGTAAAGGAAACATCATTATAACTATAAACATAATAATTCTATTAACTAACAATGTACTGCGTCGGATTAAGAGCCCACAATAGTCACAGAAAAAGTACACAAAAAGACCCGGATGACCATGTAAAGTCTATGGGAGCGTTCTTTTCTAATATCTCGCTCAAATTTTAATATTTTTGCATGATTTTTTTGCACAGGATAACAGAGGGCAATCCACAACCGGGCTAGTTTTTACTTTAGTACAGACATCCGTTCAAAGTAAAGATACATAAAAAAATAAAGTTAATTTTTTTTTCTCAGTAACTACTAAGTGTTGCGCGCTACGGCTTGGTCATAACAGTTCTCTTATTGAATACTTACCGTATTTACTCGTGTATAGGGCGCACGCGTGTATAAGGCGCATCCCTACTTTACAAGTAAAAATGCCGATTTCTTAAAATCTCGTATATAAGACGCACCATAAATTTGATACGCTAATGAAGAATGACCAAATGAATTTCAGTAAAAAAAAATCAAAACAAGCGTTACACCAGACCAGAAAATAAGACGAAAATGCATTTTTAGATTTCGGGTTGTAAGAGAATGACGGGAAATAGGAATGAGTGACGATAAAGAGAATTGCTAATTAGTGTTTAGATAATGTCATTAGCTCTGTTGTATAAAAAACTTCAAGGAATGAAATAAATATGCAGTAATACTTCAATTAAGTAACGTTTTCCGAGTTTTAATATCTTCTTTGAATAATTTCTTGTTTCATATGCATATCGTTCGACTGCATCCAACAGTAAAAAATTATTCCGTGTATAAGGCGCACCTAGGAGTTTTGCCCTAATTTTTGGGAAAAAAGTGCGCCTTATACACGAGTAAATACGGTATTTTACACAAAAAAACTTACTTTGATTCGGATACCCCACACCCTAGCTGTCTCCTTGTCAGTTTTCTTAGTAGCCACTTTTTAGAAGATAGCGGCCACTATAATGTTTCGAATTTTCTTGACAATTAGTAAACTATAATCGTTGTAGTCATATTTTTCTGTACAAAATAAATAAATAAATAAAGTGTTTTTGGATTTTATTTAATAAGTAAATCTTATACTATAATGCGAGCAAAAATTGTGTGTGTGTGTGTGTGTGTGGGTAAATTTTATCTCAAAAACGGCTCTAACGATTTTCGTAAAAATTTGGATTTCACCATTTTCGGGCACGAGAAGACCATTGGGTTAGGTCACATGTTCGAGAAAATTCGATTATTGGGTCATTTTGGGTCATAATGGGTCAGGATCAAGCTATTTATATCTAGGAACGGCTGCATCGATTTTAAGGAAATTTTGTATCCAATCGTTTTTCGGCACGAGAAAACAATTGAGTGGGTCACATGTTCGAAAAATTTTGATTAGTGGGTCATTTTTGGGTCATTACGGGTCAAGCCATTTTTATCTAAAAAACGGCTCTAACGATTTCGACCAGATTTTATATTGTATCGCTTTGGATTACAAGAAGACCATTGGGTTAGGTAACATGTTAGAGAAAATTCGGTTAGTGGGTCATTTTTGGGGTCATTGTGGGTCATGCTATTTTTATCTAGAGATTTTCTCACGCAATTTTGATTAAAAATTGCATTCTATGGTTTTCGGGCACAAGAAAAACATTGGGCTAGGTTACATGTTCGAGAAAAAATTTTAATGGGTCATATTGGGTCATTAAGTGTCTGGGTCAAGCTATTTATATTTAAAGAACGGCGTGATCGATTATAACGAAATTTTGTATGTAACAGTTTTTTGACACGAGAAAATTAATGGGCTATCTCACATGTTTGAGAGATTTCGATTATAAGAGTCATTTATGGGTCATGATGGGTCATAACGGGTTATGTCAAGCTATATCTAAAGAACATGTGGATCAGTTTTAACGAAATTTTGTATACAACATTTTTTGGCACGAGAAAATCATTGGGCTAGGTCACATGATCGAGAAATTTCGATTAAGAGCCCACAATAGTCACAGACAAATTACTCAAAAAGACCCGGATGACCATGTAAAGTCTATGGGAGCGTTCTTTTCTAATATCTCGCTCAAATTTTAATATTTTTGCATGATTTTTTTGCACAAGATAGCTGAGGGCAATCCACAACCGGGCTAGTTTTTACTTTTTCAATTTTTGTTTCAGATTTTCTTTAAAAAATTACTTTAACTTTCGAAACCGGTTTAAACCGGTTCTGAAACTGAAACTATCATAATATAAAAAATATATAACCAAAATCGAAAAAGTGAAAACTAGCCCGGTTGTGGATCGTCCTGATCTATTTTATGCAAAAAAAAATCATGTCAAAATATTAAAATTTGAACGAGATATTAGAAAAGAACGCTCCCATAGACTTTACATGGTCATCCGGGTCTTTTTCTGTACTTTTCCTGTGACTATTGTGGGCTCTTAATGGGTCATAAAGTGTCTGGGTCAAGTTATTTATATTTAAAGAACGGCAGGATCGAGTTTAACGAAATTTTGAGTGTAACAATATTTATACACAAGAAAATTTATGGGCTAAGTCACATGTTCGAGAGATTTCGATTATAAGGGTCATTTGTGGGTCATGATGGGTCATGGTCAAGCTATATCTAAAGAACGGGTGAATCGATTTTAAGGAAATTTTGTATACAGCATATTTTTGGCACGAGAAAATCATTAGGCTATGTCACATGTTCGAGAATTTTCGATCAGTGGGTCACTTTTGGGTTATTCTAATTTTATCTAGACAATGTCTCGCGCAAATTTGACAAAGTTTTATATTCTATCGTTTTCGGACACAAGAAAATCATTGGGTTAGGTCAGATGTTTGAGAAAACTCGATTAATGAGTCATTTTGGGTCATAATGCATCAAGGTCAAACTATTTATACCTAAAAATTGGTTCAATCGATTTTATCTAAATTTTGTATTTAACTTTTTCGGCACGCAAAAATTAATGAACTAAGTCACATTTTCGAGAGATTTCGATATAAGGGTCATTTGTGGGTCGTGCTAATTTTATCTAGAAAATTGTTAACACCATTTTGAGTATATTTTCTATTATATCGTTTTCGGGCAAAAGAAAACCATTGAGATAGGACACATGCACGTAACAATTCAATTAGTGGGTCGTTTTAGGTGTTAATGGGTTCGGTCATTCTAATTATATATAACAACGACTCAGTCAATTTTACCAAAATTTTGCAACGGAACGTCTTTTGTCATGCGAAGACTATCGAGCGGAGTTGCATATTAAACAAAATTATATTAGTGGGTCATATCGCTTCTATGCTGAATGCTGTCAAGCTAATTTTACTTAAGAAATGGCTTAAACGATTTTGATTCATTTTGTATTCTACTGTTTTTGATTACCTGAAGACCATTGAGCTAAGTCACATGTTTGATCACATGTGATTAGTGGATCATTTGGGTAATAAGGGTCAGGATCACGAGACTATGGCAAAAGCCAATAAGTTGGCGATATTTGACAAAATACTGGCGAAATTTGGCCGAAAAATCGACTATTAAGGTTACGAAACCAAAACACATATTTGGCGCCAAATGAAAGAATCTGTCCAAATTTGGTTATATCTGGCAAAAAACATTGTCTTTCGGAATGTGAAGAAATTTCTTACACATTCTTAATAGTCTTCGAGATGCATAGCTAAACTAATCAGAGTCGAGCTAAAAAGTGATTTGGATTGATGTCCTTTCGTTGTAAATTTTAAAATAAAGTAAAATTTATGAACATGTGCATACAAACATAGTTTTCTCATTGATTGTTTTTGTAAATAATGCTATTATTAATAACATGTTTTACAGTAATAATACTATATCGAGTTGAACACAAAGTTAATTTTGACCGAGCTGAGCTCGGTCACTCCTGCTAGTATAATATTAATACACTACACATTTAAGTGAAATTTAGGCTGGTTGTCTGAGCGAAGCGAAGTCTTATACTCAGAGTACGTAACGATATTAAAAGTCAAAAAAATTCTTTCGTCAAGCAAATCTCAAAAAGTACTTGTCGGATTTTGATTCTATTTGTACCATTAGATACCTATGGAGGTAATCCCATGAATCACCTACGAAAAATTAGTTCCAAATAGTTTAAAAGTTATATTAAAAAAAACTGATAAAAAAGCACAATTTATTTGCATACGTCACAGAAATTTGATGTGCATCATTTTTCACCGGCTGGATATTTTTGTAGAGAACCGAATCAGAGTGTATGGAGTAAATAGTAATTGTTTGAGCGAAGAGAAGGCTAATACACATAGCACGCAATTATATTAAAAGTTAAGCATAATTCTTTCTGCAAGCAAATCTGAAAAAATACTAGTCCGGGAGCCGACGGTCGATTTTCCTATTTCCAGTACAAGGACCGGACATACATCAAAATGTAGGTTTCAATGTGCACATTAAGAATATCACTGACTGCCAGGTCCTATGCTGCCGGAACCCAAGGCAGCCGCACTTTTATGACGTCAATTTTGAATGTTTACCTATGTATCGAGTACAAGGACCGGACATATATCAAAATGTAGGTCTCGATGTGCACATTAAGAATATCACTGGCTGACACATACATCAAAATGTAGATTTCAATGTGCACATTAAGAATATCACTCGCTGCCAGGTCCTATCCCGTCGGAACCCGATGGCAGCCGCACTTTTATGACGTCAATTTTGAGTGTTTGCCTATGTATCGAGTACAAGGACCGGACATACATCAAAATGTAGGTTTCAATGTGCACATTAAGAATATCACTGGTTGCCACATACATCAAGTTGTAGATTTCAATGTGCACATTAAGAATATCACTGGCTGCCACGTCCTATCCTACCGGAACCCGGTGGCAGCCGCACCTTTTTGACGTCAATTTTGAGTGTTTGCCTATGTATCGAGTACAAGGACCGGACATACATCAAAATGTAGGTCTCAGTGTGCACATTAAGAACATCACTGGCTGCCAGGTCCTATCTTGCCGGAACCCGGTGGCATCCGCACTTTTATGACGTCAATTTTGAGTGTTTACCTATGTATCGAGTACAAGGACCGGACATACATTGAAATGTAGATTTCCATGTGCACATTAAGAATATCACTGGCTGCCACATACATCAAAATGTAGGTTTCAATGTGCATATTAATAATATCACTGTCTGCCAGGTCCGATACATAGGTAAACACTCAAAATTGACAAAAAAATGAGTCTGCCACCTGGTTCCCGCAGAACTGGACATGGCAGACCATGATATTATTAATGTGCACTTTGAGACCTACATTTTGATGTATGTCCGGTCTTTGTACTCGATACATAGGCAAACACTCAAAATTGACGTCATAAAAGTCCGGCTGCCACCGGGTTCCGGCAGAGGATAGGACCTGGCAGCCAGTGATATTCTTAATATGCACATTGAAATCTACATTTTGATGTATGTGGCAGCCAGTGATATTCCTAATGTGCACATTGAAACCTACATTTTGATGTATGGTCGGTCCTTGTACTCGATACATAGGCAGACACTCAAAATTGACGTCATAAAAGTGCGGCTGCCACCGGGTTCCGGCAGGATAGCACCTGGCAGCGAGTGATATTCTTTATGTGCACATTGAAATCTATATTTTGATGCATGTGTCAGCCAGTGATATTCTTAATGTGCACATTGAGACCTACATTTTGATGTATGTCCGGTCCTTGTACTGAATACATAGGCAAACACTCAAAATTGACGTCATAAAAGTGCGGCTGCCACCGGGTTCCGGCAGGATAGCACCTGGCAGCGAGTGATATTCTTTATGTGCACATTGAAACCGACATTTTGATGCATGTCCGGTCCTTGTACTCGATACATAGGATCGACGGTCGGCTCCCGGACTAATATGACGGATTTTGAATTTGATTGTACTAGAAGGTACCTAGGAGTGTTACCTACTGAATGTACCTACTCTCGAAAATTTGTTCCAAATAGTTTAAAAATTATATTAAAATCTGATAAAAAAGTACGATTCATTTGTATACGTCTCAGATATTTGATGTACGGCACGTTTCACTGGCTGAATGTTTTTGTTACATTCCAGAATTGGAGCACATGGAACAAAGAAAATACGCAAGCAATTTTTATTTAAATACAATAAAACATATTTAAATTTAAGAAACAAATTGGAAAAGAAATCTGTTTTAATATTATTATTATATTATTTATTTAAAAGAAAAAAGCCAGAATACTTAGTGACTTAGTATTCGGGGTTTTGTGATAATTTTTATAACAACATTTTGTAATCGCTTCTTTTGCTTGGCATCTTATATATTTCAAGCGTGCAAATAAGGCAAAAATTCTTTCGTGTTTAAATAAAATACGAGTTTGACATGAGTGCTTTAGATATTACTTTTAATCATAGATTATATTCTGTTATTTTGTTTACATAGATTACTTAATATTGTTTCTCACTAAGCAACCTGTGTTCACCGGCGATAATTACTCTATTGCACGCATTTTATTATGGCTACATTTTATGAAAACATATACATGACGTAGATGTCACACATGCACCAAGTTGATGCGATTGCAACAAAATGGCGATTTCATGTCTCACATGGTAACCCGTTTATTTCGTTCCATCACTTTATTTAAAAAATAAACAATGGTAGAAGCAATAAATATACAGTTATAAATAATAAAAATAATAATAAATAGAAAAAAATATATAAACAAGTTGAATGTAGATTCTGCCATTGCAGAATTCAGTTTCGCCTCCAATTAGAAAAAAAAAAAAAAAAAAAAAAAAAAAAAAAAATCGGTAGAGGTGTTTTAGAAGGGCAACCCCGTTTAGATTGCAATGAACTAACTTCATTTTTCTTGTGTTTATCAATATAATAGAAAACAGAACGGCGTAAAATACCCAATTGAATAGCAATTTCTGTCTGAGACATTGGAATTGCGGAATAATAAAGAGATACAATTTGACGTGCTACTTCTTCATTGACTAGCTTCATCAAAAACGGATTTTTTCTTTAGTTTAAACGCTTTTTTATTGACTCTGAGAAAAAGGAAATGCATTTTAACAATAAAACGAGTGGAATGACGAATGAAATGTTTAAAAGACCCAATCGATTTGGTTTAAAAAAAAAACAAAAAAATTGTAATTTAAGAAATTACCCCAACCATTTGAAAAATGTTTCACTCGATACATTCATCTATCATTTTAAGCTAAATACCAGTTGTTTTATTGTGTATTATCCGTGCCACTGCTATAAATGACTTTATACATGCTGCAATTTGAAGGTACGGTTCGTTTAAGTTATATCACTCTATTGTCGCCAAGCATAAAAGTTGGCGACGAAAGAAACATTTCAAACTATTTAACATTGTTGGTGCAAAAGTAATCATTATTAAAATACAGCTTTGGCATATACTGTTATACTTGTAAGACTTTGGCATATATTGTTTGATTTTACAGAGCAGAATTTTGGTGATGGAGGTTTTAAACCAAAATCGATCGCAGCACATGCATCTGTGAATGGGTCCATCAGACATCGAATCAAAAAAGTTTTTTCCCAGTTTTTCCCAAGCCGATTGCTTTTTAGTTTTCTTTTTAGGTGGTGGAAAATCAAGAGTAATAGCTATAACATTTTCCGGCTTGTTAGAATCACTATTGGCACTCAAATTTTCCTGGTTAGAACCGACCGATAGTAAAACGCCATGGCTAGTGGATTGGTCGCCCTGGCGACATGATGTTTTACAATTAATCGGTTCGGCATTAAATTGCTTCCTTTTTCGTGATCGCCTTTCAACACGTAATTGGTTTTCAGCGGCTCAATAATCTTTTGATTTTATCATTTTCTGCATTGAAAGACGTTTTTGCGCCAAACCAAATACAGTATTACTCAGTTATCCCGTCGACCAATTTCGCCAAATGATACGAATCGCCAAACTAATAAGCAACTTATACATGTTGACTGTGTTTAATATCATTGAATGCGATATTCACGTTCATTCATTTCTTTGGCTTCGGCTTTTTCCGTATCTGTTAATTTCCGTCTACCCATTTTTAAATTTGTTAGTTTTCTCCTTTATTACAATGATTTTAACCATTTTAATTTACTATTCAAATAAAAATTCTTCTAAAAGTAAAGAATTTAATTTAAATTCAAATAAAAACTCTTCTAAAAGTAAAGAAATTAATTTAAATTCAAAAGTGACCACATCATTCAAAAGTGGTAACATCATTCAAAAGTGGTAACATCATCGGGTCCATTCTCCCGAAAACAACAACCATTTTTCAAATGGTTAAAAAAAGCAAAAGTAATTACATTATTGAATCAATATATAATAAATATATTTACAAACTAAATGTCAATTTTGCCATTTACAATTTTGCATGCAAATATTCGCATATCTTCAGTTAAAACTGTAATATGAGTGCCGGCGAAATCCAGAAATTTTATTTTTATATGCCCTCACAGAAAAATAGTTTTATTAAAAAGAAAAAAAAAACTAATTTCATTTTTACTGTGACATTATTTTCCCTAACTGAAATCATCTGAAAGTAAAATCTCAATCTCAGTATCCATAATGAAAAGAAATATTCAAATGTAATATCGAGTACTACCAGGTTATCCCGTCGACCAAAAAATTATCGCCAAACTATAAGATTAAATGCCAATAATGGATGATCGTGAATGTCACATTCAAAGACATTAAATACGATTCATGTGTTTAAAATGTCATTAAGTAATTTTTTTTTCGACTTTTTATTAATATTTTTATTAATATTCTACTAATTATTTGTTTTTTCGCTATTTAAAATAAAAATTATGTCAATATGTATAATTTGGCTATTAGTTTGGCGATTTGTAGAATTTGGCGAAATTGGTCGACGGGATAACAGAGTAGTACCTAATATCGTTATAAGTAAAAATGCGATGTTTTAAATAATGACGTCATTTTCTCTTCAAATGTTTTTTAAAAGTTACTGTTATTAGTAATATGAAAAAGGCATCCGTAATAATATTGTAACTCCCATGTATCTGGTTGCTGAATAACATCATTTTCCTCATTTGAAATTTTTCTTATTTTGCTTTAGACATTAATTTTTATCATAAATTATTTTCTGTTATTTACATTATTAATATTATTTCTCAGTAAATATATTCTTTTACCTCAATTAGTGCATAATTATACGCAATCATTTTGGAAAATAAATTTTTATTATCGAGAAAAAAGCTTAACCTGTTGCCACTGTTTTGAAGAAATGTCATGAAAAAGCTTTTAAAATTAAAAATAAAATATAAAAATGGAAATAAATTAAAAATAACTAAAATGGGCACAACTACAAATAAATAGCTTTCATTTAAAAAAATAATTATCAAAATCGATTGAGTAGAAAATTCAGGGTTGATGACACGACATTTTTTAGCTTGTCTGAAAGAAATAGCATCGGAGCTAATATGGCTAATATGCTAATAATAGCTAATATGGCAAAAAATCGTATTAGAGAAATATTCATAAACTTTCACCGAAACAAATTTTCTACCAATTTACGGGAGAAGAAATCGCGCCACGTAGTGCATATATGACATCCGTGCTATATTTATACGTAAAAATAAGTATAAACGTTCATCAAGTTTATTTATGTTACTGTTCATATCTATTTGCAACAAATATCACTTTCTGAAGTCTCCACAGGACGAAGGTTTATAAAAACGCCAAGGTAACGGTAATATCGGAAAAGTACCATGAAATTAAAGTTGGTATATCATAAACGGATCGGGTTTGGGGCAAATTTGGCGAAAATCATTTTTGACTATGAGTTACAAATATATTTTTCAATTATTTTGTATTATTTTAAAAATAAAATAATAATAATTAAAAACACAAATAATTAATAAAGAAAGACAAATTATTTATATAATTTTATAAAAAAAATTAAAAAATTTATTAATAAATAAACAATAATTGCCGGGTTACCAGGCCATGCAAAATAACGATATTTTGGCGCCAATCATGAAAGCAGCGCCGTGCAAAAGGGGGGGGGGGGAGCGAAGGGGGCAATCGACCTGGTCGCGGAAATTTAAGGGGAGCCAAATTTGTACTACCAACGTCATTTTTGGTCTGTTACAAGAAAATGTTATGTGGGAGGGTGCCAAATTGAAACAGTTTCTTGGCGCAGTTTTTTCTTCGCACGCCCATGTGCGAAAAAGTTCTATATTCTTTTCTAGCATTTTGACGAGCATTTTAAATTATTTATTTGGCATTAAATGAATCGATGTGATTTCAATATTCAACTTTGGGTTTGAATTTTTAATACTTTCCAACAAAGTTGAAACTTGTTTATGCATTTGATTTCTCTGTCCGTCTGTCCTCGCTCTAATGCCCGTAAATATACGCTTATTTTAATGCAATTGGTAAACCTTCTTAACGTCCCCTCAGCATGTTTTATATTGTATATGATGCATGTTAGATTAAAATTCCTTTAGAGGAGCACCCTAAGGAATTTGATTACATTATGGTCTATGGGAAGAAATGTTTACAGAGTATTTTAATGACATTACCCTATTGAGATGGATTGAATCTGATATAAATCACTGAGTTTCACAAAGATTACGTTAGAACAGGATATTCATAGCATTTTTAATCCATTTATCGGGACACACAAAAGAAATCAGCTACAATGCTGTCTTTTAGTAACAATTGCTGAGATGAGTTTTCAATTTTCGCATGTACTTTTAAATTTAACTATTTTTAGGTACGTTCGTAATTATATAAATACGTAGCATCTACAGTCGTCGACTGATCCGTCCGTCTGTCTGTCTTCTTATCCGTCAGTATGTCCACATACAACAGCACAAAAACTACCCAACCGAATCGTTTGGCCGCCGGCGCCGAATTTTGTTGAGTCATTTAAAAGTATTCCGTTACATTATGGCTAATGGGTTGAAATAATTCCAAGTGCTTTTTAATTATAACACCCGTAGAAACATAAAGAAATCGATATGCATTTATGAAGGGCACTAGAATGTAAATTTTGTAGAATATGCCACAGAAAGAATACTTATTATTCATTTAGAGGGTACCATAAAAGAATTCCGAAGCATAATGTTATGTGGGGGTGAGGGGCATTATTTTTTTCCAATCAAAAGATTCCAATCAAATCAATTTTTATTATAGAATCATTTTCTCATTTGACATTACAAAGTCTTTTAAATAGTAATTTATTCAGGTAAAACTAAATAATAGAGTTCACTTTGGCGTATTGAGCCTGCATGTTTTGCTGAAAAAAATGTGTCCAAATTTCTAAATCACTTGTGATGATACTTTGACAGCTCAATGATTATGCAGACGAGATATTCAAATCTCATGTCGTATATCTTATACTACAAATATTGCCAATTCCTTTTATTTAACGCATGCTAAAGCGAAATATTGCAAAACTACTTGAGAATGGGTTTGAAAAGAAAACAAAACAGCGTATGTAGTGGCCAACATGCATTAGATATTTAAATCCAATTGATCATATCTGGAACACATTCAAACGACGCATCGCATTCCTTTGGCGTTTTCGCGATTTTTATGAACCACTTTTAAAGAGAGCCTAAATTCTTATCGAGAACCTCATCGCATCAATAGAAATCAAATGAAGATATTATACTGTTATATATATTAACTATTCTGTATTAACTATTTAAGGGGTTCACACATCATATAAAAAATTCTCTATTTATTTTCAACCATCATGATTTGTGCCATTTTTACGTACTAAAATTGGTGTAGAGTGTCTGTTTATCTTGTTGGCGTAATTTCAAAGAGTTCAAATTCCGATACAATATATTTTAGTGTTTTATTATGTGCATTACTTTTAATATATTGCGTACGTTCAATTTTATAACCACGCATGGCTGTTTTGCATAGTTTGCTTCCCTATTTTTTAACCGTGTATAGGAATTTATATAGAATATTTTATAATTGTATAGTTCAATTTGGTCATTTTCGTCATTTGAACCATCGAGATGAGATAACTGAAGAGCGCAACGGATGTATTTCATGTCGATGATTTGAACTTGTGGCAGTATATGGTCAATTAAAGGTAGCGTCGTATTTTTTTTTTCTTTTACTTTTTGCAAGTTATTATTAAATGTGTATTCTCAGCAATATCGCTCAGACTAATCCCTCTGAGGGAAGTCCTAGTGAAGGTATTTCGCAGGATAAAATAATATCCCTTGAAGAAAAAAAAACTGCCGAGCATGTGGCAGGAGTCGAAATATTAAGGATACTGCAATGTCCTTAAAGTCCGCTTGCATCTGGTGGGGGGAAAAGAAATAAATTACTTGAAATGGATGTATAATCCTGGTGAATATATTTTGCAGAATAAAACTATTTTATTGAAAAGATAATCCAACTGACGAGCAAGTACATGTGAAATGCCGAAATATTGAAAATACAGATAAGTGGTTGAAATCTGCTTGCATCCCGTAGGGAAAAGTTTTGCTAATCAGATTTAATCAAAGTAGATGTGCATATCTCCATGATAAAAGCTTTATTTCATTTGTTGATCAGCAACAGATTTTTCAATCGCATTTTGCGAATGGTGACTACGGTGGCGATAGATTGTTGATTTTTTAATCGCCATTTTTACAACCTTAATTGCCATGTTGCGAGTGGCGGCCATTAATTTTCACCTATATTAAAGGAATTCATCCTAACGTAAATAGTTTTGTTTCTAAGGATATGTCAAATAATTTAATATAGGATTGTCCACTGCAAGACAGTTTAAACTAGTCAGTAAGCGCGGGCACACCTTACCTCTTGGCAAAAATTAAAGAGCATTATCCAAATTCCACCAGACCTCACTCACATTGGGGGTATTTGTCTCCTCCTTTATTTCGAAATTTTGAACTCATACCTGCAATTCTGAAGGAAGACATTTTACTTTAAGTAATCCTAAAATATTTGTCATTTAATAAAGTAAAAATTACCGTATTTACTCGTGTATAGGGCGCACGCGTGTATAAGGCGCACCCCTACTTTAAAAGTAAAAATGACGATTTCTGAAAATCTCGTATATAAGGCGCAGCATAAATTTGATACGCTAATGAAGAATGACCAAATAAATTTCAATAAAAAAAAAAAAAAAAAAAAAAAGTCGAAACAAACATTACACCAAACCAGAAAACAAGACGAAAATGCATTTTTAGATTTCAGATTGTAAGAGAATGACGGGAAACAGGAATGAGTGAGGATAAAGAGAATTGCTAATGAGCGTTTAGATAATGTCATTAGCTCAGTTGTATAAAAAACTGCAAGGAGTGAAATAAGTATACAGTAATACTTCAATTAAGTAACATTTTCCGAGTTCTAATATCTTCTTTGAATAATTTCTTGTTTCATATGTATATCGTTCGACTGCATCCAACAGTAAAAAAGTATTCCGTGTATAAGGCCCACCTAGAAGTTTTGCCCTAATTTTTTGGAAGAAAAGTGCGCCTTATACACGAGTAAATACGGTACTATTCAAAATTTCTGGTATGAATTCGGATGTTCTGAATAAAAAAGAAACCCATTGTGAGAATCCTGATAGTGAACGCAGGGTTGCCTCACGTGACTGTTTTTTTAATTCTGCCATTTTCTCAACACAAAAATTTTTGATATACTGTTTGACAATATTTGCAAGAGAAATATACTGCAAAATTCATCTTTTTAAACTAGTGGGACGAATAGAATACAAAAATAGTCACCTGTGGAAACCCGGTGAATGTCGCTGTGCAGGGACATCTCAAAATTTGAACCGTAAGTCTCCCAACTATAAAGGCCTCAATGTGAAAAATAATTTCAGTAAAAAGCAGAAATAATGAAAATTTAGAATTTCATTTTCCTGATAGAAATGCCTATTAAAATATCTTGTAGGGAAAAGAGTGGAAAATTCAACGCCGCTTCTGATTAAAAAAAAAAGCAAGTTGGAAATTGCACGTAAAGCGTAGCAAATGAGGTGCGTTCGTTGATAACGAAGTTTTAAAATATTCAGATCTTGCTGATATAGTAGAGCGTACTTTGGATACAGTACAGTGGTCGAAATCTTTGTGTTCCTGTAAATATGCAGGGAGTAATTTTTATTATACTTCATTAACATATACCTTATTCATAAAATGTGAAGTAGTTCCCCATTGACCGTAATGTAACGGAATACTTTTGATTGTCCCTGTAATTGATCAATGCATCCGATTTTCATAACATTTGAAATGACTCGACAAAATTATGTAACAAACATACGTTTTAAATTTCAAACGATTAAAATGCATTTGAAACTTTTTTCCCCATTGACCGTAATGTAACGGAATCCTTTTGATTGTCCCTGTAATTGATCTGTCCATCCGATTATCATAAAATTTGAAATGACTCGACAAAATTATGTAATAATTATGTATTTTAAATTTCAAGCGATTTGGTTGGGTAGTTTTTGCGTTGTTATATGCGGACGGACAGACGGACGGACTGAGCGACAACAATAGGTGCTACGTATTTACATAATTACGAACGCACCTAAAAAAGTCGCGTGTGTTCGAACCCAATCGCGCCCATCGGCTTAACTGTTCGGAGTTTTCCGTGTTTTTTTTTATTCGAATCTTTTATTTTCTTGCGTAAATACGGTTAGGCTCCCTTAGAAAGACCCCCATGGAGGGCACCCCTCCTTTAAGGCCTATATCCCTGGTACATACAATCGGCCGTCATACATAAGAGGTCGTCCATAAATGATGTCACATTAGGAGGAGAGTAAGAAAGTTCATGAAATTGTGACAAGAGCATTGGAAGGGGGTAAAAAGAAATGTGACATCACACATTTTATTTAAAACAAATAAAAATCAGCAGATTAAACGTGAAAGTTATTTTGAAATTAAAATATTTTGTGTTCATAAAGTAAAGATAAAATTTAAAGCCAAATATACGGTTAAATTTCATTTTAGATTTCAAAATGGTACTATTTTCATATTAATATTGTATTACTATTGAATATTAATTATGATTTTTAGCTCACAGGCTATCATAGCCTGAGAGCTTACGTGCCCGTCCCACAGTGGGGCAAAATCCGGAAAAGCTGGCCAAGAATCGAAAAATGAAGTTACGATTTAGGGAATTTAGATTACATAGTTGGCTAGAATAATGTTTGAAGAGTCAGAATCTGTATTTAAAAAAATATTTTTGCTTTGCCCTTACAAGCAGCATTATTTCAAAAATGATGTTTGAAAGAGTATCATTTAGAGCGAACAAAAACAGCAAAACAACAGTTCCTCCAAACGCGCGCTACATTTTATCATATTATCGGATTTTAATGATTTGAAATGGATTCCCACTATGATAATGTGTATTTTATTTGCATGTATTACAAAATTTATATTAAGCACATAAAAATTAATAAATTCATAGTCATTTTTGATAAAATATTGTAGAAAATATTTTCTTTTTTTGCTTTCAAATATCAAAAAGTTTAAATGTTCCACAGTGTTCCGCAACGAAATTTAATGGAAATAATAACCTCGACTATTGTCTAATGATTCATGAAAAACCAGCTGCCAAAAACTGCCATTCTGCATTTCACGCATATTTTAGTAACCCCAAGTAAAAATGCCACTTTTTCGGCCGCTTCAAAATTTCTGAAATTGAGTACTTTTCACATTAATTTAGATGATAAATATTTTTCAAATTTTTGAATTATTCAATTTTGTAATATTTTACTACCTATTATATTGTAAACATGTACTATAATCATAAGTTTAAACTAATTTCATAAGTAAGCTTAGTAATGAAAAAAAAAATGAAAATAATTCTCTATTATTGATCCTATAGAATAACATTTTCTTATCTTTATAGGTAGTAATTTTGTTTGTTCTATTATAATTAGAATAATTATTTTGTCAATGGTAATATTTGCTAGATCAACTACTGAACGTATTTCATTAATGCGAGTGAAAATCATTATGAATATGACTTTTACCTATATTAGCAATTCGGATTTGGTTTGCAAGTGAGGATTTGGTGGCACATGTATTCTAAGTACATTCAAACAAATATTTCTCTATGAAGATGGCAGGAGATTCTAATATATTTTTCACTTCTCTCGTGCTACTAGAATACATAAATGTTGCGAATAATTCAAAATCTTCAATTTGAAAATTCCAAGATCTTCATTTCACTGATTTTATTGGGCCAATCAAGATCCATTTTTTTCCCAAGAAATACGGAAGCTACTGTCAATGAATGAGATTGTATTAAACACCAGGAGAATTAACTTATTTCTTTTAATACAATCACTGACACAGAAGAAATAGTTGTTAATAACGAAACGTTGCTACATATGTCAGACAAAATAGTTTCTTACCAATATGATATTTTTAAATTAAATTGGATAGAGATAATTTAGAATTCAGAATATCTACGTTACATGCTAAGATGTTTTGAGAGCGCTTACACATGGCAGACAAACTGGATAGAAAAAATGGAAAACTCGTACTCTGCATGAAAAGAAGAACACTGAAATTGCAAAATAAAATATGCAAAAAATATTTCATTTACAATTAAGACTCCTCGTCGAGAAACCAAATCCCAGATTTGGAAGCACAAATGATGGCAATACAATTCAACGATTTTTTGAAACGCAACTATTTGTGCTTCTATAACCAGCGTATACGAAGATTTGATTAAACGATTCTATGTCATAAGTAATTTCTTGCAGCCATGTCATTTATTTGAGGTATTTCGAAGATTTTCTTTTATAAACAGCTCGTAGGTTTGAACTACATCCCTGGTTCTATATGCCTACTTCAGAACACAAACTACTTATTAATGACAAAGAAATAACATTATCTGCATTACTGCTTATTTGTCAAATGCCATAAGATACTCAAGAATCATGCAAAAAACTGATCAAAAGGCATCGAGAAGATTTATGATAAACATGCCGTAGCGCGAATAAAAAAAAAAAAAAAAAAAAAAAATATTTTTAAGTTTTTTAATGTCATCAGATTCTTTTATTTCCAGTTTAGGTAAATTATCGGAAAACAAATTAAAATCATTGATCCTACGAGTCACAGGATCTTCTAATACCGCCACGAAGTTCTGCTAACTATTTCGACACCTTGACCTGTGAAAAATCTTTTTATTATACTACAGTTAATTCTAAAGGTGAATTTCTGGAATATATTTTCGTTTTTATTTTAATAATATAAAAATTAAATAGTCTAATATTTTACTTTCCATTAACGTACTTAAAATTTCGATTAAATATGTCTTGGTTCCTTCAAAATTCCTTTTTATGTTTAGCCTCGAAATTTTAAATTTCAATTAAATCTAATTGTTTTTACTTTTAATTTGTCATTTTATTTATTTATTTATTTTTTAAGTTTAACTTTTGAATCCTAATTAGCATCCTGAAAAGTTTACGAAATTTCATACAAACTGAATAACTTTCAAGATATTTAAATTTTTGTTCCGACATATTGTATTCGCCATTTTTTTTTTTTTTTGTATTTTTATTTAGCATCCTCAAAAGCACCTGTATACGAATTTTCGTACAATTTAAATAACATTTTCATATTTTGACCAGCTTTTCGGGATTTTGCCCCACTGTGCATCCGTTCTGTATGTACGTTCGTACGTTCGTGCGTAACGCGATAACTCATGATAAAAATATCCGATCCACTTGAAATTTTGTATGTAGGTATATCCTGACAAGGCGCTTCCCTGATTAATTTTTGGAGTTCATTCGATATGTATAAGAGGGGAAACGGGGGGCTGATGTCCCTCCCCTTAGTTGATATAAATGGGATTTTCATGCAGAATTAAGTTTTCGTTCAAAATTTAGATTAGGATCATTCTGATGAGGCGATTCCGTGACTGTTATTAGGTGTTCATTGAGTAAGTATAAATAGGGGGAACGGGGGTTCTAATGCCCCCCCCCCCTTAATTTATATAAATGGGTTTTTCAAGCAGAATTTTCAGATTTCGTTCAAACCACTGAATAGTTTTGGAAGTTTAATGGTTAAGTATAAAAGAGGGGGATGACTCCTTTTAAATTATATAAATGCTAAATGGGTTTTTATTAAGAATTATCTCATTTGCTCTGAATTTTGGATATAGATTTTTTATATGATAAAGCATGTCTTTGATAGTATAGGAGGTTCAATGATTAAGTATAAAAAAAGAGGAAAGGGGAGAGCTGTTTCCCCTCCTTAATATTTATTTTTCGAACGGAATTAACCCTTGAAAATATAAGGCCTTAATGTACAATTAGTATTTGTAGCCTGTGAGCTCAATGCCATCAGTTTAACTGGGCAATATTCTTTATTGTTATAAACATCAATCTTATTTCATACAAAATAAGCACACAAGTCATTTTTATTGTTATTCTGACAAAAGTCACTAAAACACACAGTTAAATTTTAAAAATAAAATTTGAAATATTGCCTATAACTTAATGATTTGTTTCTGAACTGCAAGTATATGTATATGTAATATGGCGTGACGTGTGACAAGGGGGTGGTAAAGTGTGACATTTTGTGACAAAGGGGAGGGGAAGGGAGGTCAAAAATATTGAAAAAAAAAAACGTGACATCATTTATGGATAGCCCCTAACACCATACCAAAGTTCAAATTTAAAACTTTTGTCAAATGCATCTGACAAAATAAACTTTGGCTTGTTCCTGATCCGACACAAAGATCATATTGACCAAACTCATGCACATGACAAAAATTATAATGTTTTTATGCATGTATTAGATAGGCCACGTGATGCATTAAAACGTTATAACTTTAGGGGGAGAGAGAAGTTTGACAAATGATATCGTAAGATATCTCTGTAAGGCAGGCATGTCAAACACGTGGCCCGCGTGCCACAATTGGCCCGTCAGGAACTTCTCTGTGGCCCGCCAAGCTTTTGATATTTTCGTATGTTTGATTCAGTTCTTAGTTGATGCAGAAAATATACTTTGCATTGCAAATACTGCAGCGCTGCAAAATTGGAGAATGATTTTATTCAAAATATTTACCATTATTTCAGAATATCTTCATTACATTTAATGGCAGATATTAACATACATTAAATTTAATGATCCGATATTGAATAAAGAAAAGTTTAAAATTTTTAATTAATGGTTGTTATTTTGGGTGAAAATTTTTCACAGTTTGGCGTAGGAGATGCAAACCACACCGATTAAACAACACTGTGGCATAAAAGATGCAAACATACTGTCTTAAATATGATCAAATCTAATTTATTTTAAAATTTCATTTCCAGGAAATAGGGTATGCAAAAGTTATCAATAAGAAAGTTAAGAAGAGCATATCTTAATCTAAAAATTTGAAAATTTATAAAAGTTTTTTTTTTAATAGTTTATTATGTGTTTTATGTTAAAACGAATACATTATTTTACTGCTCTCTTTGATTCATATGACATTACAAAGTAACGCGTGGTATTTGTTAGGTATTAAAAATGTATCGAAAATAAATTAAAATACAACGTTAATTTCTGATTAATAGTTTTTAAAAAAATTCAAGAGAAATAAATAGCTTTAAAAGAGAAAGTTACACGATTTCTCGTTTTGCAAAATAATAATAGTAATAATAATAATAATAATAACAAAAAAATATTACCCTGTTTTTATAATTTGGCTGCATGCATAGTCGAAAGTGAGCATTTTGAACATAAGCTCATTAATTTCATTCTTAAAGGTTAGTAAACGTATCATTGTAAATTATCCCTGTGTGATCTTTACCTTTCTTGATGATGAAGATATAGCATCACGGATTCATAAAAGTCAATTTGAAATAATTTTTTGTACTCAAACAAAGACTGAAAAACCGTGTTTAATATGTAGAAACTTCGTTGAAGCTTGCTAAGAATTTACTCACAAATATTTCGAAATAATTTCAAAAAATAGATTTTTAATCGAAACTTCGTTGGAAAAAGTGTTTTTGTGAAACATATTAAAAGTAATCCATCTGCTTTTAAAAACAATAATAGGATGCAAATGCACACAACTCGAAATTATTCAAGGTAGAATAAAGGATGTCCAGAATAGTTAAATAAATCTAAAAATATGCAGGGGGGCATATTTTTTTCCGTAATGATATAACCAGAAATTTCAGTAATCGCATGAAATCCATAATTTCAATATGTGTTGCTATAACTGAAATTTTTTATTAAATTAACAAATTTTCATTAGTAGACAGTAGCCATCAGTAACCCCCGACAAATATATTTTTAATAGCCACTTTTTTTTTTATCATTCGTGGTCTTGAGGCCGGTGGCTAGCGTTAATTTTGCCCTTTAACTTTAAAGTTCTTGAAAAATAGGTTCAAGAAATTTTACTTTGTGGGCAGTTTTTTTTTTTTTTCGCAGGCACGATATGTATTTAAAAATAAGTGAGGAGAATCAGGGAATTATTCCTATTCCGGATCAAAACCATAGCTAATACATTTTAACAAATTATGATTTTTTTTTAAATTTTATAATATTATATTGCAAATAATTGTGTTCTATCAATGATTGGTTTTATAAAAAGTAGCAATTACAACATAATACAATAAATACAGATATTGGGATTACATAATTAATAACACATTTTTATATAATTTTGACTGCTATTTAAATTTCAAAATGTTCAAAATCTGTTTAAACATCTTTGCATTTTTATTTCAACTTATTTTTTATTACATTTGACAGTGTACTCTCGTAAGACTCTTTTACTACAGATTTGTTATTACCTAATAAATATTTTTAAACATTTTCTGATGCGTGTTTTTAATTTTTAATGCGTAATTTTTATTTTTGTATGCAGTTTTTTTTTTTTTTTTTTTTTAAACAATGCTGTATTTTTAATGTACAGTTTTCATTTTGTGCGATAGTCATCAAATTAATCTGCTTCTTTATTTTCGATAATGTGGCCCGCGGCTTTGTGTACAATGCTAAATCTGGCCCGCGGGGGTAGACAAGTTTGACATGCCTGCTGTAAAGAAAGGGAGTTTGTTTTCTGATATCGTTACCATTTTTGATCCAACCATTTTTTTTTTCTTTTAGCACAACCGTTCATTTTTATGAATGGTTCTACATTTATATTATGTTATATTATGAATGATTGTTTCATTTTTATGAAAATACAGTCGAGTCTCTATATAACGAAATCCACCGTTCCAGTAAAAAATTCGTTATATAGAGAAATTCGATGTATAGAGAATGATGTTAAAAATCGTGAAATTTGAACAAATATTATTTTTTATCTTTTGAATTAAGAATTTTAAGTGTTTAAAAGTAAATATTAACCTAACATTTTATTTCTTAATTATTTAAGCTGTTTCAAAAAAGAGAACAGCTTGATGAAAGCTTAATGAAAATCAAATAAGGAAGACTTGCACTAATTTCAGACGAAGAAATCTGTAATTTTTTGTTTTTTTTTATTTTAAAATTGTTACGCTCTCAAAAAAATACTCAAATTTTACCAAGGAATGAAAAATTGTAGTTAACATTTTCCTCCATTTGAAGGCCTCTCTTATGTGCCTCTCATTGATTCCTCTCTTACATATGTATAATCCAATTGACTCTGGTTTTGAGAAAGATGTGGAAAGGTGTGTGGGAGATGGGATGAATTTGTTTTATTTAAAGAACAAGGTTGGTTGATTTTTGTCGTCCGATTATCTACACTAGGGATATAGGACCAGGGGGGGTGCCCTTCGTGGGGGTCTTTCTAAGGGAACCTAACCCGTATTTACGCAAGGTTCGAAGAAAACCACGAAAACTCCGAACGGTTAGGCCGACAGCCGCGATTGGGTTCGAACCCAGCACCTGCCGTCTACCAGTTGAGAGGTCCGAACCTCTCGGCCACTGGTGGGGCTTAAAGAACAAGGAGAGAAGTAATATATATATATAAACTCGGCACTGACGATAATTCAAAAATAAGTGATGGAAAATTGATTCCATATGATTTCGAAGCTTTTTAAAACTTTTTTATGACCAATTTGTGAAAAAATTCGTTATATGGAGATAGATATTTCGCTATATAGAGACTGTTTTTAATGTAATCATGCGAAAAGGGGACCGTTCCAACTGAGAATTCGTTATATAGAGAAATTCAATATATAGAGTTTTGTTGTAGAGAGACTCGACTGTATACAAAAGAATTGTTAAAACAATTAAAAAATTTTAAATCATTTCATTCCAAAATATGGATTATCCAATGTTCTGCATTCCTATTCTTCTGTAATATGAGACATAATGCGCTGTTAGAGAAACCAGGTTCGAAATTATTTTTGTTGTATTTACTAGTAAATAAATAAAAAAAAATGCGAAGAATATTGGTCAGCTGTTTCGTTGATCAGAAGTTCAGCTTAGGGCTCGCTGCAGTGAAACTCCCCGATCGCAGAATCTCATGTTAGCCTATGGGAAAACTTTGAAGCGCGATGACTAACCTAATATAATAATTAAAATAAAAAGAATATTGCCCAGTTAAACTGATGGCATTGAGCTCACTGGCTACGAATACTAATTGTACATTACAGCCTTATATTTTCAAGGGTTAATTCCGTTCGTAAAAAAATATTAAGAAGGGGAAACAGCTCTCTTCTTCCCCCTTTTTATACTTAATCATTGAACCTCCTAAAACTATCAAGGACATACTTTATCGTATAAAAAATTTACATCCAAAATTCAGAGCAAATCGGATAATTTTTAATAAAAACCCATTTAGCATTTGTATAATTTAAGAGGAGTTATCCCCCTATTTTATACTTAACCATTAAAGTTCCAAAACTATTCAGAGATTTGAACAAAATCTGACAATTCTGCTTGAAAAACCCATTTATATAAATTAAGGGGAGGGGCATTAGAACTCCCGTTCCCCCTGTTTATACTTATTCAATGAACATCTAATAACAGTCACGGAATCGCCTCATCAGAATGATCCTATATCTAAATTTTGAACGAAAACTTAATTCTGCATGAAAAACCCATTTATATCAATTAAGGGGAGGGGCATGAGCCCCCGTTCCCCCTATTATACATATCGAATGAACTCCAAAAACTAATCAGGGAAGTGCCTTATCAGGATATACCTATATACAAAATTTCAAGTCGATGGGATATTTTTATCATGAGTTATCGCGTTACGTACGAACATACATACAGAACGAGCGGGCACATAAGCTCTCAGGCTATGATAGCCTGTGAGCTAACTAGTCGTTGGAGGCCACCGAATATTTACCCGTCATGCATATGCATAATATAATATATGAAAGCAAAACATGAGAAAACTAGTTGTAAAATGCGCTGCGATTCCAAAACAAAATTTAAACGTATATTTAAATATTTTATTATGCATAGTAATGCTCTATTAATGAATTGGGGATGAACCCACTTCGAAAAATTATGTAAAACGGCAAACTATTCAAGTAATACCGAATTATCGTAAAAGAAACATCCTTATAACTTCAAAAATAATAATCCTATTAACTAACAGTTTACTGTGCCGGATTAAGTGTCTCATTTCCAATTAAAATATATCTTTGAATTGAAATTTGAAGCAAATACAGGGTCATGAAAAATCGAAGAATGTGGAAAACAGGGTTACAAATATATCAGCAACTCATAATCCAATCGACTTTGTGCTTGATGCAAAATTTGTGTTATTTTATTGCCTTTTACGTCCACTCCTTAAAATAAAAAAAAAAATCGAAAATTATGTACTTTTCATTTGAACGAATTTTTCGAGAGTCCGAAAAAATAATTTTGGATAATCGAGGTTACTGATATTAAATAGGCTTTGTCCCATCCTTACATACAAATACATACAAAATTTCAAGTTTCTATCTCAATTTGTTCGGGAGATAGAGCGTTTACAAACACACGGAATTTACACAGACAGACAGACGGACGGCAACATATTTTTTTCTAAAAATATGTTGTAATCTCCAGTGTCTGAAACGTGCAAATCCGGCAAAAAAATAAAAAAAAAAAATAAAAAATAAAAAAAAAATAAAAAAAATAAAAAAATCGATTTTCAAAACGATTGCAAGATTTACCCTATACTACGCATGATGGGTAAGTAATACAGTTTTCTCCATCAGAAAGTAGACGTCAGATACCAATCATATGCGTTTTTAGGTGCGTTCGTAATTATGTAAATACGTAGCACCTATTGTTGTCACTCAGTCCGTCTTTCTGTCCGCATATAACAACGCAAAAACTACCCAACCGAATCGTTTGAAATTTAAAATACATAGTTATAACACAATTTTGTCGTGTCATTTCAAATTTTATGAAAATCGGATAGATAGATCAATTACAGGGACAATCAAAAGGGTTCCGTTACATTACGGTCAATGTTGAAAAAAGTTTCAAATGCATTTTAATCGTTTGAAATTTAAAACATATAATTATTGCGTAATTTTGTCGAGTCATTTCAAATGTTATGAAAATCGGATGCATCGATCAATTACAGGGACAATCAAAGGGATTCCGTTACATTACGGTCAATGGGGAAAAAAAAATTCAAATGCATTTTAATCGTTTGAAATTTAAAACATATAATTATTACGCAATTTTATCGAGTCATTTCAAATGTTATGAAAGTCGGATGCATAGATCATTTACAGGGACAATCAAAGGTATTCCATTACATTACGGTCAATGGGAAAAAAGATTCAAATGCATTTTTATGATGGTACACTCATTCGAACATAATAGAATTGGCACGAATCTATGAAATATATACTAAAATATGCATTCTGTACAATGTGTGATGCAAACAATTTTTATTATTAAATTGCAGGGCCACACAAAAGTATTCCACTACATAATGCTATACGGGGAAACATTGTTTGGGGCGTGTTTTAATTATATTCAACTATTTCACATTTTATGAATTAGATATACGTTTCTGAGGTGTAATAAAAATTACTTTCTGCATATTTACAGGAACACAAAGATTTCGACTACTATACTGTATCCGAAGTACGCTCTATTATATCAGCAAGATCTGAATATTTTTAAAACTTCGTTATCGTACAAACGCACCTCATTTGCTACGTTCACGTGCAATTTCCAACTTGTTAAAAATTGTCCCCGTAAATTTTAAGTACATTAAGAATCCCTATAAACTTTGAAATTTCCATTTGACTGAACTTTGTCATCCTCTTAAAGATATTTAAATTGGCGTAGACAATTTTTAAAAACGCACATCATCGCTATCTGAAGTCTACTTTCTGATGGTGAAAACAGTATTTTATTAACTGTATTCGATAATGAATCATCGCACTTCAAAATGTTCTCATAGGTTAACATGGGATCGGGGACTTTCACTGCAGTGGCCCCTTAAAATCTGCCCGTCAAGGTGGCAAGTGCAAGAAGACACTATTACTGTTCAATGCTTTGTAACAAAAAACTACATTTTAAGATAATAAGCATTGCCTTGCAGGGGTACCCAGAGAGGGGTTTGGTGACGCAAGATGCGCCATACAATTTAGTTTTGGGGATGGGGGATTTGAGAAAAAATACATTTTAAGGGGGGGGGATTTTTAAATTCTTAATATTTCCTTTTTTTTTTTTTTTTTTTTTTTTTTTACTGTTAAAAAGAATCTTGATTTTTTAAATATCACTTTTAAATTTCTTCAACTCTGAATTTTCAGAAATGTTCCTGTATTTTCTTTCTTTAAATTCTAGATAAGGACTATGAGAACTCATTCCGCTATGCTTAACTCGCTATCTTTTGAATGTGCAGTAGATTATAAGTACAATATAATTTACAATTGATATTCTGCTTAGGGGCGGGGGGGGGGGGTCAATGTTAAAGTATGAAGATTTTTTTTGGGGGGGGGGGATTTGCGTCATTGGGTTTGGGGGGGGATGGTCACCACTGTTGCCTTGAGTGCAAGTTCTATTTAGTCTATCTTTCTCTTTGGGCCACGAAATAAGATTCCCTCTAAACAATCTATATATAGGAAAACATAGTTCACATAAACATAGCTCGTAATATTGTAATCATAGCTCTTAATCATGTAAATAGTTAGCACCCATAGTTGTCGTTCAGTCTGTCCGCCTATAACAGAGCAAAAACTACGCAAAGAATAATTGTTATTAATTTACAGGGCTAACACAAAAGTATTCTATTACATAATGGTATAGGGGGAAACATTGTTTGACAGGATAGTACATACCGGATGGTATTGACAGGGATACACTTACGATTTCGGATATTCTATTATATCTGGAGTACTATATATTATTACATCAATATCTGAATATTTTTAAAGCTTCCTTATAGTGTGAACGTACCTCATTTGCTACTCCAACTGCAATTTTTCTACTTGTTCATATTGCTGGGTTAATTTCTGAAAACAAAAAATACTGAATGCAGTAAACAGAACTTCATTTTATAAATGATATATTTTTTAAAAATCACCTTTATAGTTCTTCTTACCTTTTTATTAGCACTTTCCAACAAAGTTGAAAAGTGCTTATGCATTCGGTTTGTCTGGCCGTCTGTCCGCGCTCTAACTCACGTAAATATACTCGGATTGCTATGAAATTTTAGGACGTTATTGAGGTTTACCCTTGCACGAACCCTATTGAAAATGAAGTTTCTTCCATGATTAGTTTATCTACAGGGCGAATCAAAAGTTTCCCATTACATTACGGCCTATGGGGAAAAATCGTTAATATACTCGGATTGCCATGAAATTTTAGGACGTTATTGACGTTTACCCTAGCACAAGTCCTATCGAAAATGAAGTTTCTATTATGATTAGTTTATCTACAGGGCGAATCAAAGTTTCCCATTACATTACGGCCCATGGGGAAAAATCGTTTCAAAGGAATTTTAAAGATGTTATACCCTGTCAAACATATTAAAATATGCATTCTATAAAATATAAGGTGAAAATGTAGCTATTATTCATTTACAGGGCCACACAAAAAAATTCCATTAGATAATGGTAAAAGGGGGAATTGTGTGTGACATATTTTAAATATATTAAGCTTTTTCATGTATAATAAAATTGATATATGTCACTGAAGCTTAATATAAATTATAAGCTACTGTCTTGCATAATATGAAGTACATAGCATTTACAGGGCCATACAAAAGATTTCAAATAGTATATTCTTTCCGAAGTACCGTATATGCGTCCGATGATGGCTGATGGAGGGATGAAATGCATTTTAATTATGATATGCGCGTTTATATTTCGCTAAATATATGCCCATTACATGGTGTTTATAAATGTTATAGTTGATATACAGGGCTACCCAAAAGAGCTCACCAACGTTACTGAATATGAGCGTAAATTATTTAAACGTGGTTCTTAAATAAGCTATACCTTTTTACGCTGAGCTTCATTCAATTTCCTGAGAAATATTTGCAGAATATAGATAAAAGAATACACAGGGCCACGCAAAGAATTCGATACATGGACGCCTATGAATGATAATTTATGAGAATGTGATTTCAGTTGTTTAAAAGTGTTTTAGTTTACAATAAATTTTAGCCTAATGCTGACGTGTAATAAAGGTACAATGTAAACTACAGGGCTGAACAAAAGTATTCAAGTATGTTTCCATATATTAATATAAATTGCTGAAAAAGAAATGTCAAGGTACTGGGTATTTTCTTGCTAAGCTAAATTTTCCCATTATATGAAGTGACATATGAAATACAGGGCTGTTCTAATGTACTGGAATACATATTTGGGTATATTTGGCTATACACTATTATTTCCCTAAATAACAAAGTTTTGTTAAAGATTTCATTAAGTGTTGGAAAGTGCTTCATGATCTATGCTTAACGCATGATTTTTCATACTTGTTTAAATAATTTTATAATTTCAACAAATTGTTCACTTGGACACCACTGGCAGGATAGTTATGAACACATGTGAAGCACAGGGAGAAAATATCCTTTGACGTGCTCATTATTCTGTTCTGCATTCGTCGTTATGATCATTAGTTATGTGTTAAATTCACTATAAACAAAATATTATGTGTAAATTTTTCTAGTTCCTGGTTGATAGGTTTAAGCACAAGATTATAAAATGAAAACAAGCAGAATGGGAGAAGGGAGGACTATACGACTGGTTAAATATTGATGCAATAAAATAAAGATGAAAATTTGGAAAAAATAAAAATAAAACCTTTAAATTTTTGTTCCCGAGAGATTTTTTTGGAATAGGAATTTAGATAATATTTATCGAAAATATGCCGAACATTCGCCCTGTATTTGCCTTGTTTACTTCTAAATTAATGATAAAGAAATATTTTTAATGATTTTTTTTTTATTTCGATTATAAGATCATCTCCAATTAAACTTCTTTTACTTTTGAAAGGGGGGGGGGGGAGGGAGAGATTACAATCAGAATTTTATGGTAACTATGAGTTTGAAAATTTTTAATTTCTCAAGATATTACTGATATCTATATCTCCATTCAAAGCATCATATGCATAGCTATTTTAGAGATGAAAGCAGATTATCATTGCAAGTTTGGAAGAAATGAAATAGAAAAATACGCAAAGTTGTTTAACGTAATAACATTTGTATTAACAATGCATAAGAAATATTGTTGCAAACCGTTCGGTAAAATATTCCATAACATTATTGCATTTTAGAAAATATTACATTTATTTCAATTACTATTGAAAGTAAACAAACTTGTTGCATTTTATGTACTTGTTGACAGATATTTTTGCGGAAATTTCAATACAAAATCAAATGTTCTATGACAAAAAGTCTTCTCTTTCACGAAAATTATAGGTATTGGAGATGACATTATTTCTCGTGAAGTTAACATAAAGAAACAGAATCACAGAATGATTATTGGGGCACTTATGAATTGTTCATATCTGACCCAACTAGTCTGTTCACAAGTGACCACTAGAGTGGAGAATTGACAGATCATCAACATTTTTCAAATTTAGAAGACATTTGTTTCGTTATCAAAAATACTTATTATTATTCATAGTATATGGTAAAACATTAAAATTCGAATAGTAAATAAATAAATAAAGTTACTAGCTTAGCAAGTTAGAACTGACAAGGAAGGTCTCCATACGGGCATACCCCGAAAAATCTGAACAAATTACAGAATGTTCTTCTCGTGTGGATATATACGTTTATAAAAAAATTTCGGCGGAACTTTCATTCAGTAACCGTAAAAAAATAATGAAAATTTCGTTATTTGGCGATTTATCACCGGTTGGCGAAGGAATGTAATTTCAAAAAATACATTGTGTCAAATATACTTCAAGAAAAAAAAAGTTTCATATTAATAAATTTAATTTAAATAACTTTAGTTTTATAAGTTTTAATTTGTTTTAAGTATAATTTTGTTATATCGATATTCATATGTAAATAATGTAATATTCAAATTTAATCATCAAAATTTGAGATTTAAAACAAAATTCATAATTTAAATTCATTAAATTTGTTTCCTGCTCAAAGTCCATTTGAGAATTGTCAATTAGATTTTGTTGCTATGGAAACACGTGGCCTTTTTTTAATACGTTTAAATTTATGAAGATAATTTTTCTCAATATGATTTTTTTTTTATCTATGAAAACATTTTTCCAGTGATTTATTAAATAGCTACTTCAACAAATAATATATACATGCACTATAATATGTATATATATGTATATAATATATTAAAGTCTCTCATTGTTTATGTTTAAATTCATTAAATACGATTTACACGCATTCTAAATATCCAACAATTTTGAGATGCATAATAATCGTTTGCTTTTGGCGTGGAAAAGAGCTGCCCGCCAAATCGTGTGACTCTTTCGTCTTTTCGCGCCAAAATATTCAAAACTATTTTACTTTTTTTACATAATTTCTAATGTGATTCCGCCGCTAATTTTGACAGATCCTTTATTACATACATAAGTACTTTAATCAGTATTTTTTTCACAAAATTCTGAGTAAGCCCAGTATGGAGACCTTCCTTGTGAGGTTTTACTTTTGAGATCTTTAAACAGAGTTTTGGCTACTGAGGACAAACAATATGTCTACAGGTGCTGTCATGGTTGGGAATTTTTTTCAAATAAAAAAAGCATATAATAACTAGTGAAAAATTGCGACCTTCACATCTGACCCATGTTCACATGTGCCCTAGTCCCCCTAAGACGAGAGAGAATATATATACATATATATATATATATATATATATGCATATAAACTGCAAAAATCTGTGAAGTTCGAGGGTTTTGTAAATTATGCTGCGAAGAAAATGTGGCACAATTTGGTAAAAGAATGGCCAGAAAATTAACTAAACAAGTTACAGTCGACTCTCATTAATTCGAAATCGGATAATTCGAATCTTCGCTTAATTCGAACTAAACATAAAGTCCGGAAATTTTCAATGGCAGAATAACGTTAAAAATTTTCATTAATTCGAACTCATTTTCTCTTGACTTCGTTTAATTCGAACTAACAAGAATTCCGATTTTACATGTTCTTTTCTTTCTCACGGATTTCAGATCATTTGAATAACTTTCTTTCTTTGATTTTTGTGAAAATTGTTCCGAACGAGTATGCATATAATCCAATGCATTTGATATCCACTTTATTATAGCCCCGTCTGTCCATCAGTGACTCTTCAAATTTTTCTTCCATTGTGCTTGTTTTTAATCTTTTAATTAGTTTATGTATTTATGCATTCTAATTTAATATTAAGTCATATTCTAATGATAACAGACGAAATAAATTTAAAAAACACAATAACATTAATTCCTTTGTAATCGTACCCTATTGAGCATGTTTTCATTTCATATTTTCCATCATTCGAACTTCGGATAATTCGAATATTTCTTGTGATCCCAACGAGTTCGAATTAATGAGAACCAAACGACTGTATTACATTTTGTGATGCTTGCAAAAGACAACCGTTTTTATGTTTACTTAGTTTTGGAGCTATTCAAATATAACATTATCAACTTTTTGATAATTTTGGAGCCCTCATCCCTTCTGATATCATACGTTATCATTCCCCCCCCCCCCCTAGTAATGGTATCGTTATCATAGTGCAAATATTTTTTTATTCTTAGAATTTATTTCTTTTACTTGGAGTAATATTCAAAATTGATTACAGTCGACTCTCGTTAATTCGAACTCGTCGGGACCACAAGAAATGTTTGAATTATCCGAAGTTCGAATTATGGAAAACATGCTTTATATGGTACTATTACAAAGGAATTAATGTTATGGTGTTTTTTAAACTTATTTCGTCTATCATCATTAGAATATGACTTAATATTAAATTGGAATGTATAAACACATAAACTAATTAAAAGATTAGAAACAAGCACGATGGAAGAAAAATTTAAAGCGTCACTGATGGACAGATGGACAGAAAGTGGATATCAAATGCATGGGATTATATGTATATTCGTTCGAAACAATTTTCACAAAAATCAAAGAAAAAAAAGTTATTCTAATGATCTGAAATCCATGAGAAAGAAAAGAAAAAATGAAATATCGAAATTATCATTTGTTCGAATTAAAAGAAATCAAGAAAAAAATGAGTTCGAATTAATGGAAATTTTTAACGTTATTCTGCCATTGAAAATTTCGGGACTTCATGTTTAGTTCGAATTAAGCGAATATTCGAATTATCCGATTTCGAATTAACGAGAGTCGACTGTATATTTATTTTTTGCATTACTTTAATTGATTCAAATAAATAAAGAAATAGTTACAATTAAAAAAATATTTTATAATAACATTTTGTTAGGTAATACATTCAACAGTAATAATGTCTTATTACATTAGCCCCGAATGGGAGTAGAAATGGGAGGGGGGGGGGGCTATCAACAAAAGAAATGGACAACATTCTTTTTCTTTTATTTATTAGTATACACAAGCTTCATCTCAATTATAATTCGGATATGGTGATTACATATTTGTAGAATTATGAAGAATAAGAATGTCAAAAGTTGAATATTCCATATTTTAGAATTGAATAATTTTATTATCATTTAGTAATTTTAAAAATAACTTCGTATTTTCATAAAAATAGATAACAGACTGAAAAAAATGGAAACAAACTTTTTTGAACAAAAGACAGTGTCACTAATAAAAAAAAAAGAAAAAATTGAATGGATCAAAAATGTAATCGATATCAAGACAGAACCCTCCTCCCCCTACAGATATCTTACATATCATATGTCAGACACCCCCTCAGGGGCGTAGTTAAGGGGGCGCTATGGGCGACTCAGCCCCCCCTAAAATATTTTGAGCCCCCCTTGGAAAAGATTCCAAGGTCACTCAATGAATTTCTTTTCTAAAAATTCAAATGAAATTCTGTTCAAAAATCTTATTTAGATTTGAGAATTTTTCACAGTTTTGCAGAATTACTAAATTGTTTCTAAAATAAGTGTTTCAACACTCCCTCATCCTATTTGTACGCATGAAGCTAACATGATGTTTAATTTTGCACTAGTTATACATTCAAAATTTTCATCATCATATACTTTTGTTAGCATAAAATGAAGTTATGACAACAGTTTAATGAGAATCATAGAACCTACAATATAAATATGCACTGATTTATCTTTCTGTATAAGAGAGAGAAATTATGAGCCCCCCCCCCCCCTATTGTTCATTTCTAGCTACGGCCCTGCACTCCCCTCCCAACGAAAGTGATAACATTATACAGTAAAACCTCTAAATAACGGACACCTCGGGAACGCAGAAATTGTCCGCTATTCGGAGGTGTCCGCTATTGGGAAAACCTCAGAGATAGAAAAAATCGCTAAGAAATGCTTAATATTTCATTAATTGACATTTATATGTCCTAAAACATCTATCATATGGTTAATGAGAAATTAAAATTATTTTTTAAACAATAAAACTTAAATAAAATTGTACATATCTTTAACTGCTGTTCATTAACTTTGTTATTTAAAAAAACTGTTACAAAAGTTTTGCTTGCGATTGCATGTAATTTGATTTTAAATGTCACGTTATTGGTCTTTATAGAGTTCCGAGCGGGGATGGAGATTACACTTTTTGGTCATTAAAAACATAAAATCATAAAATCTTCCGAGGGGATATAGACATTTGAATGTTCTTTGAGATGTCCCTCCCAGGCAACCCCCTGAATTCAACACTGAACTTGAAGGAAAAATTTCCTCAGCTCACCCTCCACATTTATCTGTGATTACAAAATTTGGAACACATTACCCTGATAAATTTAGAGGCTTTTTAACTTTTTTTTTCATTTTTGTCTTGTTAAAAAATACTTTTTGATCCCTTATCGCCAAAAATAGTGTCCGCTATTCGGAATGTCCGTTATTCGGAGGTTAAACATATAAAAATATAGGTTTTGGGAGTGGGGATTGGAAAACTGTCCGTTAAATAGAGGTGTCCGCTATTCGGGAGTGTCTGTTATGGAGGTTTTACTGTATATGAACAACTCCTTTAAAAAATCTACTAAATTTTTTTAGGGAAAAAAATTAGTACATTTATGATGCAGCTTTAAATTTTATATCGTATTTTATACAGACATGTTACCAACAGCTGATACGGCCTAAACGGAAAATTCAGTGTCAATCACTGGTGTGGCACTCAACAAGTCAAAGTATTATCTGCTATAAATTTATTTCATGTATAATAGTAATAATTCTATTGTATCAATCTCTTCATTTAAATTATGAGGATAAATAATGAGGATAATAAATGTATAGCTTGTTGAAAAAAAATTTGTAAAAACAAAAATCTTTTTTCGCATTGATAACGATATCAAGATAAGGGGGAGCGGATCCAACATTGTAAAAAAGTTGATAAACTTATGTATGGGCAATTCAACGGTAACAGACATATCAGTTGGTACATGAAACACACTAAAAATCAGGGATGTAGTGGAGGGTATACGAGGGTATACGCCGTATACCTTCTGCATTTTTTAACCCGGCGGAACTCGCTTGTGAGAATTTCTCTCACGGCACCCAATGCTTTTCTTTTATTTTACATTCACTTAATATCAACTTTTTTGTTTCGCTTAGTACTTTTATTCACAAAAGAGGTAAAGTAATGGAAATCACATTTTGAAATTTTATTAAAATGAAAAGTGTTTTAAAAAAAAGTCTTAAAAACGATACGATGAAGAAAGAAAATCTCATTCAGCGAGTTCTCCCGGGTTAAAGGAATACCGTATACCTCAAGAAAGTTATAGTATACACATTCTAGAATATATCACTGGCCTGAGCGTATATTCTCTGTTATTTTTACGACTACATCTCAGACTAAAAAATTACTTAATATGTTAGATCTTTGTTTATTGCATGAACTTTATGAAGAACAAGGACACTGCTTCTATACAATGCAATCAAATTTTAAAGATTTCCAGAAACAATAATTTATTTTATTTTTTGTTCAGTAACAGACGTATCCCTCAAAAGAATATTATTTTTATGCCTTTATGAAAAATTGAAAAATTTCTTGAAATATAGGTGCAAGAAAATTAATTGTAATTTACTTCAAACAACAAAAGTGTGGTATTTGCATATGACTTCATGAGATTCTAATGAACAAAATTCATTGGGGTAAATTGTCTTATTTATATAAACACTTGTTGTAACGGAAGTATCAGTTCTGAATTTATCGAACTTTTTATGCTTTTTTTTAAACTTTTGGATGATAATTACAGCTCAATTCTATCAAGTTAAGCTTATATAAATATAATTATTAGCAAAATAAAATACTCAGATTACTTAAAGGTGTTTTTTATTAACAAAACCTAGTACTTTCGAGCATGTCATGCTCATCATCAGGGTTAAAACAACAAAAGAGTAGAAGTCGAAGGCTGAGCTCTTTTATATGAAGTGGACTGATCCAAAGACAACGTAAAAAAGGGGGGGAGAAGTCGGAATGTTCCAAATTCGATAGAAAGGGGGGTTCAAGTGATTTTTATCGAATTACCTTTCTATCGAATTTGGAACATTCCGACTTCTCCCCCCCCTTTTTTACGTTGTCTTTGGATCAGTCCACTTCGTATAGAAGAACTCAGCCTTCGACTTCTACTCTTTTGTTGTTTTAACCCTGATGATGAGCATGACATGCTCGAAAGTACTAGGTTTTGTTAATAAAAAACATTTTTAAGTAATCTGAGTATTTTATTTTGGTTTTATGTATAAATAAGGTGAATTAAAGGATTCGACATATGTGATATGTTATATCATTTTAATCTTATAATTATTAGCATTAAACAATTATAAATCACTTCAAGTTTTACTCTGTGAAGTTATGTTCAAATGATAGTCTTCTGTTATCGAACGAAGACTCTCTGAGTGACGATATTATTCTTTATTGATTATTCAAACATCATTTGAAGACCACACAAATCCTTCTCCAACTTTTAAGAAACTTCATTGATGTATTGGCACTTTGTGAATCAAAAACCTCATATTTATTAATTTATATAACTCAATTTTATATACTTTGACTTACTTCAAAATGGAATTGCCTATATGCAAACCTTCTTTCTAACTCAACAACACCGATGGGAAAAATACTTTTTGAGATGTTATAATACATCATAATCATGTAAAAGAATAATTAAAAAAAATTAAAAAAAGTACTTTTTACACTTTTTAAAATTTGATAATTAACATAAATATTGTTAAATATCTATCACATACACTGAGAAAAAAAATATACCGCCTTCACCTAGAATGAATAGTTAGTCACTTTCTGAATACCTAAACTAGAATTATAGATGACCGAAATATGCGAATAGGTTGAACTACTAAGCTAAATAGCCGAAATGACCTAACATTTCGAGTCTCTTGTTTTCAAGGTGACGAAACGATATTGACTCGTCTCAGTAACGAGAAATTATAGCTTGATTTCGGAAATAGTTTCAAAAACTAGAATTATAGCTACTAAATCATACCTCTTGTATTCGCATCTATTTGCAGCGATTTTTAAATAAGTGTTACAACGAGAATAAAGGAAAGCTCTCTTAAATTCCTGTAGTAGATTCTAGAACTCTCATATAATGGCAACTAGAATTTATAAGGATGACATGGAACTATTTTTTCTAGAGCCACAATTTATTTTCTAGATTCCAGAACTGTATTTTTTTTTCTCAGTGTAATTGTGAAGCATAGGAATTCATCTTTGTAAAAATATTCTTGAGCTCGTCACCAGACTTCATAATTTAATAAAATTAACGAAGTTCATTCAAAAAATAACGATATGAAATTACACAAATGATAAATAAAACTTTGCATTAAAACTTAAATCAATATCGTCCTCTGTTGAGAATTCAACGAACGTAGAATACGACCTGCTGTGTTGTAAGATAATAGCAACAATTAAAATCATCTTTTAAATAACAATGCGTAGGTAATATTGAATTTGCGGTTGAAGTTGCAGATATGCAACGTGAGATGAAAGATTAAAGCAAATCATGTTTTAAAGAATTATAAAATAAAAGAGTACAGACGAACATAAGGACTGATAAATGTTCGTGTAATTATGAAATAAAACAAATGTGCTAAAATGATACTAAATACCTATGAAGTTAAATAAATATACCAGAAAATATTACAAAACGTAATCTGTTAAAGTGTTGGAATTCATGTGCAAACGGATATAACAATAATTGAAACAAAGAGACATATCAAAAAACAATAAAAACGACAAAGTTTGCGTTGCAATATTTATTAAATTCATAATTAGACTATCACAATAGAGATACAGAGATTAATTAAAATTTTAGATAATTAAACAAAACCTGAAAAAAAATTATCCAAAGGCCACATTCAGCGACGAAGCTACTGATTGACTAATCGCAGATGTTGTGGCAAGATTCACGGATCCAATCTGCGCCGAAGACAAAATTTGAAGCAATGCAACAATGGCTTCTAGAAGAGCTTCAACTTGAGCTTGATCGGAAGACAAACCAGAGTTTAACAGTAGAGAGTATGACGAACTCAAACCTTGAGCAAGAGAATTTGCTTCGAAACCATTAGGACCAAAAGCTTGCAACAAGCTCTGTGTCAATCCTTGAATTCTAGATATTGCGTCAGGTGAATTGAGGCCTTGGGGAGCAGAGTACAAGGATAATAACGCACTTGATGGAGCTTGCGAAACAGCCGTTGACGAAAATCCAAAACCGCCAGAACTAGCCCCAAATGCACTGGCAGCAGACTGAGTTGCAGCAGCAGTTGTGGTGGTGGAAGTGGTAGCAGACGTAGCAGAACCAGCAGTGGCAGCGCTTTGCTGGATGCCGTACTGAGAAGCAAGAGAACTGAAGGACTGAGAGTACGCAGAGCTTAGAGAACTTGCGATGCTGTTGACATTGCTAGAATTCAAGACACCGGCGGACTGTAAACCTGAGGCTAGAGCACTTGAAATAGCAGTTGCGTAATCGGTAATACTAGCTCCATATCCGAGACTCAAGAGTGCATTCTGGATAGCCGAAGAATAAGTGTTAACTTGAGCAGATGACAAACCTAACTGAGCCAGAGCTGACTGAGTTGCGGCGACTGTTATTTGCGACAGAGTTTGAGAAGAAAGTCCAGCTGTGAAAATTGACTGGAATATAGGAGAAGAAGACAGAGAATATGAAAGTGCACTCGACAGGCTTTGAGATAAAGCAGATGCCGAAGTTCCGAAGGCGACACTACTGGCTCCAAATGCACTGGCAGCTGATTGACTTGCAGACTGAGTTGCAACAGCAGTTGTGGTGGTGGAAGTGGTGGCAGAAGTAGCAGAACCAGCAGTGGCAGCGCTTTGCTGGATGCCGTACTGAGAAGCCAGAGAACTGAAGGACTGAGAGTACGCAGAGCTTAGAGAACTGGCGATGCTGTTGACATTGCTAGAATTCAAGACACCGGCGGACTGTAAACCTGAGGCTAGAGCACTTGAAATAGCAGTTGCGTAAGCGGTAGTACTAGCTCCATATCCGAGACTCAAGAGTGCATTCTGGATAGCCGAAGAATAAGTGTTAACTTGAGCGGATGACAGACCTAACTGAGCCAGAGCTGACTGAGTTGCGGCGACTGTTATTTGCGACAGAGTCTGAGTAGAAAGTCCAGCTGAGAAAATTGACTGGAATATAGGAGAAGAAGACAGAGAATATGAAAGTGCACTTGACAGGCTTTGAGATAAAGCAGATGCCGAAGTTCCGAAGGCGACACTACTGGCTCCAAATGCACTGGCAGCTGATTGACTTGCAGACTGAGTTGCAGCAGAAGTTGTGGTGGTGGAAGTGGTGGCAGAAGTAGCAGAACCAGCAGTGGCAGCGCTTTGCTGGATGCCGTACTGAGAAGCCAGAGAACTGAAGGACTGAGAATACGCAGAGCTTAGAGAACTTGCGATGCTGTTGACATTGCTAGAATTCAAGACACCGGCGGACTGTAAACCTGAGGCTAGAGCACTTGAAATAGCAGTTGCGTAAGCGGTAGTACTAGCTCCATATCCGAGACTCAAGAGTGCATTCTGGATAGCCGAAGAATAAGTGTTAACTTGAGCGGATGACAGACCTAACTGAGCCAGAGCTGACTGAGTTGCGGCGAATGTTATTTGCGACAGAGTTTGAGAAGAAAGTCCAGCTGAGAAAATTGACTGGAATATAGGAGAAGAAGACAGAGAATATGAAAGTGCACTCGACAGGCTTTGAGATAAAGCAGATGCCGATGTTCCGAAGGCGACACTACTGGCTCCAAATGCACTGGCAGCTGATTGACTTGCAGACTGAGTTGCAGCAGCAGTTGTGGTGGTGGAAGTGGTGGCTGAAGTAGCAGAACCAGCAGTGGAAGCGCTTTGCTGGATGCCGTACTGAGAAGCCAGAGAACTGAAGGACTGAGAGTACGCAGAGCTTAGAGAACTTGCGATGCTGTTGACATTGCTAGAATTCAAGACACCGGCGGACTGTAAACCTGAGGCTAGAGCACTTGAAATAGCAGTTGCGTAAGCGGTAGTACTAGCTCCATATCCGAGACTCAAGAGTGCATTCTGGATAGCCGAAGAATAAGTGTTAACTTGAGCGGATGACAGACCTAACTGAGCCAGAGCTGACTGAGTTGCGGCGACTGTTATTTGCGACAGAGTTTGAGAAGAAAGTCCAGCTGAGAAAATTGACTGGAATATAGGAGAAGAAGACAGAGAATATGAAAGTGCACTCGACAGGCTTTGAGATAAAGCAGATGCCGATGTTCCGAAGGCGACACTACTGGCTCCAAATGCACTGGCAGCTGATTGACTTGCAGACTGAGTTGCAGCAGAAGTTGTGGTGGTGGAAGTGGTGGCAGAAGTAGCAGAACCAGCAGTGGCAGCGCTTTGCTGGATGCCGTACTGAGAAGCCAGAGAACTGAAGGACTGAGAGTACGCAGAGCTTAGAGAACTTGCGATGCTGTTGACATTGCTAGAATTCAAGACACCGGCGGACTGTAAACCTGAGGCTAGAGCACTTGAAATAGCAGTTGCGTAAGCGGTAGTACTAGCTCCATATCCGAGACTCAAGAGTGCATTCTGGATAGCCGAAGAATATGTGTTAACTTGAGCGGATGACAGACCTAACTGAGCCAGAGCTGACTGAGTTGCGGCGACTGTTATTTGCGACAGAGTTTGAGAAGAAAGTCCAGCTGAGAAAATTGACTGGAATATAGGAGAAGAAGACAGAGAATATGAAAGTGCACTCGACAGGCTTTGAGATAAAGCAGATGCCGATGTTCCGAAGGCGACACTACTGGCTCCAAATGCACTGGCAGCTGATTGACTTGCAGACTGAGTTGCAGCAGCTGTTGTGGTGGTGGAAGTGGTGGCTGAAGTAGCAGAACCAGCAGTGGAAGCGCTTTGCTGGATGCCGTACTGAGAAGCCAGAGAACTGAAGGACTGAGAGTACGCAGAGCTTAGAGAACTTGCGATGCTGTTGACATTGCTAGAATTCAAGACACCGGCGGACTGTAAACCTGAGGCTAGAGCACTTGAAATAGCAGTTGCGTAAGCGGTAGTACTAGCTCCATATCCGAGACTCAAGAGTGCATTCTGGATAGCCGAAGAATAAGTGTTAACTTGAGCGGATGACAGACCTAACTGAGCCAGAGCTGACTGAGTTGCGGCGACTGTTATTTGCGACAGAGTTTGAGAAGAAAGTCCAGCTGAGAAAATTGACTGGAATATAGGAGAAGAAGACAGAGAATATGAAAGTGCACTCGACAGGCTTTGAGATAAAGCAGATGCCGATGTTCCGAAGGCGACACTACTGGCTCCAAATGCACTGGCAGCTGATTGACTTGCAGCAGAAGTTGTGGTGGTGGAAGTGGTGGCAGAAGTAGCAGAACCAGCAGTGGCAGCGCTTTGCTGGATGCCGTACTGAGAAGCCAGAGAACTGAAGGACTGAGAGTACGCAGAGCTTAGAGAACTTGCGATGCTGTTGACATTGCTAGAATTCAAGACACCGGCGGACTGTAAACCTGAGGCTAGAGCACTTGAAATAGCAGTTGCGTAAGCGGTAGTACTAGCTCCATATCCGAGACTCAAGAGTGCATTCTGGATAGCCGAAGAATAAGTGTTAACTTGAGCGGATGACAGACCTAACTGAGCCAGAGCTGACTGAGTTGCGGCGACTGTTATTTGCGACAGAGTTTGAGAAGAAAGTCCAGCTGAGAAAATTGACTGGAATATAGGAGAAGAAGACAGAGAATATGAAAGTGCACTCGACAGGCTTTGAGATAAAGCAGATGCCGATGTTCCGAAGGCGACACTACTGGCTCCAAATGCACTGGCAGCTGATTGACTTGCAGACTGAGTTGCAGCAGCAGTTGTGGTGGTGGAAGTGGTGGCTGAAGTAGCAGAACCAGCAGTGGAAGCGCTTTGCTGGATGCCGTACTGAGAAGCCAGAGAACTGAAGGACTGAGAGTACGCAGAGCTTAGAGAACTTGCGATGCTGTTGACATTGCTAGAATTCAAGACACCGGCGGACTGTAAACCTGAGGCTAGAGCACTTGAAATAGCAGTTGCGTAAGCGGTAGTACTAGCTCCATATCCGAGACTCAAGAGTGCATTCTGGATAGCCGAAGAATAAGTGTTAACTTGAGCGGATGACAGACCTAACTGAGCCAGAGCTGACTGAGTTGCGGCGACTGTTATTTGCGACAGAGTTTGAGAAGAAAGTCCAGCTGAGAAAATTGACTGGAATATAGGAGAAGAAGACAGAGAATATGAAAGTGCACTCGACAGGCTTTGAGATAAAGCAGATGTCGATGTTCCGAAGGCGACACTACTGGCTCCAAATGCACTGGCAGCTGATTGACTTGCAGACTGAGTTGCAGCAGAAGTTGTGGTGGTGGAAGTGGCGGCAGAAGTAGCAGAACCAGCAGTGGCAGCGCTTTGCTGGATGCCGTACTGAGAAGCCAGAGAACTGAAGGACTGAGAGTACGCAGAGCTTAGAGAACTTGCGATGCTGTTGACATTGCTAGAATTCAAGACACCGGCGGACTGTAAACCTGAGGCTAGAGCACTTGAAATAGCAGTTGCGTAAGCGGTAGTACTAGCTCCATATCCGAGACTCAAGAGTGCATTCTGGATAGCCGAAGAATAAGTGTTAACTTGAGCGGATGACAGACCTAACTGAGCCAGAGCTGACTGAGTTGCGGCGACTGTTATTTGCGACAGAGTTTGAGAAGAAAGTCCAGCTGAGAAAATTGACTGGAATATAGGAGAAGAAGACAGAGAATATGAAAGTGCACTCGACAGGCTTTGAGATAAAGCAGATGCCGATGTTCCGAAGGCGACACTACTGGCTCCAAATGCACTGGCAGCTGATTGACTTGCAGATTGAGTTGCAGCAGAAGTTGTGGTGGTGGAAGTGGTGGCAGAAGTAGCAGAACCAGCAGTGGCAGCGCTTTGCTGGATGCCGTACTGAGAAGCCAGAGAACTGAAGGACTGAGAGTACGCAGAGCTTAGAGAACTTGCGATGCTGTTGACATTGCTAGAATTCAAGACACCGGCGGACTGTAAACCTGAGGCTAGAGCACTTGAAATAGCAGTTGCGTAAGCGGTAGTACTAGCTCCATATCCGAGACTCAAGAGTGCATTCTGGATAGCCGAAGAATAAGTGTTAACTTGAGCGGATGACAGACCTAACTGAGCCAGAGCTGACTGAGTTGCGGCGACTGTTATTTGCGACAGAGTTTGAGAAGAAAGTCCAGCTGAGAAAATTGACTGGAATATAGGAGAAGAAGACAGAGAATATGAAAGTGCACTCGACAGGCTTTGAGATAAAGCAGATGCCGATGTTCCGAAGGCGACACTACCGGCTCCAAATGCACTGGCAGCTGATTGACTTGCAGACTGAGTTGCAGCAGCAGTTGTGGTGGTGGAAGTGGTGGCAGAAGTAGCAGATCCGGCAGTGGAAGCGCTTTGCTGGATGCCGTACTGAGAAGCCAGAGAACTGAAGGACTGAGAGTACGCAGAGCTTAGAGAACTTGCGATGCTGTTGACATTGCTAGAATTCAAGACACCGGCGGACTGTAAACCTGAGGCTAGAGCACTTGAAATAGCAGTTGCGTAAGCGGTAGTACTAGCTCCATATCCGAGACTCAAGAGTGCATTCTGGATAGCCGAAGAATAAGTGTTAACTTGAGCGGATGACAGACCTAACTGAGCCAGAGCTGACTGAGTTGCGGCGACTGTTATTTGCGACAGAGTTTGAGAAGAAAGTCCAGCTGAGAAAATTGACTGGAATATAGGAGAAGAAGACAGAGAATATGAAAGTGCACTCGACAGGCTTTGAGATAAAGCAGATGCCGATGTTCCGAATGCGACACTATTGGCTCCAAATGCACTGGCAGCTGATTGACTTGCAGAATGAGTTGCAGCAGCAGTTGTGGTGGTGGAAGTGGTGGCAGAAGTAGCAGAACCAGCAGTGGAAGCGCTTTGCTGGATGCCGTACTGAGAAGCCAGAGAACTGAAGGACTGAGAGTACGCAGAGCTTAGAGAACTTGCGATGCTGTTGACATTGCTAGAATTCAAGACACCGGCGGACTGTAAACCTGAGGCTAGAGCACTTGAAATAGCAGTTGCGTAAGCGGTAGTACTAGCTCCATATCCGAGACTCAAGAGTGCATTCTGGATAGCCGAAGAATAAGTGTTAACTTGAGCGGATGACAGACCTAACTGAGCCAGAGCTGACTGAGTTGCGGCGACTGTTATTTGCGACAGAGTTTGAGAAGAAAGTCCAGCTGAGAAAATTGACTGGAATATAGGAGAAGAAGACAGAGAATATGAAAGTGCACTCGACAGGCTTTGAGATAAAGCAGATGCCGATGTTCCGAAGGCGACACTACTGGCTCCAAATGCACTGGCAGCTGATTGACTTGCAGACTGAGTTGCAGCAGAAGTTGTGGTGGTGGAAGTGGTGGCAGAAGTAGCAGAACCAGCAGTGGAAGCGCTTTGCTGGATGCCGTACTGAGAAGCCAGAGAACTGAAGGACTGAGAGTACGCAGAGCTTAGAGAACTTGCGATGCTGTTGACATTGCTAGAATTCAAGACACCGGCGGACTGTAAACCTGAGGCTAGAGCACTTGAAATAGCAGTTGCGTAAGCGGTAGTACTAGCTCCATATCCGAGACTCAAGAGTGCATTCTGGATAGCCGAAGAATAAGTGTTAACTTGAGCGGATGACAGACCTAACTGAGCCAGAGCTGACTGAGTTGCGGCGACTGTTATTTGCGACAGAGTTTGAGAAGAAAGTCCAGCTGAGAAAATTGACTGGAATATAGGAGAAGAAGATAGAGAATATGAAAGTGCACTCGACAGGCTTTGAGATAAAGCAGATGCCGATGTTCCGAAGGCGACACTACTGGCTCCAAATGCACTGGCAGCTGATTGACTTGCAGACTGAGTTGCAGCAGCAGTTGTGGTGGTGGAAGTGGTGGCAGAAGTAGCAGAACCAGCAGTGGAAGCGCTTTGCTGCATGCCGTACTGAGAAGCCAGAGAACTGAAGGACTGAGAGTACGCAGAGCTTAGAGAACTTGCGATGCTGTTGACATTGCTAGAATTCAAGACACCGGCGGACTGTAAACCTGAGGCTAGAGCACTTGAAATAGCAGTTGCGTAAGCGGTAGTACTAGCTCCATATCCGAGACTCAAGAGTGCATTCTGGATAGCCGAAGAATAAGTGTTAACTTGAGCGGATGACAGACCTAACTGAGCCAGAGCTGACTGAGTTGCGGCGACTGTTATTTGCGACAGAGTTTGAGAAGAAAGTCCAGCTGAGAAAATTGACTGGAATATAGGAGAAGAAGACAGAGAATATGAAAGTGCACTCGACAGGCTTTGAGATAAAGCAGATGCCGATGTTCCGAAGGCGACACTACTGGCTCCAAATGCACTGGCAGCTGATTGACTTGCAGACTGAGTTGCAGCAGAAGTTGTGGTGGTGGAAGTGGTGGCAGAAGTAGCAGAACCAGCAGTGGCAGCGCTTTGCTGGATGCCGTACTGAGAAGCCAGAGAACTGAAGGACTGAGAGTACGCAGAGCTTAGAGAACTTGCGATGCTGTTGACATTGCTAGAATTCAAGACACCGGCGGACTGTAAACCTGAGGCTAGAGCACTTGAAATAGCAGTTGCGTAAGCGGTAGTACTAGCTCCATATCCGAGACTCAAGAGTGCATTCTGGATAGCCGAAGAATAAGTGTTAACTTGAGCGGATGACAGACCTAACTGAGCCAGAGCTGACTGAGTTGCGGCGACTGTTATTTGCGACAGAGTTTGAGAAGAAAGTCCAGCTGAGAAAATTGACTGGAATATAGGAGAAGAAGACAGAGAATATGAAAGTGCACTCGACAGGCTTTGAGATAAAGCAGATGCCGATGTTCCGAATGCGACACTATTGGCTCCAAATGCACTGGCAGCTGATTGACTTGCAGACTGAGTTGCAGCAGCAGTTGTGGTGGTGGAAGTGGTGGCAGAAGTAGCAGATCCAGCAGTGGAAGCGCTTTGCTGGATGCCGTACTGAGAAGCCAGAGAACTGAAGGACTGAGAGTACGCAGAGCTTAGAGAACTTGCGATGCTGTTGACATTGCTAGAATTCAAGACACCGGCGGACTGTAAACCTGAGGCTAGAGCACTTGAAATAGCAGTTGCGTAAGCGGTAGTACTAGCTCCATATCCGAGACTCAAGAGTGCATTCTGGATAGCCGAAGAATAAGTGTTAACTTGAGCGGATGACAGACCTAACTGAGCCAGAGCTGACTGAGTTGCGGCGACTGTTATTTGCGACAGAGTTTGAGAAGAAAGTCCAGCTGAGAAAATTGACTGGAATATAGGAGAAGAAGACAGAGAATATGAAAGTGCACTCGACAGGCTTTGAGATAAAGCAGATGCCGATGTTCCGAATGCGACACTATTGGCTCCAAATGCACTGGCAGCTGATTGACTTGCAGACTGAGTTGCAGCAGCAGTTGTGGTGGTGGAAGTGGTGGCAGAAGTAGCAGATCCAGCAGTGGAAGCGCTTTGCTGGATGCCGTACTGAGAAGCCAGAGAACTGAAGGACTGAGAGTACGCAGAGCTTAGAGAACTTGCGATGCTGTTGACATTGCTAGAATTCAAGACACCGGCGGACTGTAAACCTGAGGCTAGAGCACTTGAAATAGCAGTTGCGTAAGCGGTAGTACTAGCTCCATATCCGAGACTCAAGAGTGCATTCTGGATAGCCGAAGAATAAGTGTTAACTTGAGCGGATGACAGACCTAACTGAGCCAGAGCTGACTGAGTTGCGGCGACTGTTATTTGCGACAGAGTTTGAGAAGAAAGTCCAGCTGAGAAAATTGACTGGAATATAGGAGAAGAAGACAGAGAATATGAAAGTGCACTCGACAGGCTTTGAGATAAAGCAGATGCCGATGTTCCGAAGGCGACACTACCGGCTCCAAATGCACTGGCAGCTGATTGACTTGCAGACTGAGTTGCAGCAGCAGTTGTGGTGGTGGAAGTGGTGGCAGAAGTAGCAGATCCGGCAGTGGAAGCGCTTTGCTGGATGCCGTACTGAGAAGCCAGAGAACTGAAGGACTGAGAGTACGCAGAGCTTAGAGAACTTGCGATGCTGTTGACATTGCTAGAATTCAAGACACCGGCGGACTGTAAACCTGAGGCTAGAGCACTTGAAATAGCAGTTGCGTAAGCGGTAGTACTAGCTCCATATCCGAGACTCAAGAGTGCATTCTGGATAGCCGAAGAATAAGTGTTAACTTGAGCGGATGACAGACCTAACTGAGCCAGAGCTGACTGAGTTGCGGCGACTGTTATTTGCGACAGAGTTTGAGAAGAAAGTCCAGCTGAGAAAATTGACTGGAATATAGGAGAAGAAGACAGAGAATATGAAAGTGCACTCGACAGGCTTTGAGATAAAGCAGATGCCGATGTTCCGAATGCGACACTATTGGCTCCAAATGCACTGGCAGCTGATTGACTTGCAGAATGAGTTGCAGCAGCAGTTGTGGTGGTGGAAGTGGTGGCAGAAGTAGCAGAACCAGCAGTGGAAGCGCTTTGCTGGATGCCGTACTGAGAAGCCAGAGAACTGAAGGACTGAGAGTACGCAGAGCTTAGAGAACTTGCGATGCTGTTGACATTGCTAGAATTCAAGACACCGGCGGACTGTAAACCTGAGGCTAGAGCACTTGAAATAGCAGTTGCGTAAGCGGTAGTACTAGCTCCATATCCGAGACTCAAGAGTGCATTCTGGATAGCCGAAGAATAAGTGTTAACTTGAGCGGATGACAGACCTAACTGAGCCAGAGCTGACTGAGTTGCGGCGACTGTTATTTGCGACAGAGTTTGAGAAGAAAGTCCAGCTGAGAAAATTGACTGGAATATAGGAGAAGAAGACAGAGAATATGAAAGTGCACTCGACAGGCTTTGAGATAAAGCAGATGCCGATGTTCCGAAGGCGACACTACTGGCTCCAAATGCACTGGCAGCTGATTGACTTGCAGACTGAGTTGCAGCAGAAGTTGTGGTGGTGGAAGTGGTGGCAGAAGTAGCAGAACCAGCAGTGGAAGCGCTTTGCTGGATGCCGTACTGAGAAGCCAGAGAACTGAAGGACTGAGAGTACGCAGAGCTTAGAGAACTTGCGATGCTGTTGACATTGCTAGAATTCAAGACACCGGCGGACTGTAAACCTGAGGCTAGAGCACTTGAAATAGCAGTTGCGTAAGCGGTAGTACTAGCTCCATATCCGAGACTCAAGAGTGCATTCTGGATAGCCGAAGAATAAGTGTTAACTTGAGCGGATGACAGACCTAACTGAGCCAGAGCTGACTGAGTTGCGGCGACTGTTATTTGCGACAGAGTTTGAGAAGAAAGTCCAGCTGAGAAAATTGACTGGAATATAGGAGAAGAAGATAGAGAATATGAAAGTGCACTCGACAGGCTTTGAGATAAAGCAGATGCCGATGTTCCGAAGGCGACACTACTGGCTCCAAATGCACTGGCAGCTGATTGACTTGCAGACTGAGTTGCAGCAGCAGTTGTGGTGGTGGAAGTGGTGGCAGAAGTAGCAGAACCAGCAGTGGAAGCGCTTTGCTGCATGCCGTACTGAGAAGCCAGAGAACTGAAGGACTGAGAGTACGCAGAGCTTAGAGAACTTGCGATGCTGTTGACATTGCTAGAATTCAAGACACCGGCGGACTGTAAACCTGAGGCTAGAGCACTTGAAATAGCAGTTGCGTAAGCGGTAGTACTAGCTCCATATCCGAGACTCAAGAGTGCATTCTGGATAGCCGAAGAATAAGTGTTAACTTGAGCGGATGACAGACCTAACTGAGCCAGAGCTGACTGAGTTGCGGCGACTGTTATTTGCGACAGAGTTTGAGAAGAAAGTCCAGCTGAGAAAATTGACTGGAATATAGGAGAAGAAGACAGAGAATATGAAAGTGCACTCGACAGGCTTTGAGATAAAGCAGATGCCGATGTTCCGAAGGCGACACTACTGGCTCCAAATGCACTGGCAGCTGATTGACTTGCAGACTGAGTTGCAGCAGAAGTTGTGGTGGTGGAAGTGGTGGCAGAAGTAGCAGAACCAGCAGTGGCAGCGCTTTGCTGGATGCCGTACTGAGAAGCCAGAGAACTGAAGGACTGAGAGTACGCAGAGCTTAGAGAACTTGCGATGCTGTTGACATTGCTAGAATTCAAGACACCGGCGGACTGTAAACCTGAGGCTAGAGCACTTGAAATAGCAGTTGCGTAAGCGGTAGTACTAGCTCCATATCCGAGACTCAAGAGTGCATTCTGGATAGCCGAAGAATAAGTGTTAACTTGAGCGGATGACAGACCTAACTGAGCCAGAGCTGACTGAGTTGCGGCGACTGTTATTTGCGACAGAGTTTGAGAAGAAAGTCCAGCTGAGAAAATTGACTGGAATATAGGAGAAGAAGACAGAGAATATGAAAGTGCACTCGACAGGCTTTGAGATAAAGCAGATGCCGATGTTCCGAATGCGACACTATTGGCTCCAAATGCACTGGCAGCTGATTGACTTGCAGACTGAGTTGCAGCAGCAGTTGTGGTGGTGGAAGTGGTGGCAGAAGTAGCAGATCCAGCAGTGGAAGCGCTTTGCTGGATGCCGTACTGAGAAGCCAGAGAACTGAAGGACTGAGAGTACGCAGAGCTTAGAGAACTTGCGATGCTGTTGACATTGCTAGAATTCAAGACACCGGCGGACTGTAAACCTGAGGCTAGAGCACTTGAAATAGCAGTTGCGTAAGCGGTAGTACTAGCTCCATATCCGAGACTCAAGAGTGCATTCTGGATAGCCGAAGAATAAGTGTTAACTTGAGCGGATGACAGACCTAACTGAGCCAGAGCTGACTGAGTTGCGGCGACTGTTATTTGCGACAGAGTTTGAGAAGAAAGTCCAGCTGAGAAAATTGACTGGAATATAGGAGAAGAAGACAGAGAATATGAAAGTGCACTCGACAGGCTTTGAGATAAAGCAGATGCCGATGTTCCGAATGCGACACTATTGGCTCCAAATGCACTGGCAGCTGATTGACTTGCAGACTGAGTTGCAGCAGCAGTTGTGGTGGTGGAAGTGGTGGCAGAAGTAGCAGATCCAGCAGTGGAAGCGCTTTGCTGGATGCCGTACTGAGAAGCCAGAGAACTGAAGGACTGAGAGTACGCAGAGCTTAGAGAACTTGCGATGCTGTTGACATTGCTAGAATTCAAGACACCGGCGGACTGTAAACCTGAGGCTAGAGCACTTGAAATAGCAGTTGCGTAAGCGGTAGTACTAGCTCCATATCCGAGACTCAAGAGTGCATTCTGGATAGCCGAAGAATAAGTGTTAACTTGAGCGGATGACAGACCTAACTGAGCCAGAGCTGACTGAGTTGCGGCGACTGTTATTTGCGACAGAGTTTGAGAAGAAAGTCCAGCTGAGAAAATTGACTGGAATATAGGAGAAGAAGACAGAGAATATGAAAGTGCACTCGACAGGCTTTGAGATAAAGCAGATGCCGATGTTCCGAATGCGACACTATTGGCTCCAAATGCACTGGCAGCTGATTGACTTGCAGACTGAGTTGCAGCAGCAGTTGTGGTGGTGGAAGTGGTGGCAGAAGTAGCAGAACCAGCAGTGGAAGCGCTTTGCTGGATGCCGTACTGAGAAGCCAGAGAACTGAAGGACTGAGAGTACGCAGAGCTTAGAGAACTTGCGATGCTGTTGACATTGCTAGAATTCAAGACACCGGCGGACTGTAAACCTGAGGCTAGAGCACTTGAAATAGCAGTTGCGTAAGCGGTAGTACTAGCTCCATATCCGAGACTCAAGAGTGCATTCTGGATAGCCGAAGAATAAGTGTTAACTTGAGCGGATGACAGACCTAACTGAGCCAGAGCTGACTGAGTTGCGGCGACTGTTATTTGCGACAGAGTTTGAGAAGAAAGTCCAGCTGAGAAAATTGACTGGAATATAGGAGAAGAAGACAGAGAATATGAAAGTGCACTCGACAGGCTTTGAGATAAAGCAGATGCCGATGTTCCGAAGGCGACACTACTGGCTCCAAATGCACTGGCAGCTGATTGACTTGCAGACTGAGTTGCAGCAGAAGTTGTGGTGGTGGAAGTGGTGGCAGAAGTAGCAGAACCAGCAGTGGAAGCGCTTTGCTGGATGCCGTACTGAGAAGCCAGAGAACTGAAGGACTGAGAGTACGCAGAGCTTAGAGAACTTGCGATGCTGTTGACATTGCTAGAATTCAAGACACCGGCGGACTGTAAACCTGAGGCTAGAGCACTTGAAATAGCAGTTGCGTAAGCGGTAGTACTAGCTCCATATCCGAGACTCAAGAGTGCATTCTGGATAGCCGAAGAATAAGTGTTAACTTGAGCGGATGACAGACCTAACTGAGCCAGAGCTGACTGAGTTGCGGCGACTGTTATTTGCGACAGAGTTTGAGAAGAAAGTCCAGCTGAGAAAATTGACTGGAATATAGGAGAAGAAGACAGAGAATATGAAAGTGCACTCGACAGGCTTTGAGATAAAGCAGATGCCGATGTTCCGAAGGCGACACTACTGGCTCCAAATGCACTGGCAGCTGATTGACTTGCAGACTGAGTTGCAGCAGCAGTTGTGGTGGTGGAAGTGGTGGCAGAAGTAGCAGAACCAGCAGTGGAAGCGCTTTGCTGGATGCCGTACTGAGAAGCCAGAGAACTGAAGGACTGAGAGTACGCAGAGCTTAGAGAACTTGCGATGCTGTTGACATTGCTAGAATTCAAGACACCGGCGGACTGTAAACCTGAGGCTAGAGCACTTGAAATAGCAGTTGCGTAAGCGGTAGTACTAGCTCCATATCCGAGACTCAAGAGTGCATTCTGGATAGCCGAAGAATAAGTGTTAACTTGAGCGGATGACAGACCTAACTGAGCCAGAGCTGACTGAGTTGCGGCGACTGTTATTTGCGACAGAGTCTGAGTAGAAAGTCCAGCTGAGAAAATTGACTGGAATATAGGAGAAGAAGACAGAGAATATGAAAGTGCACTCGACAGGCTTTGAGATAAAGCAGATGCCGAAGTTCCGAAGGCGACACTACTGGCTCCAAATGCACTGGCAGCTGATTGACTTGCAGACTGAGTTGCAGCAGCAGTTGTGGTGGTGGAAGTGGTGGCAGAAGTAGCAGAACCAGCAGTGGAAGCGCTTTGCTGGATGCCGTACTGAGAAGCCAGAGAACTGAAGGACTGAGAGTACGCAGAGCTTAGAGAACTTGCGATGCTGTTGACATTGCTAGAATTCAAGACACCGGCGGACTGTAAACCTGAGGCTAGAGCACTTGAAATAGCAGTTGCGTAAGCGGTAGTACTAGCTCCATATCCGAGACTCAAGAGTGCATTCTGGATAGCCGAAGAATAAGTGTTAACTTGAGCGGATGACAGACCTAACTGAGCCAGAGCTGACTGAGTTGCGGCGACTGTTATTTGCGACAGAGTTTGAGAAGAAAGTCCAGCTGAGAAAATTGACTGGAATATAGGAGAAGAAGACAGAGAATATGAAAGTGCACTCGACAGGCTTTGAGATAAAGCAGATGCCGATGTTCCGAATGCGACACTATTGGCTCCAAATGCACTGGCAGCTGATTGACTTGCAGACTGAGTTGCAGCAGCAGTTGTGGTGGTGGAAGTGGTGGCAGAAGTAGCAGATCCAGCAGTGGAAGCGCTTTGCTGGATGCCGTACTGAGAAGCCAGAGAACTGAAGGACTGAGAGTACGCAGAGCTTAGAGAACTTGCGATGCTGTTGACATTGCTAGAATTCAAGACACCGGCGGACTGTAAACCTGAGGCTAGAGCACTTGAAATAGCAGTTGCGTAAGCGGTAGTACTAGCTCCATATCCGAGACTCAAGAGTGCATTCTGGATAGCCGAAGAATAAGTGTTAACTTGAGCGGATGACAGACCTAACTGAGCCAGAGCTGACTGAGTTGCGGCGACTGTTATTTGCGACAGAGTTTGAGAAGAAAGTCCAGCTGAGAAAATTGACTGGAATATAGGAGAAGAAGACAGAGAATATGAAAGTGCACTCGACAGGCTTTGAGATAAAGCAGATGCCGATGTTCCGAATGCGACACTATTGGCTCCAAATGCACTGGCAGCTGATTGACTTGCAGACTGAGTTGCAGCAGCAGTTGTGGTGGTGGAAGTGGTGGCAGAAGTAGCAGAACCAGCAGTGGAAGCGCTTTGCTGGATGCCATACTGAGAAGCCAGAGAACTGAAGGACTGAGAGTACGCAGAGCTTAGAGAACTTGCGATGCTGTTGACATTGCTAGAATTCAAGACACCGGCGGACTGTAAACCTGAGGCTAGAGCACTTGAAATAGCAGTTGCGTAAGCGGTAGTACTAGCTCCATATCCGAGACTCAAGAGTGCATTCTGGATAGCCGAAGAATAAGTGTTAACTTGAGCGGATGACAGACCTAACTGAGCCAGAGCTGACTGAGTTGCGGCGACTGTTATTTGCGACAGAGTTTGAGAAGAAAGTCCAGCTGAGAAAATTGACTGGAATATAGGAGAAGAAGACAGAGAATATGAAAGTGCACTCGACAGGCTTTGAGATAAAGCAGATGCCGATGTTCCGAAGGCGACACTACTGGCTCCAAATGCACTGGCAGCTGATTGACTTGCAGACTGAGTTGCAGCAGAAGTTGTGGTGGTGGAAGTGGTGGCAGAAGTAGCAGAACCAGCAGTGGAAGCGCTTTGCTGGATGCCGTACTGAGAAGCCAGAGAACTGAAGGACTGAGAGTACGCAGAGCTTAGAGAACTTGCGATGCTGTTGACATTGCTAGAATTCAAGACACCGGCGGACTGTAAACCTGAGGCTAGAGCACTTGAAATAGCAGTTGCGTAAGCGGTAGTACTAGCTCCATATCCGAGACTCAAGAGTGCATTCTGGATAGCCGAAGAATAAGTGTTAACTTGAGCGGATGACAGACCTAACTGAGCCAGAGCTGACTGAGTTGCGGCGACTGTTATTTGCGACAGAGTTTGAGAAGAAAGTCCAGCTGAGAAAATTGACTGGAATATAGGAGAAGAAGACAGAGAATATGAAAGTGCACTCGACAGGCTTTGAGATAAAGCAGATGCCGATGTTCCGAAGGCGACACTACTGGCTCCAAATGCACTGGCAGCTGATTGACTTGCAGACTGAGTTGCAGCAGCAGTTGTGGTGGTGGAAGTGGTGGCAGAAGTAGCAGAACCAGCAGTGGAAGCGCTTTGCTGGATGCCGTACTGAGAAGCCAGAGAACTGAAGGACTGAGAGTACGCAGAGCTTAGAGAACTTGCGATGCTGTTGACATTGGTAGAATTCAAGACACCGGCGGACTGTAAACCTGAGGCTAGAGCACTTGAAATAGCAGTTGCGTAAGCGGTAGTACTAGCTCCATATCCGAGACTCAAGAGTGCATTCTGGATAGCCGAAGAATAAGTGTTAACTTGAGCGGATGACAGACCTAACTGAGCCAGAGCTGACTGAGTTGCGGCGACTGTTATTTGCGACAGAGTCTGAGTAGAAAGTCCAGCTGAGAAAATTGACTGGAATATAGGAGAAGAAGACAGAGAATATGAAAGTGCACTCGACAGGCTTTGAGATAAAGCAGATGCCGAAGTTCCGAAGGCGACACTACTGGCTCCAAATGCACTGGCAGCTGATTGACTTGCAGACTGAGTTGCAGCAGCAGTTGTGGTGGTGGAAGTGGTGGCAGAAGTAGCAGAACCAGCAGTGGAAGCGCTTTGCTGGATGCCGTACTGAGAAGCCAGAGAACTGAAGGACTGAGAGTACGCAGAGCTTAGAGAACTTGCGATGCTGTTGACATTGCTAGAATTCAAGACACCGGCGGACTGTAAACCTGAGGCTAGAGCACTTGAAATAGCAGTTGCGTAAGCGGTAGTACTAGCTCCATATCCGAGACTCAAGAGTGCATTCTGGATAGCCGAAGAATAAGTGTTAACTTGAGCGGATGACAGACCTAACTGAGCCAGAGCTGACTGAGTTGCGGCGACTGTTATTTGCGACAGAGTCTGAGTAGAAAGTCCAGCTGAGAAAATTGACTGGAATATAGGAGAAGAAGACAGAGAATATGAAAGTGCACTCGACAGGCTTTGAGATAAAGCAGATGCCGAAGTTCCGAAGGCGACACTACTGGCTCCAAATGCACTGGCAGCTGATTGACTTGCAGACTGAGTTGCAGCAGAAGTTGTGGTGGTGGAAGTGGTGGCAGAAGTAGCAGAACCAGCAGTGGAAGCGCTTTGCTGGATGCCATACTGAGAAGCCAGAGAACTGAAGGACTGAGAGTACGCAGAGCTTAGAGAACTTGCGATGCTGTTGACATTGCTAGAATTCAAGACACCGGCGGACTGTAAACCTGAGGCTAGAGCACTTGAAATAGCAGTTGCGTAAGCGGTAGTACTAGCTCCATATCCGAGACTCAAGAGTGCATTCTGGATAGCCGAAGAATAAGTGTTAACTTGAGCGTTTGACAGACCTAACTGAGCCAGAGCTGACTGAGTTGCGGCGACTGTTATTTGCGACAGAGTTTGAGAAGAAAGTCCAGCTGAGAAAATTGACTGGAATATAGGAGAAGAAGACAGAGAATATGAAAGTGCACTCGACAGACTTTGAGATAAAGCAGATGCCGAAGTTCTGAAGGCGACACTACTAGCTCCTGATGATCCATAACTAGATCCAAACCTCGTTGACGTCCACGCTGCACTTGATCCAGCTTTTGATGTCCCATAATTTGCTAGTATGCCGCTCCCGGCTCCCACTGTGAAAGAAGATTGATCTATACTGATTTCGTTTTCTTGGGCACTGGCTTCTTTAGTTAGTACAGTTATCAGATCTTGCAATTCCTTTATAAATTTCCTATTGACAAAGCCATAGGCCGATTTGAAACAATTTTGCACGCTTCTGGAGAGAGCTGACGTCCTCGTGCTGATAGCTTGTTGATTTTCGACCTCGTCTGCAATGACGACTTCCGCAAGCGATGACGCAAGCGCTACTTCCAAGGCTTGTATCTGTGCCCATCCTGAGGAACTACTTATTGATGATATCGCAGACATCATAGTTTGGGCTATCGATTCCAGATCCGTCTTTTCCTTTGCAGGGAATGCCGGTGAGGACGCGATACCTTGAACTAGACATGCCGTGAAATCATTCGCCTTGACGTGATCGGTCCATGGGCTGGGCGATCCTTGTTTCGTCCAGATGTCGGTGGCATGGTGCTGTGAGATGAGAGCAAACATTAGCGAGAGGCTCGTCAACCAAATCATGATTTGAGGCTTGAGTTGGTCAACTCGGTGTGGTTTGCTAGCTGAGAGATGCCCGTATATATACCGAAATTTTCATGCGCAAAAGCGGATGGAAACGCGTGGTAGCAGCTGGTATACCACATAAAATATGTTTTCGTAATTTTTATGGACCACGCATAAAATTTTTATGCGCTCGTTATATTTATTGCTCAGTCACGACTTCCATCTTTTTTCGTTTTGGAGAATGGCTTGTGATATTTTCTAGAACTTGCGTCGGAGTTGCCAGATTTATATTATACAAAGTAAAAAAATTCAGACCCCGAAATTATAAATTTGTGATTTAAAGGCTAAAATCAGCATTTCTTTTTATTTTAAGTTAGATATCATTTTTTTTTTTTATAAACAAAAAATTGGGAATTTTTTTTTAGTTAGTGACACAATATTAAACTATTGGTAAATATTATCGAACAATTTGTTTGACTGCATATGACAAGCAAATGTTTAAATATTCTCTAAAACACAATACCGTTTAAAAACTTCCTAAATACACCTTGGAAAAAAAAAAAAAAAAAACATGTAGCGTTTCAGAAGAATTAGGTTTTTTTTCTTCAAACAAAAATATATGTTAGGGTAATATGAATTTCTTGCTTCTTCTCTGATAGTAGTCTGGAATCTAGGCCTTGCCTCGGTTATAATAAAAATCTTTTTGCTCATGAAGAAGAAAGACTAATTCTGCCAAAACGTGTTGCGTTAACTTCGCTTAAGAATGTGACCCTGTTTGATCTCCGCTATTTGTCTAACCTTCTCAATCCATTGCCAAGAATCTCGCCTATTATTGTATATTACAGCGGTTCCCAAACTTTATTAATACGCAAGCCATTTTTAAGTAAAAAAAATTTCGCGACCCACCTAATATAATGGTGTATTTCAGTATAGAAATTGTTGTATGACTTGTATAAGCTATCGGCTATCTTATCCTATGAAAAAGATACATTTTTGTACGAAGGATGCACTACTATCAAGAAAAATAACAATTCTTAATTTCAATGTGTGTAAGTAGAGCAATAATTAACACAGCACACAAACTAGAAAGATAATTTAAAATGCATTTAATTACGATCAAAATATAATTTTCTAATCAGTGCTTTTTCTAGCACTGGTGTTTACAAATGAAAGCACCTATATCAGGGTTAAAACTTGTTGTTTTCAACCTTAATTCACTTTCAACACACAGTTTTTTCTACACTTGTTTTTCAAAAACAGCCAAGTACAAAAAGCATGTTTACAGGAGTATGTTGTAATAAACTCCATCATGGAAATCAAAGCTCATTTATATGTTTCTGGATAGTCTGATAATATATTTATTTCTTCGTATGGAAATTTTGGAATTTCCCTTGAAATATTATTTGCTGTTGAAATTGTTATATATTTTTTAATGGATGAAATACAAAATATATTTTTGTGACAAATCTCGATTGTTTCCACGACCCAAAAAGTAGTCGCCGCGACCCATAGTTTGGGAACCGCTAGCGTATTATTATTTTTCTGTTATTTAAGCCGGACTACTGCCATTTTTTAGGTTCACCAAGCAAACGAGTTTTTTTAAGTCCCAGTGATAACCTGTGCTGAAGGTTGTAAGTTCGAATGCCATGGCTGAAAAAAGAAACATGCAATTCTAATCGTTTATTTTTAAACTTATCACTGCCAGGCTACTCCTCTAATTAAAAATGTACGGACGAGTACATTCGTTCATGGCATGGGAGTACGGAATGCACATTGTCAAGCATACACGCCCATCAAGAGAATAAGAATTTAGAAAATTACTTAAAATTTCGTTATTTAACTTATTCTTTAGCGAATATACTCGTCCACGAAACAAAAGGGGTTAACACAACTACTTTTTTTCCTTTATTTGTGCATACGGAATTTCTTGTTTTAGTCCGTCAACATATTTCGACTTGCGAAATTAAAGCGTTTTTTTTTTTAATAATAAGGATACTTTTATTTTCGAAACCAGTTCCGAAAGTAAAAATATCTCAATATATGTATAATAATATATGTATAATAAATAGTCTTGTTGTACAAAACTGTACAACAAGACTATTTTTTTTTACGTAAATGTATAAAAGGGAATTTTTTAAGGTGTTAAATGTTATCTAACTGAATGGGTTCTATATATACGAATCGGTACGTTATATACAGAGATTTATAAAAAGATTTGAATTATTTTCCTACTCTAGATGATAATTGCCGAAATTGAGATTTCACCCGTTATATGGATTTGCCAAATTTTTTATCGTCCTCTAAAATCTGTGTATTAAACGATGAATTTTTATTTCAGTACACCCAGAAAAAGGAATTGATTAAAATTACAAAACAGGTTTCGTTGAGTACATTTTGGTTGTTTCAAGCGAATTTTTTAGTTGAAGTAAAAAATCGATTTTGTTGCCCAGACAAAAAAATGTTGCTGACACTCTTATAAAATTTTAACAAAATTACACCAATTTTATTTGAGTCTTGTATTTTCAATTTGTAATTCCAAGAAAATTTTGTTGTTTCTACAAAATTTAAATTGGTGTGCAGTACCCATACTTCTCTCACGCAATTTTGTTTAGTTGACTCATATAACTATAAAGGATTAGCATAATTTTTGGATAATAAAAAGTTTTAAATTGAGACGGATTAATGACGTTATTATTACGTTACTATACATTTCGGATGAAATATGTGGACGGAAAATTGCAAAAAGATAAATCAACAATATTTTTTTGTTTATTCAAACAAAATTTCCATTGACCCATATTTAAACGAAATGATTTGTTGGACCAAACAAATTTTTGTTGATTCAACAAAACCTTTCTCTGGGTGTATTTTGGATGTAATGGAAAGTGCTTCATAACCTACGTTCGACAGGCATGTAGCCAGGGAGGGGGCTAAGGGGGCTGAAGCCCCTCCCGAAAGTTTGAAAATGCAAAATTATCTGTATAATAAAAAAAATAAGTTTTGTTTGTTTTTATCTTCCATTACATTAAAATGAATCGCATTTTTATTTGTAAAAATATCCATTTATTGAATTATAGCTATGGTAACCCTTCATTATATCGGTTATTTGGATATATTGCTTTTTTTTTAATAGGTATGTACCACTAAAAATATAAATTCTTTTTAAAAGGTAATTTTTACTGTCTTTATGCGCAGTAAAATTCGATCAAGTGTAATTTCTAATCATTAATGTGACTAAAAAAATTAAGTATAATGCGCATACGGCATAAGAAAGGCCACGAAAAATTAGGAAGACTATTTTCTACATGTTTCAGTTATTGGAAAAAGGCTAAATATTTTTATCAGAACATATACAATTAAATTATCACAAACCGTATGTTATTTTAACAAACAAACTTCATATTTCTTCAGGAAAATAGAATTATTTCATTGTTGAGTTTTCAAAGAGCTCCATGAAAAGAAGAAATTAGAGCAAATCTTGGACTAATACTTGAAACAATCTTATTTTGTGCAGAACAAAATAGTCACTGACCACGATGACGATCCTCAGTTTGGCCATGTTAGCGGAATTCATTCTGGAACTCTTCAGAGTATCTAAAAATTTGATACGTCCTCTGTGAAAGCCGTTGGTTAAACCTTGTCTTGTCCAACAGCATGCTGATTCCCTTCATTCGAAAGTATCATGGACTTGTTAAAGCAGCGACAAAACCTAAAGACAAATTTAGCGCTTCAAGAAGCAATTCCATTATATTATATCCTAGAAAACAAAAGAAAATAACTTCTCCGCATTTGTGATACAAATTTTATCGAGAGGTATGAAAGCATATTGACTTTTGTTGAGCTATTTAAATACATTTGCATTAGCTCAGAAAATATTTCAAAAAACACATGAAAGATATCATCAAAAGCTGGAGCTTTTTTGGCAGTCAGAGAGAAGAATCGTTTTGTCATAAGCCTGACTGTTTGTCAGGAGGTTTTCTGTCTTTTCATAGTAAGTTCTTAAAAAAAAAAAAAAAGAAGAAGAGAGAGATAGTGTTGGCTGTAACCCATGCTAAAGATGCCTAGTTGTTTTACGTAAATATGCAAAAAAATGAAGTAGAAATCTTTTATGAGATTTTTACTGTGCATTAAAACTTCGGGAAGATATCATCCAAACTGAAATAAAGAGACCAAGACTAACATTTAGACAGGCAACAGGTACAAACCCTCAAATTACATCTACTGACAAGCATTACAATGTCACGGTCTTATTTCCCTATGTAGAAAGTCTTATTCAAAATTTAAATTATCGATTCATTACGAATGAAGACATTCTAAGAGATTCCCAGTTTCATCTTCCACGATGTGCATCACTGGAAAAAGCAAGCAAATTAGAGAATCTGGTTAATATTTTCAGGATAAAGTGTGAATGTAGCAAGTGAAAACTTAATATGAATTAGGGTGCAAACAAGTTGCTAATGTTGACACCAACACAGAGGATTTAAAAGTTTTAATACTGTAATGTGGCGTATTACGTCACAAAATCAAACACTTGTTCACAGTTTTGGTTGAAAGCCGAGTAACAACAGTCAGTGCTAAAAGATATTTTTCGCAAAGAAAATAATTAAATCTTTGACTCGAAGCGTTATGGCCGAGGACAGACTTCCATTTTCCATGATTTCCATTCTTTGGGAAATTACAGAAGATCTTGATAAGTCAATCAGACTCATGCCTAAGAAGAAATTATGATGATTGCTTCTGCTGCATTGTTGAATTCAGGGGTTGGCCCAGGAGGGGCACATTTCCCCTCCACTGGAGCAATGAGACACCCCACCCCGGAAAATTAGTGATTTCATGTTTTCAATGGTCAAAAAGTACAATTCCCCTCTTCCGGAACGTTATAATGCCCCGATCCGGAGCACCAAAAATCCCTCCCGGAGAAAAGTGTTGTGCCTGAATTCAAAATTGATAGTAAATTTATTTTACCAAGAGCATCATTTATAATTATTATAATCAGAGAAAGTTGTTGTTGTTGTTGTATGTATGTCGGCCAATTATCTGCACTATGGGATATAGGCCCTAAGGGGTGGGATGCCCTCCGTGGGGGTCTTTCTAAGGGAACCTAACCCGTATTTACGCAATGTTCGAAGAAAACCACGGAAAACTCCGAACGGTTAGGCCGACGGTCGCGATTGGGTTAGAACCCAGCACCTACCGTCTACCAGTTTGAGGTTAGAACCTCTCGGCCACTGGTGGGGCTATAATCAGAGAAAGAGAAATACATAATTATTATGATTACAAATAATTGTAGCAATCATTTTTTTTCAAAAAAAAATAATGCGTGTAATTTATTTTATTTATGGATCAATAGTTTCAAGACCTCGCACTCGTAATGTCAGATTCTCGCACGTTAACATTAATCTTGTGTTTTAAATCAATACATATTATTTATTTATTTGCATTTCAATGTTTTACAACTTTTTTTTTTTTTTTTCATAAGATAGGGGAAAGGGGGGCATGTTTGAAAATTTTTTTAAACAATTTATTTCTTATTTGAATTATATGTTTTGCGTTTTAAGTATTACATAATAAAAACAGTGCATTTTTCCATCATATGAACCAGAAATTAAAAGTTTTCCATATAAATTTTAAAAAAAATGTGAGGATTTAAAAAGTTGAAATATCTCTGTTCAAACTTGCCCCATGTAGGGGTACCTTTGAACAAGTAAGGGGCACTTTTGAACAAATGAATAAAATATGAAAATATTGAGAGTTTTCATAAAACGCTGCTTATGTTTCAGGAATATAGTAACATTAATAAAATTTAATAACTATATTTTATTAAAACTAATATTTTTTCTTTTATTTAACCAAACTTAAATCCATCAAAGTTGATGTCAAAAATCATTGTTGAAACAACACAGAATGTCTCTCCAGTTATGTTTGGTTGAGAAAAAGTTTCTAAAATATCCTTGTAATACACCAATATGATATCTGATGCTTCTGGAAAATTAAAAATTTTCATGCACACTTTTTATGAAAAAAACCTCACTTAAATTCCGTTTTATCTAGTACGAAAGTACCAGCAATTCAGTAGTTTGGGAAAGAGTAAATGAAAGAATATAGGCTTTATTAGACAAAGCTGCTAAACCATGAATCATTATTGTGTATCCGGACTTTACAATTATCAAATAAATGAATGCCATCATCAATTTAGGTTGGAAACTTCCAATAGCTGATACATGCAGAGGTTGTTATACATGTGTCCATGTGTGCAGTAAGGAAATATTGTTAACAGTATAAGTTCATGTTCTTTGATATTCATAATTAACCTCTTTTCACATAGAAAAAATTCCAGAAATAGTAATATTTAGGTACATCAATATCTCTCAATGGTGCCTCGTAACATGGATTACAACTGCTTACTCAATTCGGCTGAAGAATTTGAAGAAAACAAAGCTTATAAACTAAAGATTACATCTTTATTTAAGTTTTGAACAGTAAATCAAAATTTTAAGGATATAAAATTTTGAACAAAAATCTTACAACATTATTTTCTTAAGTTTAGATTCACGAGGGAGAAAACTACATATCTTGCTTAGATAGTATTGTGCATACAAAATGGATTAGCTTTGTATACTTATTGCACTGAAACAGCAGTAATGTATTCCCATAGACATTTTTAGAAAATAATTTATTTGAAGGAAAATATTTAGAGTGTTCGAAGGTACCCCCAGTTCAAACTTGCCCTCTCTCTCCCCTACTTATGGCTCATCTCAAACATTGTAATTTTGTGTTTTTTAAGTTTCGCAGAAAAATTTTCCTAAAAACTCTCCGGTTTCCGAACCGGTTTGGAAACTGGAAGGGATCTTAAATACTAAAAACTGAAACAGAAATTGAAAAAAAAATATGATATAACAATATTTGACATAGTTAATAAGTATACCATGCAGAAACACACATTAGCATAAATCTAGATTATTTAGAACAAAAATCTTACAACATTAGTTTCTTAAGTTTAGATTCAAGAGGAAGAAAACTACATATCTTTTTTAGATAGTATTGTGCATACATAATGGATTAGCTTTGTATACTTATTGCACTGAAACAGTAGTAATGTATTGCCATAGACATTTTTAGAAAATAATTTATTTGAAGGAAAATATTTTGAGTGTTCAAAGGTGCCCCCAGTTCAAACTTGCCCTCCCTCTCCCCTACTTGTGGCTCACCTCAAACATTGTAATTTTGTGTTTTTTAAGTTTCGCAGAAAATTTTTCCTAAAAATTCTCCGGTTTCCGAACCGGTTTGGAAACTGGAAGTGATCTTAAACGCTAAAAACTGCAACAGAAATTAAAAAATTAAATATGATATAACAATATTTGACATAGTTAACAAGTATACTATGTAGAAACACACATTAGCATAAATCTGGATTATTTTTAAACTGAATATTATTCAAACTACTTTTGTAAGAATAGAAAAAATTCCAAAATTGAGCCCCTCCCGAAAGAAAATCCTGGCTACGGGCTTGACGTTCGACGCATGGTTTTCTCTTTATTGTTATAATTTCCAACATCGCTTCAATAACACATTTCTATTAAAGTACAAACAGTCAGTCATAATTCTTTTTTAATGGCTAGAGCACGAAATTCCAGATTTTTCGCAATTGGTACTAATGAAAAACAAACAAGTTAATGGAGGTTTGTCATTGAAGCTTTCAATAAAACTGATTTTTATGAAAACAACGGACAAACATTGCGAGATCTGTAGAAATGTATTTACGATTTGGTTGGAACCTGAGTAAAGACGTGGACTCCATAAACCCGGAGTCGTAACTTTGTAAAAGCGCTCGCTACCGTTCCCGGAAAACATAAACGACCGCCGTTATATTCTGAAAATAGGATTTACGATACATTTTTAATGTTTGGACCTCGTTAGTGAAATGCGAATTATGACAAAAACAAGTTTTATTAAATTAATCTAGGAACAGGTGGCCTATATATGGAAAAAAGGGGGGGAGGGACATGCGCTGAAATTCGGGATGTATGCGTTAACTTCATTTGTTCCGTGACTGCCGTGGTGTAAGTATCCCTTACTTGCCCAACTTTGTTTCTTCAACTTCTAATTCTTTAAGTGCTGGTCCATTTTCATTGGCTTGTCCAACTAGTTTTTTGGGGGATCCTGTATTTAATCATCTTTATGCATTCTATTAATATTTTAATACTGTACTAAAATTTAAACGGAATAATAATAATACTAGCAAAAGCCGCGCTTTGTTTAGATTCGCGAAGCATTATTTTATAAGATAAATATTTGAAAGTAACATTATTTTTTTATATTATTTTTGCAACTTTATTAAGCAAAAACGTTATCTCATGTTTTGGCGCATTTAAATTTTAGAAATGTAAATTCAGCCAAATAACTAATAATTTCCTCGGAAATTTTTATTTATGATATAAGGCTGGTATAAATAAAAATATTTTCGAAGCAGAATTAAAAAAGATATTTAGTTCATTATTTACAATATATTTATGGCAAGACTCACAAGATCCGCCAGATTGAATATGCATGTCAAACCAACGACGATGGCAAATTTTACAAAAATATAATTTTAAAATTTTTTGAGCAGCTTCGAAATTTAAAGCATATTTCCTAGCACATGCATCATCTGTCAGAAGAGGTTCGTCATATCGTCGCTTTTTATGCTGATGTCTAGTCTCTTGCCTTGAGGCTAAAACATGTTTGCGTTCGTTCCGGCCAGTAAGTGTTCTTTTTCTCAGCATTTTTAAATTACTAATACATTCCAGAAATTATTTCTAAACGTAGTTAATATATTTAATTTGGTTCAATTAAATTATTCTTCAATCAATTAAAATATTCTTAAATTATTCTTCAATCTTTCATTTCGAATACCAAACTTAAGAAACTTACCAAACTTAACAAAATATTCCCTTTAAATACCAAAAATAAGAATTAATTTTACTTATTTACGATTCTTTTGTTGCCACTTTACCAAAGTAAATACCTAAATAAATAAATCATAATCTAATTCTTTCAAAATCCGTAAGTGTAAACTGCGTAAAAAGTTTTGGCAGGATAATGAAAATATATTTTATTTAATATTTAATCGTGATTCTATCTATAATTACTAACCCCATGGTTTATTTTCCTTCTGAAAATGAAAAAAATATGCGTTCAATTTTTTATTTGCAAAAATGCGTCCATAATAGAAAAACATGTAGAATAAATTAATTGTTAAAATAATATTTTTTAAAGGTTATTATGTAAAAAAAATAACATTGTGCAAATCTACAAATCATAATCTATTCTTATGTTTAATTTCAAGCCAAAATACTGAGTAGTTTTTTCATAAAGTGTACGACAAAATGTAACTTGAGTGGCCTAGTATAGAGGATTCGCTTCGCTCATCCTAATTAATATACAAGTTGGAAATTGCACGTCAGACTGAGCAAATGAGGTGCGTTCTTACTATAACAAAGCTTTAAAAATTTCAGATCTTGGTGTAATAGTATACAGTATATCGGAGACAGTATAGTGGCCAAAATCTTTTGTGTGTCCCTGTAAATCCTAATTGCTTTCTGTTATACAGGAAGTAACTTTTAGTAAACCTCAGCAACGTAAATTAATTTCATAAAATGCGAAATAGTTTAATAGTATTAAAACACGCTCCAAATAGTGTTCCCCTATACCATTGTGTAATGGAATACTTTTATGTGGCCCTGTAAAGTAATAAAAAATACTCTTTGCACCACAGATTGAGCAGAACGTATTTTTTAATATATACTTCATAAATGCATATTAATTCTAGTATGTTCGAAAAAGTATAACATCATTAAAATTCACTTGAAATTATTTTTTTTTTTCACATTGGCAGTAATGTAACGGAATACTCTTGATGGTTCCTGACATTGATCTATGCATCCGATTTTCATAAAATTTCAATTGAATCGCCAAATTGATGCAACAATTATATATATTAAATTTCAAACGAATCGGTTGAGTAGTTTTTGCTCTGCTATATGCGGATGGACGGATTGAACGAGGACTATAAGTGTTACATATTTATACAATTACGAACGCACCTAAAAACTAGATAGATTTGGATAAACTTGAAAGGCTTCAAGATTTAGTGGTAAACAACTTGAATGTTTCATTAAAAAAAGCTTGAACTTTTAATTAGTTCTTTTTAAATTAAATATAGCAATTTCAATTAATCTATTTACTGCACTATAAGTTCCTATAGAGATTCCTATAGAGTTATGGTCATAGATAAATTATGCTGTCAATCTAAATTACTTAGAGAATCTATAATTACTAAGTTCTGTTAAGTTCTCTAAACTAAAGGTCTGCACGGGGGCCGGAATTTCCAGGACCGGCCCGAAAGAAAGTTATTTTGGCCCGGCCGACCCGGTGTAAAACTGAAAAGTTTGTCCCGACTCGGCCCAGCCTGTTTATATTTTTACATTTCTAGGCTCGACCCGGAAATATGGAAATCAGTGACAGGCATGTCCCGATCTGGCCCGACGCAATACCTACTATTTCGAAAAAAAATTTACCATACAATTAAGAAAATTTTTTTACCATACAATTAAGATTCCTTTAAAGAATACTGCATACATATTTATGAAATGATTTTACTGTAGATTTTACAGAAAATACACAATAGCAACATCAATGATAACGTAGATTCTTAGACTTTCAACATTCAACTAAAAATTCATTAAAAAATAAATATAGTTTCTAATAAAAGAAAAAGAAAGTAAAATTAAAAACATAACTTTTGAAACTGTATAATAAAAAGTAGATTTACGAAAATATTTCGATCTCATTTTATGATAGATTTTCTCAAATCCAAAGGAGCTACTTTTTGATACATTTCTAAATTAATTTTTTTCCGAAAAAGCATAACATTACCAGGCGTTTTTTTTATTCAGAACCTATGTAATCAAATGGCGTTATCAATTTTTTGATACAAGCAATTTAAGTAAATACTGTCAAAGTTAGCATTTTGAATCGAATTTCCGGAAACGACAGCATGGGAAGGGAGAAAAATCTGCAATCACGTGACAAGAATCTCTTATATTACATGTTAAATTTTCACTATTTCGTCATCAATTCTGTTCTTAGGGCTTCAAAAGATAAAAGAAAAAATATATTTTTTCCGCTTCGTTAATTTTGAAATTTTGCATTTTCGCAAACCCGAAAAATCCAATTGCTGAAGTTTAAAGAAGTAAACAAAACGTGAATTTTTCCTTTTCGGTTCCGCGGACTCAGAAAAAAAAATACTGTTATAATTTGTTGTTATTTCGTGTGCTCTAGATCCGAAAAATTTCGATGGAAAGGAAGAAAAACAAAAAATGAAAGTTTTCACATAGGAATTAATTCGGGTTTTGCGGATTTGAAAGAAAAAAAAAAGTGAAAATTTTAATTTTACAATTTCGGCATTACTTTGCGTTCTATGTAAAATCCAAAAAAAACAAAATGTGAGAATTATAACAAAATTTCTCTATTTTATTATCATTTTGGGTACCGCCGATTCAGAAGAAGTACTTACAATTTCACATTATTTGGATTCCTACACGCGTGAAAATAATTAGGACGTGGGGGACTTACAATTTCGGCGTTACTTCTGGTCCTATAGACACGAAAAATCTGATGGCGAAAAGTTTTCTATTGCAATGCGATTTCGGGCGTCCATTTCTTGGCTACCAAAATAGCAGAAAATTTACAATTTTTGCCTTAGCAATCTGCACCGAACGGAATTTCCAAGTATGGACCTTTTAAAATTCGGCTCTGTCCGTTTATATTTTTTATGTTCACGCCCCGGCCCGTGCAAAAATCAGTGAAAACAAGACCGGTCCATGTAAATATCAGTAAAATCCAGCCTGTCCGGACTCAATTTCTACACGAAAAAAACTGTTTTATTGAAACTACTAAATTTTGGTTGATAAGGCCCCAACCAACTATTTTGGTTGGAATGACCAAATTGTGGTTAGATTAACCAAATGATTTTGTTAATTCAACAAAATTTTGGCTAAAATTTGATCATTCCAATCAAAATTTTGAAGCTTCAACAAAACAGTTTTTTCCGTGTACACAAATTCTGATTTTTGTAATATACAATTAAGATCCTTTTAAAGAATACTGCATACTTATGGGAAATTTTTACCATATATTTCAGATTACGATCTGTTTCACAAGCCAGAGTACAAAATACAAGCATTAATGATTATTCACCCCAGTTATGTTAATAGAAAATTGTTCCTATTTTACCGGCTTAGTTTGATTCTTTCAAATTTATTATACAGTCGAGTCTCTCTATAACGAAACTCCATACATCGAATTTCTCTATATAACGAATTTTTTGTAGGAACGGTCCCCTTTTCGCATGATTATATTAAAAGCAGTCTCTATATAGCGAAATATCTATCTCCATATAACGAATTTTTTCATAAATTGTTCTTAATTTATTCAGTTTTAAAAAAGCTTCGAAATCATATGGAATCAATTTTCCATCACTTATTTTTGATTTATTTTTCAGTGCTGAGTTATTTTATATTACTTCTCTCCTTGTTCTTTAAATCCACCGAATTCTTCCCACCTCCCACACATCCTTCTCAAAATAGAGTCAATTAGATTGTTACACATATAAGAGAAGAATCGATGAGAGGCACATAAGAGAGGCCCTCTGGAAATGGAAGAAAATCATAACTACAATTTTTTATTCCTTGCTAAAATTTGAGCATTTTTTTGAGAGCGTAACAATTTTAAAATCAAAACAGCAAAAAATTAGATTTGTTTCTCTGAATCTCTGATTTTCATTAAGCTTTCAAATAAATGTCTGTTCTCTTTTTTGAAACATCTTAAATAATTAAGAAATAAAATGTTAGGTTAATATTTACTTTTAAACATTTCAAATTCTTAATTAAAAACATAAAAAGTTAAATTTGTTCAAAATTTACACATTAAATACGATTTTTAACACCATTTTCTATACATCGAATTTCTCTATATAACGAATTTTTTTCTGGAACAATGGATTTCGTTATATAGAGACTCGACTGTATTTGACCGGTCAGTCTACTCATGCTCGTATTCACCATGTACCTCAGGCTAGAAAGTCTCGGTCGAACGCTGAAATGAAATTTACGATAACATTTGGTTGGACATTATCAAGGAGACGTCCAATCTTATAGAGAAGCTACTTCATTCAAACGAAAGGACCCGTTCGTTAATGCTAATCCTATGGAAGAAATTTATAAAGATAGCTCGGTTGCATTTCAGTATTTTTAAATGATTTTTTTTTCATTGGCTAGCTAAGATCGATCTGTATGCAAGCCGATTATTACTTTTTTCATTTTGTTTACAGATTTTTTTTTGTGAGGACGCTTTTCGTTTCGGAACCGGTTGGCAAAGCGGAAGCATCCTCATAAAAAATATCTGCAACTAGAATAGAAAAGTATAAGACGGCCTGGATACAGATCGATCTCAGCTATTCAGTGCGAAAAAAAATCATTTAAAAGTATCGAAATGCAGAGATATCTTTATACCGAGTGTTACGAAATTATTCTATTCTATTAATTATTCTCGATCAACAGTTCTAATATTGTGGTTAAGTGTAATTTAAATCTAGATCAATCACAAATCTTTGGACGAAACAAAACATTTAATTACAAAGAAACATAAAATAAAAGTTTGAGAAATATTCCACATTCTATTACATCTAAGAATCTAATATCAACTAAAAAATTATTTCATTTCAGTTTATAAAAGAGTCTATACTTTAAAGAACGTCAAAGCTGGCTAAATACGATGCTCGCTAATTAGCCGGAACACCGAGGTATCGTTATTAATTTCTTCCATAGGATTACATTAGCGAATGGGTCTTTTCATTTACTGAAGTAGCTCCTTAAAGGTGAATACCGTTAAAGGGTTCGGCCGACGTTTTCTGTATACCTCGGGGTCGAACTCATTGGTGAATATAAATGTTATTTTTTTTATCATTCCAGTCCTGCCCAATGACAAAAACTGCCATATAAATATTCTGCTCATTCGGCCCATTCGAAAATCGCCTTCATTTTGTGGACCTCGGGATTTACGCAACCTGTATGGATTTACGCAAGGTTCGAAGAAAACCACGAAAACTCCGAACGGTTAGGCCGACGGCCGCGATTGGGTTCGACCCCAGCACCTGCCGTCTACCAGTTGAGAGGTCAGACCCTCTCGGCCACTGGTGGGACAGTAACCGACTAAGATTACTAAACATTTTTTAGTAATTACAAGGATTACTAAAGTTTTTTTAGTAGATCGACCCTTTTTTTTTACAGTGTAACAGTATCGTAGAAATCGTAATTTTAGAAATTTTTTGCTAATTACACCTTTCTAAAAAACGACATTCTTTAGAACTATTAAGAGCGGGAAAACTTTTTTTTTTTTTTTTTTATTCGGCAGGGAGTTCCAGAATTTTTTTTAAACTTATTTATAAGCAATCGACATAAAAAGAAAATAATTAAAAATCCTTTTCAACAAAAAATTGTCAGTTCTTCTTTTTCGGCTTAATGTTTGTTTCTTTAAGTCCTCAGAGAAGAGAAAAATTTACTTAATTAAATTTCCAAATTCATGTATACACTTTCTACCCTATCTTCTTATATAGACCATCAGAAAAAGACCTACCTAAATTTCGATAGCAATATTGTTTAAGGGGGCTCAAGGGTTGAAAATTTTTTTAAAAATCGAATTTTTTATGATCTAGTTTGATTATTGAATTAATTGTTAACTCAATTAAAAAAACCGCATAAAAATATTTGCATTTTTAACGGAGTTATAAGCATTTTTGTATCAATACTTTCATAGCCGCACCCATATAATTTGAACTTTAAGTCGCGTTTTCTCAAAACTTGATTTTTGACGACTAACACCAAGATTTAAAAAAAAAACTATTTGATAGAATAACTTAATTTTTTTTTTTCATATAACATCATTATCTATAGAATGAATTAAGGATATAACAATCACCTAAAAAAAAAACATTATTAAAAAATCTCTCAAATTTGAAAATAAAAAAAAAAACCTTCAAAATACTTTTTTTTTCATTAAAAATACTCAAAATATTAAACTACATAAAACATATTAATTCATTAATTCATTCTGTAGATAATGATGTTATATAAAAAAAATAAGCCATTCTATCAAATAGTTTTTTTTAAATCTTGGTGTTAGTCGTCAAAAATCAAGTTTTGAGAAAACACGACTTAAAGTTGAAATTATATGGGTGCGGCTATGAAAGTATTGATACACAAATGCTTATAACTCCGTTAAAAATGCAAATATTTTTATGCGGTTTTTTGCATTGAGTTAAGACTTAATTTAATAATCAAACTAGATTATAAAAAAAAAAAAATCGATTTTTTGAAAAGTTTTCAACCCCTGAGCCCCCTTAAATTCCAATTTCGCAACTAGAACAGTTTAATTTTCTTTATCAATATTTTATATTAATATAATACAAATTAGATTAGAATTCATTTCTGAACGGCCCGGAATGTCCAGGTCCGAGACGTGGTGTAAAAATTAAAAGTTGGTCGCGGACCAGATCCGTGCAAAAGTAAATTAAATCCAGTCCGGTCCGGATCGACTCAGTTTCTACAAAATATTTCGAATTTTCTTATTATTCTTTTAAAGAGCACTGCATTCATATTTATGGGATAAATTGACAGCGTATTTTAAAATTACTATAGGCAAGACAGAAAATGCACATTAGCAACATTGACATTTAATTACATAGACCAGGGATGACGAACTTTTTTCAGTATGCGTGCCAAAAATTAAAACAAAAAATTTGTACGAACATTCTAACGTGTCAGCAACATTTTCATGGAGATAAAATCCAATAATTATTATTTTTTAATTTTTTACTTAAATGTGTTTAGAGTTATATTAAGTTCAATTCCTAACTTTTAGTATGCTGTATTTACCCAACAACATAGCCAGTCATGTCGCATCAAATTCCGCATTAATAATTTGTAAATGGATTTTTCTTATTGTATTACTTCCGAATCAGATATTTTTTAGCTCTTTACTTCAATAGATACAAAAATATTTATAACTCCAAAAATAATAATTCTATTAACTAACAATTAACTGCGTCGGATTAAGCGTCTCATTTCCAATTAAAATATACTTCTGAATTGAAATTTGAATGAAATACAGGGACATGAAAAATCGAAGAATGTGCGAAACAGGATTACAAATATCTCGGCAACTAATAACCCGATCGACTTCGTTCTATATGCAAAATGTGTGCTATTTTATTGCCTTTTACGTCCATTCCTTAGAACAAAAACATTCGAAAATTTTTATGTACCTTTCATCAGAACGAATTTTTCGAGAGTCCGAAAAAAACAGTTCCGGATAATCGAGGTTGCTGATATTCAATAGGCTTCGTCCCATTCTTACATACTAAGCACATACAAAATTTCAAGTGTCTATCTCAATTTGTTAGGGAGATAGAGCGTCCTAAACGTAAATAAAATAAACCTAATCTGAAGTAGAAAACTTATCAATTGGGTTTATATTACTATGCAAACGATCTCTTAAAATTCAATGATCAAAAATAAATAAATAAATAAAATAAAATAACAAAATTGCAATTTAACAAATTAGAACGACTATTTGGAAAATGATATTTTCAAAGACTGAAATTCTAAAGACTTTTAAATAAATTCTATATTTAAATGAATAATAATAATAATAATATTAATCACTTTTAGAATGTTCATAACGAGTCATGTATTACGTACGCCGTGCATTAAACATTAATATTCCTAAACTCTACACTAGTCGTTGGGGGCCACCGTAATACTTACCCATCATATATATGCATTTATAATATATGAAAATAATATATTTGAAAACTATTTATAAGATGGATTGCAATTCCAAAACAAAATTTAAACGTATGTTTATATTTTTATTGTGCATAGTAATGCCGATTAATGAGTTGCTGATGAATCCCTTTCGATAAATTATACAACATGCCTAATTACTCAAGTAGTACTGAATTGAGAAAAAGAAACATCCTTATAACTCTAGAATGTAATTAGAATGTAAGTGAAAAAAAAACTAGTCGTTGGGGGCCACCGTAATACTTACCCATCATGAATATGTATATGAAAATAAACCATGTGTAAACTATTTATACAATGCATTGCAATTCATAAACAAATTTAAATATTGTTAATATACATAGTAATGCTCTATTAGTGAATTGCTGATGTACCAATTTCGACAAATTATATAAAACGCCAAACTACTCAAGTAAATACCGAACTGCGTAAAAGAAACATCCTTATAACTCCAAAAATAATAATTCTATTAACTAACAATTAACTGCGTCGGATTAAGCGTCTCATTTCCAATTAAAATATACTTCTGAATTGAAATTTGAATGAAATACAGGGACATGAAAAATCGAAGAATGTGCGAAACAGGATTACAAATATCTCGGCAACTAATAACCCGATCGACTTCGTTCTATATGCAAAATGTGTGCTATTTTATTGCCTTTTACGTCCATTCCTTAGAACAAAAACATTCGAAAATTTTTATGTACCTTTCATCAGAACGAATTTTTCGAGAGTCCGAAAAAAACAGTTCCGGATAATCGAGGTTGCTGATATTCAATAGGCTTCGTCCCATTCTTACATACTAAGCACATACAAAATTTCAAGTGTCTATCTCAATTTGTTAGGGAGATAGAGCGTTTACAGACGGACGGCAATTTTTTTTTTCTAAAGATATGATTTTTTTAATCTCCAGTGTCAAAAACGTGTAAATCCGTCAAAAAAAATTTCGATTTTCAAAACGACTGCAAGACTTACCCTATACTACGTATGATGGGTAAGTAATAAAAAAAAAAAAAAAAAAAAAAAAGTAGATCAAAGATAGACAACTTTAACTGTTTAAAATGTGATTTTTATTAGATTGAGTTCATCAGACTGACTCTTGAACGCCTCCTATTACGTGCGACATGGATTAAACATTAATATCCCTGGACTGATTACAAACAATTTTTAAATGAAATTTCAGTTTTACAATTTTCGGAATTGCAAATTTTTAAGCTTCTAGATATCACACATTTTATATTTTTACACCGTTGCGTAGAGAGAAAAATGCATTTTTTAATGAAATCTGTTTGAAATCATTAATTTTAAACTAGCAAAAGCCCATGCTTTGTTTGGATTCGCGAAGCATTATTTCATAAGATTAATGTTTGAAAGTAACATTTTTTTTTATATTATTTATGCATCTTTATTAAGTAAAAACGTTATTTTATGTTTTGGCACATTTTAATTTTAGAAATGTAAATTCAGCCATATTCCATAAATTGTTTTCAAACGGCTAACATATATTAAAATAATACCAATAGTAATTACTTCTTAATAGTTTCATTTAGTTCAATTTTCAACCTTTGAATTCGAATCACACTTTATATAACGAATTTAACAGTTAGTTTTACGGTAGAACCCCGCAAATCCGGATCCCGTAAATCCGGATCGGTTTGGTCAAGCGATTGAGAAATGATTTGGTAAATTTCCATAGCATAAACTTGTTTCATCGTCGTATTCTGAATTTAAAAAAAAAAAAAAAAAAAAAAAAAAAAAAAAAAAAAAAAAAACTTTTTTCTGAAATCTTTTCGGAAGAATACCTTAAGCTTTCTTATTTAAACTCTTATTTAAACTACACCCAACGAACTACTTATGCTCAAGCGGATGCGTGACCGTACGGCTGGCTCACAAAAGGTATAGGAAACTGGCACAGCAAAAGATTACAAACTTTTTTATTACAAAGTAAACATTTTTACTGTATCTAAATAATCAATAAGTTAAACATAAAGGCGATTTTCTGTACGTATGTTTTATTTTATTTCATTTTTTTCTTATTCTCCGGAAAATTCGGATTGGGTCTGGTCCCAATTAATCCGAATGATCGGGGTTTTACTGTATTTGTTTATAATTCTTTTGTTGCCACTTTACAAAAGAAAAATCACAATTCTTTTAAAATGCGTAAATATCGTCTGCGTAAAGTATTTCACACAAAATTATGTATTTGAATTCTGAAAAATACTTTTTACTGAAAAAAACTTTTGTAATTGAATGCAAATAATTGATTTTTAACAAATTTTAATTCAGTAATTATATGCTATAATTTTCATAAAAAAGGTATTTTAAAAATTTCATAAAAGAAATCGTGAAACTATTACATGATTAAAAGGGATGAGCACCAAAACATACGCTATTTCCAACCAATCTTGATACAGTATTAAAATATTCTCTAAATTCTATTAAAATGTATATTTTCTTTTAAAATAACATGTTTAACAATTTAATGTTCTTTTAGGGTTTTAAGTATAAATTCTGCAGCTACTTTCAATAATAAAAAATCCACCACGCTATTTATTTTATTTTTCGTTTTGAAGTGGAAAACTTGTATTAAAAAGTTATGACGTAATATTAAATTTTTCTTAAGTTCTTTCTGACGTAATATTCATTTTTTTAGCTCACAGGCTATCATAGCCTGAGAGCTTATGTGCCCGTCCGTTCTGTATGTATGTGCGTATGTGCGTAACGCGATAACTCATGATAAAAATATCGGATCCACTTGAAATTTTGTATGTAGGTATATCCTGACAAGGCGCTTCCCTGATTAGTTTTTGGAGTTCATTCGATATGTATAAGAGGGGGAACGGGGGGCTCATGCCCCCCGTTAGTTGATATAAATGGGATTTTCATGCAGAATTAAGTTTTCGTTCAAAATTTAGATTAGGATCATTCTGGTGAGGCGATTCCGTGACTGTTATTAGGTGTTCATTGAATAAGTATAAATAGGGGGACAGGGGTTCTAATGCCCCGCCCCCCTTAATTTATAGAAATGGGATTTTCATGCAGAATTAAGTTTTCATTCAAAATTTAGATTAGGATCATTCTGATGAGGCGATTCCGTGACCGTTATTAGGTGTTCATTGAATAAGTATAAATAGGGGGAACAGGGGCTCTAATCCCCCCCCCCGTTAGTTGATATAAATGGGATTTTCATGCAGAATTAAGTTTTCGTTCAAGATTTAGATTAGGATCATTCAGATGAGGCGATTCAGTGACTGTTATTAGGTGTTCATTGTATAAGTATAAATAGGGGGAACAGGGGTTCTAATGCCCCCCCCCTTAATTTATATAAATGGGTTTTTCAAGCAGAATTTTCAGATTTCGTTCAAATCTCTGAATAGTTTTGGAAGTTTAATGGTTAAGTATAAAAGAGGGGGATAACTCCTTTTAAATTATATAAATGCTAAATGGGTTTTTATTAAGAATTATCTAATTTGCTCTGAATTTTGGATATAGATTTTTTATATGATAAAGCATGTCTTTGATAGTATAGGAGGTTCAATGATTAAGTATAAAAAAAGAGGAAAGAAGAGAGCTGTTTCCCCTTTTTAATTTTTTAACGGAATTAACCCTTGAAAATATAAGGCTTTAATACAATTAGTATTTGTAGCCTGTGAGCTCAATGCCATCAGTTTAACTGGGCAGTATTCTTTATTAGCTCACAGGCTATCATAGCCTGAGAGCTTATGTGCCCGTCCGTTCTGTATGTTCGTGCGTAACGCGATAACTCATGATAAAAATATCGGATCCACTTGAAATTTTGTATATAGGTATATCCTGATAAGGCGCTTCCCTGATTAGTTTTTGGAGTTCATTCGATATGTATAAGAGGGGGAACGGGGGGCTCAGCCCCTCCCCTTAATGGATATAAATGGGTTTTTCATGCAGAATTAACAGTTTTTGTCCAAAATTTAGATATAGGTCCATTCTGATGAGGCGATTCCGTGACTGTTATTATGTGTTCATTGTATAAGTATAAACAGGGGGAACGGGGGGCTCATGCCCCCCTTAATTAATATAAACGGGATTTTCATGCAGAATTAACAGTTTTCGTTCAAAATTTAGATATAGGATCATTCGGATGAGGCGATACCGTGGCTGTTATTAGGTGTTCATTGAATAAGTATAAACAGGGGGAACGGGGGGCTCATGCCCCTCCCCTTAATTGATATAAACATGATTTTAATGCAGAATTAACAGTTTTCGTTCAAAATTTAGATATAGGATCATTCGGATGAGGCGATACCGTGGCCAGTGGCGTAGCCAGGGGGGGGGGGTCCGGGGGGTCCGGACCCCCCCCGAAATCTGAATGAAGAACTGATTTACTGAATAATGGATACAACAATAAAAACGATTAAGATGGAATAAACTTTGAAAATTCCCGCTTTATACAGGTGTTCGTCTTAAAAAATGTAATTAATATGTCTTAAGCCGGGAATATTTTTTTCCGTTTTAGACAGGTTTCTGTTATAAAAATTTTTGTTTTCTCAGTTTCCATTAAAATTACTGAAACGTACTTATTCTATAATGCACCTCTAAAAAGTATTAATGTATTGCAGTAAATCTGTGAAGATGACTTACCTCAAAGGAAAATAATTCAAGATTTGACGAAAACAACACTATACATTTATGCTTGCTAATGTTTGAAACCTATTTGAAAGGAAAATTTGCTGCAATTCCCAAAATTCATGATAAAAAATTATTTAGATGTAAAACATACAAATTTATCAAAGTTTGATGCTACATATCTTTGTTCTTTTTTATAATTAGGGGGCTTATATCCTTGCGAGTCAACAGACACTGTTTCCTCTAAATATATGGTAATGTATATTAATTCAAAAAATATTATCTAATTACGGATAATTGAATGATGTAATCACAAGCGACAACTATCTTTTTAAATCGGGTTATCATGTTTTTCCGTTTAAATAGGGGGTTTTTTTTTTATTCTTCTTCTTCTTCTTGTTACGATGCTTTTATTCACCGCTGTTGCGACAGCTTACGGATTTTTTGTGGATTGATAAGTTAAATCAACTGCACACCCGACTTTCAGCTTGTGTAAAATGATCAGATAATTCGTACTAAATAAATTGAAAGCATTTTGCACATCTAATTATTGCATTTATGCTACATCAAGTGATGGAAAATATAAATAAAAAATATATATATATAACTTTTTTAAATAGGAAAAAAATCTTGAAATGATGCAAATTTAATACAAAATCATAAAACTCCTTTTTTTGGGCTTAAAATATGAGTTAAAAAATAAGTATAATCTGCACACCTCAAATTTATAAAGCAATTCCCTAAAGAAAAAAAACTAAATTTTCGTGCTTTTGCTCCTATAAAACTTTTTAAATAGAACGAATTTGACCAATTTTAACAATTAAAAGCCCTTAAACTAATTCTTTGATTTAAAAAACGGCCTTAATTACCGTGTTTATCAAACATTTCTCTATAATACTACTCATTTTCATATTTTTGTATGCGGTAAGTTTCATAATTATTAGTCTAGTTGAAATTCCATCAATTAAAATTATGTTATACTATATTGATACATTTATGGTTTTAAAATAAATATCAAACTATTTTTTGTACAATTACGCAAACAAACAAGTTTGAAATCCGAAATAATAATAAACAAACATATTACATAAACGAAGTAGAAATTTCAATTTCAAAATGATATAGTCATTTTGAGACTTGCGAAAATCATAGGTATAGTCATTTTGCGCCGTAAGCGTTTCACGTTTCACACAAAGAACATTTTTTTTTAATTCTTTTCCGTCTATAGTATTAACAGACACGTCCTAGGAAAAACTAGTATTTCCCCCTGCAGTATGAATAGCCACGTCCTAGGCGAAACTAGTATTTCTACCCCTGTGGTATTAATAGACACGTCCTAGGAGAAACTGGTTTTGCAGTCGCATATCACCCGTAGTAAATGTATCTTTCGTTTATGCTTGCTGTTTTTTAAATTCCTTTGATGTATCAGTGTTTGAAAGACATTTTCTAAAGTATTCGACTGAGAATTTTTATTATTTTGTAATTTTTGATTATTTATTAGTTTTATAATTGATTTGATTTATAATCTCTTTATTCTGCGAAACAAAAAATGAAAAGGCGAACTACTATTAATCAGTTTTTCAAAGGAAAAGTTTCCAAAACCGATACAGATGTCGATTCTCCTGCATCAGCAGAAAGTACTCCATGCTGTTCGTCGTCGGCTCGCGAAGAATTATTTGTAGAATCTGATATTAGCATAACGTTCGTAGATATAGGTACTGTCTCCGAAAAATTATATAGACACGGAAAGACTTTAGCACAACCTGTCAGTACTGAAACAAAGACTAAAGTTTTGAATGATTTGTTTGTGCCGGATGAAACTTTTGTTTTTCCAAAAACTGAGTACAACAAAAAGAACCTTAAATTTCAAAGAAATTGGCTAAGCAAGTGGCCTTGGCTTGCTTATTCTAAAATACAGGATGGTGCTTACTGCAAATATTGTGTGATTTTTGGACGTGAATATGTGGGTAAAGGAACCCACCAAAAGATAGCATCACTTGTAGCTACTCCATTCAAAAAATGGAAAGACGCTGTAGAAAAATTCAACGCCCATAACAACACTGATTATCATAAATTTTCATGCATTGCAGCTGAAAATTTTTATAAAGTCAGCAGTGGTAAAATGGAAGACATCGCTACGGCATTAGACAGCCAAAGAATTTCAGAAAAGGAAAAAAACCGATCTATGTTGAAGCCAATCATAGAAACTATAATTTTATGCGGGGAAAATGAAATACCCCTTCGAGGACACAGAGATAGTGGTCCTCTAACTATTGATAAACCTCCACAAAAAGAAGGAAAGTTTAGAGCTCTTCTTAGATTTTTTTCCAAGTCTAACAACGAACTGAAAAAACATATATTAGAATGCTCCCGTAATGCAACATATATCAGTCCAGATATACAGAACGAAATTATTAGCATTTGTGGTAATTTGATACAAAAAAAATTGGTACAAACCATAAACAGCGGAGATTGTTTTGCAATTTTAGGGGATGAAACAATGGATGTATCTGGGAAAGAGCAATTTTCATTGTGCATTCGTTATATTTCCAAAGATAGTAAGCTCATGTTGAAAGAAGATTTCCTTTCATTCACCCAGATTGCTGACTTGTCAGCAGAAAGTATCACCAAGACAATTTTAGAAACATGCAATAATCTAGGTTTAGACCTAAGTAAAGTAGTTGGCCAAGGTTACGATGGTTGCTCCACTTTTAGTGGTCATATTACTGGTGTGCAACAGAGATTTCAAGAGCTTTTCCCAAAAGCTATGTATGTACATTGTGCAGCACATCGTTTAAATTTAGTTTTAAGCGATTCCCTTAACGTGCCTTCTATAAGGAATTGTCTTGGTGTTGTAAATGAAGTTTCAAACATCTTTAGAAATAATGTCCTGGCTAATGATTCATTAAAAACTAACATATCTCGTTTAGTGCCCGACAGTAAAAAAACACGTTTATTAGGTGTATGTGAGACGAGGTTTGTTGAACGGCAAGATGCAGTCAACACTTTCCTTGAGCTGTTCCCCGCAATAGTTGTTACTCTAGAAGAGTTATCTCATACCCATCGAGCAATATCATCAACTGCTTCAACTTTGCTTGCTGCAATGGAAAAGAGTAGTTTTATTGTTGGATTGGTTATTTGTGAATTTTTATTCAATATTACATTACCACTTTCAAAATACCTGCAAAAATCAGACTGTGAATTGTCTTCTGCTCTAAAACATGCTGATAATGTAATTTCAGTTCTTCAAAGTTTGCGTCAATCAACAAGCATGGAGCAGGAAACTGATGTTGAAAAATTTAGTGAACTATTCAGAAAGGCAGAATCCTTATCTAGAGACAATTTTCAGGCAACTATCACAGTTCCTCGCCAAGCAGGTCAACAAATGATGAGAGATAATCCACCACATGGAAATGCTGAAGAATATTTCAGAAGATCGATGTTTCTTCCTTGTATTGATATCTTTATTTCTCAACTTGTGGATCGTTTTTCAAAGAATCGAAGCATCTTGGAGGGTTTTGATGTTTTACTTCCAAAGAATGCCAATACATCAAATACCAAATTGCTCCAAAAACTCAACATCTTTTAGGACGACCGAGTGTCACAATCATCTATTGAAGTGGAATATTTACTTTGGTGCAAAAAATGGCAAAATAAAGAAATGGAGAAACCCAAAGGTATTATGGCTGTTTTAGATGATTGTGATCAAAATATTTTCCCTAATATTAATTATTTGTTGAGAGTATTTGCAACATTACCTGTTTCTGTATCCGAAGTTGAGAGATCTTTTTCTTCTTTAAAAAGAATAAAAACTTACCTCAGAAATTCTATGGAGAATGAAAGGTTGACTGGGTTGGCACTTATGTCAATCCATTATCCAGTAACCATCACCCCAGACGAAGTTCTGGATGCAATGGCAGTAAGTGGAAAAAGAAAGCTGCTATTATAAACTCAAAGTTTTTTGTTTATAATTTTAATTTAAGGAGACTTAGTACCCTTCATTGGACAAAATATGACAAAAATATTGATTGTCTAATTTTTTGCTTGTAATTTACTTTATACTTAGTACATGCTGATGAAGTTTCGTAATGATCCGAATATTATAAATGCAATTTAAAGCGATTTTATTATATCGCTATCCTTTTAAACAGCTACACCCACTTCATTTGAAAGATATTTTTCTCAAATTGTGCTTTTTCGACGAATAGGCATGTTCAGTGGGATAAAACTTTTATATATTTTTTTCAATCGATTCGATTTTTTTTTTTTTTTTTTTTTTTTTGGGGCGGGGGGTGGGGTGTTTTTTATGATCTGTTTGATAAAGCTAGATATCGGATTTACAATCAAGTATTTTTTATTTATTTATTTATTTTACTTATAAAAATGCACAATAAATTCAGTTTTTACTGTATTTTACACGTATTTGCAGATTTTATTTTTTTCTTCCAAAATATAATTAACTTATGTTATGGTAAATACGATACTTAAAATTATACAACGCACTGCTATGAACAATTTAAAAAATAAATTAGCTCAAATTGTCCAAAATTGTACGAGAAGTCAATTTAAAAATTTACATAAATTTCTCAAGAAAATTTAAATTTTTCGAATTTTACCAAGAAATCCAACACTTTCTTGAATAGAATCATTTTCCTTCATTGAGCCTTTATTACTATACCAAAAATGCACCTTAAAATGCTAAAAAATAGTTCAGAGGGTACCGAGTCTCCTTAAATAAATATTCATGCTGTTATATGAAATGTGATTTGAAAATACAATCTTTACAATATGGTGTAAAAAAAGTGATTTACAATATAATCTTTTTCCGAGCTGCCAATGAAAAAAAAAAAAAAAAAAATGTATATATTATCTTTAGAAAGTACATAAATCAATGTGTTTTCCTGATCTGAACAAGCATTTATTTAAAAAAAATTTCATGAGTTGTTTTATAGTGTTTTAATCATAAAAAAATATGTGTTTTACAGAGAAATCTGCGAAATTAAAAAAGTTCACATTAACATTAAAATAAATATTATTTTTTGATTCTTACATGCATAAATTAGATTATGAAGCTGAAAAATTTTAATTGAGAATCTATAGGAAACTAAATTCTTATATTCTGACTTTTGGAATTTATAAAAAAAATAGTTGGAAACTTTCCCGAAAATTTGTGGCAACATATATATATATATTATTTTATATGCTTCTTTAAATCTCGAAAATATCTTGATTTCTGAAATTTCTACAGTTAAAGAACGTTTTTCCTGGGTTCGTACAAGTACCGTACCGTTGGTTTTCCAGACCAAATAGCAGTACTTTTTTAACCCTTTTAGTGCCAAGGAGCGCCGTCGCGCTGCTCTCGCTAGTCGTGAAAAATTCCAATGTCGCTATAGCGCTCCTTTTGACAGTTCACTTTTGCCGGGCGCAGTGTTTGATAAAGTAGTGTTTAAATTTATTTAATTTATTGTCGCCTAGTAACAGAAATACTAAATGTAAGAAGTTTTCTAATTGCGAACGATAAACTGTGAATAAAGGACATTATCATTTTATTTCTGCAATTTTTTCTAAGCTGTGAAAAATATCTTTGTTTTTCTTGTTGTCATATGATTTCGAACATTGGATAAACATAGTGATGGCCGTGTTACCGTGTTCGTATTTTTATTCATTATATTGCATTCTAACTATCTTCGATCGCATATTTTTTATATAAACTTCGTGATTATTATTATTTTTTTTAATATTTCTAATTTTGATTTCAAAATGTCGGACACAAGTGAATTTTCAGATACAGCATAACGACAGAGCAGGGCGACGGCGCTCCTTGGTATTTTTCAGAGCAGCGCGACGGTGCTCCTTGCCACTAAAAAGGTTGATCTGGTTCAAATGCGTGAAATTCCGCCTTATTTAAAGAGAAAATTTCTATAAGAAAATACTGATACCGAAGAATTTCCCGGTCTTGAAATTCCAGAACTCGTACAAACCCAGTTTTCTTAATCATGGGTAACTTTTAAAAGATAATTCATGGTTACATTTTATTGTCGTAGGTTAACAAACATTTTTTATATTTACTCACACTTTTATATCAAAGCAATTGTCGCATCTTTTTCTATAATACATAGTCACCTCAGTAATCGATGCAATTACAGAGATTGTCTAGGTCTTTCTCTTTGTAAGCTAATTTTTCTTTTCAAATAAAGTATTATCAGAAAATAGTTAGCATTTTAAGGTTTATTAGAATATTTCTATGACACAAATATTACAAACACACAAACATAGACATACATATAATGTATATGTGTTACAAAATTGAAAATTCTGTATGGTATTAGAAATGTTCGATTAAAAAAACTTCCTTTAAATTTAATTGTATGGCAACTGATATTAAGACCATTTAACGCTTCCGTTTAAGGCAGAATTCTTATACATATAATTACTATTTTAACAGGTTTTACTATTCATCTAACATAAATAAGTATATCTATATAAATACACAAAACTTGTAAAAACAGAATCTGCCTTTAACCAGTGTTGATTTCAGGAAATAACCCGGGGGACACCCCTCCCCCAGAGTAATGAAATAAGAAGTGAAAAAAAAAATAAGGTTTTGTGTTTTTAATAGTCAAAAAGTGAAATTCCACCCCAGAACTCTAATGTCTCTCCAACGGAGTCACAGAAGTTCCTAATGAAGAAAAATGTCTTAATTCAACACTGCCTGTAACGGAATTCTTTCTTAAACGGAAAAATTCTATATTCTTTAATAAAAGAATACTGTACTATTACATCTGATAACACAAAAACCTGTGTAAAACGGAATTTTTCATCAACAATTACGATTTTATCTTGACAGGCAGGTTTTTCTCTCTCTCTCTATATATATATATACATAACCTGAAAGAAAAATTTTGGACCCCCCCCGAAACGAAATCCTGGCTACGCCACTGACCGTGGCTGTTATTAGGTGTTCATTGAATAAGTATAAACAGAGGGAACGGGGGGCTCATGCCCCTCCCCTTAATTGATATAAACGGGATTTTCATGCAGAATTAACAGTTTTCGTTCAAAATTTAGATATAGGATCATTCTGATGAGGCGAGTCCGTGGCTGTTATTAGGTGTTCATTGAATAAGTATAAACAGGGGGAACGGGGGTTCTAATGCCCCTTCCCTTAACTTGCATAAATGGATTTTTCAACCACAATTGTCAGATTTCGTTCAAATCTCTGAATAGTTTTGGAAGTTTAATGGTTAAGTATAAAAGAGGGGAATAACTCCTCTTAAATTATATAAATGCTAAATGGGTTTTTATTAAGAATTATCCGATTTGCTCTGAATTTTGGATATAGATTTTTTAATATGATAAAGCATGTACTTGATAGTTTAGGAAGTTCAATGATTAAGTATAAAAAAGGAGAAAGGGGAGAGCTGTTTCCCCTTCTTAATTTTTTTTTCGAACGGAATTAACGAAAATACAAGGCTGTAATGTACAATTAGTATGCGTAGCCTGTGAGCTCAATGCCATCAGTTTAACTGGGCAATATTCTTTTTATTTTTCCTTGAGTTCTCCTCGTCAAAATATTTAAAATTATCATTTTTCACGAGGAAATATTTCAATATTAGTCTCCAATGATTTTTGAGATATTTTGGCAAAATAATGAAGATATATTTCATTTATTTAAATAATCATGATTCTATTTATAATTACTAACCCCATGATTTACTTTCTCTTCTGAAAATATACGTGTTTCATTTTTAATTTGCAAAGATGCGTCCGTAATGGAAAAACATGTAAAATAAATTAATTAAAATAATAATTTTTTAAAGGTTATTCTCTAAAAAATAATATTGTGCAAATCTACAAATCATAATTTTTTTTTTATGCTTAATTTCAAATAAAAATACTCAATAGATTTCTATAAAGTGTACGACAAAATGTAATTTGTGCCGCCTAGTAGAGGATTCGCTTCGCTCATCCTAATTATTTTTAAATCATTGTTTTTAAATTATTATTTTTTTTTAAAGTTTTTATTACATTTTTGTCATTGTGGCAACAGAAGTATTTTATTTTTGTACAATCAGAAAACGAATAATATAAAAAACAGAAGTATTCCATTTTTGGATATTAAATTTGGTTCAATCAGGAAAGGTTTAAAATGAAATAAGTTGCGGAATTCAACCAATAAAAAGATTCAGATATACTTTAGATTTCCCAATTCTCTACCGAGAACAACAACTATTTTTTCCAAATAGTTAATAAATAAATAAATAAATAATTCTTTTAGATTTAATAAAGAAGCAAATTAATTTGGAAAATCACTATACCTTTAATGGTTTAGGGAAAAAAACGACGTTAGAAGATTCTTTCATTGCTATTTAAACCTTAATATATTCAAAAGTAACGAATTAGTTTAGAGAAAATTATTTTCCTGCTGCGCAAATCTACTGTTTTTATTTTTTTTTGAAAAGCTAGTTCGTCATAAACTGAATATAGTCTTATAAGGTTTATCGCGTGCCAGAGAAGTTTTCATACGTGCCAAGCTCGGCACGCGTGCCATAGGCTCATCGTGCCTTACATAGATTGTTAGACTTTTAAACATTTAAATAAAGATTCATTAGAAAAGAATTATGTAGCTTAGAACAAAAGAAAAAAAGAGCGTTAAAACCATCGTAATTTTGGAAGCTGCATAGTAAAAAGTACATTTTTGAAAATACTTCTCTGTTATTTATTAACGGTTGTTCTCAAGCCAAAAGCTTGCTTTCTACCACATTTTTGAATTCATTTTTTGTTCGGAGATGCATAAAATTGTCAGGAATTATTATCCAAAAACTATGTAATCGAAGGATTTTTTTTTTTTTCGTTTTTTTTTTTTTTTAAATAAAAGCAAAGCATCTTTCAGAGAATACTGATAAAATGAGCGTTTTGAATCGAATTTCCGGATGCGATAGCACGGAAAAGAGAAAAACTGGTTGACACAGGACAACAATCGCTTATAATTGAAAACCTGGGAACAATCAAGTCTAGTTCCAGCCTGCCTCGAATATGCAAAATAATAATAATAATAATAACATTAATCCCGGCCCGACCCGAGTCTGCTGAAAAAAATAAGCCTGGATTCAGACATCATATAACGCTCCGATGCCGATCTCTACACTGGACAAGCTATATTTCTGTATTGATGTTGTCAAACTAGCAACGGCTCGTGAATCGCACTTATATTTATTCTCGCGAGTCATATCCATTGACTACCTAAGAGGAGCCAAGATCATAGAGTTTGATAACCTAATTTATTGTTGAGTTATTAATTTTTTTCGCAATATTTAACCCTTTCCGGACTTATGTACAATTAATAATACGTGTTTTTGAACGGAGTATTATTTTGTTTTAAGAAATACTTTTGCTACTATTTATATATAGTTATGCTAGTGTATCTCTATGCATTTACTATAGGACTTCATTTATGTTTAGACGTTTCTTAATAATAATGACAATTAATATTTGCTCTTTGCGACGTTTGCGATTCTTTTATTTTAAACATACATTTCACTCTGTAATTTTTTTAAAAAAGTTTCTTTCCTAGAAGAATCATGTGTAATAAAGTGCAAAAAGTATTAGTAAGTTATAATATAAGTTAAATCTTATTGTAATAGAATATTTTCTAAACATCTCCAAAAATTCTTCCTTAGCCTATTGTCGTATGAATATGAATTGAATAGTACTCAAAACAACAACATTCGTTATCTTTCAGACAATTAAATATTCGTTAAACGCTAATAGCTAGTGTTAAGGTTATTAACATAAAAATATATTTTTTTTTTTCTAAAAATTGAAAAAAAAAATCGATTTTTAAAGGGTTAATTCCTTAACGAACTCCCATAAATCTCAAATGACTGAAATGTTCAAGTTTAACTTCCTGCTCTTTCAATTTGCAATTTTCTTCATGACATGATGATATTGCAACAAATATTAGCGTCTTTATAAGGAAAAACGCATGAGAATATAATTTACTAAGATTGCAAATTTATTAAAACATGATAGCTTGACTTAACATCTTTCATCATCTGCCCCCCTTCAAAGAAGAACAAACTGGTGGTACCATTTTACCAAAATGTTTTTTTGAGCCAACCTAATATTGTTTTCAAAAATGACCCTATTTATAAATTCCTATTGCCAGTTTACTAAAGTAATAATTTGTTAACCCCGTTTCTTAGCCTTATTATTATTTAGCAATTTATTTTTAAACGCAAATAGTAAGCGATGCAGTACGTGACTTTCCCCTATTTTGCATTATAGTTCTTTTCAGATAAAGCGTGATCATTTAGGTCAGCATTATTTGCCTCAAATGAGGTCAATACATAGTTATAAAAACAAAAACAAAACCAGCACTGAATGAAAATATTTTTTTTTTTCGATGTTTAATTTTTAAAATTGCGTTTAGTAAAAATTCTGAATCCCTCATTATGCAGAATCTGAATTTAGACTACTCGAAACTTCTTAAAAAAAAAAAAAATGCTTCACCACAATCTTCTAAAAATAATTGCAAATAATCTATAAAGAAAAACATATTTGTATTAGATTAATTTTATAGCCCGATTAATCTAGTGGTAAATGAATGACAAATCTAAATTTTCCAAGTGGTAAACACCTGGAAAATTTACTCATTTAAATCGATCTATTTATAATCAATAAAATTTACTCATTTAATCGAAAATTGTTATTCATTTAGTGATTGTTAAAGTTGATTGGGTAAATTAATCCTCCAGTATTTATCCGGGATGACTCAGTTGGAAGAGCATAGGCGGTTTCAGCCAGTACATCCCAGGTTTGAATCCTGGTCCGGACTTTTTTTACCTACTTGGAAAATTTACATCTAAAACACATATTTGTCGTATTAACAATGGTAACTTTCTAAGCAACCCTTTTAAAATTTGCAGCAAACTTAATTAGCACAATCGCATTATTTTCATTTTTAAACCGTCCAATAAAAAGATGCAATTCATTTAAATGTTATTTATTAGAAAAACTGAATCTCAATTGGACCAATTTTTTCGGACTTAAAAAATTAATTTTTAAGTATTTTTTATATTCTATTGCGTGTACCTGAATTTCAAAAGGTTAACCGATTTGCACTTGAATCAATATAAATAGTTCAGCATTGGTTTCTGGCTAATATTCCATGAAGAAATTAAGACTTTAACCATAAATTGATGTTCTAAATAAAATAGAAATTTAACGTAGTTAATACAGTCTTTAATTACTTTTAAAAGTAGAAAAACACCTATTAACCAAATGAATGGCATTTTTAAATTTTAACCTCTACAAACTTGATATGTTTCCTGAAGGATGCACATCTTTATTTATTTATTTTACAATTTTTTTTTATAAATAATGTTAAAAAAGAAAATTTGAAGTGAATGGAGCCTGACAGACAGCTGAATTAACAAAATAGCAATATGTTTCCGATAGCGCTTTTTTAGGGAGTTACGTGCTATATAACAAGTTGGAAATTGCACGTGAAGCTTAGCAAATGAGGTGCGTTTGTACGATAACTAAGTTTTAAAAATATCACTCTCATATATCAATCTCATAAATATGTAAATAATTTCAATTAAAATGCGCACCAAACAATGTTCTCCCCATACCATTATGCAATGGCCTTTTGTGTGGCCTTGTAAATCAATAACAAATATTCTTTGCACCACAGATTATGCAAAATGTATATTATAATATGTACTTTATAGATGCATATCAATTTTATTACGTTCGAATGAGTGTAACACCATTAAAATGCATTTGAAACATTTTCCCCCATTAACCGCAATGTAACGGAACACTTTTGTTGACCCTGTAGTTGAACTATGCATCCGATTTTGATAAAATTTGAAATGACTCGACAAAATTATGTAATAATTATGTATTTAAAATTTCAAACGATTAAAATGCATTTGAAACTTTTTTCCCCATTGACCGTATTGTAACAAAATCCTTTTGATTGCCCCTGTAATTGTTCTATGCATCCGGTTTTCATAAAATTTGAAATGACTCGACAAAATTATGTAATAATTATGTATTTTAAATTTCAAATGATTCAGTTGGGTAGTTTTTGCATTGTTATATGCGGACAGACAGACGGACGGACGGACTGAACGACAACAACAGGTGCTACGTATTTACATAATTACGAACGCACCTAAAAATGGCTTGCAGCAGTAATGTATGAAATGCACAAAAATGAAAATATACATAATTTTACTGTGATTCAAGATATTATTTTTAGAGTCCATTAGTAATAAAATAATATATATGTTAGATAGATTATATTCAACAGAATAATTGCATAATTTTTCGCAATGCCCTGTATTACTTATATGTTAACTATACCATATTTTCAGGCATTATTTTTACAACATAAAACAACCACATGGAGATTTTCTTTTTTTCTTATATTAATTACATGAACACTGCATACTTTAAAATTTAAAGATACTTTAAAGTTAAGAATATGAAGTCTAGAACTAAGTGTATACTTTTTATGAGAATTGATAAACTTTACATTAAAATATAATTTTAATGTAAAGTTTTTTTAATATTGAATTCTGAAAACAATACAGGCACTGCATTGAAAGAAAGATACTAGGTGAGAATAATAGTGAACTTTAAAATTAAGTATATGAATTCTAGAATTAAGCGTATATTTTTGTGAGAATTGATAAATTGGTTTTAAGATGACTATTTTAATGTATTTTTTGAGAAAACTAAATGTATGAAATTTCTAAAAGGGAAATTAACTAGCATTTTTTAATGTATAAAGAAAAAAAAGAATTTCTATTATGTGGTTGTTCTGTATTATAAAAATAATGCCTGAAAATAAGGTATAGTTAACATATGTTAAATATATATTAATTTTATGGTGCGCACTGTTTCTGCAATGCAAAACTAGTCGTTGGAGGACACTGTAATACTTACCCATCATTTATATGCATATGAAAATAAAATATGTGAAAACTATTTATACAATGTATTTCAATTCCAAAACTAAATTTAAATGTTGGTAATACACATAGTAATACTCTATTAATGAATTGCTGATGCACCAATGCCAAACTACTCAAGAAGTACCAAACTACGTAAAAGAAGCATCCTTATATCTCCAAAAATAATAATCATATTAACTAACAGTTTGCTGCGTCGGATTAAGCGTCTCATTTTCAATTAAAATATACCTCTGAATTGAAATTTGAATTAAATACAGGATCATGAAAAATCGAAGAATATGGAAAACAGGATTACAAATATCTCGACAACTAATAATCCGATCAACTTCTTTCTTTATGCAAAATTTGTGTTTTTTTATTGCCTTTTACATGCATTCCTTAAAATAAAAAAATTCGAAAATTTTTATATACCTTTCATCAGAACGAATTTTTCGAGAATCCGGAAAAAATAGTTCCGGATAATCGAGGCTGCTGATATTCAATAGGCTTCGTCCCATTCTTACATACTAAGTACATACAAAATTTCAAGCCTCTATCTCAATTTGTACGTGAGATAGAGCGTTTACAGACAGACAGACAGACGGACGGACGGCAAATTTTTTTTTCTAAAAATATGTTTTTCGAAATCTCCAGTGTCTAAAACGTGTAAATCCGTCAAAAATTTTTTTTCGATTTTCAAAACGATTGCAAGACTTACCCTATACTACGTATACGTATGATGGGTAAGTAAAAGTAAAATAAAATTTAAAAAATCCTAAGAAATTGTCAGAAAATGTACTTTTTAAGTTCCTTTGTATCATCGAATTTTATGTATAAAAAATAAATGTTTTTTTTTCGCTGTTCAATCTTTCTTAGTAATCAAGTTTGTTAATATAAAATCCACAATTGAAATTAAGAAAAAAAAAAAAAATACATAAATAAAACTTGAGGTCTAAAGAGGTTATCAAGGAATTTTAGCACACAACTTTCGTATCTTTGGTCAGTTTTTGCTCATATCAAAGTCCACCGCCGCGTAAATCTTTCAAATTATGCTTATTTAATATTTGACCTGTTTTCACCTTCATAGCACTACTTTTCATTCATCCATTCCTAACATGTTAGCCCGTACTGTGCGTGTAGTACGTGATTTTCCCCTACTTTACGAAACTTTAAAACACTAAGTCCGCTTTGTTTGCTTTTCTATTGAAAATAATAAATGATTCTTTAAAGGCTGTTTTTAAAATCTCATTTTACATAAAACTCGCTTAATGTTGAAAGCATGGCCCAGATGTTGTTGACCCAAGAAAAAAACTAGTCGTTGGGAGCCACCGTAATACTTACCCATCATGGATATGTATATGAAAATAAAACATGTGAAACTATTTATGCAATGCATTGCAATTCATAAACAAAATTTAAATATTGTTAATATACATAGTAATGCTAAAGAACTGCTGATGGACCAATTTCGACAAATTATATAAAACGCCAAACTACTCAAGTAGTACCGAACTGCGTAAAAGAAACATCCTTATAACTCCAAAAATAATACTTCTATTAACTAACAATTAACTGCGTCGGATTAAGCGTCTCATTTCCAATTAAAATATACTTTTGAATTGAAATTTGAATGAAATACAGGGTCATGAAAAATCGAAGAATGTGGAAAACAAGATTACAAATATCTCGGCAACTAATAATCCGATCGACTTCGTTCTATATGAAAAATGTGTGTTATTTTATTGCCTTTTACGTCCATTCCTTAGAACAAAAAAATTCGAAAATTTTTATGTACCTTTCATCAGAACGAATTTTTCGAGAGTCCGAAAAAAATAGTTCCGGATAATCGAGGTTGCTCATATTAAATAGGGTTCGTCCCATTCTTACATACTAACTACATACAAAATTTCAAGTCTCTATCTCAATTTGTTCGAGAGATAGAGCGTTTACAGACAGACAGACTGACAGACAGACAGACGGACGGCAAAATTTTTTTTCTAAAAACATGTTTTTCGGAATCTCTACTATCGAAAACGTGTAAATCCGTCAAAAAATTTTTTTCGATTTTCAAAACGATTGCAAGACTTACCCTATACTACGTATGATGGGTAAGTAAAAAAACTTTCTCCGAAAATAATTTTTTAAAAGAGCTTTCACAATTCGAAAAAATGTCCAAGTTTAAAAAAATAAACTAATGTAATATTTTTCAATGATCATTTTAATTGCTTGAAAGTTTAAATTATCAACCTAAAATATACACCGCAAAAAAATTGCAAAAAATTTCTTAATCTACACAAATATAATCTCAGGATAAATTAAACAGTAACCTGTTTTTTAATTTACCCATGATTTCGAAAAGAGTTTGATCTTTAGAAATTTCAGAAATCAATGTATATTTTCAAAATATTAAAGAAATGTTAATCAAAACAATGTTTCTTTTCCTGCCCCTGATTTTCGGAAGCGTTTCTGAATATTTTTAGAATGTTGTTCATTCATTTTCCCAAACCAGAACATCATTTTTTTTAGTATGCTATTTATTATCATTGAAACATTTCTAATTGCGTCATTAAACCTACACATGCATAGAAGTAACAAGATAATATTAATTAAGATTTTTGTGTTAACGATGTTAATTAATTATGACTTGAGAATAGACAGCGTCAATAGTAAGGATCAACCGAAACAGGTTTTTAAAACCGAAAACAAAAACATTTTTTTTTTGTTATTACCGTTATTAATTGTGTATAATGTGCACTTTTTAGGTGCGTTCGTAATTATGTAAATACGTAGCACCTATTGTTGTCGTTCAGTCCGTCCGTCTGTCTGTCCGTCCGCATATAACAACGCAAAAACTACCCAACCGAATCGTTTGAAATTTAAAATACAAAATTATAACATAATTTTGTCGAGTCATTTCAAATTTTATGAAAATCGGATGGATAGATCAATTACAGGGACAATCAAAAGGATTCGTTACATTACGGTCAATAGGGAAAAAAGTTTCAAATGCATTTTAATCGTTTGAAATTTAAAACACATAATTATTGACTCGACATGAATTTTGTCGAGTCATTTCAAATGTTATGAAATCGGATGCATAGATCATTTACAGGGACAATCAAAAGTATTCCATTACATGACGGTCAATGGGGAAAAAGTTTCAAATGAATTTTAATGATGTTACACTCATTCGAACATAATAGAATTGGCATGAATCTATGAAATATATACTAAAGTATGCATTCTGTACAATCTGTGATGCGAAGAATTTTTATTATTAAATTACAGGGCCACACAAATGTATTCCACTACATAATGCTATACGGGGAAACATTGTTTGGGGCGTGTTTTAATTATATTCCAACTATTTCACATTTTATGAATAAGATATACGTTGCTGAGGTGTAATAAAAATTACTTCCTGCATATTTACAGAAACGTAAAGATTTCGACTACTATACTGTATCCAAAGTACGCTCTACTATATCAGCAAGATCTGAATATTTTAAAACTTATAGTACGAACGCACCTCATTTGCTACGCTTCACGTGCAATTTCCAACTTGTTTTTTGCTCCTTGCACTTTTTTATAAACAGAGCTAATAACATTATTTAAACACTAATTAGCGATTCTCATTGCCGTCATTCAATCCCAAACCGAAGTCTAAAATTGTATTTTCGTCTTTTTTTTTTTTTTTTGCCTGGTGTAATGTTTGTTTCGATTTTCTTTACTGAAATTCATTAGTTATTTATTCATATGCATATCAAATTTATGATGCGCGTTATGTACGAGATTTTAAAAAATCGCCATTTTTTCTTGTTAAGTACGGGGTGCGCGGTATACACGAGTAATACAGACATAAATATACAATCGGCTTTCGTTAATTTGAAATAGGATAAATCAAATCTTCGCTTAATTCGAACTAAACATGAAGTTCCGGAACTTTCAATAGCAGAATAACGTGAAAAGTTTCCAGTAATTCGAACCGATTTTATCTTGAATTCGTTTAATTCGAACTGACCAGAATTCCATTTTTTTTTTTTAAATTTTTCTTGACTTTTTTACGGTTTTATCATCTGACAATAGTTTAGAAATATCTGTACCCTTAACTGGGGAAGATGGTTTGGTTTGGTTTATTGTTGTCGTCCGATTATCTGCGCTAGGGATATAGGACCAGAGGGGGAGTGCCCTTCGTGGGGGTCTTTCTAAGGGAACCTAACCCGTATTTACGCAAGGTTCGAAGAAAACCACGAAAACTCCGAACGGTTAGGCCGACAGCCGCGATTGGGTTCGAACCCAGCACCTGCCGTCTACCAGTTGAGAGGTCTGTACCTCTCGGCCACTGGTGGGGCTTAACTGGGGAAGAAGTTGTTGGAATATTTCGCGAAAAATGCAATGCGAAGATAGATTCTGGCAATTCTGCCACGATGTCCCAATCCAATAAATAGTCAACTGCACAATCGAGTGATTGCGTATATTTATCCTGATGCAGCCATCATCTGACGGAGAACTTATCTGTTTGTTACAACTGGCTAAAAAGTCTAAAATGAATAAGACTAATCAAACAACAGTTGTTTTTTTTTTTTTTTTTTTTTTTTTTTTGGAAGTGATGATAAATAGTTTGAATATTTTCTTAAGTAATCATCTAATTTCAGGTAAGAAAATTATATTAGAATAACATAAATTTAAAAAATGTTATAACATTAATTTTTTTGTAATCACACCCTTTAAACACGGTTTCTTTTTAGGTGCGTTCGTAATTATGTAAATACGTAGCACCTATTGTTGTCGCTCAGTCCGTCTGTCTGTCCGTCCGTCCAACTGTCTGTCCGCCTGTCCGCATATAACAACGAAAAAACTACCCAACCGAATCGTTTGAAATTTAAATTACATAATTATAACATACTTTTGTCGAGTCATTTCAAATTTTATGAAAATCGCACGGATAGATCAATTACAGGGACAATCAAAAGGATTCCGTTACATTACGGTCAATAGGGAAAAAAGTTTCAAATGCATTTTAATGGTGTTGAACTCATTCGAACATAATAGAATTTACATGATTCTTTGAAGTATGTACTAAAATATACATTCTGTACAATCTGTGATGCAAAGGTTATTTATTATTAAATTACAGGGCCACACAAATGTATTCCACTAAATAATGTTATACGGGGTAACATTGTTTGGGGCGTGTTTTAATTATATTAAACTACTTCACATTTTATGAATAAGATATACGTTAATGAAGTATAATAAAAATTACTCCCTGCATATTTACAGGAACGCAAAGATTTCGACCACTGTACTGTATCCAAAGTACGCTCTACTATATCAGCAAGATCTGAATATTTTAAAACTTATAGTACGAATGCACCTCATTTGCTACGCTTCACGTGCAATTTCCAACTTGTTTTTTGCTCCTTGCACTTTTTTATAAACAGAGCTAATAACATTATTTAAACACTAATTAGCGATTCTCATTGCCGTCATTCAATCCCAAACCGAAGTCTAAAACTGTATTTTCGTCATTTTTTTCTGCCTGGTGTAATGTTTGTTTCGATTTTCTTTACTGAAATTCATTAGTTATTTATTCATATGCATATCAAATTTATGATGCGCGTTATGTACGAGATTTTAAAAAATCGCCATTTTTTCTTGTTAAGTACGGGGTGCGCGGTATACACGAGTAATACAGACATAAATATACAATCGGCTTTCGTTAATTTGAAATAGGATAAATCGAATCTTCGCTTCATTCGAACTAAACGTGAAGTTCCGGAACTTTCAATAGCAGAATAACGTGAAAAGTTTTCAGTAATTCGAACTGATTTTATCTTGAGTTCGTTTAATTCGAACTGACCAGAATTCCATTTTTTTTAATTTTTCTTGACTTTTTTACGGTCTTATCATCTGACAATAGTTTAGAAATATACACGAAAAATACAATGCGATGATAGATTCTGGTAATTCTGCTACTATGTTCCAATCCAGTAAATGGTCAACTGCACAATCGAGTGTTTGCGTATATTTATCCTGATGCAGCCATCATCTGACAAAGAACTTATCTGTTTGTTACAACTGGCTAAAAAGTAAACTAGTCGTTGGAGGCCACCGTAATACTTACCCATCATTTATATGCATATAAAAATAAAATATGTGAAAATTATTTATACAATGTATTGCAATTCCAAAACTAAATTTAAATGTTGTTAATACACATAGTAATATTCTTATTAATGAATTGCTGATGCACCAATTTCGACAAATTATATAAAACGCCAAACTACTCAAGTAGTACCAAACTACGAAAAAGAAACATCCTTATAACTCCAAAAATAATAATCATATTAACTAACAGTCTGCTGCGTCGGATTAAGCGTCTCATTTCCAATTAAAATATACCTCTGAATTGAAATTTGAATGAAATACAGGGTCATGAAAAATCGAAGAATGGGGAAAACAGGATTACAAATATTTCGACAACTCGTAATCCGATCGACTTCGTTCTTTATGCAAAATTTGTGTTTTTTTTATTGCCTTTTACATGCATTCCTTAAAATAAAAAAATTCGAAAATTTTTATATACCTTTCATCAGAACGAATTTTTCGAGAATCCGGAAAAAATAGTTCCGGATAATCGAGGTTGCTGATATTCAAAAGGCTTCGTCCCATTCTTACATACTAACTACATACAAAATTTCACGTCTCTATCTCAATTTGTTCGGGAGATAGAGCGTTTACAGACTGACAGACAGACAGACAGGCAGACAGACGGACGGACGGCAAATTTTTTTTTCTAAAAATATGTTTTTCGAAATCTCCAGTATCTGAAATGTGTAAATCTGTCAAAATTTTTTTTTCGATTTTCAAAACGATTGCAAGACTTACCCTATACTACGTATGATGGGTAAGTAAAAATGAATAAGACTAATCAAACAACAGTTAGTATTTTTTTTTTTTTTTTTCGTAGTGATGATAAATAGTTTGAATATTTTCTTAAATAATCTAATTTCAGGTAAGAAAATTATAGTAGAATTAATGTAATGTTAAAATGCAATGTTTTATACTATATTATTAATTTTTATGTTTTATTTATATTATTTAATTTATTAATTAGTTTATTTATTTTCATCTTTTAATTTAATATTAAGTCATATTCTAACAATAACAGCCAAAATTAATTTAAAAAATGTTATAACATAAATTTTTTTGTAATAGCACCCCTTTAAACACGATTTCTTTTTATACTTTCCATAATTCGAACATTTCTTGTGGTCCCAAGAAGTTCGAATTAACGAAAGCCGACTGTACATATATGTACAATCGGCTCTCGTTAATAAATAATCACGTTAATAAGTAAACCAACTCCGTACACGTATGATTAATTAATAAGTATAGTTATTAATTAATTATACGTATAGGAAAATTGGTTTACTTATCTATACTAATAAAATAACAAATCGCTCTGTGTGTGTGTGTGTTAGTGTGTCTGTGATAGTTAGCGAAAACTACGGCACATATAAGGTTCAAATTTTTTGTGAAGATTGTCCAAGGCCTTTCCTAATGTACCTGACCCTCAGAATTTTAAAATTCTAAAAATTAGTTGAGAAATTAATTAAAATCCCTAAATTAGAAGAAAGGAAAAGTACTCATAATTCAATATATCAAACTACAGAATATTTCTTCGAAAACGCAAAGAAAAGAAACAGGGTTAATGTAAATACACGGTTGCCATGGCTTTTTAATAAAGGGCTGCATTTTAAATTCTTCTTCTTCTGGGCCTAAAAACTCGAAAATTAGACAGCTACATGCAGAAAAAATTCCCCTTTCAGAAATCCTGAAAATTATTTTCATACTCCTGTAAATAGTTGAAAAATCCGTAAAAATCCATTTATAAAATCTCATTTTATTTCCATTCAGAGAAACAGAATTTCGAGAAATCTTTCTGAACAAGAAATGTTTTGCAATGCAGACAGCTGGCCGTCAGATTGTAGTGGCATTTTTAGACAACCTGTATATATTTTTGAATGTTAAATTTATAAATTTATTTTTTATCAATTCAGATGAAGAATTTTTCGCTGATTTTAAATATGTAAAATTCTTCGCAGTCGCAAAAAGTAATCTAAAGCATTTCGTACATTCAAGAAACTTTTTAACCGATTTATGTATGCAAGAATCTTTATTTATATGCCTTAATATTCTTTCAGTACATATTTTTTATTAGAAGTGTCAAAGTCATCATGATCTTGTAAAAAACTTTATATCAAGATGTTCTGTTATATTTACACTGTAAAAAAATATCCGTTATTATACACAAATTCTTCCGTAAAATTCTACAAAATAATTTTTTTTTTTTTTTTTTTTTTTTTTTTTTTGAAAAAACAGAAGAACTTCCGTTATTGACATTTTGATATCATAATTACGGTAAGATTTCCGTAAATTTTCTGGAAACAGAGAAGTTTGTATTAAAACAGTATAAATTCCATAAATAACTCTAGTGGCGGCATCTATATCTCGGATAGAAAAACATTATAGAGTTGTTTTATGAACAACTTTCTATTATAATATTCTTTATTTCTTTCTGTTTTAATAATATAAAGCTAACATATTTTTACAATATTAAAAAGATAATAAAAATTATAAAATGTTATTAATCCTTTTTAAGTTTGAGATTAGTTAGTTTATTTTCAGTTAGTTTATTTCCATTATGATTTTTAAATAATGTCTCATTTATAGCATATTTTTTACAAAGTGCGTTGAATTCTTTAAAATGGAAAAAACTTCTACTTTTAATTTTAATACATTTTTTTAATCTATCTACTTTAAGAAATTCGAACATAAAATTTAAAGCATCTGAATTATATTAAAGAAATTATTATAATGGTGACGATTATCTAATTTATTAAAAACAATACAGGAAATTTATTTTAATAACCCGTAATAACTATCTTTATTGAGATTAAAATCGATCGTCATACAAATACTTTGTTAAAATAATTTTTTTTTTTTTTTTTAAGTATGTTAGTATTCTTTAAAAAACAAATAAGTAAATAAATATGAATAATATTACAATAAACTTTTAAAAATCTCCTTAAAATGAAGAAAATAAAACTTTTTAATGTATTCAACTCTTAATACATGTAATATTTTAAAGTCTAAAATTTATTTCTTATAGAACTGAAATTAAAAACTAAATATTCGAAATTATGAAAATAAAATCTGTTAAACAATTGGAACTATACACTCAATAGAAAATAATTCTCTACAAAAATTAATGCCGAGTTCAACATAAAACCTTTGCTTTATAAAATCATTCGAAATATGTAAAGATATTTGCAAGCTATTTACGTATAACTGTGGCGTAATGGTATTACACTACTGCAAGCTGCCATAGGACAGGTGCTTGGTTCGATCCCCATCAAAGGTAAGTAACATTTCTCCACTGTTGTTTAAATTAAATGTATGTGACCTGGTGTGTCTTTGTCTAAAGAATAAAAATTATAAAGATGACAGTTTGTCCTTGAAAATTCTTTTTTGGCTTTCAATCGAAAATTTTTATATAAAAAAATATGAAAAAACGGAAATATTTTGTAAAAAAACGGAAATATTTCTGAATAAAACGGAATTTTTTTCCGTAAAAAACGGAAATAGTACTGGTGTCTAGATTACCAGTACTATTTCCGTTATTTCACAGAAATTCTTTTTACAGTGTATAATTATACAGTAGTATCAGAGCTCTTGCTGGCTTTTGAACAACATTAGCGATTTGGCAAATAAGAATCAAAAAACAGTATCCAAATGAAAAAAATGTTAGCAAAACATATTTGCTGTGAAAAGCTGAAAAATCTACCTTTTATCACTTATTGTATCTTTTTTTTTATGTTTTATAATGTACCATAGTTTTTTGTCCTTGCTTAGAAAATAGAAATTCTACTATACTCTACAAAATATACTATGCAAAATAAGTACATTCAAAATGTCTCTTAAATGTTTCAAACATTTTTTTAGCGGTAAATTGATATGAGATTTCGATTATAACTGACAGAAAAAATTAATGATTGACCAGTGCAGTGTTCTCGCTGTCGCTCGCCATTGCGCCAAATTGCGACTAAATTCTTCACCTGGCGAGTAATCAAGCGATTATATTCGCCAAATTGCTAGTGCTCAGTTTTTGCTTTTTGTGTGTGTGTGTGTGTCGCTTATCATGTTCATTTGCACCATACCACATGAATTCATAACATTTTAATGAGTTAAATCTGTTTTAGAATTTCTTTTTCTTGATTTAGCAAGATATTCAGAATATATATATTTTTTAATACATTTGTAGCGGATAGTTGAAATTAGATTAATAACAATCGTTGTCGCAGTTATAAAAACTTAGGTTATTTTAGAACATATTGAAAAAAAGGGGTAGATTACAGTATTAATGATAGTGCTACACGGCGAATCTATTTTGCTAGTACTTTTTTCATTTGGCGAATGTTTTTTATTTTTAATTAGCCGAGTTACTAACGTTGGTCAAATGTCAGCGAGAACACTGGACCAGTGATACTTTGCAGTGCGGTAAAAGCCGAATCATCAAAACTTTTCTCGATTGATGCGAGTAAATTTGGTTGTAATTTTACCGGCGTATAGATAGTGATAAAACAACAACAGGGAAATATCGTATAATATTTTCTGTGTATTTGGCTGTTGCTAAACTCAATTAGTGTTGAATCACTATTTCTATAAATAATAATGTAAATGGTATGGTGCGATTGAAGATAAAAACTGACATCAATCGTACAGTAACGTGGGTAAGAATCTCAACTGTAACCACACACAGAAAAAAAAGCAAAAATTGAGCACTCGCAATTTAGCGAGTCTGATTATTCATTTATTCGCCAAATGAAGCATTTTGTCGCGATTTGGCACAATGGTGAGCGGCAGCGATAACTCTGAGTAGTATACAATTTCTCTAGATAATGTACAACTTCACATAAGTAAACAATAAAGCACCTGCATTCACAAAGCCAAAAACAAACAAACAACAACAAAAAAAAAAAAAAAAAAAAAAAAAAAAAACAATACTACTTTATGGAGATCAAAATCTGAGACATTATTTAATTTAAAGCTTTTTTTTTTAAATGCATTTATAGTTTTTTTTAAATGAGTAACATGATGATTTGGTTTGTAAAGTAAAATTTAGTAATATGTTAAATAATCTATATTATGCAAACAATTTATAATCTTCACAACTTTTGGTGTCAAGGAATGCAATATAAAGATTCTCTAATGTATCTCTAATGTATGTTTCAAGACATACTTGGCTATGTTTATAAAGTAAGTTTAATGATGCATGAAATGTGATTAAGACTACATAACATAAAATTCTGTAATATGTAAAGCATCTCAAGACGTGCATTATTAAAGATAATATACTGTATATTCAAAGAAATCTCATTTGTTTGTTACCAAAAAAATAAACAAGTTTATATTCGAGAGAAAAATATTTACATTTCTTTCAAAAATTTATCAGATATGTAAACTTGCAGCTTTTACTACCTTTATTTTGCTTTTCTGTGTTCTTATAGCCTGCAACATGATCATGGGTAAAACAATGGCAAGGTATTTTGAAATAAATGAAGATATTAATTTCTTAAGCAAATAATTATAACAATGCCATATAATGACCAAATGGATTTTGGACAACTTTTGTATTGGAAATGCCACCAAGGATATCTCTTCTACAAAGAACATTGTTTTCTCTTCAGTTAATTCTGTTTCTCTCTCTCAAAAAAAAAATAAATAAATAAAAATAAAATAAAGCATTTATGCATACAACTACAATTGAGAATGCAAAAGTCATTTTTACATACTTTTTTATATAAATTATTTGATTTTAAATACCTAGAAGGTTTTTACTAAATAGTTTTTCAGATTCATGACAAACGGAAATTTTCAAATGAAATATAAATAATTATTTATTGAAAGTATAGTCCGTCACTAGTTTTTGCCATCTCTCTGACAATACATAAATACCACGATGATAAAAGCTACTACTTGATTATCCCGTCGACCCATTTCGCCATATTATACAAATTGCCAAACTAACAGCCAAAATATACATATTGACATAATTTTTATTTTAAATAATGAAAAAAGAAATAATTAGTAGAATATTAATAAAAATACAAATAAAAAGTCGAAAAAAAATCATTTAATGACGTTTCAAACGCGTGTATCGCATTTAATGTGATCGAATGTGACATTTACGATCCTCCATTATTGGCATTTAATCTTATAGCTTGGCGATAGTTCTTTGGTCGACGGGATAACCAAGTAGTACCTGATAAAATAACTCATCTTTGCACCAAAACCATTTATCGAATCAATTTTGCACCTCTTTGAAATTAGCCAAATGTATCCAAAAAAAGCCATACCCTACTGACCAGAACAAATGATAATCAAAAGGAGCCAGATCTGAGGAATACAGCAGGTGCAGTAGCAGATCCTTATTCAGTGTTTTGGTGGTGTCTTGAATGATGGAACTGTGATGTCATGGAAAATTGTCAAGATGCAACATCACTTGTTTGTATCTCATGTCCCATTCTGGTCATTGTTTGATCAATGTTTTTGCAATTTCTCAAAATTTTATTTTCTGAATAAACCAAGTTTTGAAATTCACGTCCTCATTTATCTATTCTATTCAAGATGATTGATTTTTTTATTTTAAAAAATAAAATCAATTTATCAGATTCTTAAAAATTATTTAAATCAGATTCTTGATTTTAACGATTTTTTAAATGTATCATAAAATTTGGCACATGATGCACGCTTTAAAATATAAGAACAAAATTTACAGATGTGCGTTATACACCATTCATAAAAATGATAAATTTAGAAAAAGAAAAATATGATTATTAAACAATGACGTTCAATAATTAGTAAACATTCATAAATAACAGTTTTAATAATTTTAGTTGTACGAGTTGATTCAATTGGGATTTAGCAAGTAAATGGAATATATACAGGGTGTTTATAAAGTTCCGGACACATTTTGATGTTTAATAACTCATAAAAGAATAAAGATAGATTAAAATTAATGACATAAATGGTTAGGTAGACTCAGAAAGTTTCATGACCCTTGTCAATGAACTTCCACATGTACTTCCTTCGTAACATGGAGAATATCAAGTGAATAGTCAATTTCACGCCAGGTAGCAGCAAGCATTCCTTAAGGGGGCTGAGGGGTTGAAAACTTTTCAAAAAATCGATTTTTTTATGATCTAGTTTGATTATTCAATTAATTCCTAACTCAATGCAAAAAAACGCCTAAAAATATTTGCATTTTTAACGGAGTTATAAGCATTTACGTATCAACACTTTCATAGCCGCACCAATATAATTTCAACTTTAAGTCATGTTTACTCAAAACGTGATTTTGACGACTAACACCAAGATTTAAAAAAAACTATTTGATGGAATGGCTTAAATCTTGTTTTGCATGCATATAACATCATTATCTATAGAATGAATTAAGAATATAACTGTCACTTAACAAAAACATTACTAAAAAATCTCTCAAACTTAAAAATTTAAAACCCCCCTAAAAAATGCAACTTTTTTTTCATTAAAAATACTCAAAATATTAAACTATCTAAACTATATTAGTTTATTCTATAGATAATGATGTCATATGCATGCAAAAAAAGAATTAAGCCATTCTATCAAATAGTTTTTTTTAAATCTTGGTGTTAGTCGTCACAAATCAAGTTTCGAGTAAACACGACTTAAAGTTGAAATTATATGGGTGCGGCTATGAAAATGTTGATACATAAATGCTAATAACTCCGTTAAAAATGCAAATATTTTTAGGCATTTTTTTGCATTGAGTTAGGAATTAATTGAATAATCAAACTAGATCATAAAAAAATCGATTTTTTGAAAAGTTTTCAACTCCTGAGCCCCCTTAATTAATCAATTTGAACTTTGTATGCATGCAGTCTTAATTTTTTTCTCAATAAAAAAGTTCTTAATAATAAAGTTCGAAAATATATGAATTATTCCATGAATAAATGCCATAAGATTGTTTATATCTTCATTATTTTTATGAGTCATCAAAATGAGTCCGGGACTTTATAAACACCCTGTATTATTTTTCATGTTATGAGTAAAATGTTCTTGTGCTTGAAAATGTTGTCACTTCAGTACAACATTTTTCGAAAGAAGAAAAATTTATGGAATAAATGACCAAGAGATAAAAGCCAAAGAATGACAAAAGATAAAAGCATAGCCTATATCTATGTACATCTCAAATTCTTTTCTAAAGGAAGGTTATAGGGTGAATAAAGTCGAACATTGTTAACGTGAATTACTTTAACTTTTCATAGTCCCCATCAAAATGAATACAAAACTAATGCTTCGTCTTTTAAAAGTGTTCTTAAAACAAAAAGGGCAACTTTGTGACACATGCTTTAATTTATTTTTGTTCGGAAATGAATGAAAATAGCAGATGTTGTTACTCTGAAACTGTCTAAGGGCATTCAATTTTCTGTTTTTTTAAAAAACACAATAGATTTTTCATAACAAGCCTTCAAAGTGGACACTTTTGAGCACATTTCCCGACGAAAGCAGAAAAACCGGTCAAAAAGCAGGAGAAAAACGAGTGTTCAAGTGGTCAAATTAGCTTAAGAACTGGATAGGTAATTTAATGATCATGAAATGGAAAAATAGGTTTGATTCGAAATCGCTTCCATAGTCAGACATTCCAATTTTACAACTTTTTGTTAAAAAATGTAAATGTGTCAAAATGTTTTGCGCTTGTTGAGCAGAGCAGTTGAGAAAACCCTTGAGATGAACACATTTAACATGAAATTTCACTTAATATGAATAATTCTCGATGTGCCGCCCATGACCGATTTTGATGCTTAACGTGGACTAAAATTTCTAAAAAAAGTATGAATCCTTCATTTTCCCTAGAGGGTTATTCCTTAGAGGTTCATTAAAAGGATTAGTCTTTAGAGAGATGAAAATGTGTACTTTTACCATTAGAATGTTCTCACTTTTAAACAGTACAATGAATATCATCAACTACCTGTCACCAGGATTGGGTAAGGTTGCTACATACATTTTATTCTATGAAAAGTGCAGTTTATAAAATTAAGGGGTTTTTTCCCCTTTTTTATGCAATTACTTTTAACAGTTTTCTGTTAATGGCTAAAAGAATATATAACTAATAGTTTAAATAGTTTTCTTCCAATAGACCCTGTGTGAAATTCACATTCGTCCATGAATCCTTTATCACTGCATTTAAGTTATTATTGTAAATTAACAGTTTATCTCTGGCACAAAACTAGTCGTTGGAGGCCACCGTAATACTTACCATGAAAAGTAACATATGTAAACAATTTATAAAATTCATTACAATTCCAAAACAAATATAAACGTATATTTCAGTATTTTTAACACATCCAAGGGCGGATCCAGCCAAACCTCCAGGGGGGGGGGGGGGGGGTCACAACTTTTGACAGATGATGTAATGAAACAATTTTAAAATACAGTAAATCTTTTGAAAACGGAATTACGATAAAAAATTGCAAATTTCGCCGATCCGGCATGAAAAAAATCGCGAATTTTGTCGATTAGGCACGGAAAAATCAAGAATTTTGTCGATCGGACGCAAAAAATCTCAGATTTCGTAATCGGGCAAGGAAAAAAAATTAAATTTTTTTAATAATACTTGAAAAACTTGCAAATTTTGTTCATAGGTTGCGGAAAAGTCGTCTGTTTACCGAGCAAAAAAACGCGAATTTCGTTGACCGGACGCGGAAAAATCGAAAATATCGTCAACTGGACATTGGAAGATCACGAGTTTTGTCTATCGGCCTTCGAAAAATCTCAAACTTTGTCTGTATGTCTCAGAAAAATCGCAAATTTTGCCGATCAATCACAAAAAAATCGCGAATTTTGTCGATCTGGAACGAAAAAATCACAAATTTCGTTAATAGGGCACGGAAAAACGCTTCGTAAAAATGTCTATCGCTTCGTAAAAAGCACGAATTTATTCTATCCGGAACGGAAAAATCGCGAATTTTGTTGATTAGGATAAAAAAAAATCACGAATTTCGAGTTGATATGGAACACAAAAATTGCCCATTTCGTGAATCGGGAAAGAAAATATCGCAAATGTAGCCGATTGTCTTCGTAAATAAAGCAATTGGGTACGAAAAACTCGCGAATTTTGTCGATTCGGAACGAAAAAATCGCTAATTTCGTTGATAGGGCAAGGAAAATCAAAGATCAAGTGATTGTCAATCAAGTGAAGAAAAATCGCAAATTTCGCAGACCATTCGTGGAAAAATCTCAAATTTTGTCGATCACACCCCAAAAAATCGTGAATTTTGTCGATTAGGCATGGAAAAATTGTGAATTTCGTGGACCGGCTTCGCAAAAATCGAGAATTTCACCGATCGGATGCGGAAAAATTGTGAATTATGTCGATCAGGCGCGGAAAATTCGCGAATTTTCTCGATCAAATTCGAAAAAAGCGCAATTTTTTTCGATTAGACGTTATTTTGCGTTCCTGTTTTACCACTTTTTACTTACACTGCACATCCCTCTTTGAAGAGTTCCAGGGGGGGGGTCATGACCCCCATGACCCCCCCCCCCCCTTGGATCCGCCACTGCATCATGCTCTATTAATGAATTGCTGATGAACCAATTTCGATAAATTGTATGATACGCCAAACTATTCAAGTAGCACTGAATTGCATAAAAGAAACATCCTTATAACTCTAAAAACAATTATCATATTCACTAACGGTTTCTTGCATCGAATTAAGTGTCTCATTTCCAATTAAAAGATATCTTTGAATTGGAATTTGAATGAAATACAGGGTCATGAAAAATCAAAGAATGTGGAAAACAGGATTAGAAATATCTCGACAACTAATAATCCGATCGACTTCGTTTTTTATGCAAAATTTGTGTTAATTTATTGCCTTTTACATCCACTCCTTCAAATAAAAAAATTCGAAAATTTTTATATACGTTTCATTAGAACGAATTTTTTGAGAGTCCGAAAAAAATAGTTCCGGATAATCGAGGTTACTCATATTAAATAGGCTTCGTCCCATTTTTACATACTAAGCACATACAAAATTTCAAGTCTCTATCTCAATTTTTTCGGGAGATAGAGCGGTTACAGACAGACAGACAGACGGACGGACGGCAAAATTTTTTTTCTAAAAGTATGTTTTTCGGAATCTCCAGTGTCCAAAACGTGTAAATCAGTCAAAAATTTTTTTTCGATTTTCAAAACGATTGCAAGACTTACCCTATACTACGTATGATGGGTAAGTAATAAAGATTAAAAAAGGAACATTGTATAAAAACTTCATAATAAAAAGTAATATTTTTAAAAACTGATTTAATCTTTATTCTAAACAGACATTAAATATGAAAAAATTCATCTTGAAGCTTAAATATATCTTGCTTCTGACTATGCAAATAGCTAATGAAAAAAAGTGGTTCACTGCATGTTCTTGAGTAACACTGAAAATGACATTTACTAATAAATTTTGACCGTTATATTTTACAAGAAAATCCTGTTGTCCTATTAGCTCCCATGTCCCATTAATCCCTATTTTACCCTATATGTATTTTTCTCAATATTATTTGGATTTTTTGTTACTGATACCATGAACTATGCATAACATGAACAAAAATTTATTTCACCTTGAGGTTCATGTTAATAAAGTTTGTATATGTATACCAGGGCCCTAGCTAAGGGGACGCTATAGGCAGCCCCCCCCCCACCCCTGGAAAAGATTCCAAGGTCACTCAATGAATTTCTGCTTCCAAAATTCAAATGAAATTCTGCTCAAAAATCCAATTTAGTTTTGAGACCTTTTCGCAGTTTTGCAGAATTACTAAATCATATCTAAAATAAGTAATTCAACACTCCCTCATCCTGTTTGAACATAGGAGGCTAATATGATTTTTAATTTTGCCCAGTTATACACTCAAAATTTTCATCATCCTATACTTTTCTTAATATAAAATGAAGTTATTACAACAGTTTAATAAGAAACTTAGTACCTATAATGTGAATATGCACTATTTTATCTTTCTGCGTCAGAAAGAGAAAAAAAAAATTGTGAGCCCCCCTACAATCTCTTGAGCCCCCCCCCCCCCATAGATTACTTCTAGCTACAGCTTTGCTGTATACCTTTAAAAAAAAAAATTACAGTTGAAAATCACAGGTGTGTGTTAAATACCAGTGCATTAGACACTGGATTTTATGGTATATCTCTAACACACTGCTCATTAATCTGTATTTTCCTTAAAGAAAATTACATTATCAAGTTTCAATTTATTCAAATAACAACTGTTTAAAATATATATGCAAACTAAAGATAAAGAATTATATACTAGAGAATTACAGGAGAACATTTTCTTAACAGGCTACTTTAGTCACCTAAAAAGATCTGCTCACTAAATATTAATACTATGGAAGAAATTTGTAAAGATATCTCATTTGCATTTCAGTATTTTTTAAACAATTGTTTTTGCACTGGATACACGAGGTTGATTGTAGTGACGAAATCGTCACGACATTGCTTAAGTAAATATGTATAAAAAGAAAATGAACAGCACAATCAAAAAAAATATAGATATAAAAATTGAAACAAAATTTTGAATTTATTTTAGCATTAACCAAGGAATAATAATTATAATATTTTTTTAATTAATTATTAGGTAAAGTCGAAAGCTAATTGCAGTAAAAAAACTGCAAGATTTTATTTATAATAATAATGCACGTGTGTAGTCTTGGAGGGATTATCACCACGAATTCCCAGACAGACATGATGGGGCAATAAAACTATAAACTATAGTTCGTCGCCAGCCTTTGACATAAAAAATCGAAGAAACAAGCTTTCAACAATTATTTACAACCAGGGGACAAGGATTGCGTGTGGTTGACAGTCATACACAAAAGCCGCAGCATCAAGAGGGGTTGAACGGGAGGAAGAAGCCAAATAAACAAAAAAAAGAGAAAGGGGTGGAAAAAATAAAAAGACATACCTCCCCAATGGTCAAGGTACCAATGACCTGCTTGGGATTACAAGGGACGATTAAAATCTTTTTTTGAGTAACCAATGAAAGAAGAGTCATCCGGACAGAGAGATGGAGAAAAAAAAAATTCTTTTTTTTTTCTCTCAGATGTTGTTTTTCCGTCATCTGGAGATCAGTGGAAGAAAAAAAAATGTGTTTAATTTTCCTTTAAGAAGGAACTTTGGAACGAGATGCAAATTATAGAAGAAATACGAATAGACATTCTCAAAGATTATTTTTTTATGCCTCTCCGCAGGCTACCAGTGCCGAATGGACTCGGTGTGATGATTTTCAATTGATATGCAATAGTCCATTTATAAACTGATTTTGCACGATTCTCATCAGGCCCGATATGATTCCTCATTTAGACATTCTACAAGATTATTATTTATGCCTCTCTGCAACTTTCCATTATTAAACGGATTTGGTGTGATTGTCAACAAGATACAACTCTATGAACACTAATGAATAATATTTACATGGATGAGTGGTGTGCTTATTGCAAGAGACACTTCATTAATCATACAGGACTGTCTGACACGATTATCAAGTCTGCCAGATGCCGTGGTTTATGGTGAGAAATTTTTTTATAATCCTTCCAAGTGATAAGGCCATTTAAAAAAAAAAAAAAAAATTTGTTTTATGTGTATAAAAAAAAAAGATTCACTATTTAAGTTTTAATTGATAAAATTAATTAAAATAATAATATAATAAAACTAATGAATATTTTTTTTGGGGTGAATAGCCCTGAAGATTGTGCTGTGAACATTTAATATTATCCATTATTTAAGTTGAATTCAAAACAAAAGAATTAAGTGTAGTAAGTAAATTATATCCTTATTGGTGAATCTTACTATTTGTTATTTGTATTTACCATTTATATATTTTGAGAATAAATGTTTGAGTGTATATATGTATTTGTGTTTTTTTCATGATTTCTTTTACTCTATTTATTTTCAGCGAATTAAGAGATTAATAACCTTTAATATTAAAGATCAGAATTCTTTTATTTTTGTTAATTTTATGTAACCCAACAGAATCCTAAATTTGCAAATTTAAACGTTAAACAAGTTCGAGTCTGAGCTTTTGCGATTTTCATTTATTTAAATTATTGATAGATTTAAAAGTAAAAATTTTTTTTTTGGTAATATCCAGACAATCTTTCACAACGCGGATTGGGATATTATCTTAATATTATTTCTTTAGTACTAACCACCATCTTTCGCGTACCTTGTAATGTGGTGTAATTTTCATCACCACATTGATCTGCATAAAGGGCAGTTTTTGTTTTTTCAATTTTGTTTACTGATATTTTAACTAGGATACTTTCAATTTTGGAACCAGTTTTAAAAGTGAAAGCATCCTCTCGAAAAACAATCTGCAAACAAAATCGGAAAAAGTAAAAAAGGGCAGATGAGATATCCAATCTCAGCTATCCAATGAAAAAAAAAATGAAAAAAATCCTTAAAAATATTAAAATGCAAAGGAGATATCTTAAAAAAATTCTTCCATAGCAAGTCTTTCCAGATGACTGAAGTAGTACCTTAAGGAAAGAAGAAAAAAAAAAACAACAACTCTCATTTCTTGAATAGGTATACAGCAGTTTGAATAATACAACTTGATAAAGTATCCTACCTTTACTAATTATTTATTTGCTTCATTTATGAATATTAGTTTTGAAGCTTAGTCTTTTAAAAAAGCAATCAGATTCACCAGTACATATTACAAAACAGAAAGTTGGAATTCCACCATATCGTAAGAAGATGCAAAGAGATCAATTATAATTTATATTGATTATTTTTATAGGATTACATAGCACGTTAACATGAATAAATAAAACCTCTTGGGGGGGAAAAAAAAAGTTTTGTGGTCAGAACATATTTTTATAGATTATAATTATACATAAAAAACATGCCCTGTTTGCAAAAATGTTTACTTTTTAACCAGGGATTCTAATCAAATTTTTAATGTTCAAATAAAAACTCATAATCTCAATATTTTACTGTGTTCTTTATTTATGAACATATGGCTTTGCCAGTGCTTGTTTTACAGTAGAGGACCTATTATCCAGATTTCCAAAATCTAAAAAAAAAAAAAAAAATTAATTTTTCTAAATTTGTAAATATTTAACAAACTTTTATGATTTCTGAAAATTTTAAAAATTTTACAGGCTTCATTTTTTTTTTCAATGCTTCAATGTGGAACCACTAAAATGAGTTATTTCAGTGGTGGGGACATGGACCCCCATGGACCATCCCATTCCCAAAATTAGGAAAAAATGGTCTTTTTGCCAATCTTTAGTTTAAAATTAATTTATAGTACAATTCATTAAAAAGATTTTGCCCCCTTCTCCGCCAAAAAAAAAAATATTATGGCTACACAACTATATTATTTGAATACACAAATCATAGGAGGATTCTGTTTATTTTTTTGTATCCTCTTTACCTTATCAGACATTCCAAAACGGTCTATCTGCTCACAGTTTCTTTCTTTCTTTCTTTTTTTTTTTCTGACAGATTTTGTGAAAACATTTTTGTTGTTATGGGAAAAGTTTTCCTGGATGCTCATCTAGCAAATTTGTTTCAGAAATAAGATTTATTAAAAACAATATATCAAAATTTTATATAAATTAGGTAGCTGCAAAGAAAAAAAAAAAAAAGGTAGAACTTGTAGATAGAATATTAATTTCTTATTTAATATATATATATATATATATAATATATATATATATATTATTGTTATCATTGAATAATGCAGCAAATTTTGTTTACATAATTTAAAAACACAAGTTTTATTCATATTCTACGTAGAACTGTTTTTTTTTTTGTCTTTATATTTTTTATTAAAATTTCGGATTCTGGGGAGTGAAGAGGAGGTGTTTTGAATTTTGGAAGGACCCAAAATCCAGAAAGTCCTTGGTCCTGAGAATTCCGGATTGCAGGTCTTCAACATTAAAAGGAGGGGGGGTGGTCTCATTTTATTTTACTGTTTTGTCATTGTTTGTTTTCTGAATTCTTCTAAAATTTAATTTGCTTTCAGTTTCAATGTATTCTAAAACATAATAAAGATATAAAATATACATGTTGCATAAATTTAATAAAATTTATTAGTCTATAAATTACATTATACCTTTAAATGTGAATTAGAAAAATTAAATAACTTTTTAAAGCTCCATAAAAAATTACATTAAAACAGATAAGTTTCTGTATTTGAATGAAATTGCTTTAAATCAGTGATTAAAAACAGTTGATATAAATCAGCAATTTAAATCAACAGATTTAAAACATTACAATCCTGTTTCAATCCGATAAAGATGCAATAAAATTATATGTTTGAATAACTTAAATTGATGTGACATAGAAAACAAAAAAATATGTATATTTATATGAAAATATATTTATTAATTACAAAACTAATCCATAGAAAAGATGAAAAATCAATGAGATTCAAGAGTATTAGAACATGATTGAAAGTTGCTTTACAAAAAGAAAAATTAATTATCTTGTATATCATAATTCTTCTTTCTTTCCAGCTTCTTTTTTACCCTGGAAAACAAAATTAAAAATTATAAGCATCAGTGATGTAGTCTTTAAAAATAAAAGAGGATATATCCTAAACAGCAGAGAGTATACGCTCAAGGCAGAGAGTATACCTTACAGTGTATCTACTATAGCTTTTATCAGAAACAGAGGGCATACGGTGTTCCTTGAAAAATTCCAAAAGGTATATGGAGTATACCTGCATGTACCCTCTACTACACCCTTGATAAGCATACTAAATTAAACAACTGGAAATTAATTACAGCGGAACTTTGATTAACCGAGCTTTGATTAATCAAGGTTTCTATTAACTGCAATGATAACGAAGTTGCATTTTAATTTAATTTTTGTATGTGTGAATGAGTCTGAAAAAGACCACACTTAAGTTCATCATTAGTGATACAGGTTCTTCTGCTCCCAGAAAGTATACAACTTCCAAGAAACATAAGAAGGCAACAGCGAATAAACAATGCTTTGTTTGCAGTGATCCTGTGGCCCCCCATTGAAGACAAGGTGCAATATGTTATTAAACAATTACTTCCCCCGCTGAGAAACAACATAACTTTGTATATGTTTATCATTTAAGAAATGTTCTACAGTTCAATTTCTACAGTTAGTTCACACTCTCCCTATACATATTTAATATCTCATTCGAACTAACTTCTAGTCATTAAAAAATGCTTTTTAATCATCCACTCAACATCAATTATGTTTTTTTAAACTTGTAGTGGATGACATTTGATATTAATACAGTTTTTTCAAATATTAATTTATCAATTTAATTTAATTTTAGTTTTAAATGAGAAAAGAAACAATAATGTAAAACAAGTGATGATTATAGAAAGAAAAAAAAAAGTGCCAAGAAAAGTGTGATTCTGTTATATGTATATACATATTTATATTAATTGTAATTATTTAATAAAAAGGAGCTAAAATAAAATTTGTCTTTGTTGACCTAAATAGGAATCGACTTTTAAATGTATATAGATTACTTGTTTTTCATTTTAAGTGACATAAAATTCAGGAGCGCAGAAAGTTTCTATACACAATTTCTATTATCAAAGATTTCCAATATCCGAGGTATTAGCAGACTCAATGAGCTTCAATAATCAAAGTTGCACTGTACTTGTAATAAATAGTGTGGACAATAGCCTGTTAATGCAGGTTTAAATATTTATGAAACACACATGTAACAAACTAAATTTCAATTAAATATTTAACATTTTTAATGAATCCAAAAGAATTATAATGTAGATGAACTCTTCAAGCCATGCAAAATTAGCATTTGAAACATTTAACAAACATCCAAACAAAAAGTTTATCAATTAGATCAGGCCTGTCCAACCTTTCACTAAGACAAGGCGAATCTAACCTCTTTGCAAATGATGAAGGGTGCATCATTTATAGGGCTCAAAATTTGTAACAAAATTATCTCACAGTGTGATACTCATATGTAAATGCACATTGCAGTGGAAGACATAAGGCTCCTACGTGAATCTAGAGTTCCATGTAAAAAAAGGAAAATAACTATAAATCACAATAAATTTCGAATCATACATTTTCCCTTGAAGTGTTATCTAAAAAGATTTTGTAGTGGAAGGAGCCAGAAACTTTTATCTAACTTTTAATTCAAATAAAATGACAATCAGATTTATTATTATGTATTTTTTAGGATAAATAAATATTTCTTGATTTATTTTGGAGGTTCAAATACTAGTGACCAATCCATGAGTGGTTCCAAAGAGATAGACTGGAATAACTTTCACTGATGATGAAACTCATTTCACCCAAATTTATATATATATATATTTTAACAAAGATATAAAAAAAACATAAAATTTGAAAGGTCTGAGAGGGAAAATTACACTTCTTTACCCCTATTATAAAACAGCAATGGACCAGTGCAACAACAGCAGCAAAAAAGCTGAACTTTAATGCATGAAGGAGGGGGAAAAGGGTACAGTTATTTTTCTACATTTCAAACCTTAACATATTGAAAAAGTTATTACCTATTTTTACCAATTTCCATCATCATAATTTTCAAAACATTTTTCATAAAAAATAATTATGAATCAGTGCAGAAACACAATAACAAATGTTTAAATTTTAAAAATAAGTTTTAATTTTTGATACCTTAAATACACTTACAGATGTTTTAAAATATCTCCCAAGAAAATATCGAGGATTTTAAATAAACAATCCTTTTAAATGGAACTTTAATTTTTTTTTAAATTAATAATAGAAAACCTTTAAAAAAGTGCCAAAAAACCTTCAAAGAGCACCATGGCAACCATGGATGCCAGGTTGGACAGCCCTGATTTAGACAGTACTCATAAGTCTTTAGGGGCAGCAGTCATATAACATTATCAACTTTTTGGTAATTTTGAACCCCCTCCCCCATCCGATATCATACGTTATCATCATTCGAACCCCCCCCCCCCCCCTGCCAGTAATGATAATGTTAACAATGTCTAATTTTTTTCTTATCATTAGAATTTTTCTCTTTTATTTGGAGTGAAATATAAAACTGGTTACAGACTTTATTGATTCAAATGAAGAGAAGTCAATAAATTATCACTTTATATCATATAACAATTAAATTGTTTTTATTTAATAGTTTTTTTTTTTTAAAGCTTTTTGTTAGATAATGCATTCGACAGTAATAATGTCTTGTGGCACAAGGCTCGCACAGAGGAAGGAGGAGGTGATAGAAATTTTTATCAACAAAACAAGTGGGCAACATTCTTTCTCTTTCTCTGTTATTTTTTAGTAAACACAAGCTTCAGGGTTTCTCGAACAGTGACTGTATATGCATACATATATGAAGAAGAAAAAGAATGTCAAATATTGAGCTGTTCCATATTTTAGAATTAAGTATTTTTATAATAATTTGGCGATTTTATTAAAAATTTTGTATTTTCATAAAAATAGATAACAGACTAAAAAAAGATAACATACTATTTTGAACCAAGAACCATGTTAAAAATAAAAAGGGAAAATTTTGGTTGGATCAAAAATGATATCGATATCAAAAGACAAATCCCCCTCCCCCTAGCGATATCATTTGCCAGAACCCCCCCCCCCCTCCCCCTGAAATGATAACATTATATTTGCACAGCCCCTCATTACTTTCTTCTATTTTTAATAGAAGAAAGTATTGTAAATCGAAATTTTTTTCGACTTCACAGATTTACACAATTTAGGGATCAGAGATTCCATAAAAACATGTTTTTAGGGGTGTATTTCGATTCAAAATGCTTATTTTCAGATTTATTTTTAAATTAATTTTTGCTTTCAAATGCACCAAACTTTCAAATTCTCTTATTTAGAAATTACACAAGGTGCCGTAATCATCGATTCTCTGATAAATGTAGAAAATATTGCAAAAAAAAAAAAGCAATCAAAAAGTGCATTTTGAACCGAATTTTCTGAAGCGGGAGGTCTGCGAACGAAAAAAAGTGTCATACTGAGAAGGTTATTGTTTATAAATCAAATTCTAATGAAATTAGCGTAAAAAGACATCTCACAGCACCTCATACGTCTCTTCAAGAATCCCCTCAGCAAGTTTCATGTTTCTACTTTTAAAAATTTGTCTGAAATTGTATTGGAAAATTTCGAGCTGTTGAAGATGGAAAACTGTTTTTTCAAATACACCCTTAAAAATGTCTGTGTGTCCGTATGTTGCCATTCTACCATCAAAAAGTGTATGAAGATATGCATAGAATCGAACCAAATTTTTTGTGAATGTTTTTGCCTGTGGCAAGCAGGTCCTCCTTCAGTTTTGAAATATTCTGCCAGAAGGGGGCGCTGCAATCACGATTTTTGTGCCATTATTAATATTGTATTAGCCATAAGTGTATGAAGATATGCATCGAATTGAACCAAATTTTTTGTGTAAGTGTATTGCTATGGCTAGTTGGTCCTTTGTGAATTTGAAAAAAAAACTGCTGTACTGACCAAAAGTGTGTGAAGTTATGCATCAAATTGAACCAAATTTTTTATGTAAATGCTCGGCTATAACTGGTTGGTCCTTCCTGAATTTGAAAAAAATTTGCCAAAAGGGGGCGCGCCAACAACCATATTTTTTGCCATTTAGAATATTGTACCACCTAAAAGTGTATGGAGTTATGCATTTTTATGGAGCAAATTTTTATTAATTTACTGATTTTAATATTTTATTATATTATAAACATTCATTAAAAACTTAATTGCATTATTAATTACATTGAAATGGCTTTTAAAAAAGTAAACAAAGCAACTAGAAATCTGCAAAATTCTAAAATCTGCACAACCTTCAGTCCCAAGGCAAAGGCAAACAGTCATTTTCATCTGTTCTTGAAGAATGTTTATGAGCAATGTAGTGTTATTAATTGTTTAGAGGCAGGAGTTATGAGTTTCCAAAGTGCATCAACAAATGTTAGCAGTGTATGGGGGGGGGGGGAGATATATAAAGCCATTGATTGACTCATATGTAGGATTGACACACACATTTCCACAAGTCGTTAGAATCTGTGAATGATGATATACACAATGTAGTCAAGATCATCTTGTCCTTATATCTTTGGTTCACTGAAAAGAGCAAAAGGACCACCATTTTTACTCAAACAGCAAAGTCATGGACAATGTTCTAAACTTGTTCTGATCTCAGTCAAAGAACTTCTATGAACAGGCTATTCACAGCTTGGTGAAACAGCAGACAAGCTTTTATTTAGAATTTTATGATTATGTTTGATGTAAACTATATCCTTTTGATATGTGACTTCTGTTAAGTTTTCAGTTGATCTATCCTAATACATGTGTTTAAAAATTTAAGGAAAAAAAAAAAAGTATAAACAACTGTAAATCATAAAAGACTTTTATTTACCTTTGGGCTGTGTTTTCCGTAATATTCTTTATTTTCAATAGTGACCACTTCCATTCTCTCTTGCTCAATTAAAAAGTCTTTAGCGTCCCATGCCTGACTGCCATCTTTGAACATGAAGATTACCCTGTTTGGTCCAATGGGATACCTAAAATAATAATTGCGAGTATTAATAAAGAACAGAGAATCACAGTTGAAAGATAAATATCCAAATATACTGAAATGTATATACATGCACACAGATAAGACACATACAAAAACAAGTTAAAGTTACAGTTACAGTTAAGGGCTTACTTCAGTCTCACAACGACATTTAAAACTAATGATAAATTTATGGAGTTTTAACATCTTATTAACATTTTGATATTTTAGGTTCCAAATGTAAAATTAACCTCATAAAATAAGACAACAGCCAAAATCCAAAAAGTAAAAAAAAAAAAAAAGTATTTCTACAAAATTGCAGTTGAAAGATAAATATCCAAATACAGAAGAGCATCAATTATCGGAACTCCACTTAATCAAACTTTTAATTATCCAAACAGCTTATTTCTCTCAAACTTTTTTTAAACTGAATGTTTAATTATTCAAACACCCTATTTCTTTCTTCTTTTTTGCAGATTTAGAAGAGACCAAAATGCAGAATGTAAAACAATAAAAGGAGACGGGAAGAATCCTAAGCTATGAAGAAAATGAAATTAACGAATGGTTAAATAGTGACGTATATGATCCTGGATATCAGATGTGAAATGATAATGAGATTGTGGATAAGATTCAAGATGAAAAAGAAATTGAAAAAAATGAAAAGGAATGCTCTGAAAACGATATATGCCAGTTTGACATGTGTATTGCTTGATGCATTACCACATGTTTGACATAACTTGATGTCAACATTTAAGATTTAAAATTGAAGCATTTAGATACAAAACATTTTGACTTTTACGTAGAATCATAGTTCCAAAGGATTTCCATAAATCTTCAATCATGTTTGGATCTAATTTTTAATCTGATTAAATTAAACATATAACAAATCCAAATACTCACAGACAATTTGCTTCATTAGTTGCTAAAAAGTGTTAAATAAAACAATCAGTAACTTTTACATGCAAGCTCTGTACATGTTTCAACTTCAACAGAATCATTTTCAAGTTACATGCAAACTATATGGCTTCATCCGAAGCCTCTTTCAAATTTGAAATTCTTTTCAAAATGGCAACAGTGTAGCTGAAACATGTAGACAGTTTGTACATAAAACCAAGTACTTCTTCGTTATAGCAGCCTCAATGATGAATCAGTAAAGGGCAGAGATATATCTAGTCATAAAACTTTTTCAAAACATTACTGTTTTTTTAATAAATTTTCAGAGTGAAACTATGGGTGAAATTATTGAATATTAAATATATGAATTATCACACTGCTAACTAAGCGTAAAGCCAACTGAGTGAAAAACGTCCAGTGCGGGAATCGAACCCAGATTCTTGGAATAACGCTTCAATGCTCTACCATTTAAGCTACAAGGATGACACCCAGTCTGGCTTCTCTCATGCATATATGTCAGTAAGGCTGCAAACATAATACAAAATGAAATACAGTAGACTTCCTTAAACCCACACATAATTTAAAGATGTAAACATTAGGGTTGAAAAAAAAAAAACAGGTATTTTCGAAAAAAAAAAAAAAACTTTTTTTTTTTTGTTTAAACCGGGTTTTTTTAGAACATACTTTTTTATCAGATATATATGCATATTTATTGATAAAAATAGACATTGTTGGATTATAAGTAGTATAACTTCATTTGAAAGTATTTAAATTAAATAATTATAGTGAATTATGTAGAAAATTGAAAAAAAAATCATATTTTAAACAGTTATTATAGTAAACAGTGTTGTGTTCAAAGAATAAATTACTCTACACAATCTAACATTGATACTTTGAAAAAATTTATATTAACAATCTTTTGATTACTAATAATAAACATTTGATGCAGTTTGATGACTATAATATTCTTTTCTACAATTTTTTTAAAAATAAATTTGAAATAATTATTTTCTTTATTGCAGTAAAATCTATGTTTGTAGTGTATTTGATTGAGCTATTGATAAGAAATCATGTTCATTTGATTGTTGGATTGAAATAGATATCTAGGGTGCTTCATTTGCCTTCAACTAAAGAAAAGTATGAAACTCGGATTGAAATAAAAATGTTCACATTCTTAAATCTATCTATGCATGTTGATAATTTATATGGTGATAACACTTCAAAAAGGAAAAGTTTGTAAAAAAAGGAATATCACTGAGTCAGACAATAATAACAGAGAAAAGGTGAAATTATTAAATTTTTCTTTTAATACAGTTCTATTCATATATATATTTTTTAATTTAATATATTTATATTTTCAGATCTTTAAAGAAAACATTTTTCAAAATAGAAACAAACAAATCATTAAAATGAATATTAATTTGATAATATGAAAGAAAAATGATAAAATGTTAGTCACAAGATTTTATAAAACAAAAGAGAAATAAAGAAAATTACTTAAACACATTACATTAACCAGGGCTTGAAAAATAGCATTCCCGGGATCCCGGGGAACCCAGAAATCCTTTCAGGGAACGCATATTGTATCACTAAGGTTCTCGGCCGGGAACCTAACCTTTCACCGTATCCACTAGCAATGCCTTGGACACATTATAACGCGTAAATTAATCAAAAAATCGGCAAAATAATAGCTCTTAAGCGGCTCGGGGGATGCATCATTTTGTTAGACTGAATTTCAACAAAAGAATCGCAGAAAAAACGCAAAATTTCATTAAAGGATAGCAAAAACGGCAAATTTTGGCAAAAGGTCGTGAAAAAATGGCAAGTTTCGTTAAGAAATCACGAAAAAGGCGGCACATTTCGTTAAAAAATCATGAAAAACAAAAAATTTTTCAAAATTTGTTGTTTTTCATGATTTTTTTCGCGAAAAAAAACGGCAAATTTCGTCTAAAAATATCTAAAAGACAACAGATTTCGTTGAATAATCGCATGAAGCAACGCAAATTTCATTAAAAAATCGCAAAAAAGGCAAATTTCGTAACGATTTTCTTTTGAAAAGCAACAGGCTTCATTAAAACATCGCGATAAAACGGCAAGTTTCCGTAAAACATTGCGATAAAACGGCAGATTTCGTAAAAAAAATCGTGAAAAAACGGCAAATTTCGTAAAAAAAATCGCGAAAAACTGTAAATTTCATTAAGAAATCGCAAAAATCAGCAAATTTTGTTGAATAATCATGGAAAAAACCAAATATCGTAAAAAAAAAAATCGCGAAAAAACGGCAAATTTCGTCCAAAAATAGCGAAAAGACAACACATTTCGTCAAAAGATCGTGAAATTGCTCCAAAATTCGTCAAAAAATCGTGCAAAACAGCGCAAATTTCATTAAAAAATCACAAAAACGGCAAATCTCGTTAAAAAAAAAATGAAAAACGGCAAGTTTCCGTAAAACATCGCGATAAAATGGCAGATTTCGTAAAAAAAATCGTGAAAAAACGGCAAATTTCGTAAAAAAAAATCGCGAAAAACTGCAAATTTCATTAAGAAATCGCAAAAATCAGCAAATTTTGTTGAATAATCATGGGAAAAACCAAATATCGTAAAAAAAAAAAAAAAAAAAAAAAAAAAAAAAAAAAATCGCGAAAAAACGGCAAATTTCGTCCAAAAATAGCGAAAAAACAACACATTTCGTCAAAAAATCGTGAAAATGCTCCAAAATTCGTCAAAAAATCGTGCAAAACAGCGCAAATTTCATTAAAAAATCACAAAAACGGCAAATCTCGTTAAAAAAAAAATGAAAAACGGCAGATTTCGTTAAAACATCGCGATAAAATGGCAGATTTCGTCAAAGAATCGCGAAAAAAGCGGCAAATTTCTTTTAAAAAATTGCGATAAAACGGAAAATTTTGTTAAAATACTCATACATAAATTTTTTCGGGAATTTATACTTTTTATCTGGGAACCTACATTTTTCATGTTTGTTCCCAGCTGGGAACCTTAAAATTTTTAGAATTTTCAAGCCCTGCATTAACACAGAAGCAAATAAAATCAAATACACATAAGAAATCTAACATTTTACTGTTTGTGAAATATTAACTTAAAATAATAATAATTATTATTAATTTACCTGTCGACATTGATATGGTTGTTCATAAGGGAAGTCTGCCAGAGGGCTGTTATTTTTTCAGTTTCTTGCTCAGTAGGATCACCTAGGAAAAAGTTATAAGCCACGTTATTAAATTAAAAGATATTTCAAGCAATAAGTGTTCATCAAATTTTAATATAAGGGGCTGTATAAATAAATACAGGGTTATTACAAAAGAATCATCAAGTTTTGAATATTTGTGACGTGCAAACTTAGAAACATACATGTTTACATGCAACTCAAGCGAGAAGGCGTAAACTAAAGTTTCACGCTGTGTATGTGTCATGTGGTTTTCATGGTTGCTGCGCAAACATCATATTCAAAATGGCAACTAGACAAAAAAAGTGTTTTGCGTACAAGAATTTTCAAAGTGTGAATTGCTTATAACCGTTCAGAGAGCATTCTGGAAGGCATATAAATGCAAACCACCAACTCAACAAAGAATTCTGTGCTAGTATCGACAGTTCAAAGAAATCAGGTGTTTATGTAAAGGCAAAAGTGTTGCGCTTGTTGAGCTTAAGTCATTTGGTTGACCTCCCCATCTAGCTGAAACTGTTATTTTTCAGTTTCTTGCTCAGCAGGATCGCCTAAGAGATTAAAAAGTTATAAGTCACATTAAATTAAAAGATATTTCAAACAATAACTGATATACAATAATGTTTTAAAGTATTATGTTATATGTTTGAGCCTGAAACATTCAATGCCATTAGAGCCCGACCCTGATACTGAAAGTATGCAATAAATTCATAATACTTAAATATAATAGTTGTTCTAAATGAAATCTCTTTTTTAAACAACTGATTACATGGAAATAACTATTAATGTTTTTCTGTAAAGTTATGTTTACTATAAAAGATGTACTCTTAAATTATAATTGATTCCTCCCTCAAAACAATCTTTTGTAATTATCATATTCCTAAAAATTAGCTTTAAAAAAAAAAAACCATTGTCTGAAATATCTGATACTTTTAATGTTGTTTTAATACAAAAAAAAATAGTATGTTTCGCACATGATTCAAGACTAAAAATTTGTAAACTTTAAGCTAATGTTGGTTGACTAAAAACAAAAGAAAATATTCATTTCCCATTAGATATCTTTAAAGAAGTAGTAAAAAAAAAAAATTACAATTAAACATTATCTTAATGGCGTCGTATGAAATCAACATTCTTGTTGGCTATGCGAAACATAAATAAACAAATACTACAAAATTTCTTTTAAAATAGCCTTCTAAGGCTATTTAAGAGAAAACACGATTTCTATTTTCCTTTTATTTTGATCAAATAGCATTAAAATGATTTGAACTGGAATAAGCATTTTTTAAGAAAAAAGTTCTTTTTCTATACGAGAATAAATAAAATCCTCAGTATCAGAAAGAATAAATCTGAGCCTATCTGAACCCAAAGAGTAGTATAAGATCAAGGCTGAGCCGTCTCATCTCTAATGCAGGCCCACAACCAGAAAGAAAAATCAGAATGGGTTTTGAAATTTTTTAACAAGGTTAATGCTCACAGGGACCTTTTATCTGAGCTTTAATGGTAAATATATTGAGATAAATAGAGAGAAAATTTTCCTGTCATATAACATTTGATGTCACAGTTTAAAAAGTTTTAAACCTATATTATAAAGGATAAACATGTCTGTAAGTACTAATGTCACTTTCATGTTGGCAACACCTGGCGATTAAATTTTACTTTTACTGCAATTTTTTTAATTTCTAAACATGACACATTTTCAAGTTTTACACTACTAAATAAGAGGATTTTTTTCTAATTTGATCCTTAACTAGGAAAATTTACTGGATTTTTTATGATTATAAAAATAATTTTCAAACAAACATAACTTAAGAAAGAAAAAAAAAAAAGCTATCATAACAATTGCCTGCAGATTCTAAAAATTCTATAGTTAAAACTTCATGAATAAACAAACAAAATAATATAAATAAATCACAAATTTAATAGACATATAATCAAATTATGAACTTATATCATCGAAATGATCATAATAAAAAAAAAATGCTGCAAACATCAAAATCTTAGAAGATTTCTTCGTTTATTAACTCTTGGTATGTAGCTAATACAAAAGTATTGCTTTTAACAAATTTTAGAACTAGAGATGAAGCGGACACTGATTTTGCCAGATACAGAATATCCAAAGTTCCTTTGCTTCCAGATTCAGATATCTGGCATTAGATATGTGTTTTTATTTATGGAGAATGTTTATTTCTTTATACATTGCCATTTCAGAATAATCTTGTTTCATACATAATATTTTAAACATATTGAAGTATAAATTACAAAATTTCTCAACTTGAATATCAGGGCTTGAAATTTGAATTTTCCTCCCAGGAGGGGGATTTTCCTCCCAATATTTATAAATGCAGGGAGGTTTAACCATAATGGAAGGGGGGGAAATGTTTAAATTATGCTATTTTTTTATGTGTCATTTAAAGAATTACATTTATACAGACATGACAAAATACAATAAAACCTCCAACAACAATCACTCCGAACAACAGCAACCTCCAAATACCGACCATGTTTTAGTATTACCCAATCTGTTCCATAGAAATAACATTATACTAAATCTCCGAACAACGAATTCTGAACAATGGCCACCCCACAGTTTTAATATGTTATGTTTTAACTACAACTGAGATTGCAATTAACGTGGAGGCAGATTTTCTTATTTGATGTCCTTATGATTTCCCTACTGATCTATCTCTTGAGGTTTCGGTACTTATGTATTAATGCCACTGCAGCAGAAGTTGTGCTAATGCGCCAATAAAGAGCAATCTTACTGTTCGCATACGCACAGTTATCTTTTGAATTCCTTGTTGCCTTGTCGCTTGATGCTTTTTGACACAAATTCTTAGTGCTACGAAAATGCGTGATTGGGATTTGCCAAAAAAGAAACTGTTTTGAATCTATGTTAAACTCTATATCAACTCATTTTCCACCGAAAACCAATTGAGTACTTTATTTTTAAATAAAGTGTTTTGAATTTTGAAAGTGTTTTAATTTTAAATAAAATGTTTTATTTTATCGCAAATTTGTTGCAAAAATTCTAAGTGTAGGTTGACGGTACTTAAAAACCATCATATCTGTAGCTGCAACTGAGTAAATTAGCATTAATAAGTAAGTACTGAGGTTTCTTAGCAAAACTTAGTTCATAAATAGGTGTGGCAAATGGGGGTTGTGGGGGTGACAAAATTTAAGTGTGAGCCAGCAGTAAGTCATTTGTACTGCTTGTCAATTGGGATGTTATTTCTTGTCGATGTGAAATATGTTTTTTACTAAAATAATGAATTCAAAGTGAAATTTTTTTTAATTTAAGCAATATGTTGTAAGTTATGCAGGGCAAAAAAAGGGGTATAAATGCAGGAAAATTAGTTCAGATGTACAATGGTGGAAAGATCCAAACATATAGCATTTTGATTTTTAAAAAAATGACTTGTAGTAAAAAACATGTTTCAAGGTGTAAATTTAGAATTTAAAATTATATGTTGGTCAGAGAACAGGTTCAAGAGAAAACTCACAATTTCTGGACCAATATTGTAGGAAAGTGGCCCAGAAATAAAAGAGAAAGTCTGAAATTAAAAATTTTTGGCCTCACTCAAAATGATAACGATTCTACAACAAATCTATGGAAAGGACTATGCGTTTAAAAAAAACATATGCTTAAAAAAAACTGCAAGCATTTTTTTTAAATTAGTAATATTTTAGTGTAAAATTTTTTGCATTCTTGTTTTTTTTCTTTTAAGTTTAACATTTTAGTTAAAAAAAAAAAAAAAAAAAACAGGTGTTCTCTGTAATAGCAAAAATTCAATGCAATGTTGCATGGTATAGAATGTATTTTTAAAATGTAAGAATAAAATAATTTTGGTCAGTTATTTCGATTTTAATGTAATGTAATTTTGAGCTTTTAAAATGTAGAACCTCTGAATAACAGCAACCTCTGAAGTACGGTCACTTTATTGCGCTCCCAGTAATGGCCGCTATTCGGAGGTTTTACTGTACCATTGAAATAATGTAAATCAACTCAAAATAATTATCCAAAACGGTTTTTTTTATTAAAACAATGGAACAGTATCAATTTTTATACATATCATACCTATTTTTCCACTTTCACCTAATGTTTTGAGCAATTAATAATTCAGTTGCAAAATGAATCTCTTAATTTAGATTTTATTCATTTATGCATGCTTCAGTCTCTTTCACAAGTTACATTTTTGACGAACAGCACAGAGCAGTTTTAATATAACTTTGGAAATTATTGGAAATGCATGGTTATGCTGTCTTAAAAATTTTTAAGAAAACTTTGCAAAATCTGATATGAATTCATTTTTAGCTTACTTAAATGAATAATACATAATGGTGATTGTATGTCACTTGTGAACAAAATTGTTTTATTTTACTCTTAACAGAATTATAGTCAAAACTGGAATCCCTGGTATTTTCATTAATTGAACCATAATCAATGCATTTGAACCCTTATCCAATGTTTGTAAAAGAAATAGTCAATTGTATTCTTATACTACACGGGAAATGATTGATTTCAAAAACTGATATCTTAATTTCTGTGAATTGCAAGTATCAATTTGTTTATTGGTTCGAATATGTTTTCTTAAAATTCATAAAAAAATGTTTTCCTTCATGCACACCGCAAGATCTAACTTATCTTGCTTAGTGCCGACTCTAGGCCAATTTGGTAGGGCTCAGTCTAAAATGGCCGTTGCTGCCCTTTTAGTTATTTCGGGCACAGGGGGGAAAAAATTAAAAAATTGCAAAATACACAAAGCTGGCCTTGGAAAAAATATTGCTGATTTCATGTATCATGATGAAAAAAAAAAAAAATAAATAGTTGACTAGTCATGAAAAAAAAAACTCATAGAAAATTGGTAGCAGGGAAATGTCATGAATATTGTGTCAATTGATCACAGGAAAATATCTTGAAATTGGCCAGGTCACAAACACACACACAAAAAAAAATTCAGCTGGATGCAGAAAAACAATCATGAATTTTGTCAGTCTGTCATAAGAAGAAATTGTTAAATCTACTGATCGATAGCAGAAAATATCACGAAATTTGTCAGCCAATTCTGAAATTAAATCATTGTTTCACAAAGTAAAAATTTTAGAAACTTTTTTTTGGAAACAAAGAGCCTACCGCCCACAATATTCTTTAGGGCAGGAATCCTGCCATCTTATTCCAAAATTCAAGCCGTGTATATGTATATTAATAATGTTGCATAAAAAATGTAATTTAAACATTAAAATATTCTGTTACTTGTACAATGAAATGAAAACTCTAAAATTATTATTACAGATTAGTATTAAAGATAATTGGTAATAGTTTGTACAAGAAATTTTAACCATTACACATTTATTAATATGACTATAATTGAAGAGTATTTTCACAAAGAAATACAGTAGATCTTTATAATGCAAACCTAAAAACACAAGACTGTGCATTATATAGAATTTTTCATTATATGGATCATATTTCACATGTCATTAAATTTATCATATAAATATAGCCAAATATGTCTGATACATATAAAAATACATTAGAGTACATTTATACTGCATTCCTTGTGAACAGCAATTATTCAAATAATATTTTTTTTTTTCATAATATTGATCATTCCACATAGTATTAAACACTCTTTATAAGTTTGGTCCAAATGTACCTGGACCCAGGGGTGCCCAGAGAAGGGTTTGGTGACGCAAGATGCATCATACAATTTAGTTTTGGGGGGGGAATTTGAGAAAAAGTGCATTTTGAGCGGGGGGGGGGGGGGATTTTTAAATTCTTAATATTTCTTTTTTTTACTGTTAAGAAAAAACTTGATTTTTTTTAATTCCCAGAAATGTTCCTGTGTTTTCTTTCTTTAAATTCTAGATAGGGACAATAAGAACTTATTCTGCTATACTCAACTCGCTATCTTTTGTAAATCTTGATTCTTTTAATATCACTTTTAAATTTTTTTCAACATTGAATTTTGATAAATGTTCCTGTGTTTTCATTAAATTCTAGATAAGGGCAATAAGAACTTATTCCGCTATGCTCAACTCGCTATCTTTTGAATGTGCAGTAGATTATAAGTATTTAAAATTAATATTCTGATTAGGGAGGGGGGGGGGAGGTCAATGATAAAGTATGAAGATTTTTTGGGGGGATTTGCGTCATTGGGTTTGGGGGGGATGGTCACCACTGCCTGGACCCAAATCATTCCTTATATTACTTATTTTCAAAAATGTTCATTGTAATAATACTGATATTTCTTCGTTAAAAAGTTCTAAATTAAGGAGATAAAATTAAATTTATGCATTAAATTTAGTTTTCTATAGAATAGTAATTTTTTTTTTTTTAAATCTAGGAATTTTGGTGTTTCTTCACTGCAAAATTCATTGTCTAAGAAGTTGTGTATTATATGGAAATGAATTATAAAGATCTTCTACTTTCTTTTTATAATTAAAATACAAAATACCTACTAATATACTCATGGATGAAGAGTTGTTCTCTCAAACCATAGGTTTAATTGATGCATTTTTCTGTTTAAATTAATTACTTTATTATTTAATTTTTTCTTTGTTTTGCTTAACTCACATTTAGTTCCATTTTAAGTTTGATATTTTTAAATAAAAAGAAAATCACTTTTAATTTTAAATACAGTCAAGTCTCTATACAATAAAATCCATTGTTCAGTCAAAAAATTCGTTGAATTTTTTTTTTTCGTTTAATGTTTAAATTTTGAAACAGTATTGTTTTTTAAGCTGTTTAATTAAGTTTTTGTGGAATCTCAAACATTTTTGCCACTTCCTTCTTTTTTCCCCAGTGTCTTATTGATTATTTTCAAAATTATTATTTTAACAGAGAGAGTTATGCTTATCCTAGGAGCGATTTTATGTAGATTCAGTAGAAAATCACACCAGCAAAGATGACATTTAGTAACAATTCTTCATTCAAATGATCTCTCACAACAAAAAATGTTCTAAATCGCCACAAAACAACAAACATCCACTCTAAAATGCTAAAAGTAAGGAGAGTTAGTTTAGGTAGATGAAAACCTGCTGAAAAAGACAGCCTTTTTTGAAATTACCCTTTTATCCCTACCTTATTATCCAACACAGGAAGCAAATAACATTTTCAAGGCGACAACGGAATAATTTTATCTTTTAGGATGCTTTGCGATATGTTCCAATCTTTTCCAAGAAAGCATGCTCATCTTGGTTAAAAACAAAGTCAAGTGTAACCATGGAAAAAAGGATGTTTTTCTTGAGGGGGGGGGGGGAATCATTTTTTTGGACATAAGGAATAAGGTACAGGAGTGCATCTATAAAATATAAACCAGAAATCCCAGAAAAAAAAAATTATACCACAAATAATTTAAAGCGTTTTCTGAACGCATGAAAGAGCATCTTTGAAAAAATTCGTTAAATGGAGATAGATATTTTGCTATATGGAGATATTTTTTAATGTAATTATGAAAAAAAAATTTACTGTTCCTACAAAAAATTTGTTACATAGAGAAATTTGCTAGATGGAGTTTCATTGTATAGAGACTCAACTGTATTTATAATGATGTTATAACTAGTAAAAATAATTAGTTAGATTTGCCAATCCCAAAAAAATCCCAATTTTATTTTAAATATTTACAGAATATACTTCATCATATACTAATTAATTTCTGTTTATACAAATTAATGCTAAGATTTAGTATTGAGTATATTTTACAAAAAATCCCACTTATAAGTCCCTTCCGCACTTTTGCCAATATTTGATGTTGTCAAAGAGGAGAAAATTATTTTTAGAATTATATGATACTTAGTTAAAAAATACTTTTTTTAAATATTATATTCTAAAGAAAAAACATGGTACTAAGTAAACAGAGAATGGCAATGATGATTAGTAACTAAATTTCTTTTTTACTGCGACTTTGTAACTTTTAAACATTACACAATTTCAATTTTTATACATCATTGAATAAAAAATAAACTTATAAATGCAATTCATTAGAAAATTTTATCATCTCAATTTACCAATTTTTTGTGGTTTTTAAAATAATTTTCAAGCATGAATTTTCTAAAATTTGTGTGCAATTGAATAATGAAAAACGGTACTACTTGGTTATACCGTCAACCAATTTATACAAATCACCAAACTATTGGCCAAATTAAACACATTGATATAATTTTTATTTTAAATAATGAAAGAACAAATAAATTAATAAAATATTAATGCAACTAAAACCTTATATTAAATATCACTTGATGACATCTCGAGCATGTGATACGAGTTTAATGTTACATGAATGTGACATTTTTGATCAGTATTATTGGAAATCTTTTAGTCTGGCAGTATTTTTTTGGTTGATGGGATAACAAGTAGTACCTAAAAAATTAACTCATTTACACTTAAAGCAATGTAATTATTTCAGCATTTGCTTATTTAGTTATGAAATATCATGCAGAGAAAAAAAAAATATTGAACTTCATAAATAAAACATGAATTGTACCCATATATAATTGAACTGATACAATTTAAAGCTGAAATAAATAAAACTTGAGACTGTCATAAATAGAAAAATGTTTATTAATTGATTGTTTATGCAAAAATCCCAAAAATTCTTTTTGACATTGTTGATGGGAAATCTAGAAAATATAATAAATGTAAAAAAATCTATTAAGAGTTTTATATAAATAAACAATTTTCGCATCCTTTTTAATTTATAAAATGAACTTTTCAGAACTTTTTGATAAAAAAATGATTTTTTTTCTAACAGAATGAAGGTATTTTAAATCATTACATTGTAGGTTATGCAATTGTAGAATATTTGTATTTGTTTTTATAATGGCTTCAGTGGATCTGAAACATGTAAATAGTTAATTAACACTTTTTTATGTGCTTTTACAATTTTTATTTAAAACCCTTTAACAATTTAATAAAGCATACTATTCCTGGGTATTGTGATTTGCTGTATATTAAAAAAATAAAATAAAAGTCTGAAAGAAACCTATACAAACCATGCATAAAAGGTTATTTTTAAAGGAAAGCAGACTTCAAAGCCAGAATTATTAAATGATTTTTCTTTAAATGTGTGGCAAACTTTGGTACATGTGCATAAAACTTTGGATTCACAGACACAATGGGATTTCTTTTTGGCTCAAAAATGACTATCTTTTGTCTGGTGTGACAACCAGCCGATTCTGTCAAATGAAACTCTCATAGAACAGATTATGTTTATTTTTTATCAAGTTAAAAGTTGTGTGTGTTAATAATAAAAACTGTGTGTGCTTTATAGGTAAATTATATAATATATCTTATAATAAAATTGTGTGTTTTTATAATCAAATAAAACCAACACATGAGTTTAACAGATATTCGAAAATTAAAAATGCAACTCTGGTGCATCCAGAGACGTATGAAGCAGGGGGCAGTTGCTCCAGGTGCGGGAATTGAGGGGATGCGAAGTTTTTACTACAATCACCATTTGTTTATTCTTTTTTTGAAAAAAAAAAAAAATGTATATATAGATATATATAAACATATTGGGATTTTTTTATGAAAAAATATGCATTCTCAAATTAGCATGTTGCTCCTTTCTTGGAATCCATACTAAGGGTAATACTGCACTGTTAGATATTTATTTTCCAAAACCCCTTTGCCAAAATATAAGCCCATTGTTCTTTTATATTATTTAGTTGTTAAAATGAAACCTTATAAAGTTTTAAAATTAACACCAATCAAGTATTCAATAGACTTTATTTGTGTTTTTATGCTTTTCAATTTTGTGACATTTGTCACAGAGAGAAATGACAGGGGCCGTTTGATGGCCCCTGTCAATAGCCGAATTGAAACTTTAGGTGCAATTTTTTCTTTGCACGCCACAGGGTGCATAAGTGAATAAAGAATACTGCCCAGTTAAACTGATGGCATTGAACTTGCACTCACAGGCTACAAATACTAATTGTACATTAAAGCCTTATATTTTCAAGGGTTAATTCCATTCGAAAAAAAATTAAGAAGGGGAAACAGCTCTCCCCTTTCCTCTTTTTTTATACTTAATCATTGAACCTCCTATACTATCAAAGACATGCTTTATCATATAAAAAATCTATATCCAAAATTCAGAGCAAATGAGATAATTCTTAATAAAAACCCATTTAGCATTTATATAATTTAAAAGGAGTTATCCCCCTCTTTTATGCTTAACCATTAAACTTCCAAAACTATTCAGAGATTTGAACGAAATCTGAAAATTCTGCTTGAAAAACCCATTTATATAAATTAAGGGGAGGGGGGGGGCATTAGAACCCCTGTTCCCCCTATTTATACTTATTCAATGAACACCTAATAACAGTCACGGAATCGCCTCATCAGAATGATCCTAATCTAAATTTTGAAAAAAATTAATTCTGCATGAAAATCCCATTTATATCAACTAAGGGGAGGGGCATGAGCCCCCCGTTCCCCCTCTTATACGTATCGAATGAACACCAAAAACTAATCAGGGAAGCGCCTTGTCAGGATATACCTACATACAAAATTTCAAGTAGATCTGATATTTTTATCATGAGTTATCGCATTACGCACGAACGTACATCAGAACGGACGGGCACATAAGCTCTCAGGCTATTATAGCCTGTGAGTTAAAAACTTTTAGACAGTATAACATGAATGTCATTGAGAAATAGGATTAAATAAATAAACTGAAGATAATGAAAAAAAAAACATTAAACAAAGTCAACTTACCAGAGACAGACACAAATGCCATTAATGATTTTCCTTTCTTGGACATTTTCAATATATCCTCAGGATTGCTCTTATCGAGTTTTGACAAATCAATTTTTGGAGAGGGCCTCAGATGTTCAGGTAATTCATCCGGTTCTAAAGGTTCATCATCTTCCTGTCATTTTTGAAAAACAAGTAACTTATATTTTTTACTGCAAGTTTGGCAATAATAATATTATAAACTTGTATATGACAATCACTTATAATCATTAAACTAAGCTACTACAATAAAGTGATAAAAATATTTATTTAAAAGGCAAATTAATATCGTTATTCTGGCCTACATGTTTCAAACCTCAGACGGCAACATTCACACGGTCTATATTGGTAAAAATATTTCAAAAATAAATAAAAAAATAAATAAAACTGTTTTTTTTTTAATAAAACAGTTGCTCTTTATTACTTTCATTTATTAAAAAGGTGAAAATATTTTGAAAAATGTAGGTCTTGATAAAGTAACAGTTACAGCAATGGAACATATGGAGCAGAATAAAAGTTTACATATCCCTTTTTAAAGTAAGGGAAACTAGAGATACTTGACCCCAATTGTTAGTTTTACATTGTTATTATTTTTTATATTACTTATGTACAGGCCAGTAGCCAAGATTTCCTTTCGGAGGGGATTCAGTCTTGGAATGTTTTCTAGTCTAACAACAGTCATTTGCATAATTTAAAACATGCATAAAAAATAAATAAGGCTTAAATTAAGATATATTTTTGCATAGGATATTTAGGTTATTTTCTAATATCTAGTTTGCATTTTGACATTTTAAAATATTTCTTTCTGCATTAGATAGGTGCAGTGCATGTCTACATCACTTGTTTTTATTTTCAATTTTGGTTGCAGATAATTTTTATAAGAGCACTTACTTTCTGAACCGATTTCGAATGTGAAAGTAACTTTATAAAAAAATACCTGCAACTAAAATAAAAAAAATAAAAAAGGGGAGATATAAAAATGCACTTCAATTGTTCAATTTAAAAAAACATTTAAAAAATGTTGAAATACAAACGAGTTATTAGAAAATAACCTCCCCATAGGAATAGCATTAGCTTGCGAATGCTTCGTCTGCCGGGGACAGGAGCCTTAACACTCTGCTATCTAATTTCATCAAAATATAAATTTTTTAAGTAATATATACCTTAAAGTAAAAAGAAACCCTTTTTAAATGGCCAAAATATGCAGGTCCTCGATAGAGTGGTAACCCTTTTATAACAATATATTTATTTGGCAAGGTTGGCAAGTTTTTGACATGCGACAGTTTTAACCATGGTTTAAACCATCATGTCAAAAATGCCAAAAACTGTCAAAAACCTATATTTATGTGTAAATAAAAATATTTATTTACATATATATAAATGCTTTTACAAATAAACCAAAGTAACTCAGATATTACCATAACATATCTACCTATATTTAATAAGTAAAATTTATTTGCTTTTAATAAAGAAAATGTTTCTAAATATGTTGTAGAAAAAATAAATTTAATTTTTTGAAGAAACATATTTTGAATAGTAAACAAAATCTTAGGCTTGTCGAAAACTTATCTTTTAAATTTTAATGTTATTCAAAATATGCAGGGATATTATATTATGAAGAAATTTATTTATAACCTAACTTAAAGTTTAGTTTAAAATAATATTTAAGATTAGACATTTTAAGAATAAACATTAACATTTTCTGAACGTTAGATGCTTTTGAAGAAAATTCCTTTAATCAGGTTGTGTATTCATCAATCATTCCCAATCTGAGAACTTCTACTTTTTAACTCCTCTAAAATAAAATCAAGAAGGGGGCAGGATAAGTGAATTGCTTTTAGTATAGTTTTTTTTTTTAAGGTAGGGGAATAGGAAATGCCTCAAGGTGTTGCTTTTATATTCCTGGATGGATCCTGTAACATGGTGGAAGGCTATAAGCATAAGCAAATTTTTCAAGTATTGAATTCGTGAAAATTTTGACTTCCAGTTTTTGGTGTATTTAAACATTTTAGAAGGTCCTAAACACGATTTGGTAGTTTCTGGAAAATATCTGTCACTCTGTGAATCTGTATGGGACAAAAATTTTATGGGCACTCGATCTCAAGAACTGATGCACATAATTTCACAAAACTTTAGATTCAGTTACACCTCCTTGATATAAAATCGAGATGTTAGTTATTAGTGTATATCGCCCAACTGATGGCGCTGCTATGCTGCATTATTCATAATTTTCACAATAGCTCTATCTCAAGGATTAATGTATGTATTTTCATAAAACTTCAGATTAAGTTAATCTTTGATATAACTTTGTGCACATTACTTTTTGGTGTAAATTGCTCAACAGATGATGCTGCTATGCTGCATTATTCATGATTTCCACAAAAGTTCTATCTCAAGGACTAAAGGACGATTTTTTTTATCAAACTACAGATTCAGACAGTTCCTGATATATATTAATGTTGTTTAGTTCTTGGTGTAAATTGGCCCTATAGGTGGCACTACTATGCTGCATTTTTCAAGATTTCATAATAGCTGATTAATTGAATGTTTTTTCAAGGTATTGAATCAAAAATTGACTTCCATTTTGCCTTTATAATGTACAGTAATATTGCATGAACATGGGCAGTTTGCATTAGAAAAGTACAACTACGATGAAAAAAAAAAACCCTTATAATTTATTACAAGTAACTATGTTCCAAATTATACAGTCTCGCTTGATTAAACTTTGAATTTTTGTAGTTTTTTAAAGCTCACTAGAAGTTTATCTCTGTATGTAACTGCTTTTTGTTAATTCCTCAGATAGCGAGCATTTTCTATTTGTAATATTCTGTTTTCATAACTTTTGAGTTCCATGCTTAGAAATATGAAATTACCATATGGAAACATTATTGAATATGGTTTCTTACTCAAGAATAGAATACCAGATTTCATGATAAAGAGAAAAAAATTACATTTAATTAAACTTAAAAAAAATATATTTTTCTGGTTTCAGTGAGTAAAAATCTAACAGTCAATAAATCGTATTCTATTTTTTAGTTGCAGACCAGAGTAAGCCAAACTAAAACTTGGTTTTGTTTGAATTTAGATTATAAAACTAAATCAAAACTTTGAGTTGAGATTAGAAAGCTACATCAAAACTAAACATATTTTTTAAAGGAAATAAAATTATAATTGTAAGAAAAAAGTGTAATAATGTAAAAATATACATTTTTTTTAAACAAACAATGGAATTTTTTGAATACTGATATTGATAATAATGACAAAACTGCAACAATTTTTTTAAACTAGTATCATTTACTTAAAAACTATACTTATGTAAATGGAATGCATAATCTATTTCATTCCAAACTGCAGACATATTGGCTCAGGTTCTTACATTAGGTCAATTGGTAATTAAACATGTAACTGAAAAATCATTTCAACAGAGATATGATATAACAAATAATTGTGTTTTAAAAATTCTTAGGCTGTGGAAAAAAAAAAAAAAAAAAAAAAAAAAAACTAAACTTTTAAAAGCAGGCTTTGCTACTTTCTTTTTATTTTGTAATATAAAGTGAAAATAATTTTCATTTAATACAAATAAATGGGAAAAAATGTTTATTATTTAATATTCTCTAAGAAAATATAATTTATTTCGGAGAAGCAGTCATGAAAAATCAATTTTTCCAATTTTTCTGTTTTTTTTCCGAAAAAAACCGGTAAAAAACCAGTTTTTAGTGCGAATGTAGTTTACTCTCCTTCTTGGTGCGATTTTTAAAAATCGCCAAATTGGTGAGTTTTTACGTCTTGTCTCCCAGAGCTTCTTTCTCCAAGGCCCGCCACACACTACAGAGACATACGTCAAAAATCGTGCAATATGACGCAATCAAACCGATTTTTTCTTTCTTATCACTGTGAAATTGTCCATGTCGTACGTTTTTTCGTTCAATGTTTGGCCTGCTACAGACCTGTCATACATTGAGCGAAAAAACAAGACACACTGTTAAAAATTTGAAACTTTTGCTGCTTCGTCACTCCACCGCTATTATAGAATATCTCTATTTTGACCAATGAGAATACTCCATAATACAGTGAAGTAATCGTTTTCTATAAAAGCGGTGGAGTGTCGATGTCGCAAAAGTTTCAAATTTTTAACAGTGCACATGCGACAATTTCACACTCATAACAAAGAAAAAACCCGTTTGACTGCATCATATTTCACAGATTTTTGACGCATGTCTCCTTAGTTTGTGGCGGGCCTTTCGCTGGTGTGTGGTGGTCCCAAAAGACAAAGCACATAAAATATAAATCTAAAGACAAAAAAAAAAAAAGAGAATTTTTACTCACCCGGAGCCGCTGTTTTGCTCCGGATTAAATTGCTCCGGATATTCCTATTTTGCTCCGGATTGACTGGTCAATCATATACTTCTTCCCGCAAACTTTCAACAGCGTAAAGTATCCATTTGAATACTTTACTTCCTCATTCAAACAATCAACAACATTCTTTCTGTAATCAACAACTTCCATAGTAGTTACTGAACGGTATCTCACTAAATATAAAAAGAGGAAAATGCAAAAAATTAAACTCACTCGCTGAATGCAAAACACAACTCCCAAAGACAATGCTACACGAAGCAATTTCTAAGCGGGAATAACAATACTCAAAAATTTAAAACCTCTCTTTCAACACAAAAAGAAGCGTCCAATCAGAAACGGCTTAGAAATAGCTCTCTTAAGTTCTCATCTTTCGTCCAATCAGAAAACATTCAACAAAAAGAAGTGTCCAATCAGAAACGGCTTAGAAATCAGTACATTACATAAACCGAAGCACTCCTTAGGGTTGCCATATTGAAGATCCGAGTGGAGAAAATGAAAATGCACGGTTGCCATGTTGAAACATTTATCGCTAAAAAAAAAAGTCGCCTTGGCAAAGGAGAGTAAAGTACATTTCACCCCAGTTTTTTTCCGCCACTTATATTTTTCCGGAAAATTTACATCTCTAGTCCTGACCATATTATTTTAGTTCTAAGAATTTAGGAACACCTTTTATATGTTTACAACCTCTCTAAACGATCACCACTCCCAGACATACTGCTCACTAGTACATTAAAAAACTTCCATTCTAACTTTTAAAAAACAGGATATTCGGTATTTGGTTTAACTGTGTATTTGGCATTGCTTTAAATGAAATTTCAAAAGCATTATTCAGAGTACAGGTACATAACAAGTTGGAAATTGCATGTGAAGCGTAGCAAATGAGGTGCGTTCGTACTATAACAAAGTTTTAAAACATTCAGATCTTGCTGGTATAGTAGAGCGTACTTTGGATACAGTAGAGTGGTTGAAATTTTTGAGTTCCTGTAAATATGCAGGGAGTAATTTTTATTATACTTCATTAACGTATATCTTATTCATAAAATGTGAAGTAGTTTAATATAATTAAAACATGCCCCAAACAGTGTTTCCTCGTATAACATTATTTAGTGGAATACATTTGTGTGGCCCTGGAATTTAATAATAATTATTCTTTGCATCCCAGATTGTACAGAATGTATATTTTAGTACATACTTCATAGATTCATGTCAATTCTATTATGTTCAAATGAGTGTAACACCATTAAAATGCATTTGAAACTTTTTTTCCCATTGATCGTAATGTAATGGAATACTTTTGATTGTCCCTGTAATTGATCTATGCATCCAATTTTCATAACATTTGAAATGACTCGACAAATTTATGTACAAAGTCCAAAATCCGGAATCCTCCGGACCTCGGCGATTCCGAATTTCGGACTTTTCCGAATTTCAGATCATTTTTAGAATCTACCCCCCCCCCCCTTTCTAAAAAAAAGTACATGATTTATATCAAAATTGCATTTTTAGCACTGAAAAATAATAATATTAAAGAAGATATTTTAAATAATAATGAGATAACCTTAAAAAAAAGTTTTTTAAATGAAAAATAAATAAATAAATAAATATCCACATTGAATCCCTTTCCCCACGAATTATTTACACCAGAAACACATTTACAATAATCGAAAAAAATATAAAACTAAAGTAGATATATTATTATTTTAATAAAAATAAATAAAAGCTTATCTGAATCACAACAAATGTTAGTTAATAAATTCAATTTTTCACTATTGTCTTTTGAACATGTCTGTTATTCTGCACTGCTTCATTAATTTCGATTTCTCGGCGAAAACTTTTTCTTTGATTCTGTAAATAGACATCAGTTCCTGTCCTGTTACGATGTTCCTCTGCTCCAATCCTTTGATTACATCATCTAATGAATTGAGGACTTTTCACGCCGATCCCAAACTTTCGTTAGGGCCTATAAGAATTGTTATAGTAGTGGACAAGTTTTCAATCATTTTAAGAATTCAAAATTTTACACTTACCGTAATTTAGGGAAGAAACGCCGTACCCGCTGTAATCGCCGTAGCCTCAAATATTGATATCGTTTTGTAAAAAATCGGCATAATCGCCGCACCCTTCGTAAACGCCGCAGTCAAAAGAAATTATTTTCTCTTATTAAGGATGCGATAACATGCCCAAAATATCGCATAAATACAGCAAAAATGGAATTATTAGACTAATTAAATTATTAAAATAACTAATTGTCAAAAAAAATGTAGGAATAGAATATTTATACTACAGAACCGATTTTCCGGAACTTCCGGATCCGGAATTTTTTTGATATGTTGTTTTTCTTACTTTAAATACAGACTGTAAAATCTCAAAAACACCGCTCCCAATTTTGAACATATTTCATTTTTCGAAATGTATATCAGTTTGTAAACCCGCCACCAAAAATATTTTTTCTTTAACAATAACAAAAAAGAAAAAAAAATCCAAGCACAATTCCTTTCTGCAGGCCCAAACACATTTTATCATTTCTTGAAGTTCGGTGTCGGTTCGTTTGTCGTGGTGTTTTTGATCTTAATGAGTTTTGCAGGAAAGGAGCGGTTGTCCGGTAAAAGAAAAACCTTTCCGTCAAGTAGGGTGGATTGCTTATCTGCCGATTCTTTTGTTAATTCCCCTTGTTTCTATTATGTAGAAACTGCAAGTAGATCCTATACAAAAGGACTTCCACACTTTTTCCAAGGATTCAGTTGAAGGGAAGAGTATTGCAATCTGAACGGAGCCTTATTCCCATAACGTTGACTTTCGAAAAACTGCAAAGCACTTGTTTTTCTTTGGAGTTGCTACGTACTGGATCTTTTTGTAGGATGTTGTAACTTTTGAATAACTTATTATATTTTAATAAAAAATTATTACACACCCTAATTCACTATCATTGCAACTTGCTGAAAATTTGAACGGAATCGGTAAATTATCAGAGAAGATATCGATTTATTTTTAATAATAAAAAGAAACCTTGTTTTGCTTATCGTGTCTTTTTTTTTTTTTTTTTTCGCTTGTTTGCAGCTCATTAATTTCTTTTTCCACACTCAAACATCGCGGCTTTGATAACACATTCACGAGGTCCTTTTTAAATATAAAAGAATAGAATTTAAATAATTTCTCACTTTTTTTCTTTATTAGAAAATTTTTATAAACTTTCTTGGAAATTTTTTTATACGTTTACGGAATATGAATTAAAGTGCATCAATAAATATCTTATCAGTTGTCATAAGAAGGAAATTACAAAATTTCGCTCTTATTATTAGATAAATATATAGATTTTTTTAAAATGTAAATCATCATAAGAATGAGAACTAGAAAATCTTGCACTGATAGGGGATCGAAAATACTGTAGTTTTTGTAACAGAACTAAAATGTACCAGCAAAAGAGACATTTCAATTGTGAAATAAAAAAAAATCTTTCCAATCAGCGCCGTGCGAAAGGGGGGGGGGGGGCGAATGCCCCGAGCGTGAAAATTTAAAGGGCGCCAAATTTATACTATCAACTTAATTTTTGGCGCGTCATAAAAAAAAAAAGTTGGGAGAAGGAAGCGCGAAAATGCAACTTTGCCCCGTGGGCAGTTTTCTTTTCGCACGCCCCTGTTTCCAATACTTTGTTTCTACAATGAAGTGCAATAAAAGCAGGCATCTATTGTCCCTTCCTGTTTACTCCAGTCAGTGTATTTCTTGGAAAAGGATGATTCATGATGCACTGCATTTGTTGATTTACGATCGGTAACATCGCGAACACGGGGAAAAGAAAAGTGATTTTTTTTCTTTTGAAACACTGAATAATTTGCTCAAAATTTTCGTAAATGCCGCGGCTTTTATTCCATAAATTACGGTACAAAAAAAAAAAAAAAAAAAAAAAAAAAACGCTAGTTAGAAAAATGTCTGGATTTTGGAGAATTCCGGATTTGAGACTTTGTACTGCAATAATTATAAGTTTTAAATTTCAAACGATTAAAATGCATTTCAAACTTTTTTCCCCATTGACTGTAAGATAACGGAATACTTTTGATTGTCCCTGTAATTGATTTATGAATCCGATTTTCATAACATTTGAAAAGACTCGACAAAATTATGTTATAAATATACATTTTAAATTTCAAACGATTAAAATGCATTTGAAACTTTTTTCCCCATTGACCGTAATGTAACAAAATCCTTTTGATTGTCCCTGTAAATGATCTAGCCATCCGATTTTCATAAAATCTGAAATGACTCGACAAAATTATGTAATAATTATGTATTTTAAATTTCAAACGATTCGGTTGGGTAGTTTTTGCGTTGTTATATGCGGACGGACAGACAGATGGACGGACTGAGCGACAACAATAGGTGCTACGTATTTACATAATTACGAACACACCTGAAAAGCAAGTTAAGCATCATAAAAAAACAGAATATGATCTGGGATGGATAATACATAAGAATGAAAACAAATAAATATAGAACTGTTCAGAATATCTTAAAAATGAATTTCTTCAACTTTTACTTATTTATTTTGCATGGGTTTTGAATCTTGTGAACTCTTCCAAATTATTCCACTTACAACAGCCTTTAACTATCATGATACACTGCGGAAGCTTTCGAATAAAACATCAAAATGCAAAACACTGAGAAAAAAACAAAGCAATATCAAATAAAAAAAGGGAGAGAAGGAAAACTATTTAATCTTCAAATTTATCATAAGACAAACAGGGAAAAAATGACTAAAATTATTATAAAATTTTTATGGAATATAAAAATTTAAGCCAGTTCTCCCAATACAAACCTCCCACTGGTCATATAATCTTTCTAGATCTGCATCATTGAAATCGCGAATGTCCTTTTTGGCCCAAGCCGGCTTCTCCCCTTTAAACTTTTTAGAGATAGTACATTGAAATGCTACAAGAAAAATAACTAATTTACATATTAAGTTAAGTCTGTAAGACATTGTAATAATGAGACGATAGGAAAAAATATATAAGAAAATTTAGAATTGTGCCAAGACAAGCCTGACAATTTGTAAACAAAAACAAACTTTTATATCCGAATGAGATAAAGATGAGATGTACAGCAACTAGCTGTGATGCTCAAATTATGCATTTCTTGCGATGCGAAAAGCGTATTCGCTGCCATCTGGTGGTGAAAGAATATAACTTCTCGCTTCAGAAAAATACTGTCCAAGCACCTTGCTTTACATGTATTTTTAATTCGATTTTGTACAAATTCAGATTTTATATGACATTTGTGTCCCGTGTTAGATGAAAAAGTAAAAATTATCTGAATTTGAATGTCTCAAAAATTATTCCAATAATATTTTAGTATTCGTTAAAACACAGTGTCTAAAAACAACATATTTAAAATTTATCGCTAATCAGAAAATTCGAAAAAAAAAAAAAAAAAAAAAAAAGAGAAAGAGAGAGATTCCTTACAAAAAACGACTAATTTCAAAATACTTTTAAACAGACGTTTCTAAAAATATATAATAAATATGAAATTTTTTGTCTGAACTCTCGACGTAAAAAATTTTTTAACTTATCAACACAAAAAGAAATTTAACAGTTAAGAAATATTAAACTTATTATTGCTTTTTTAGATGGATATTTAATTTAATGATAATATTTTTCAAACAAATGAACAAAAAAATCAATAAATATTAAAACTTTGCTGCACTGATTGGAGAAGGGGAGGGGGGGGGTACCTAACAAAAAATTTCTTTTATTTTTACTTTCTTTTATCTAAGAAAAAAGTGCTGCAATTGAGATTTTTTCCCCCATTTTCAACGGATTTACACATTTTAGAGGCCATATATCCCGAAAAACGTTCATGCAAAATGCTTGTTTGTCCATTTACTCGTATGTCCGCTTTGTAAACATCTAAAAATGTTTGAGATTACGCATAAAATTGAACATTTTTTTTTTATTGTTTGGCTACGGCCATCAAATTCCCCTTGAATTTAAAAATATTTCGCCGGAAGGAGTCGCTACAATAGCTATTTTTGTACCGTTGCCCTTATTGTACCATCGAAGGGTGCATGAAGCTATGCGTAGAATTGAACCAAATTGCGAGTGCATATTTTTGGCTGTGGCCTATAGGCCACGCGTGAATTTAAAGATAGTACCGCCGGAAGGGTGCGCTTCAATAGCGATTTTTCATAGTTCTATTGTACATCAGCTGTCCATGCTCTGACGGGCCAATTCGCATTCAGCCAACTCGATGATTTACAAGCGGTTGATGTACAACAGAATAACGAAAAATACTGGTTTTATTGAATATTATGATTGAGATTCTTTTAGAAAAAAGGATGATAAAATCAAAGTTAATGTAAGATTGAAATAGTGACACTGAAGGATTAATATGTGTAATTTTTTTTTTTTTTTTTTTTTTTTTTTTTTGAAATATTCACATATATGAGAAAGAAGAAAGTTTTTTAATTGGCACATAAGATTTGCTATTGTAGTACTGTATATTTTCGTGTATAAGCTGATATACGACTGTAGCTGTATGAGTATACGACTTTTCAGTAAAAAATCGTCCAAAATCGGAAACTCGTACATAAAACTGCTAAAAAATGGTGAGGAAAAAATCAGTGAATTAGCACATTTTTGTACGTAGATAATAGGGGAAAAAGCGCTCTCCGAAACTATTGATCTCTCCCATTTTGTCCTGTGCGTGCTACCAAATCTGTTTAATGGGTCCCCATTTATTCTGTTATGACTTGAAGGTTCATAAAAACCGAATGCCCTAGATTGGGATTGAATTACTACAAGAAATGATCGTTTGATCTTTCAAAAAAGGTTGCATCAATAATGCAGTCGAGGGAACAGGAAGATGCTGGAATTTTTTTTTTTAAAAAAAGAAGTCGGCGATGGTGGTGATATTGAATGAGACACTGTCGATATTCTCACAGATGTACCAATGAAAGAAAGCGATTTTAATGAGTTGTTTGAAATATACGTTAATGATTTGGGTAATGAAAGAGGATTGATAATTGTTTTCAATGTAAAAGAATGAAAATTTAAAATATTGATAGAAATTTGTAAATGTTTTTGAAGTTTTTTTATATTTACTTTCATTTAGGATGTCAATTTTTGAAATTTTCTTAGGCTCATGTATAAACCGACCCAGTGCCATGGAAAAAGAAAATTGCGTCCGAGCGAAGTTTCGATTTGGCTCTCCCCCCCATCACACACACACTACCACCATTTCTCTTTGTGACAGGTGTTACAAAATTGAAAAGTGTAAAAAAACAAATAAAATCTATTTGGATGCATGTTTGGCGTTTATTTTGGAACTTAAAAAAAATTATGTTTAACAACTAAATAATATAAAAGAACATTGCACTTATATTTTGGATTTGGAAAACACATGTGGGAAAAATGCATCTAAAGGTACAGTATAACTCCTTTTGGATTCCAAGAAAGAAGCAACATGCTATTTTGAGAACGTACTTCTTTTCCACGAAAAAACGCCAATATGTTTATACGTATAATTTCTTTAAATAAAAAGAAGAAACAAACGACGTTGGCAGTATAAATTTGGCGTTCTCTCAGTTTCCACGCCAGGGTGACCGCCCCTTCGCCTCCCACTTCGAACGGCCCTAAGCCGACCTCTCTACTTTGGAACCAAGAGAAAAAAATGTCCAAAAAATCTCGGCTTATATACGGTAATTATTTATTTTAGAGTCATTTGAGATGCATAAATTTTAATAAATTCTTTTTTTAGAGGCAGAGGCAAATAAAACTTTAAAATACAGGGAGGAGCAATAGCCGGAATCCAAGCCCCTTGCGGAATTACATGTCCAATATTATTGCAAGAACTTTGACAATCATCATGAGGAAGCAATGACCTAAGATACCTAGACACCACATTGGTAACTGTAATATCCTATATTATTAATTTTCATATTATATCATTGCATTTATTTAAAACATTAATTATTACTAACTGTTAACTGTATAAATAAATATCTAACTCAACTCTTCAAGTAAGGAACTGTACAACTCAACTCAACATGTAAGTAAGTTTACAACTTAACGACGCCGCTTGCACGCGGAGGCAATTTTAATAAAGTTTATCTTCAAACTAATTTGAGAGTATTTTCTCAGTAATAAGTATGTATTTTATTTAAGTATATTATATTGGCGACGAGTCCGTTCCCACGAACTTTTTTTTAATCTTTAAATCGCAGTAATTGCTATTTTTTACTCTATACCACCATGAGTAAGTTAGGCCTAATCGGCACTCTGCACTCATTTGACATCGAGTTAGATGATTTCAACTTATATGTTGAACAGCTTGAACATTTTTTTCTTGCGAATGATGTCGAAGAAACAAAAAAAGTATCTGTTTTCATATCGGCAATTGGATCCAACACTTATAAATTACTTCGAAACTTACTCCTGCCGAAAAAACCTAGTGACTGCACGTATGATGAATTGAAGACGATATTGCAACAGCATTTTAAACCTGCTCCAATCATCATAGCCGAAAGATTCCGCTTCCATCGACGAAATCAAGCAGCTGGTGAAACTGTTTCACAATATTTGGTTGAACTAAGACGATTAGCGTCAACATGTGACTTTGGAGCTTTCCTTGATGAAGCTCTTCGTGATCGTTTTGTTTGTGGCTTATCCAATGAAAACATTCAGAAAAGACTTTTAGCGAAGAAAGATCTAAAACTAATTGACGCTGTTAACACAGCTGTTGCTATTGAAATTGCTGAAAATGATGCGGCAAACATGAAAGGAACTCTAACACCTGTAGTAAACAAGGTTCGTCAAAGTTCCAGTAACAAGAAGAAAAATTTTCAGGCATCTAATAATTCTGCAACTTCGAGTAAAAAGTTTTCTAAGTGTTTTCGATGTGGTGCTGCTCACGATCCTGCTAAGTGCAAATATAAAAGTGCCAACTGTCATTCATGCGGGAAAAACGGCCATATATCCCCTGTATGCATGAGTAAGAACAAGAATTCTTCTACTAAAAAAGTTGAACTTGTTGAATCTGAAACAGAAGCTACCCTGTATGCAGTACAATCCATCAATCAAATTACGGATAAGAAAAAATACCTTGTTTCAGTAATGGCAAATGGAAAAAAATTGGATATGGAACTTGACACTGCTGCTGATGTTTCTATTGTGTCAGAAATCTGGATTCAAAACAATTTACCGAAAACTAAAATTATGCCATCGTTAACTAGATTGAGGGATTATAATGAAAAAGAAATTCCGATTGTTGGTGAAGTTTTTCTTAAAGTAAAGTGCAACAATCAACATCATACTTTACCATTGATTATTGTGAAAGGCGATCGGCCTGCTCTTTTCGGGAAAAATTGGTTGTCTGTATTCAAATTAAATTGGAATGAAATATTTTCAGTATCCTCACAGGATGTAAACAGTGTTGAAGCACTTAAGAAAAAGTATGCAGATGTTTTCAAGGTAAGTAATCAACCAATTAAACATTTTAAAGCAGTTCTTAAAATGAAAGAAAATTGTCAACCAGTGTTTTGCAAAGCTAGACCTGTTCCGTATGCCTTAAAAAATGCTGTTTCTGATGAAATTAAAAAATTAGTTGACAATAATATATGGCAATTTGTAGAGCATTCTAAATGGGCAACACCTGTTGTTGTTGTGCCAAAGAAAAATAACGCTGTGAGATTATGTGGTGATTTCAAGGTAACAGTAAATAAGCACCTTGATCCTAATCAATATCCGCTTCCTACTCAGCAAGATCTTTTTGCTACTTTGAGAGGAGGCAAATATTTTAGTAAACTTGATATGTCACAAGCATATCAACAAATCGAATTGGATGCTGATTCTCAAGAGCTGTTAACACTTAATACGTTAATGGGTTTGCTTCGTCCTAGCAGATTGATGTATGGCATATCTGCAGCTGCTGCTATTTTTCAGTCAATCATTGAACAAATATTACAAGGTATTTCTGGAGTTATCTGCTTCCAAGATGACATTCTCATCTCATCAGCTTCCGAAGCAGAACATTTTGCCACATTAGAAACTGTAATGTCACGTTTACAAAAATATAATGCAAAATTAAATGCTGACAAGTGTCAATTTTTTGTAAACAGTGTTGAATTTCTGGGGCATGTAATTGATGAAAGCGGTATTCACCCCACACAAGAGAAACTAGAAGCAATTAGAAAAATCAAAGCTCCAGAAAATGTGACTCAGCTTAAATCATTTCTAGGTTTGCTGAACTATTACTCCAAATTTATAAAAAATTCCTCTACCTTATTGTCTCCTTTATACAATCTTCTACACAAAAATGTACCCTGGAATTGGTCAGAAGAATGCAAGAGTGTATTCGAAAAGTGTAAAGAACTGTTAACATCTGATGCAGTCTTGGCTCATTACAATGAAAAGCTTCCCTTACAAGTATCCTGTGATGCTTCGCCTGTTGGTTTAGGTGCTGTTTTATCACACATTGTAAACGGTGAAGAAAAACCTGTTGCATATGCATCTCGTACATTATCAGAGGCTGAAATCAACTATTCCCAAACTGAAAAAGAAGCCCTTGCAATAATTTTTGCATGCAAAAAGTTTCATCAGTATCTGTTTGGAAGACATTTTGTGCTTTATACTGATCATCAACCTCTAGTTACAATCTTTTCTCCTAGTAAGGCAATACCAACCATGGCTGCAGCTCGCCTACAGAGATGGGCATTGCTCTTATCTTCGCATAATTACACCATTAAATACAAGAAAGGTTCTGCACACCAAAATGCTGATTCTCTTTCCAGATTGCCAAACGAAAATGTAGATAGAAACTTGTACTCTTCAGATATCTACAAGATTTCCCACCTGTCAGACTTGCCTTTAACGTCAGATGACATAGCCAGTGCTTCTAGAACTGACAAAATTTTGGGAACTATAATTAAATATGTTCATTATGGCTTTCCGTACAAAAATGAAAATCCTGATTTTAAACCATTTTTCAACAGAAAAGAAGAATTATCTGTTGACAGAAATTGTCTGTTATGGGGCATGAGAGTGGTAATTCCAGATGTATATAGGAAACATTTGCTCGAATTGCTTCATGATACACATCCAGGAATTGTAAAGATGAAAGCAGTTGCAAGAAGTCATTTCTGGTGGCCAAATTTAGACCAGGACATTGAAAACATGTCTGCTAATTGCAGAGCTTGTCAACTTGCAGCCAGATCTCCTCCAGTCACCCCAATGCAATCATGGGTATGGCCCAAGGCACCATGGGATCGCATTCACTTAGATTTTGCCAAGAAGGATCAAATTGATTACTTGGTAGTTGTAGACAGTTACTCGAAATGGTTAGAAGTAGCTAAGATGTCTTCGACTTCAGCAGCAAGTACAAATGCTGTGTTGCAACAACTGTTTGCAAGATACGGATTACCGCTGGAGGTGGTTTCTGACAATGGACCACAGTTCATCTCCGAAGAGTTCAAAGTATTTTTAAAGTCTTTGGGTGTCCTACAGACTCTTGTTCCAACATATCATCCCCAGTCAAATGGCCAGGCTGAACGCACTATACAAACTTTTAAGCATTCGCTTAGTAAGATGAAGTTGGACTCTACTGATAATAGCACAGTAACTGCCAAGGTGAACAGATTTTTGCTCAGCTACAGATCTTCACCTCATTCCACCACTGGCTTATCTCCAGCAGAGCTATTCCTTAGACGTCCAATTAGAACAGTTTTGGATTTACTGCATCCATCAACAGCAAGGCATGTCGAGAAAAAACAAAGATGCCAAAAACATTATTTTGACAGATCTCATGCCAGCAACAAGAGTTTATCCTGTGGTCAAGACGTTTGGATAAAATCGCACAGAGATCTATTGAACAAGTGGATAAAAGGCAAATTAATTGTGCCGAAAGGTTCCAAGACTTGGATGGTGGAAATAAAAAACAAAAAATACCTTGCACACCTGGACCAGATCCGTCCTGCTAGCATGTCAATTCCTGATCATCAAGATGTGTTTATTCCTGATGATTTTCATGTGTCATCTCAAAGTGACAATATACCAACATCAATTACCAATCCAGATACAGAAGTGCAAGATGATAACGGTGCTTGTTCTTCTGAAGTTCCCCCATCTGAAAATCTTCCCACACAAAACCTAACTGACAATCAACCTGTTGCAGATGTCCAAACCAGACGTTATCCTACTCGAATTAGAAAAAAACCAAATAGACTTGATCTTTAATGACATTTAATTTTACAATAGTGACTTTAATTGTTGTTTAAAAAAGGAGGTATTGTAATATCCTATATTATTAATTTTCATATTATATCATTGCATTTATTTAAAACATTAATTATTACTAACTGTTAACTGTATAAATAAATATCTAACTCAACTCTTCAAGTAAGGAACTGTACAACTCAACTCAACATGTAAGTAAGTTTACAACTTAACGACGCCGCTTGCACGCGGAGGCAATTTTAATAAAGTTTATCTTCAAACTAATTTGAGAGTATTTTCTCAGTAATAAGTATGTATTTTATTTAAGTATATTATAGTAACCTTTTCTTAGGCCGACATCTTTGCCTTCCGTCACGTGACGGAGGGCAGATTTAGCGCGCCAAACCGGGTTTTCTCCCGCCGAAACTCACGTTGTTATGTTTGTCTTGAGTTGACCGTACTTCTGCTTTTCTCTTTGTGAAATCTGAAAGATGCCAATAAAGCGATCGCCGCCAAAAAACGGCATCTTTTCGCCAAAGATGTTGGATTCGAAAACATGCCGAGAGAACAATGGGAAGTGGCGTCTACGTATATTAGAAAGTCAATGTGAGGAAGCAAGGAAAGATTCTTATATAAAAGTTGTGCTTTGAATCTTTCTAAGTGCGTTCATAAATACATAACACTTAGAGTCGTTGTCTGGTCTGTCTATCCGTCCACCTGTCTGCGTATAACAGCGTAAAAGCTATCCAACCGAATGGCTTGGAATTTAATATACTGAATCGCTGTCATTTCGCATCTTATGAAAATCGAATCAAAACTTAAATCGATATTAATTAAAGTTTTCTTCATCCTAATAAATCCTATCCTAAGTCATGAATTCAATCATATCTCATGATAAGTCATGATTTTAGGTTGCCATGGTGATGACTTTCTATTTAAGATAGAGTCTTATTATTTCGGTATGTTGCATTCATGCATAAGAGTGCAACAGCTATTGCAAAAGTATATGAATATTTATGAAACTACAAAGTACGAACGCAGCTTATTTGCCACGTTTGACGTATAATTTCGATTATTTTTTTTTTTCTTATACGGAAAGACATAAGAATGAAACAGATTTTATAGTAAATTAAGTTGTGTTCTTTCCAGTGTGCTAATAGTAATAATATCAGAAGTACCCATTTTGTGAAACAGAAATATGAAACGGGATTGATTTTATGAATTTACAGTCGGCTCTCGTTAATTCGAAATCAGATAAATCGAATCTTCGCTTAATTCGAACTAAGCTTAAAGTCCCGAAATTTTCAATGGCAGAATAACGTTAAAAATTTTCATTAATACGAACTCATTTTCTGATGACTCCGTTAAATTCGAACTAATGAGAATTGAAATTTTTCATTTATCCTTTCTTTCTCACGGACTTCAGATCCTTTGAATGACTTTCTTTCTGTGATTTTTGTGAGAATTGTTCCGAACGAGTATGTGCACATACTTCCATGCATTCGATATGCACTTTCTTACAAGGAAGGCCTCCATACGGGCATACTTCGAAAAATCTGGAAAAATCACAGAATGTTCTTCTCATGAGGATATATACGTTTATAAAAAAAAATTTCGGCGGAACCTCCGTTCCCTGTCTGTAAAAAAATAATGAAAATTTCGTTATTTGGCGATGAAATGCAATTTCAAAAAAAAAAAAAAAAAAAAAAAAATGTCAAATGCTTTTCAAAGGAAAAAAGTTTCATGTTCAATGTGTTTAGATAAATTAAATATCTTTGTTTTTGTCAGTTTTAGCTTGTTTTAAGCATAATTTCGTTATATTGATATTTATATGTATTTAATTCAAATTTAACCATCAAAATTTAAAATTTAAAGGAAATTCAAACTTAAATTAATTAAAATTGTTTTAAGTTCAAAGTCCAGTTGAGCATTGTCAATTCGATTTTGTTGCTATGGAAACATAGCTTTTATTTTTGAATACGCCTAAATGTATAAAAATAATTTTACTGAATAAGAATTTTTTATATATGAAAATATTTTTTCCAGAGGTAAATTAAATAATTACAGCAACAAATAATATATACATATGCAATTTAAATATATATATGTATAAAATATATTAAACTCTCTCATTGTTTATGTTTAAATTCATCAATAAACACCATTTACGCGGATTTTAAAAATCTAAAAGTTTTTCAGTTGCATTAAAATCGTTCGCTTTTGGCAGGGAAAAGTGCTGCTCGCCAAATCGTGTGACACTTTTGTCTTTTCACGCCAAATATTCGAAAGTATTTTATTTTTTTACATATTCCCTATTGTAATTCCGCCGCTAATTTTCACTGATCCTTTATTACATACATGAGTAATTTAATTAGTATTTTTTTTCGAAAAAATCTGAGTAAGCCCAGTATGGAGACCTTCCTTGTTAGTGTCCCGTCTGTCCATCAGTGACACCTCAAATTTTTCTTCCATTGTACTTTCTTTTAATCACCTAATTAGTTTATGTATTTACATATTCATATATTTTAATTTAATATTAAGTTATATTCTAATTATAACAGACGAAATTAATTTAAAAAACACTATAACATTCATTCTCTTGTAATAGTATCGTATTAAGCATGTTTTCTTCTCATCCTTTCCATAATTCGAACATTTCTTGTGGTCCCGATGAATTCGAATTAACGAAAGCAGACTCTATATTTTGATAAGTGAGAAACTCAATAAGTATTTACGAAGACAGGTCAATATTTTCTGAAAAACAATAAGTTCGGAATTATCAAAAGCCATATGTTCAGTAGTTACAGATCGACAAAATCATCTTGATAAACTTTTATTTTATAGTTGGCTGTTGGGTCTTTAATTTTTAGGTGCGTTCGTAATTATGTAAATACGTAGCACCTATTGTTATCGCTCAGTCCGTCCGTCTGTCCGTCTGTCTGTCTGTCTGTCCGTCCGCATATAACAACGCAAAAACTACTCAACCGAATCGTTTGAAATTTAAAATACGCAATTATAACATAATTTTGTCAAGTAATTTCAAATTTTATGAAAATCGGATGCATAGATCAATTACAGGGACAATCAAAAGGATTTCGTTACATTACGGTCAATGGGGAAAAAAGTTTCAAATGCATTTTAATAGTTTGAAATTTAAAACATATAATTATTACGTAATTTTGTCGAGTCATTTCAAATGTTATGAAAGTCGGATGCATAGATCATTTACAGGGACAATCAAAAGTATTCCACTACATTACGGTCAATGGGAAAAAAGTTTAAAATGCATTTTAATGATGTTACACTCATTCGAAGATAATAGAATTGGCATGAATCTATCAAGTATATACTAAAATATGCATTGTGTACTATCTGTGATGCAAAGAATTTTTATTATTAAATTACAGGGGCACCGAACGTAATAAAATTTATATGCATCTATAAAGTACATATTATAATATACATTTTGTATAATCTGGGGTGCAAAGAATATTTGTTATTGATTTACAAGGCCACACAAAGGTATTCCATTGCATAACGGTATAGGGAGAACATTGTTTGGTGCGCATTTTAATTGTAATTATTTACAGTTTTATGAGATTGATGTTCGAGAGTGATATTTTTAAAACTTCGTTATCGTACGAACGCACCTCATTTGCAACGCTTCACGTGCAATTTCCAGCTTGTTTTCACTTACATTCTAATTGGCACGTCCTAAAGTGTGCCCTAAGAATTATGATGTTTGCTCATCTTTGATTGAATCATAAAAGATGGTTTAAAATTGAAATCACATGAGGCAGCACTAAAAATTTAAAACAGTCGAGCCTCGTTATCCCGACACTCTCAAGACCAGAAAAAAGCGTCGTCATAAGCGGAGTGTCGCGGTAACCGGTGTTGGAAAAAATATGTTTATAAAAAGTTGTATTTTTAATTAATCTAAGTCAATTTTAAATTCAGAACTATTCTTGCATTTTTAAGTAATACTAGCAAAAGCCATGCTTTGTTTGGATTCGCGAAGCATCATTTCATAAGATAAATATTTGAAATTAACAATATTTTTTTATATTATCTTTGCACCTTTATTAAGGAAAAGCGTTATTTTGTATTTTGGCGCATTTTAATTTTAGAAGTATAAATTCAGTCGAATTCCATAAATTGTTTTTAAATGGCAAACATATTAAAAATAATACTAATAGCAATTATTTCTTAATGATAAAGATGTTTCGGTTAGTTCAATTTTCAACCTTCGAATTTGAATAACACTTTATCTAAAGAATTTTAAAATTAATTTTATTTGTTTACAATTCGTTTGTTGCCATTTTGCAAAATATGTACTTAATTATTACTTACCCATCATACGTAGTATAGGGTAAGTCTTGCAATCGTTTTGAAAATCGAAAATTTTTTTTTGACGGATTTACACGTTTTAGATAGTGGAGATTCCGAAAAACATATTTTTAGAAAAAAAATTTTGCCGTCCGTCTGTCTGTCTGTCTGTAAACGCTCTATCTTCCGAACAAATTGAGATAGAGACTTGAAATTTTGTATGTCGTTAGTATGTAAGAATGGGACGAACCCTATTTAATATCAGCAACCTCGATTATCCGGAACTATTTTTTTCGGACTCTCGAAAAATTCGTTCTGATGAAAGGTATATAAAAATTTTCGAATTTTTTTGTTCTAAGGAATGAACGTAAAAGGCAATAAAATAACACACATTTTGCATATAGAACGAAGTCGATCGGATTATTAGTTGCCGAGATATTTGTAATCTTGTTTTCCACATTCTTCGATTTTTCATGACCCTGTATTTCATTCAAATTTCAATTCAGAAGTATATTTTAATTGGAAATGAGACGCTTCATCCGACGCAGTTAATTGTTAGTTTATATTATAATTATTTTTGGAGTTATAAGGATATTTCTTTTAAGCAGTTCGGTACTACTTGAGTAGTTTGGCGTTTTATATAATTTGTCGAAATTGGTACATCAGCAGTTCTTTAATATAGCATTACTATGTATATTAACAATATTTAAATTTTGTTTATGAATTGCAATGCATTGTATAAATAGTTTCACATGTTTTATTTTCATATACATATCCATGATGGGTAAGTATTACGGTGGCCCCCAACGACTAGTTACTTACCCATCATACGTAGTATAGGGTAAGTCTTGCAATCGTTTTGAAAATCGAAAAAATTTTTTTGACGGATTTACACGTTTTAGATAGTGGAGATTCCGAAAAACATATTTTTAGAAAAAAAATTTTGCCGTCCGTCTGTCTGTCTGTCTGTCTGTCTGTCTGTCTGTCTGTCAGTCTGTCTGTCTGTAAACGCTCTATCTCCCGAACGAATTGAGATAGAGACTTGAAATTTTGTATGTAGTTAGTATGTAAGAATGGGACGAACCCTATTTAATATCAGCAACCTCGATTATCCGGAACTATTTTTTTCGGACTCTCGAAAAATTCGTTCTGATGAAAGGTATATAAAAATTTTCGATTTTTTTTGTTCTAAGAAATGGACGTAAAAGGCAATAAAATAACACACATTTTGCATATAGAACGAAATCGATCGGATTATTAGTTGCCGAGATATTTGTAATCCTGTTTTCCACATTCTCGGATTTTTCATGACCCTGTATTTCATTCAAATTTCAATTCAGAGGTATATTTTAATTGGAAATGAGACGCTTAATCCGATGCAGTTAATTGTTAGTTAATAGAGTTATTATTTTTGGAGTTATAAGGATGTTTCTTTTACGCAGTTCCGTACTACTTGAGTAGTTTGGCGTTTTATATAATTTGTCGAAATCGGTAATCAGCAGCTCTTTAATAGAGCATTACTATGTATATTAACAATATTTAAATTTTGTTTATGAATTGCAATGCATTGTATAAATAGTTTTCACATGTTTTATTTTCATATACATATCCATGATGGGTAAGTATTACGGTGGCCCCCAACGACTAGTTTTAAATTGCGTTAGTATCGTTTGCACAAATGATTCCATATAGTAAGAATGAATTGTGCATTTGAATTCTTAAAACTAAAAAACACTTTTATAACTGAATGTGAATATTTGAATTTTCACAAATTTTTATTCATTAAAAATATGCTATAATTTTCATAAAGGGTATTTTAATAAAAATTTCGTAACAGAAATCGTGAAACTATAGTATGATTAAAAGAAGTGGCCACCAAAATATGCGCCATTTCAGGTCTGTGAAGTTGGCCCCCTCACTTTATGGAACATAAAAACTGAAAACACCATTCGTTTGAGCGTCGTTTGAGCGCGTTTGAGCGACAAAAATTTTCGTTTGAGCGACAATCAGAAAAAAGTTATAAACAAATCAAAATTCAGGGCCTTCGTTTTTGTGAAGTTGGCCCCCCAACCTTATCAGATTTAAAAACTGAAGACGGCATTCGTTTGAGCGTCGTTTGAGCGCGTTTGAGCGACAAAAGTTTTCGTTTGAGTGACAAACAGAAAAAAGTTATAAGCAAAATAAAAAACTGAGGGGGCCACATTTTGTGAATTTAACTTTTTTTTTTTTTTTTTTTTTTTTTTTTTAGGATTGTAATTAACAAATAATACAATACGGCAATAAAGGTCTTTATATTTAAAGAAATAATAATAATTTTTATTATTATTGTTTTTTGCGCACAGAAAATTTTGTTTGAAAATTTGGATTTTACTTGCTGTTTATAGAGGCTGGTATATACAAGTTGAAAAAAAAAATATATATACCCATTCTTTTTGCATGATACATTTTTTAGTAAATTTCGTTTGGTCGGTACCAGGGGTGCCCAGAGAGGGGTTTGGTGACGCAAGATGCGTCATACAATTTAGTTTTGGGAGGGGGGAGGGGGATTTGAGAAAAAGTACATTTGGGGGGGGGGGATTTTTAATTTTTTAATATTTCAAAATTTAATTCCAGAAATGTTCCTATGTTTTCTTTCTTTAAATTCCAGATAAGGGCAATAATAGCTGATTCTGCTATTCTCATTTAGCTTTCTCTTGAAGGTGCAGTAGATTATAAGTAGAATATAATTTACAATTTGTATTATGTTTGGGGGGGGGGAGGGAAATGTTAAAGTATGAAGGTTTTTTTTGGGGGGGGGGGGATTTGCGTCATTAGGTTTGGGGGGATGTCACCACTGGTCGGTACAGAGTGTCTTATCTACTAGCCCAGTTTCAAACACCTGCAAAAGCAAGTAGTGTCAGTTAACATTTTCGGCGTGGTTATTTTCAGGTGTCCAGAATATTCTGAAATAAGAGATGAGTGACTAAATTTATAGATCACAGAGAAACCGCTTACCCCATTCCCGTTCATTCCTTTCGGTGCAAAACCTCTGGATATACAGCATATTTTTTATAGCTTTGTTATAGAAACTGAAAGAAAATAGAAAGGATTCTGAAAAATTTTGCTTGGTATCGACTTTTTAGTTTATCCCGAATAAGAAGACAAAAGCTAAAATTCCTTGCCTACTGATAATATGTTTTTAAAGTCAGAGGTGGGGTATTTTGCAATGGCACATTGATGGTTTTTAAAATATATATACATTTTAACGTCTGAATTTAAAATATTCAATTAGGAAACACTAGACAGACTTTAATACAATTATTAAAAAATACACAAAACAATTAAAATGAGAACAAACGTTTCGCTATGCATCGCATAGCCTCATCAGTGTTCATATCAACTCACAACCTTTTTCTTGTTTATTTCATTATTTAGTATCATTTGAGTACATTAGTATCAATTCTATCGTCTGTGACTTCTAAAATTTTAATCATAAATTTTTCGAATTTAAAAATTTGCAATTTCGAAAATTGTAAAATTGAAATTTTATTTAAAATTTGTTTGTGATGGGTCCAGGAATATTAATGTTTAATCCATGTCGTATGTAGTATGAAGCGTTCAGAAGTCTGTCTGATTAATTCAATCAAACAAAAGTGTACATTTTAAACAGTTATAAAAATGATGTTTATTATTATTATTAATTTAAATATTGAAATTATTTATAAGTATTTAAAATTCTAATCTTTGAAAATATCATTTTTCAAATAGTTGTTATAATTTATTAAATTACATTTTTTTTTTTTTTTTTTGTAAAAAAATAGCGTGTTTATTAAACTAAATATGTCAGTTTTGATCAGCAACAATTTCTTTTGTTATTAATTTTTAATCTTTTATTTTTAGAATCGGTCTAGAACGCTTACCTGCAAATTACAATCAATGTTCTTGATCAAAATTGGAAGTTATGTTATACGCTGGAATGTATAGTACGTAAGATCTATTTTTATACATTACAAATGTAGCTAAAAATAAATTAAAATGGAAATTTCTCAACGCAATTAAAAAAGTTCTTTAACTGAAATATATTTCAGCTGAAAAATACAAAACAATTTAAACAAGTAAGGAAAATCATGCATTAAGCATAGATTATGAAGCACTTTCCAACACTTCATGAAATCTTTAACAAAACTTCGTCATTTAGAAAAATATGGTTACTGTATGTAGCCAAATATGTATTCCGATACTTTTGAATAGCCCTGTATTTGATCTGTCGGTTTATATGCTATATACTATGTAATGAGAAAATTTAGTTTAGTAAGAAAATGTCTAGCAGATTGAAGTTTCTCTTTCAGCAATTTATACTAATCTATGGAAACATACTTGAATATTTTTATTCATCCCTGTAGTTTACCTTGTACCTTTATTACACGTCAGTATTAAGCTAAAATTTATTTTAAACTGGTGTACATGTATTCCGAGTATAATTACTAGAGTTAGAGCGCGGACAGACGGACAAAGTGAATGCATAAGCACTTTTCAATTTTTTTGGAAAACGCTAAAAACTAAAACATACTTTTATTTTTTCACACTGATAGACCGCGATGTCAAAGAACACTTTTGAAAACACTGTATATTAAATAGTTATTTTCCGATTGATTGAAAAAGTGTCCAGGAGAGGATTTGAACCATATACATTTTGGCTGAAGCTGCCAATGCTCTACCAACTGAGCTCTCCTGGACGGATCCGGTGAACACAATGTAACCGGCTAACCTTATAGACAATGATATCTGGTCGATTATCTGAAACAGCTCAACAGTATAAATGATAGATAATGGAACTCCAGTAAGTACTGGATACGCCGTAATTACACTTGATGATTTTTAATACTCTTATACTAATGGGTAAATAAATCATATGGACTGTAATTTATCAATAAAGTGAAAAAACGTCCAGGCTAGGATTCGAAACATGGTCTTTATGGTTAAAGCTCTCAATGCTCTGCCAACGGCAGAGCTTTTTTAAAGATCTAATCTACTAGACTCAAATAAAATTGAAATTTTCAGCATTATCATCTACGCTGCCGTAGAAAGCGGTTTGTTATTACTTCAACTTTTATTAATTGTAGAAATAACAAAATATACTATATTTCATAACAATTTCTTAATCGTGTTCTCAACTGCTCCGCTCAAGAAGCATAAAACGTTCTGACACATTTACAAAGTCATTTTTTAACAAAAAGTTATAAAATTGGAATGCCTGACTACGGAAGCGATTTCGAATCGAACTGAATTTTCCATTTTATGGTAATTAAATTACCTATCCACTTCTAAGCTATTTCGATGACGCGATCACTCGTTTTTCTCCTGCTTTTCGACCGGTTTTTCTGCTTCCGTCGGGAAATGTGCTCAAAAATGTTATCTTTGAAGGCTTGTTATGAAAGAAATATTGTGTTTTTAAGAAAACAAAAAATTGAGTGCAATTAGACAGTTTCTGAACAACAACACCTGCTATCTTCATGCATTTCCGAACAGAAACAAATTAAAGCATGTGTCACAAAGTTGCCCTTTTTGATTTAAGAACACCCTTAAATAAAATCTTTAAAATAGGAATATTTTTAAATGCATATACTAAATGGTAAATACATTATAAAATATTTAAGTCTCAAAAATTTTTTAGAAGTTCTTATTGCGAATGATATTTAATTTTTAAAATGAAATCAAAATTTGAGTTTATTGTAAGCTGTGTGCAATAAATAAAATAATAAATATATAGCAGAATCGGGTGAACATTTTCAATATAGACGATCATGCTTAACGCGAATCACTTTTAACACAGACTGTATCCAGTTTTCAAGGAAGTTTGATTGTTTTACTTACAAATTTGATGTGATTTACTTTGATTTATTCCTTTTAGCATGAACACGCTTAACGCGAAATGTCGATTATCACGAATTGAAAAAGATTGGCAGTTGAAATACTTTCTACTCATAGCTCGAACAAAGTAATTTTTTCCATTTGTGCACTATTTTTTAGAACTCCAAATTTTCGTAAGAATGTTAATCTCAGAAAAAAAAACTCTCTTTGCCGCAAACTAAGAATTGTAAAAGAGTCAGACGGTTGCTTTTTTTAGCCCATGAAAAAGATAAAACTCTATTGTAAGAATTGAATAGAGGGATTGAGGGAGTACATAAGGTTAAATAAAGTTGTTTTCTCAAATCTGAAAGCATAATGTTTACATATGCTAACTAAACTGTGAGTGTGCGATTATCAAGTTGATTACTTAATTTTAATCCGCCAAAATAAATCAAGTTGGCTGTTCGGTCGAACGGAGTTTTGGTGGATGTCGTCGGATGTAACCACAGACTTCTCGGACATCACAAACATATTTTTTCTAAAAATGTAATGTAAATGCAGATCAGTTCTCATTGTAAAGAGTTCCATCGAGATATATCTCATAAATTTGACGGATCGATGTTAGGAAAGAAAATCAACAGCATCAACACAGTAGATTTTGAAGATATGCACATATATTTTTTCTTGTTACATGGAACATATTACATTTTTAAAGTATAGATAACGCGAACTACTTAATACATAAAAAAGAAAAAAGAGTTAATATGTTCGCAGGTCGCACTGAGGGTTTAGTTTAATACGTATTTTAAAACATTTTATTCTTTTTTCAATTTGTCGCTTAAAAGCGCTCTAATGACTCTCAAACGAATGCCGTCTCCAGTTTTTAAATCCGAAAAGGTCGGGGGGACACACTTCAAAAAATGTGGCCCTCTCTGTTTTTCATTTGGCTTATAACTTTTTTCAGTTTGTCACTCAAACGAAAATTTTTGTCGCTTAAACGCGCTCAAATGACGCTTAAACGAATACCGTCTTTAATTTTTTAATACGAAAAGATCGAGGGGGGGGGGGGAACTTCAAAATAAGGCCCTCTCCGTTTTTTATTTGGCTTATAACTTTTTCCAGTTTGACGCTCAAACGAAAATTTTTGTCGGTGAAACGCGCTCAAACGAATACCATCTTCAGTTTTTAAATCCGAAAAGATCAGGGGGGGGGGGCAACTTCCCGAATTAATCCCTCTCCTTTTTTATTTGGCTTATAACTTTTACCAGTTTGTCGCTCTAAAGAAAATATTTGTCGCATAAACGGGTTCAAACGACGCTAAAACGAATACCGTCTTCAGTTATCAAATCCAAAATGTTCGGGGGGGAGGGGCACACTTCAAAAAATGTGGCCCTCTCTGTTTTTCAAATGAAAATTTCTGTCGCTTAAACGCGCTCACACGACGCTCAAACGAATACCGTCTTCAGTTTTTTAATACGAAAAGATCGGGGGGGGGGGGGAGCAACTGCACAAATTAAGGCCTTCTCCGTTTTTTATTTGACTTAAAACTTTTTTCTATTTGTAGCTCACACGCGCACAAACGACCCTCAAACGATCGAAAATTTTTGTCGATCAAACACGCTCAAACGACGCTCAAACGAATGCCGTCTTTAATTTTTAAATCCGAAAAGGTCGGGGGGCCAACTTCACAAAATGTGGCCCCCTCAGTTTTTTATTTTGCTTATAACTTTTTTCAGTTTGTCGCTCAAGCGAAAATTTTTGTCGCACAAACGCGCTCAAACGAATGCCGTCTTCAGTTTTTAAATCTGATAAGGTCGGGGGGCCAACCTCACAAAAACGAAGGCCCTGAATTTTGATTTGTTTACAACTTTTTTCTGATTGTCGCTCAAACAAAAATTTTTGTCGCTCAAACGCGCTCAAACGACGCTCAAACGAATGCCTTCTTTAGTTTTTAAATCCGAAAAGGTCGGGGGGCCAACTTCACAAAATGTGGCCCCCTCAGTTTTTTATTTTGCTTATAACTTTTTTCAGTTTGTCGCTCAAGCAAAAATTTTTGTCGCTTAAACGCGCTCAAACGAATGCCGTCTTTAGTTTTTAAATCCGAAAAGGTCGGGGGGCCAACTTCACAAAATGTGGCCCCCTCAGTTTTTTATTTTGCTTATAACTTTTTTCTGTTTGTCGCTCAAACGACGTTCAAACGAATGCCGTCTTCAGTTTTTTAATCCGAAAAGGTCGGGGGGCCAACTTCACAAAATGTGGCCCCCTCAGTTTTTTATTTTGCTTATAACTTTTTTCTGTTTATCGCTCAAACGAAAATTTTTGTCGCTCAAACGCACTCAAACGACGCTCAAACGAATGCTGTCTTCAGTTTTTAAATCCGAAAAGGTCGGGGGGCCAACTTCACAAAATGTGTCCCCCTCAGTATTTTATTTTGCTTATAACTTTTTTCTGTTTATCGCTCAAACGAAAATTTTTGTCGCTCAAACGCACTCAAACGACGCTCAAACGAATGCTGTCTTCAGTTTTTAAATCCGAAAAGGTCGGGGGGCCAACTTCACAAAATGTGGCCCCCTCAGTTTTTTATTTTGCTTATAACTTTTTTCTGTTTGTCGCTCGAACGAAAACTTTTGTCGCTCAAACGCGCTCAAACGACGCTCAAACGAATGCCGTCTTCAGTTTTTAAATCCGAAAAAGTCGGGGGGCCAACTTCACAAAATGTGCCCCCCCCCCCAATTTTTTATTTTGCTTATAACTTTTTTCTGTTTGTCGCTCAAACGAAAATTTTTGTCGCTCAAACGCGCTCAAACGACGCTCAAACGAATGCCGTCTTCAGTTTTTAAATCTGATAAGGTCGGGGGGCCAACTTCACAAAAACGAAGGCCCTGAATTTTGATTTGTTTATAACTTTTTTCTGATTGTCGCTCAAACGAAAATTTTTGTTGCTCAAACGCGCTCAAACGACGCTCAAACGCGCTCAAACGACGCTCAAACGAATGGTGTTTTCAGTTTATATATTCCATAAAGTGAGGGGGCCAACTTCACACACCTCGCCATTTCCAATCAATCTTAATAAAACATTCTATTAAAATGTATATTTTCCTCTGAAATAACATAAATTTTTAATGTAAGAAATTTTGTTATTTTACAGTTTAAAATATAAATTCTGCCGTTATTTTCAGTAGTTTAAAATATAAAAAATCGTTACATTTACCTGCCTTTAGTTCATTATATTTAAATGTGACGTAATATTTGCTTTAAAAAAATCCGTTAAGCTATTTATTTTATTTTACGTTTTTACGTTGAAATCTTGCACAGAAAAATTATGACATAATATTTAATTTTTCTCAAATTCATCAAACTATTTTATATTGATTTTTCAAGTGAAAATATTTCAATTTTAGTCTCAAAAATTTTTTTGAAATTTTTTGTTGGTATAACGAAAATATATTTTATTTATTTATCTAATCGTGCTTCTGACTATAATTAGCAACTCAGTGATTTATTTTCTCTTGTGAAAATAAACGTGTTTCTTTTTTATTTGCAAAAATGCGTTCGTAATAGAAAGGCATGTAAAATTAATTAATTAAAATAATATATTTTTTAAAGTTATTCTGCAAAAATAAATAAATAAATAAATAATATTGTACAAATCTACAGATCATAATTTATTCTTATGTTTAATTTGAAGTCAAAATACTGAATAGTTTTCTTGTAAAGTGTACGGCAAAATGTAATTTGAGTGGCCTAGTAGAGGATTCGCTTCGCTCATCCTAATAACATCATTATTAAACTAAATAAACATAAAAGTAAAATTGAAAAGAATAAAAATCAGATTTCTGATGGCTTACTTTTTTATTGTTGCATGAAATAAGGTTTGCGTATCCGTGGATGTGCTTTCTACAATTCTTTATCTATGTTATACAATCATCTTTTATTAATATCCGTTATATCTACAGAAATAGATGTTAGATATTTCTTATTGTTTCAATGAAATGCAATGCTTCGGTTGTAGTTGGAGGCTTGTTTTGTTCTAGCTCTGTATCACTTTCGATTCCCAGGTCTGAAGAAATTTTGGTACTATTTGGTTATCCCGTCAACCATTTTCGCCAAATTATACAAATCGCCAAACTAATAGCCAAGTTATACATGTTGACATGATTTTTATTTAAAATAACGAAAGAGCAAATAAATGAGTAAAACATGAATAAAAATACAAATAAAAACTGGAATTAAAGACCACCTGATGACGCTTTAAACACGCGTATCGTGTTTAATGTCATTGGATGTGACATTCACGATCATCCATTATTGGCATTTCATCTTATAGTTTGGCGATAGTATTTTGGTCGACGGATAATCAATACCGAAATCTCTCCATCACTGATTCTACACTGATTCTATCATCCATAATGTATGCTTTTTTTTTTTTTTTTTTAACTTCTTAATGAAAATAAACTAGTTCAGAATGCTAAAACTCATCTTAATAGTACAATGTAAGACTACACAAATGATGTGATTAATACCTAAATAGCAACTAACATCTTTGAATTGTTTTAGTCATCTTTATGTAACAAGTCATATCATTCGTGTAATAAAATGGCTAATCTCATCAAATTTAAATCATTCTTTAAAAAATATATATACTTACTTTTCTATCAAAAATTGAACCGACTTCAAAAATTATTGCAAAGTAAAAAATAATTTTTGAACATAATAGTAATAAGAAAGTAAATTTAGAGCGTAGTATTTACCATGCGTATTATTATATTTATGTACATTAATTTGATTTTTTGGAGTCGGTGCCAAGCAAGCCAAGTTACATGTAATTTTCCAATAGACACACATCCAAGTATTTACGAATTTTTTACGATTTAATATTTAGTTTAAAAAGTAACTTTACGATTTGCATTGGATGTTTAATTTTAATTTTGAAATTGGCTTGGCTGGCACCGACTCCAAAAAATCAAATTAATGTACATAAATATAATAATACGCATGGTAAATACTACGCTCTAAATTTAATTTCTTATTACTATTATGTACAAAAATTATTTTTCACTTTGCAGTAATTTTTGAAGTCAGTTCAATTTTTGATAGAAAAGTTTATTTTTTTTCTTTTATTAAAAATTAACGATTTTTTAAGTCGGTTAATGAAAATTATAATACGAAAAAAAATATTGTAAGTTGTACATGGATGTAAATTTTGTCACGAAGGGTTCGAACGCACGCTCTCTTTCCCGAATCAAAGCTTAAATCTGGCTCTTTAGACCGCTCGGCAGGTGCTGGGTTCGATCCCAATCGCGGCTGTCGGCCTAACCGTTCGGAGTTTTCGTGGTTTTCTTCGAACCTTGCGTAAATACGGGTTAGGTTCCCTTAGAAAGACCCCCACGAAGGGCACTCCCCCCTGGTCCTATATCCCATTAGTGTAGATAATCGGACGACAAAATAAACCTTTAGACCGCTCGGTCACCCTGACTGCGCTCCAGTCGGCCAGCTTGTTTGTTTGTATTTATGTCGGCCAATGATTAACACTGTGCGATATAGACCCTAAGGGGTGGGATGCCCTACGTGGGGGGTCTTTCTAAGGGAACTTAACCCGTATTTACGCAAGGAAGTCCAAGGTTCGAAAAAAACCCACGGAAAACTCCGAACGGTCACACCAACGGTCGCGATTGGGTTCGAAACCAGCACATACCGTCTACCAGTTGAGAGGTCAGAACCTCTCGGCCACTGGTGGGGCCGTCGGCAGCCTTATTCAAAGCCCATATTACTTTTAATTTGCGAAAAATCACCAATTTTATTAGTTTTTGCCTAATTACTAAAAATGCACTGAACTAATTTCAATGAAATAGAAGTGGTACCAATTGGAGAGTAGCTTCTTTTATTTAACACAAAAACCAAATTAATCGGTGAACATACATAGAAAGACAATACACATGCGTCAAATTGATAACCTCCTCTTCCTTTTCTGAAGTCGGTTAATAATAAAAATTATAATTATGAAAAAATATTGTAAATTATGTCAGGAGTGGGGTTCGAACCCACGCTCTCTTCCGAGAACCAGAGCTTAAATCTGGCGCCTTAGACCGCTCGGTCATCCTGACTGCGACCCAGTCGGTGAGCATATTCAAAGCCCATGTTACTTTTAATTTGCGAAAAATCACCAATTTTATTAGTTTTTGCCTAATTACAAAAAATGCACTGAACTAATTTCAATGAAATAGAAGTGGTACCAATTGGAGAGTAGCTTCTTTTATTTAACACAAAAACCAAATTAATCGGTGAACATACATAGAAAGAAAATACACATGCGTCAAATTGATAACCTCCTCTTCCTATTCGTGGCCGAGAGGTTCAGACCTCTCAACTGGTAGACGGCAGGTGCTGGGTTCGAACCCAATCGCGGCTGTCGGCCTAACCGTTCGGAGTTTTCGTGGTTTTCTTCGAACCCTGCGTAAATACGGGTTAGGTTCCCTTAAAAAGATCCCCACGAAGGGCACCCCCCCTGGTCCTATATCCCATTAGTGTAGATAATCGGACGACAAAAATAAACCAAACCTCTTTTTTTTCTGAAGTCGGTTAATAATAAAAATTATAATACGGAAAAAATATTGTAAATTATGTCAGGAGTGGGGTTCGAACCCACGCTATCTTTCGAGAACCAGAGCTTAAATCTGGCGCCTTAGACCGCTCGGCCATAATGACTGCGATCTTGTCGGTGAGCATATTCAAAGCCCATGTTACTTTTAATTTGCGAAAAATCACCAATTTTATTAGTTTTTGCCTAATTACTAAAAATGCACTGAACTAATTTCAATGAAATAGAAGTGGTACCAATTGGAGAGTAGCTTCTTTTATTTAACTCAAAAACCAAATTAATCGGTGAACATACATAGAAAGAAAATACACATGCGTCAAATTGATAACCTCCTCTTCCTTTTCTGAAGTCGGTTAATAATAAAAATTATAATACGGAAAAAATATTGTAAATTATGTCAGGAGTGGGGTTCGAACCCACGCTCTCTTTCAAGAACCAGAGCTTAAATGTGGCGCCTTAGACCGCTCGGCCATTCTGACTGCGATAAAGTCGGTGAGCATATTCAAAGCCCATGTTACTTTTAATTTGCGAAAAATCACCAATTTTATTAGTTTTTGCCTAATTACTAAAAATGCACTGAACTAATTTCAATGAAATAGAAGTGGTACCAATTGGAGAGTAGCTTCTTTTATTTAACACAAAAACCAAATTAATCGGTGAACATACATAGAAAGAAAATACACATGCGTCAAATTGATAACCTCCTCTTCCTTTTCTGAAGTCGGTTAATAATAAAAATTATAATACGGAAAATTTTTTTGTAAATTATGTCAGGAGTGGGGCTCGAACCCATGCTCTCTTTCGAGAACCAGAGCTTAAATGTGGCGCCTTAGACTGCTCGGCGATCCTGACTGCGATAAAGTTGATGAGCATATTCAAAGTCCATGTTACTTTTAATTTGCGAAAAATCACCAATTTTATTAGTTTTTGCCTAATTACTAAAAATGCACTGAACTAATTTCAATGAAATAGAAGTGGTACCAATTGTAGAGTAGCTTCTTTTATTTAACACAAAAACCAAATTAATCGGTGAACATACATAGAAAGAAAATACACATGTGTCAAATTGATAACCTCCTCTTCCTTTTCTGAAGTCGGTTAATAATAAAAATTATAATACGGAAAAAAATATTGTAAATTATGTCAGGAGTGGGGCTCGAACCCACGCTCTCTTTCGAGAACCAGAGCTTAAATGTGGCGCCTTAGACCGCTCGGCCATCCTGACTGCGATAAAGTCGTTGAGCATATTCAAAGCCCATGTTACTTTTAATTTGCGAAAAATCACCAATTTTATCAGTTTTTGCCTAATTACTAAAAATGCACTGAACTAATTTCAATGAAATAGAAGTGGTACCAATTGGAGAGTAGCTTCTTTTATTTAACACAAAAACCAAATTAATCGGTGAACATACATAGAAAGAAAATACACATGCGTCAAATTGATAACCTCCTCTTCCTTTTCTGAAGTCGGTTAATAATAAAAATTATAATACGGAAAAAATATTGTAATATATGTCAGGAGAGGGGGTCCGAACCCACGCTCTCTTTCGAGAACCAGAGCTTTAACCCATATCGTACCAAGCATTGAAAGAAATATTATTTTTAAATAAAATCTTAAATATATGCTTCATTAAGCCTATGTATACACACAAAATCAAAAAACTTACCAATTTTTTATTATCTTGATTGATACAGGCTGTCCTAAAAATAGGACAATGGTATAATCCACTGCTATTCATTATTAGATGAATGGAATGGGACAAAACATCTTAAGCATATTCCGACGTTACATTTTTTACATATTGTGGTTGGTTTTCCTGTACAAGGTTTTAGCTGGCATCTTCTTTGTCGGTTTTCTGGGTGTTTTATCAACACATACTCATTCTGAATCCTTAAAAAATCTGCATTACTCTCTTGAAGACCCAATTTTCTGTAAGATGGCTTTCTTGGAATAGAAATCCCCAAATAGGCAACTTTTATGTGCCTTCGAAAATCAAGCAGGCTCAGACTATTTTCTCCAAATAACTGATTGAGCTTTCATGAAGCAACAAGCGCTGTTTCAAATGCATTAACAAATAATTGTCAATACCATTTTTTCCCTTGAATTGAAGTAAAGTAAGATGCTGCATGATTATAAAACAAGTCAACTCCATTTTTGTATTTATTGTAGGATGTAATGCACGCAGGTATCTTTACCTGTTTTCTACCACCTTTTACTCTTCTTTCTACTGTTGAGATACTTTTTGTTTCTTCGAAATTAGTGATTACAGAAACAACCCGATTGTCATTCCACCGAACTGCGGCTATTTCGTTCCTTCTATCGAATCTGCTGTCAGAAAATCCACGTTCCAATTTCGACATTGCTTTTGAAGACATAAGTGGATACTTAGAGATTCCATTTTCTCTAACAGTACCTGTAACGAAGAAGTTCTTGGTTGCCAGAATGGATAGCAGTTCATGGGAAGGAAAGAAATTATTCATGTAAATTTTATGTATCTCAGGATTTGCAATTATTGACAGCAAGTTCTGGACAACTGTGTGAGATAATGGCTCATTCACTTTTTTCTGACATGGTTGATTCTTTTTAACCTTTGGATTTTTTTTCTTTTGCCCTTCTAGAGTTTTCATAGCTTGGCATTTGGATGTTGATGGTATATTGTCGATAGATGCAGGTTCTGTTTTATTCTGCTTTGCACCTTGGTACGGTATATTATAATACGGGAATCCGTTGAAAGAAGTTAGCATCCATAATTTATATCCAAATTTGACTGGTTTTCCTTTTATATACATCTTACAGCCATGTTTTCCAAAGTATCTAACCATTCTTTCATCAATACTTAAAAATTCCGAAAATACTCCAAATTGTTGAAGGCCTTCATTTAACAGATTATAAAGTGGCCTCACTTTAAAATAGCGATCATTCCGATCAAGTCGCAAGTTATCGTTAAAATGAAGATATTTCTTTATTTCGTAATATCTGTTCCTTGACATCGATTTACTTACAAGTAAAGTTCCAGTGTCGGGTGCATTTTCCCAGTACATTTTCTCTTGAGGTAAAATATGATAACCGCTATAGAAAAGAATTGCTAAAAATTGTTTCATTTCATCCATGCTTATTTCAAAACCATGATTATTATTTTGTCTGGAATATTTAATTGATTCTTCAACCGTCAACTCAATCATTTTCAAACAGATCATTTCAAAAAGTTCAATAGGAGATTTACCAGCCACATTATCTTTAATTCTTTGAAGTCTCTCATGAGGAAATGCTTTTGGAGCACGTTTGAACTTAGGTTCGCATTTTTTCCATTTCGGATTTACAGAAATATTTTCATTTCTATTTGGAACTAAAATTCCAATCGTTCCTGCAACCTCTGTAGAATCTACTTCATCACACATGATTTCTTCTACTTTCCTTACAGATGAATCATCAATGTCCTCTGTGTCACTCATTAAATCAGGATCTGGAGGTACAAAAACTAATTCATTGTCATTGTCTTCAAAATCACTATCATCTAAACTCCACAAAAAGTCCAAGGCTTCCTGCGTAGTTAAAAATTTACGAGACATTTTTAAGCATTAGGATCTAAGTAGTTTCCGAAACGAAGCAAAGAGAAACGACGTACACAATAATTACAAAATGCAATTTTTTTTACTTTCTTACACGGGGAATCCCCTCACACAAACCAGTCTGACACGTGACCACGCAGGGCACCTGTACCTAACACCTGCAGACACATGTGATCTGCAGGTGTTAGAGAAACTATTTAAAGATTATCCGTACAAATGTTTGGAGACAGAGAAGAATGGATTATTCCCATTACTTAATGTAGGGATTATGTATCAGTGGATTATACCATCGTCCTATTTTTAGGACGGTATGAAATATAAGGACAATAGACCATTTAGATATATATTTTTAATATATCTTTTTTATCTGCAGAAAAGTATAGAATATTACCTCAATAAATTTATATAACCGTTATTTTTAATAGTAAAATCTTTTAAGAAATAATGTATTGAATATGTAAGAAATAAATCTTCAAAAAATCACCATTTTGAAAAATTAAAAAAAAATATTTAACATTAATTTAAACTAACAATAAGAGCAGAGATATACTTAACAGACTTTTAAAAATATATCGCCTTTAATTTGAATTAAAATACTCAAAAGAATTTATATGAAGGCCATTCATACATGGTGTCCTGTTTTTAGGACGATGGTGAAATATGGGTTAATCTGGCGCCTTAGACCGCTCGGCCATCCTGACTGCGATAAAGTCGGTGACCATATTCAAAGCCCATGTTACTTTTAATTTGCGAAAAATCACCAATTTTATTAGTTTTTGCCTAATTACTAAAAATGCACTGAACTAATTTCAATGAAATAGAAGTGGTACCAATTGGAGAGTAGCTTCTTTTATTTAACACAAAAACCAAATTAATCGGTGAACATACATAGAAAGAAAATACACATGCGTCAAATTGATAACCTCCTCTTCCTTTTCTGAAGTCGGTTAATAATAAAAATTATAATACGGAAAAAATATTGTAAATTATGTCCGGAGTGGGGTTCGAACCCACGCTCTCTTTCGAGAACCAAAGCTTAAATCTGGCGCCTTAGACCGCTCGGCCACCCTGACTGCGATAAAGTTGGTGAGCATATTCAAAGCCCATGTTACTTTTAATTTGCGAAAAATCACCAATTTTATTAGTTTTTGCCTAATTACTAAAAATGCACTGAACTAATTTCAATGAAATAGAAGTGCTACCAATTGGAGAGTAGCTTCTTTTATTTAACACAAAAACCAAATTAATCGGTGAACATACATAGAAAGAAAATACACATGCGTCAAATTGATAACCTCCTCTTCCTTTTCTGAAGTCGGTTAATAATAAAAATTATAATACGGAAATTTTTTTTGTAAATTATGTCAGGAGTGGGGTTCGAACCCACGCTCTCTTTCGAGAACCAGAGCTTAAATGTGGCGCCTTAGACCGCTCGGCCATCCTGACTGCGATAAAGTTGGTGAGCATATTCAAAGCCCATGTTACTTTTAATTTGCGAAAAATCACCAATTTTATTAGTTTTTGCCTAATTACTAAAAATGCACTGAACTAATTTCAATGAAATAGAAGTGGTACCAATTGGAGAGTAGCTTCTTTTATTTAACACAAAAACCAAATTAATCGGTGAACATACATAGAAAGAAAATACACATGCGTCAAATTGATAACCTCCTCTTCCTTTTCTGAAGTCGGTTAATAATAAAAAATATAATACGGAAAAAATATTGTAAATTATGTCAGGAGTGGGGTTCGAACCCACGCTCTCTTTCGAGAACCAGAGCTTAAATCTGGCGCCTTAGACCGCTCGGCCATCCTGACTGCGATAAAGTCGGTGAGCATATTCAAAGCCCATGTTACTTTTAATTTGCGAAAAATCACCAATTTTATTAGTTTTTGCCTAATTACTAAAAATGCACTGAACTAATTTTAATGAAATAGAAGTGGTACCAATTGGAGAGTAGCTTCTTTTATTTAACACAAAAACCAAATTAATCGGTGAACATACATAGAAAGAAAATACACATGCGTCAAATTGATAACCTCCTCTTCCTTTTCTGAAGTCGGTTAATAATAAAAATTATAATACGGAAAAAATATTGTAAATTATGTCAGGAGTGGGGTTCGAACCCACGCTCTCTTTCGAGAACCAGAGCTTAAATCTGGCGCCTTAGACCGCTCGGCCATCCTGACTGCGATAAAGTCGGTGAGCATATTCAAAGCCCATGTTACTTTTAATTTGCGAAAAATCACCAATTTTATTAGTTTTTGCCTAATTACTAAAAATGCACTGAACTAATTTCAATGACATAGAAGTGGTACCAATTGGAGAGTAGCTTCTTTTATTTAACACAAAAACCAAATTAATCGGTGAATATACAGAGAAACAAAATACACATGCGTCAAATTGATAACCTCCTCTTCCTTTTCTGAAGTCGGTTAATAATAAAAATTATAATACGGAAAAAATATTGTAAATTATGTCAGGAGTGGGGTTCGAACCCACGCTCTCTTTCGTGAACCAGAGCTTAAATCTGGCGCCTTAGACCGCTCGGCCATCCTGACTGCGATAAAGTCGGTGAGCATATTCAAAGCCCATGTTACTTTTAATTTGCGAAAAATCACCAATTTTATTAGTTTTTGCCTAATTACTAAAAATGCACTGAACTAATTTCAATGACATAGAAGTGGTACCAATTGGAGAGTAGCTTCTTTTATTTAACACAAAAACCAAATTAATCGGTGAACATACAGAGAAACAAAATACACATGCGTCAAATTGATAACCTCCTCTTCCTTTTCTGAAGTCGGTTAATAATAAAAATTATAATACGGAAAAAATATTGTAAATTATGTCAGGAGTGGGGTTCGAACCCACGCTCTCTTTTGAGAAACAGAGCTTAAACCTGGCGCCTTAGACCGCTTGGCCATCCTGACTGCGATAAAGTCGGTGAGCATATTCAAAGCCCATGTTACTTTTAATTAGCGAAAAATCACCAATTTTATTAGTTTTTGCCTAATTACTAAAAATGCACTGAATTAATTTCAATGAAATAGAAGTGGTACCAATTGTAGAGTAGCTTCTTTTATTTAACACAAAAACCAAATTAATCGGTGAACATACATAGAAAGAAAATACACATGCGTCAAATTGATAACCTCCTCTTCCTTTTCTGAAGTCGGTTAATAATAAAAATTATAATACGGAAAAAATATTGTAAATTATGTCAGGAGTGGGGTTCGAACCCACGCTCTCTTTTGAGAAACAGAGCTTAAACCTGGCGCCTTAGACCGCTTGGCCATCCTGACTGCGATAAAGTCGGTGAGCATATTCAAAGCCCATGTTACTTTTAATTAGCGAAAAATCACCAATTTTATTAGTTTTTGCCTAATTACTAAAAATGCACTGAACTAATTTCAATGAAATAGAAGTGGTACCAATTGTAGAGTAGCTTCTTTTATTTAACACAAAAACCAAATTAATCGGTGAACATACATAGAAAGAAAATACACATGCGTCAAATTGATAACCTCCTCTTCCTTTTCTGAAGTCGGTTAATAATAAAAATTATAATACGGAAAAAATATTGTAAATTATGTCAGGAGTGGGGTTCGAACCCACGCTCTCTTTCGAGAACCAGAGCTTAAATCTGGCGCCTTAGACCGCTCGGCCATCCTGACTGCGATAAAGTTGGTGAACATATTCAAAGCCCATGTTACTTTTAATTTGCGAAAAATCACCAATTTTATTAGTTTTTGCCTAATTACTAAAAATGCACTGAACTAATTTCAATGAAATAGAAGTGGTACCAATTGGAGAGTAGCTTCTTTTATTTAACACAAAAACCAAATTAATCGGTGAACATACATAGAAAGAAAATACACATGCGTCAAATTGATAACCTCCTCTTCCTTTTCTGAAGTCGGTTAATAATAAAAATTATAATACGGAAAAAATATTGTAAATTATGTCAGGAGTGGGGTTCGAACCCACGCTCTCTTTCGAGAACCAGAGCTTAAATCTGGCGCCTTAGACCGCTCGGCCATCCTGATTGCAATAATGTCGGTGAGCATATTCAAAGCGCATGTTACTTTTAATTTGCGAAAAATCACCAATTTTATTAGTTTTTGCCTAATTACTAAAAATGCACTGAACTAATTTCAATGACATAGAAGTGGTACCAATTGGAGAGTAGCTTCTTTTATTTAACACAAAAACCAAATTAATCGGTGAACATACATAGAAAGAAAATACACATGCGTCAAATTGATAACCTCCTCTTCCTTTTCTGAAGTCGGTTAATAATAAAAATTATAATACGGAAATTTTTTTTGTAAATTATGTCAGAAGTGGGGCTCGAACCCACGCTCTCTTTCGAGAACCAGAGCTTAAATGTGGCGCCTTAGACCGCTCGGCCATCCTGACTGCGATTAAGTTGGTGAGCATATTCAAAGCCCATGTTACTTTTAATTTGCGAAAAATCACCAATTTTATTAGTTTTTGCCTAATTACTAAAAATGCACTGAACTAATTTCAATGAAATAGAAGTGGTACCAATTGGAGAGTAGCTTCTTTTATTTAACACAAAAACCAAATTAATCGGTGAACATACATAGAAAGAAAATACACATGCGTCAAATTGATAACCTTCTCTTCCTTTTCTGAAGTCGGTTAATAATAAAAATTATAATACGGAAAAAATATTGTAAATTATGTCAGGAGTGGGGTTCGAACCCACGCTCTCTTTCGAGAACCAGAGCTTAAATCTGGCGCCTTAGACCGCTCGGCCATCCTGACTGCGATAAAGTAGGTGAGCATATTCAAAGCCCATGTTACTTTTAATTTGCGAAAAATCACCAATTTTATTAGTTTTTGCCTAATTACTAAAAATGCACTGAACTAATTTCAATGAAATAGAAGTGGTACCAATTGGAGAGTAGCTTCTTTTATTTAACACAAAAACCAAATTAATCGGTGAACATACATAGAAAGAAAATACACATGCGTCAAATTGATAACCTCCTCTTCCTTTTCTGAAGTCGGTTAATAATAAAAATTATAATACGGAAAAAATATTGTAAATTATGTCAGGAGTGGGGTTCGAACCCACGCTCTGTTTCGAGAACCAGAGCTTTAACCTGGCGCCTTAGACCGCTCGGCCATCCTGACTGCAATAAAGTCGGTGAGCATATTCAAAGCGCATGTTACTTTTAATTTGCGAAAAATCACCAATTTTATTAGTTTTTGCCTAATTACTAAAAATGCACTGAACTAATTTCAATGAAATAGAAGTGCTACCAATTGGAGAGTAGCTTCTTTTATTTAACACAAAAACCAAATTAATCGGTGAACATACATAGAAAGAAAATACACATGCGTCAAATTGATAACCTCCTCTTCCTTTTCTGAAGTCGGTTAATAATAAAAATTATAATACGGAAAAAATATTGTAAATTATGTCAGGAGTGGGGTTCGAACCCACGCTCTCTTTCGAGAACCAAAGCTTAAATCTGGCGCCTTAGACCGCTCGGCCACCCTGACTGCGATAAAGTTGGTGAGCATATTCAAAGCCCATGTTACTTTTAATTTGCGAAAAATCACCAATTTTATTAGTTTTTGCCTAATTACTAAAAATGCACTGAACTAATTTCAATGAAATAGAAGTGCTACCAATTGGAGAGTAGCTTCTTTTATTTAACACAAAAACCAAATTAATCGGTGAACATACATAGAAAGAAAATACACATGCGTCAAATTGATAACCTCCTCTTCCTTTTCTGAAGTCGGTTAATAATAAAAATTATAATACGGAAATTTTTTTTGTAAATTATGTCAGGAGTGGGGTTCGAACCCACGCTCTCTTTCGAGAACCAGAGCTTAAATGTGGCGCCTTAGACCGCTCGGCCATCCTGACTGCGATAAAGTTGGTGAGCATATTCAAAGCCCATGTTACTTTTAATTTGCGAAAAATCACCAATTTTATTAGTTTTTGCCTAATTACTAAAAATGCACTGAACTAATTTCAATGAAATAGAAGTGGTACCAATTGGAGAGTAGCTTCTTTTATTTAACACAAAAACCAAATTAATCGGTGAACATACATAGAAAGAAAATACACATGCGTCAAATTGATAACCTCCTCTTCCTTTTCTGAAGTCGGTTAATAATAAAAAATATAATACGGAAAAAATAATGTAAATTATGTCAGGAGTGGGGTTCGAACCCACGCTCTCTTTCGAGAACCAGAGCTTAAATCTGGCGCCTTAGACCGCTCGGCCATCCTGACTGCGATAAAGTCGGTGAGCATATTCAAAGCCCATGTTACTTTTAATTTGCGAAAAATCACCAATTTTATTAGTTTTTGCCTAATTACTAAAAATGCACTGAACTAATTTCAATGAAATAGAAGTGGTACCAATTGGAGAGTAGCTTCTTTTATTTAACACAAAAACCAAATTAATCGGTGAACATACATAGAAAGAAAATACACATGCGTCAAATTGATAACCTCCTCTTCCTTTTCTGAAGTCGGTTAATAATAAAAATTATAATACGGAAAAAATATTGTAAATTATGTCAGGAGTGGGGTTCGAACCCACGCTCTCTTTCGTGAACCAGAGCTTAAATCTGGCGCCTTAGACCGCTCGGCCATCCTGACTGCGATAAAGTCGGTGAGCATATTCAAAGCCCATGTTACTTTTAATTTGCGAAAAATCACCAATTTTATTAGTTTTTGCCTAATTACTAAAAATGCACTGAACTAATTTCAATGACATAGAAGTGGTACCAATTGGAGAGTAGCTTCTTTTATTTAACACAAAAACCAAATTAATCGGTGAACATACAGAGAAACAAAATACACATGCGTCAAATTGATAACCTCCTCTTCCTTTTCTGAAGTCGGTTAATAATAAAAATTATAATACGGAAAAAATATTGTAAATTATGTCAGGAGTGGGGTTCGAACCCACGCTCTCTTTCGTAAACCAGAGCTTAAATCAGCCGCCTTAAACCGCTCGGCCATCTTGACTGCGCTAAAGTCGGTGAGCATATTCAAAGCCCATGTTACTTTTAATTTGCGAAAAATCACCAATTTTATTAGTTTTTGCCTAATTACTAAAAATGCACTGAACTAATTTCAATGACATAGAAGTGGTACCAATTGGAGAGTAGCTTCTTTTATTTAACACAAAAACCAAATTAATCGGTGAACATACAGAGAAACAAAATACACATGCGTCAAATTGATAACCTCCTCTTCCTTTTCTGAAGTCGGTTAATAATAAAAAATATAATACGGAAAAAATATTGTAAATTATGTCAGGAGTGGGGTTCGAACCCACGCTCTCTTTTGAGAAACAGAGCTTAAACCTGGCGCCTTAGACCGCTTGGCCATCCTGACTGCGATAAAGTCGGTGAGCATATTCAAAGCCCATGTTACTTTTAATTAGCGAAAAATCACCAATTTTATTAGTTTTTGCCTAATTACTAAAAATGCACTGAACTAATTTCAATGAAATAGAAGTGGTACCAATTGTAGAGTAGCTTCTTTTATTTAACACAAAAACCAAATTAATCGGTGAACATACATTGAAAGAAAATACACATGCGTCAAATTGATAACCTCCTCTTCCTTTTCTGAAGTCGGTTAATAATAAAAATTATAATACGGAAAAAATATTGTAAATTATGTCAGGAGTGGGGTTCGAACCCACGCTCTCTTTCGAGAACCAGAGCTTAAATCTGGCGCCTTAGACCGCTCGGCCATCCTGATTGCAATAATGTCGGTGAGCATATTCAAAGCGCATGTTACTTTTAATTTGCGAAAAATCACCAATTTTATTAGTTTTTGCCTAATTACTAAAAATGCACTGAACTAATTTCAATGACATAGAAGTGGTACCAATTGGAGAGTAGCTTCTTTTATTTAACACAAAAACCAAATTAATCGGTGAACATACATAGAAAGAAAATACACATGCGTCAAATTGATAACCTCCTCTTCCTTTTCTGAAGTCGGTTAATAATAAAAATTATAATACGGAAATTTTTTTTGTAAATTATGTCAGAAGTGGGGCTCGAACCCACGCTCTCTTTCGAGAACCAGAGCTTAAATGTGGCGCCTTAGACCGCTCGGCCATCCTGACTGCGATTAAGTTGGTGAGCATATTCAAAGCCCATGTTACTTTTAATTTGCGAAAAATCACCAATTTTATTAGTTTTTGCCTAATTACTAAAAATGCACTGAACTAATTTCAATGAAATAGAAGTGGTACCAATTGGAGAGTAGCTTCTTTTATTTAACACAAAAACCAAATTAATCGGTGAACATACATAGAAAGAAAATACACATGCGTCAAATTGATAACCTTCTCTTCCTTTTCTGAAGTCGGTTAATAATAAAAATTATAATACGGAAAAAATATTGTAAATTATGTCAGGAGTGGGGTTCGAACCCACGCTCTCTTTCGAGAACCAGAGCTTAAATCTGGCGCCTTAGACCGCTCGGCCATCCTGACTGCGATAAAGTAGGTGAGCATATTCAAAGCCCATGTTACTTTTAATTTGCGAAAAATCACCAATTTTATTAGTTTTTGCCTAATTACTAAAAATGCACTGAACTAATTTCAATGACATAGAAGTGGTACCAATTGGAGAGTAGCTTCTTTTATTTAACACAAAAACCAAATTAATCGGTGAACATACATAGAAAGAAAATACACATGCGTCAAATTGATAACCTCCTCTTCCTTTTCTGAAGTCGGTTAATAATAAAAATTATAATACGGAAAAAATATTGTAAATTATGTCAGGAGTGGGGTTCGAACCCACGCTCTGTTTCGAGAACCAGAGCTTTAACCTGGCGCCTTAGACCGTTCGGCCATCCTGACTGCAATAAAGTCGGTGAGCATATTCAAAGCCCATGTTACTTTTAATTTGCGAAAAATCACCAATTTTATTAGTTTTTGCCTAATTACTAAAAATGCACTGAACTAATTTCAATGAAATAGAAGTGGTACCAATTGGAGAGTAGCTTCTTTTATTTAACACAAAAACCAAATTAATCGGTGAACATACATAGAAAGAAAATACACATGCGTCAAATTGATAACCTCCTCTTCCTTTTCTGAAGTCGGTTAATAATAAAAATTATAATACGGAAAAAATATTGTAAATTATGTCAGGAGTGGGGTTCGAACCCACGCTCTGTTTCGAGAACCAGAGCTTTAACCTGGCGCCTTAGACCGCTCGGCCATCCTGACTGCAATAAAGTCGGTGAGCATATTCAAAGCGCATGTTACTTTTAATTTGCGAAAAATCACCAATTTTATTAGTTTTTGCCTAATTACTAAAAATGCACTGAACTAATTTCAATGAAATAGAAGTGCTACCAATTGGAGAGTAGCTTCTTTTATTTAACACAAAAACCAAATTAATCGGTGAACATACATAGAAAGAAAATACACATGCGTCAAATTGATAACCTCCTCTTCCTTTTCTGAAGTCGGTTAATAATAAAAATTATAATACGGAAAAAATATTGTAAATTATGTCAGGAGTGGGGTTCGAACCCACGCTCTCTTTCGAGAACCAAAGCTTAAATCTGGCGCCTTAGACCGCTCGGCCACCCTGACTGCGATAAAATTGGTGAGCATATTCAAAGCCCATGTTACTTTTAATTTGCGAAAAATCACCAATTTTATTAGTTTTTGCCTAATTACTAAAAATGCACTGAACTAATTTCAATGAAATAGAAGTGCTACCAATTGGAGAGTAGCTTCTTTTATTTAACACAAAAACCAAATTAATCGGTGAACATACATAGAAAGAAAATACACATGCGTCAAATTGATAACCTCCTCTTCCTTTTCTGAAGTCGGTTAATAATAAAAATTATAATACGGAAATTTTTTTGTAAATTATGTCAGGAGTGGGGTTCGAACCCACGCTCTCTTTCGAGAACCAGAGCTTAAATGTGGCGCCTTAGACCGCTCGGCCATCCTGACTGCGATAAAGTTGGTGAGCATATTCAAAGCCCATGTTACTTTTAATTTGCGAAAAATCACCAATTTTATTAGTTTTTGCCTAATTACTAAAAATGCACTGAACTAATTTCAATGAAATAGAAGTGGTACCAATTGGAGAGTAGCTTCTTTTATTTAACACAAAAACCAAATTAATCGGTGAACATACATAGAAAGAAAATACACATGCGTCAAATTGATAACCTCCTCTTCCTTTTCTGAAGTCGGTTAATAATAAAAAATATAATACGGAAAAAATAATGTAAATTATGTCAGGAGTGGGGTTCGAACCCACGCTCTCTTTCGAGAACCAGAGCTTAAATCTGGCGCCTTAGACCGCTCGGCCATCCTGACTGCGATAAAGTCGGTGAGCATATTCAAAGCCCATGTTACTTTTAATTTGCGAAAAATCACCAATTTTATTAGTTTTTGCCTAATTACTAAAAATGCACTGAACTAATTTCAATGAAATAGAAGTGGTACCAATTGGAGAGTAGCTTCTTTTATTTAACACAAAAACCAAATTAATCGGTGAACATACATAGAAAGAAAATACACATGCGTCAAATTGATAACCTCCTCTTCCTTTTCTGAAGTCGGTTAATAATAAAAATTATAATACGGAAAAAATATTGTAAATTATGTCAGGAGTGGGGTTCGAACCCACGCTCTCTTTCGTGAACCAGAGCTTAAATCTGGCGCCTTAGACCGCTCGGCCATCCTGACTGCGATAAAGTCGGTGAGCATATTCAAAGCCCATGTTACTTTTAATTTGCGAAAAATCACCAATTTTATTAGTTTTTGCCTAATTACTAAAAATGCACTGAACTAATTTCAATGACATAGAAGTGGTACCAATTGGAGAGTAGCTTCTTTTATTTAACACAAAAACCAAATTAATCGGTGAACATACAGAGAAACAAAATACACATGCGTCAAATTGATAACCTCCTCTTCCTTTTCTGAAGTCGGTTAATAATAAAAATTATAATACGGAAAAAATATTGTAAATTATGTCAGGAGTGGGGTTCGAACCCACGCTCTCTTTCGTAAACCAGAGCTTAAATCAGCCGCCTTAAACCGCTCGGCCATCTTGACTGCGCTAAAGTCGGTGAGCATATTCAAAGCCCATGTTACTTTTAATTTGCGAAAAATCACCAATTTTATTAGTTTTTGCCTAATTACTAAAAATGCACTGAACTAATTTCAATGACATAGAAGTGGTACCAATTGGAGAGTAGCTTCTTTTATTTAACACAAAAACCAAATTAATCGGTGAACATACAGAGAAACAAAATACACATGCGTCAAATTGATAACCTCCTCTTCCTTTTCTGAAGTCGGTTAATAATAAAAATTATAATACGGAAAAAATATTGTAAATTATGTCAGGAGTGGGGTTCGAACCCACGCTCTCTTTTGAGAAACAGAGCTTAAACCTGGCGCCTTAGACCGCTTGGCCATCCTGACTGCGATAAAGTCGGTGAGCATATTCAAAGCCCATGTTACTTTTAATTAGCGAAAAATCACCAATTTTATTAGTTTTTGCCTAATTACTAAAAATGCACTGAACTAATTTCAATGAAATAGAAGTGGTACCAATTGTAGAGTAGCTTCTTTTATTTAACACAAAAACCAAATTAATCGGTGAACATACATAGAAAGAAAATACACATGCGTCAAATTGATAACCTCCTCTTCCTTTTCTGAAGTCGGTTAATAATAAAAATTATAATACGGAAAAAATATTGTAAATTATGTCAGGAGTGGGGTTCGAACTCACGCTCTCTTTTGAGAAACAGAGCTTAAACCTGGCGCCTTAGACCGCTTGGCCATCCTGACTGCGATAAAGTCGGTGAGCATATTCAAAGCCCATGTTACTTTTAATTAGCGAAAAATCACCAATTTTATTAGTTTTTGCCTAATTACTAAAAATGCACTGAACTAATTTCAATGAAATAGAAGTGGTACCAATTGTAGAGTAGCTTCTTTTATTTAACACAAAAACCAAATTAATCGGTGAACATACATAGAAAGAAAATACACATGCGTCAAATTGATAACCTCCTCTTCCTTTTCTGAAGTCGGTTAATAATAAAAATTATAATACGGAAAAAATATTGTAAATTATGTCAGGAGTGGGGTTCGAACCCACGCTCTCTTTCGAGAACCAGAGCTTAAATCTGGCGCCTTAGACCGCTCGGCCATCCTGACTGCGATAAAGTCGGTGAGCATATTCAAAGCCCATGTTACTTTTAATTTGCGAAAAATCACCAATTTTATTAGTTTTTGCCTAATTACTAAAAATGCACTGAACTAATTTCAATGACATAGAAGTGGTACCAATTGGAGAGTAGCTTCTTTTATTTAACACAAAAACCAAATTAATCGGTGAACATACAGAGAAACAAAATACACATGCGTCAAATTGATAACCTCCTCTTCCTTTTCTGAAGTCGGTTAATAATAAAAATTATAATACGGAAAAAATATTGTAAATTATGTCAGGAGTGGGGTTCGAACCCACGCTCTCTTTCGTGAACCAGAGCTTAAATCAGCCGCCTTAAACCGCTCGGCCATCTTGACTGCGCTAAAGTCGGTGAGCATATTCAAAGCCCATGTTACTTTTAATTTGCGAAAAATCACCAATTTTATTAGTTTTTGCCTAATTACTAAAAATGCACTGAACTAATTTCAATGACATAGAAGTGGTACCAATTGGAGAGTAGCTTCTTTTATTTAACACAAAAACCAAATTAATCGGTGAACATACAGAGAAACAAAATACACATGCGTCAAATTGATAACCTCCTCTTCCTTTTCTGAAGTCGGTTAATAATAAAAATTATAATACGGAAAAAATATTGTAAATTATGTCAGGAGTGGGGTTCGAACCCACGCTCTCTTTTGAGAAACAGAGCTTAAACCTGGCGCCTTAGACCGCTTGGCCATCCAGACTGCGATAAAGTCGGTGAGCATATTCAAAGCCCATGTTACTTTTAATTAGCGAAAAATCACCAATTTTATTAGTTTTTGCCTAATTACTAAAAATGCACTGAACTAATTTCAATGAAATAGAAGTGGTACCAATTGTAGAGTAGCTTCTTTTATTTAACACAAAAACCAAATTAATCGGTGAACATACATAGAAAGAAAATACACATGCGTCAAATTGATAACCTCCTCTTCCTTTTCTGAAGTCGGTTAATAATAAAAATTATAATACGGAAAAAATATTGTAAATTATGTCAGGAGTGGGGTTCGAACCCACGCTCTCTTTCGAGAACCAGAGCTTAAATCTGGCGCCTTAGACCGCTCGGCCATCCTGACTGCGATAAAGTTGGTGAACATATTCAAAGCCCATGTTACTTTTAATTTGCGAAAAATCACCAATTTTATTAGTTTTTGCCTAATTACTAAAAATGCACTGAACTAATTTCAATGAAATAGAAGTGGTACCAATTGGAGAGTAGCTTCTTTTATTTAACACAAAAACCAAATTAATCGGTGAACATACATAGAAAGAAAATACACATGCGTCAAATTGATAACCTCCTCTTCCTTTTCTGAAGTCGGTTAATAATAAAAATTATAATACGGAAAAAATATTGTAAATTATGTCAGGAGTGGGGTTCGAACCCACGCTCTCTTTCGAGAACCAGAGCTTAAATATGGCGCCTTAGACCGCTCGGCCATCCTGATTGCAATAAAGTCGGTGAGCATATTCAAAGCGCATGTTACTTTTAATTTGCGAAAAATCACCAATTTTATTAGTTTTTGCCTAATTACTAAAAATGCACTGAACTAATTTCAATGACATAGAAGTGGTACCAATTGGAGAGTAGCTTCTTTTATTTAACACAAAAACCAAATTAATCGGTGAACATACATAGAAAGAAAATACACATGCGTCAAATTGATAACCTCCTCTTCCTTTTCTGAAGTCGGTTAATAATAAAAATTATAATACGGAAATTTTTTTTGTAAATTATGTCAGAAGTGGGGCTCGAACCCACGCTCTCTTTCGAGAACCAGAGCTTAAATGTGGCGCCTTAGACCGCTCGGCCATCCTGACTGCGATTAAGTTGGTGAGCATATTCAAAGCCCATGTTACTTTTAATTTGCGAAAAATCACCAATTTTATTAGTTTTTGCCTAATTACTAAAAATGCACTGAACTAATTTCAATGAAATAGAAGTGGTACCAATTGGAGAGTAGCTTCTTTTATTTAACACAAAAACCAAATTAATCGGTGAACATACATAGAAAGAAAATACACATGCGTCAAATTGATAACCTTCTCTTCCTTTTCTGAAGTCGGTTAATAATAAAAATTATAATACGGAAAAAATATTGTAAATTATGTCAGGAGTGGGGTTCGAACCCACGCTCTCTTTCGAGAACCAGAGCTTAAATCTGGCGCCTTAGACCGCTCGGCCATCCTGACTGCGATAAAGTTGGTGAGCATATTCAAAGCCCATGTTACTTTTAATTTGCGAAAAATCACCAATTTTATTAGTTTTTGCCTAATTACTAAAAATGCACTGAACTAATTTCAATGAAATAGAAGTGGTACCAATTGGAGAGTAGCTTCTTTTATTTAACACAAAAACCAAATTAATCGGTGAACATACATAGAAAGAAAATACACATGCGTCAAATTGATAACCTCCTCTTCCTTTTCTGAAGTCGGTTAATAATAAAAATTATAATACGGAAAAAATATTGTAAATTATGTCAGGAGTGGGGTTCGAACCCACGCTCTCTTTCGAGAACCAGAGCTTAAACCTGGCGCCTTAGACCGCTCGGCCATCCTGACTGCAATAAAGTCGGTGAGCATATTCAAAGCGCATGTTACTTTTAATTTGCGAAAAATCACCAATTTTATTAGTTTTTGCCTAATTACTAAAAATGCACTGAACTAATTTCAATGAAATAGAAGTGGTACCAATTGGAGAGTAGCTTCTTTTATTTAACACAAAAACCAAATTAATCGGTGAACATACAGAGAAACAAAATAAACATGCGTCAAATTGATAACCTCCTCTTCCTTTTCTGAAGTCGGTTAATAATAAAAATTATAATACGAAAAAAATACTGTAAATTATGTCAAGAGTGGGGTTCGAACCCACGCTCTCTTTCGAGAACCAGAGCTTAAATCTGCCGCCTTAAACCGCTCGGCCATCCTGACTGCGCTAAAGTCGGTGAACATATTCAAAGCCCATGTTACTTTTAATTTGCGAAAAATCACCAATTTTATTAGTTTTTGCCTAATCACTAAAAATGCACTAAACTAATTTCAATGAAAAAGAAGTGGTACCAATTGGAGAGTAGCTTCTTTTATTTAACACAAAAACCAAATTAATCGGTGAACATACATAGAAAGAAAATACACATGCGTCAAATTGATAACCTCCTCTTCCTTTTCTGAAGTCGGTTAATAATAAAAATTATAATACGGAAAAAATATTGTAAATTATGTCAGAAGTGGGGTTCGAACCCAAGCTCTCTTTCGAGAAACAGGGCTTAAACCTGGCGCCTTAGACCGCTCGGCCATCCTGACTGCTATAAAATCGGTGAGCATATTCAAAGCCCATGTTACTTTTAATTTGCGAAAAATCACCAATTTTATTAGTTTTTGCCTAATTACTAAAAATGCACTGAACTAATTTCAATGAAATAGAAGTGGTACCAATTGGAGAGTAGCTTCTTTTATTTAACACAAAAACCAAATTCATCGGTGAACATACATAGAAAGAAAATACACATGCGTCAAATTGATAACCTCCTCTTCCTTTTCTGAAGTCGGTTAATAATAAAAATTATAATACGGAAAAAATATTGTAAATTATGTCCGGAGTGGGATTCGAACCCACGCTCTCTTTCGAGAACCAGAGCTTAAATCTGGCGCCTTAGACCGCTCGGCCATCCTGACTGCAATAAAGTCGGTGAGCATATTCAAAGCGCATGTTACTTTTAATTTGCGAAAAATCACCAATTTTATTAGTTTTTGCCTAATTACTAAAAATGCCCTGAACTAATTTCAATGAAATAGAAGTGGTACCAATTGGAGAGTAGCTTCTTTTATTTAACACAAAAACCAAATTAATCGGTGAACATACATAGAAAGAAAATACACATGCGTCAAATTGATAACCTCCTCTTCCTTTTCTGAAGTCGGTTAATAATAAAAATTATAATACGGAAAAAATATTGTAAATTATGTCAGGAGTGGGGTTCGAACCACGCTCTCTTTCGAGAACCAGAGCTTAAAACTGGCGCCTTAGACCGCTCGGCCATCCTGACTGCGATAAAGTTGGTGAGCATATTCAAAGCGCATGTTACTTTTAATTTGCGAAAAATCACCAATTTTATTAGTTTTTGCCTAATTACTAAAAATGCACTGAACTAATTTCAATGAAATAGAAGTGGTACCAATTGGAGAGTAGCTTCTTTTATTTAACACAAAAACCAAATTAATCGGTGAACATACATAGAAAGAAAATACACATGCGTCAAATTGATAACCTCCTCTTCCTTTTCTGAAGTCGGTAAATAAAAAAAATTATAATACGGAAAAAATATTGTAAATTATGTCAGGAGTGGGGTTCGAACCCACGCTCTCTTTCGAGAACCAGAGCTTAAATCTGGCGCCTTAGACCGCTCGGCCATGCTGACTGCGATAAAGTCGGTGAGCATATTCAAAGCCCATGTTACTTTTAATTTGCGAAAAATCACCAATTTTATTAGTTTTTGCCTAATTACTAAAAATGCACTGAACTAATTTCAATGAAATAGAAGTGGTACCAATTGGAGAGTAGCTTCTTTTATTTAACACAAAAACCAAATTAATCGGTGAACATACATAGAAAGAAAATACACATGCGTCAAATTGATAACCTCCTCTTCCTTTTCTGAAGTCGGTTAATAATAAAAATTATAATACGGAAAACTTTTTTGTAAATTATGTCAGGAGTGGGGTTCGAACCCACGCTCTCTTTCGAGAACCAGAGCTTAAATGTGGCGCCTTAGACCGCTCGGCCATCCTGACTGCGATAAAGTCGGTGAGCATATTCAAAGCCCATGTTACTTTTAATTTGCGAAAAATCACCAATTTTATTAGTTTTTGCCTAATTACTAAAAATGCACTGAACTAATTTCAATGAAATAGAAGTGGTACCAATTGTAGAGTAGCTTCTTTTATTTAACACAAAAACCAAATTAATCGGTGAACATACATAGAAAGAAAATACACATGCGTCAAATTGATAACCTCCTCTTCCTTTTCTGAAGTCGGTTAATAATAAAAATTATAATACGGAAAAAATATTGTAAATTATGTCAGGAGTGGGGTTCGAACCCACGCTCTCTTTCGAGAACCAGAGCTTAAATCTGGCGCCTTAGACCGCTCGGCCATCCTGACTGCGATAAAGTCGGTGAGCATATTCAAAGCCCATGTTACTTTTAATTTGCGAAAAATCACCAATTTTATTAGTTTTTGCCTAATTACTAAAAATGCACTGAACTAATTTCAATGAAATAGAAGTGGTACCAATTGGAGCGTAGCTTCTTTTATTTAACACAAAAACCAAATTAATCGGTGAACATACATAGAAAGAAAATACACATGCGTCAAATTGATAACCTCCTCTTCCTTTTCTGAAGTCGGTTAATAATAAAAATTATAATACGGAAAAAATATTGTAAATTATGTCAGAAGTGGGGTTCGAACCCACGCTCTCTTTCGAGCAACAGAGCTTAAATCTGGCGCCTTAGACCGCTCGGCCATCCTGACTGCGATAAAGTCGGTGAGCATATTCAAAGCCCATGTTACTTTTAATTTGCGAAAAATCACCAATTTTATTAGTTTTTGCCTAATTACTAAAAATGCACTGAACTAATTTCAATGAAATAGAAGTGGTACCAATTGGAGAGTAGCTTCTTTTATTTAACACAAAAACCAAATTAATCGGTGAACATACATAAAAAGAAAATACACATGCGTCCAATTGATAACCTCCTCTTCCTTTTCTGTAGTCGGTTAATAATAAAAATTATAATACGGAAAAAATATTGTAAATTATGTCAGAAGTGGGGTTCGAACCCACGCTCTCTTTCGAGAAACAGAGCTTAAATCTGGCGCCTTAGACCGCTCGGCCATCCTGACTGCTATAAAGTCGGTGAGCATATTCAAAGCCCATGTTACTTTTAATTTGCGAAAAATCACCAATTTTATTAGTTTTTGCCTAATTACTAAAAATGCACTGAACTAATTTCAATGAAATAGAAGTTGTACCAATTGTAGAGTAGCTTCTTTTATTTAACACAAAAACCAAATTAATCGGTGAACATACATAGAAAGAAAATACACATGCGTCAAATTGATAACCTCCTCTTCCTTTTCTGAAGTCGGTTAATAATAAAAATTATAATACGGAAAAAATATTGTAAATTATGTCAGGAGTGGGGTTCGAACCCACGCTCTCTTTCGAGAACCAGAGCTTAAATCTGGCGCCTTACACCGCTCGGCCATCCTGACTGCGAAAAAGTCGGTGAGCATATTCAAAGCCCATGTTACTTTTAATTTGCGAAAAATCACCAATTTTATTAGTTTTTGCCTAATTACTAAAAATGCACTGAACTAATTTCAATGAAATAGAAGTGGTACCAATTGGAGAGTAGCTTCTTTTATTTAACACAAGAACCAAATTAATCGGTGAACATACATAGAAAGAAAATACACATGCGTCAAATTGATAACCTAGTCTTCCTTTTCTGAAGTCGGTTAATAATAAAAATTATAATACGGAAAAAATATTGTAAATTATGTCAGGAGTGGGGTTCGAACCCACGCTCTCTTTCGAGAACCAGAGCTTAAATCTGGCGCCTTAGACCGCTCGGCCATCCTGACTGCGACAAAGTTGGTGAGCATATTCAAAGCCCATGTTACTTTTAATTTGCGAAAAATCACCAATTTTATTAGTTTTTGCCTAATTACTAAAAATGCACTGAACTAATTTCAATGAAATAGAAGTGGTACCAATTGGAGAGTAGCTTCTTTTATTTAACACATGCGTCAAATTGATAACCTCCTCTTCCTTTTCTGAAGTCGGTTAATAATAAAAATTATAATACGGAAAAAATATTGTAAATTATGTCAGAAGTGGGGTACGAACCCACGCTCTTTTTCGAGAAACAAAGCTTAAACCTGGCGCCTTAGACCGCTCGGCCATCCTGACTGCGATAAAGTCGGTGAGCATATTCAAAGCCCATGTTACTTTTAATTTGCGAAAAATCACCAGTTTTATTAGTTTTTGCCTAATTACTAAAAATGCACTGAACTAATTTCAATGAAATAGAAGTGGTACCAATTGGAGAGTAGCTTCTTTTATTTAACACAAAAACCAAATTAATCGGTGAACATACAGAGAAACAAAATACACATGCGTCAAATTGATAACCTCCTCTTCCTTTTCTGAAGTCGGTTAATAATAAAAATTATAATACGGAAAAAATTTTGTAAATTATGTCCGGAGTGGGGTTCGAACCCACGCTCTCTTTCGAGAACCAGAGCTTAAATCTGGCGCCTTAGACCGCTCGGCCATCCTGACTGCAATAAAGTCGGTGAGCATATTCAAAGCGCATGTTACTTTTAATTTGCGAAAAATCCCCAATTTTATTAGTTTTTGCCTAATTACTAAAAATGCACTGAACTAATTTCAATGAAATAGATTGATTGATTGATTGATTTTTGACGTCCGATTATCTGCGCTAGGGATATAGGACCAGGGGGGAATGCCCTTCGTGGGGGTCTTTCTAAGGGAACCTAACCCGTATTTACGCAAGGTTCGAAGAAAACCACGAAAACTCCGAACGGTTAGGCCGACAGCCGCGATTGGGTTCGAACCCAGCACCTGCCGTCTACCAGTTGAGAGGTCCGAACCTCTCGGCCACTGGTGGGGCCTCAATGAAATAGAAGTGGTACCAATTGGAGAGTAGCTTCTTTTATTTAACACAAAAACCAAATTAATCGGTGAACATACATAGAAAGAAAATACACAGGCGTCAAATTGATAACCTCCTCTTCCTTTTCTGAAGTCGGTTAATAATAAAAATTATAATACGGAAAAAATATTGTAAATTATGTCAGGAGTGGGGTTCGAACCCACGCTCTCTTTCGAGAACCAGAGCTTAAATCTGGCGCCTTAGACCGCTCGGCCATCCTGACTGCGATAAAGTCGGTGAGCATATTCAAAGCCCATGTTACTTTTAATTTGCGAAAAATCACCAATTTTATTAGTTTTTGCCTAATTACTAAAAATGCACTGAACTAATTTCAATGAAATAGAAGTGGTACCAATTGGAGCGTAGCTTCTTTTATTTAACACAAAAACCAAATTAATCGGTGAACATACATAGAAAGAAAATACACATGCGTCAAATTGATAACCTCCTCTTCCTTTTCTGAAGTCGGTTAATAATAAAAATTATAATACGGAAAAAATATTGTAAATTATGTCAGAAGTGGGGTTCGAACCCACGCTCTCTTTCGAGCAACAGAGCTTAAATCTGGCGCCTTAGACCGCTCGGCCATCCTGACTGCGATAAAGTCGGTGAGCATATTCAAAGCCCATGTTACTTTTAATTTGCGAAAAATCACCAATTTTATTAGTTTTTGCCTAATTACTAAAAATGCACTGAACTAATTTCAATGAAATAGAAGTGGTACCAATTGGAGAGTAGCTTCTTTTATTTAACACAAAAACCAAATTAATCGGTGAACATACATAAAAAGAAAATACACATGCGTCAAATTGATAACCTCCTCTTCCTTTTCTGTAGTCGGTTAATAATAAAAATTATAATACGGAAAAAATATTGTAAATTATGTCAGAAGTGGGGTTCGAACCCACGCTCTCTTTCGAGAAACAGAGCTTAAATCTGGCGCCTTAGACCGCTCGGCCATCCTGACTGCTATAAAGTCGGTGAGCATATTCAAAGCCCATGTTACTTTTAATTTGCGAAAAATCACCAATTTTATTAGTTTTTGCCTAATTACTAAAAATGCACTGAACTAATTTCAATGAAATAGAAGTTGTACCAATTGTAGAGTAGCTTCTTTTATTTAACACAAAAACCAAATTAATCGGTGAACATACATAGAAAGAAAATACACATGCGTCAAATTGATAACCTCCTCTTCCTTTTCTGAAGTCGGTTAATAATAAAAATTATAATACGGAAAAAATATTGTAAATTATGTCAGGAGTGGGGTTCGAACCCACGCTCTCTTTCGAGAACCACAGCTTAAATCTGGCGCCTTACACCGCTCGGCCATCCTGACTGCGAAAAAGTCGGTGAGCATATTCAAAGCCCATGTTACTTTTAATTTGCGAAAAATCACCAATTTTATTAGTTTTTGCCTAATTACTAAAAATGCACTGAACTAATTTCAATGAAATAGAAGTGGTACCAATTGGAGAGTCGCTTCTTTTATTTAACACAAGAACCAAATTAATCGGTGAACATACATAGAAAGAAAATACACATGCGTCAAATTGATAACCTAGTCTTCCTTTTCTGAAGTCGGTTAATAATAAAAATTATAATACGGAAAAAATATTGTAAATTATGTCAGGAGTGGGGTTCGAACCCACGCTCTCTTTCGAGAACCAGAGCTTAAATCTGGCGCCTTAGACCGCTCGGCCATCCAGACTGCGATAAAGTTGGTGAGCATATTCAAAGCCCATGTTACTTTTAATTTGCGAAAAATCACCAATTTTATTAGTTTTTGCCTAATTACTAAAAATGCACTGAACTAATTTCAATGAAATAGAAGTGGTACCAATTGGAGAGTAGCTTCTTTTATTTAACACATGCGTCAAATTGATAACCTCCTCTTCCTTTTCTGAAGTCGGTTAATAATAAAAATTATAATACGGAAAAAATATTGTAAATTATGTCAGAAGTGGGGTTCGAACCCACGCTCTTTTTCGAGAAACAAAGCTTAAACCTGGCGCCTTAGACCGCTCGGCCATCCTGACTGCGATAAAGTCGGTGAGCATATTCAAAGCCCATGTTACTTTTAATTTGCGAAAAATCACCAATTTTATTAGTTTTTGCCTAATTACTAAAAATGCACTGAACTAATTTCAATGAAATAGAAGTGGTACCAATTGGAGAGTAGCTTCTTTTATTTAACACAAAAACCAAATTAATTGGTGAACATACAGAGAAACAAAATACACATGCGTCAAATTGATAACCTCCTCTTCCTTTTCTGAAGTCGGTTAATAATAAAAATTATAATACGGAAAAAATTTTGTAAATTATGTCCGGAGTGGGGTTCGAACCCACGCTCTCTTTCGAGAACCAGAGCTTAAATCTGGCGCCTTAGACCGCTCGGCCATCCTGACTGCAATAAAGTCGGTGAGCATATTCAAAGCGCATGTTACTTTTAATTTGCGAAAAATCACCAATTTTATTAGTTTTTGCCTAATTACTAAAAATGCACTGAACTAATTTCAATGAAATAGAAGTGGTACCAATTGGAGAGTAGCTTCTTTTATTTAACACAAAAACCAAATTCATCGGTGAACATACATAGAAAGAAAATACACATGCGTCAAATTGATAACCTCCTCTTCCTTTTCTGAAGTCGGTTAATAATAAAAATTATAATACGGAAAAAATATTGTAAATTATGTCCGGAGTGGGATTCGAACTCACGCTCTCTTTCGAGAACCAGAGCTTAAACCTGGCGCCTTAGACCGCTCGGCCATCCTGACTGCAATAAAGTCGGTGAGCATATTCAAAGCGCATGTTACTTTTAATTTGCGAAAAATCACCAATTTTATTAGTTTTTGCCTAATTACTAAAAATGCACTGAACTAATTTCAATGAAATAGAAGTGGTACCAATTGGAGAGTAGCTTCTTTTATTTAACACAAAAACCAAATTAATCGGTGAACATACTTAGAAAGAAAATACACATGCGTCAAATTGATAACCTTCTCTTCCTTTTCTGAAGTCGGTTAATAATAAAAATTATAATACGGAAAAAATATTGTAAATTATGTCAGGAGTGGGGTTCGAACCACGCTCTCTTTCGAGAACCAGAGCTTAAATCTGGCGCCTTAGACCGCTCGGCCATCCTGACTGCGATAAAGTTGGTGAGCATATTCAAAGCGCATGTTACTTTTAATTTGCGAAAAATCACCAATTTTATTAGTTTTTGCCTAATTACTAAAAATGCACTGAACTAATTTCAATGAAATAGATTGATTGATTGATTGATTTTTGACGTCCGATTATCTGCGCTAGGGATATAGGACCAGGGGGGAATGCCCTTCGTGGGGGTCTTTCTAAGGGAACCTAACCCGTATTTACGCAAGGTTCGAAGAAAACCACGAAAACTCCGAACGGTTAGGCCGACAGCCGCGATTGGGTTCGAACCCAGCACCTGCCGTCTACCAGTTGAGAGGTCCGAACCTCTCGGCCACTGGTGGGGCCTCAATGAAATAGAAGTGGTACCAATTGGAGAGTAGCTTCTTTTATTTAACACAAAAACCAAATTAAACGGTGAACATACATAGAAAGAAAATACACATGCGTCAAATTGATAACCTCCTCTTCCTTTTCTGAAGTCGGTTAATAATAAAAATTATAATACGGAAAAAATATTGTAAATTATGTCAGGAGTGGGGTTCGAACCCACGCTCTCTTTCGAGAACCCGAGCTTAAATCTGGCGCCTTAGACCGCTCGGCCATCCTGACTGCAATAAAGTCGGTGAGCATATTCAAAGCGCATGTTACTTTTAATTTGCGAAAAATCACCAATTTTATTAGATTTTGCCTAATTACTAAAAATGCACTGAATTAATTTCAATGAAATAGAAGTGGTACCAATTGGAGAGTAGCTTCTTTTATTTAACACAAAAACCAAATTAATCGGTGAACATACATAGAAAGAAAATACACATGCGTCAAATTGATAACCTCCTCTTCCTTTTCTGAAGTCGGTTAATAATAAAAATTATAATACGGAAATTTTTTTTTGTAAATTATGTCAGGAGTGGGGCTCGAACCCACGCTCTCTTTCGAGAACCAGAGCTTAAATGTGGCGCCTTAGACCGCTCGGCCATCCTGACAGCGATAAAGTCGGTGAGCATATTCAAAGCCCATGTTACTTTTAATTTGCGAAAAATCACCAATTTTATTAGTTTTTGCCTAATTACTAAAAATGCACTGAACTAATTTCAATGAAATAGAAGTGGTACCAATTGGAGAGTAGCTTCTTTTATTTAACACAAAAACCAAATTAATCGGTGAACATACACAGAAAGAAAATACACATGCGTCAAATTGATAACCTCCTCTTCGTTTTCTGAAGTCGGTTAATAATAAAAATTATAATACGGAAAAAATATTGTAAATTATGTCAGAAGTGGGGTTCGAACCCACGCTCTCTTTCGAGAAAGAGAGCTTAAATCTGGCGCCTTAGACCGCTCGGCCATCCTGACTGCGATAAAGTCGGTGAGCATATTCAAAGCCCATGTTACTTTTAATTTGCGAAAAATCACCAATTTTATTAGTTTTTGCCTAATTACTAAAAATGCACTGAACTAATTTCAATGAAATAGAAGTGGTACCAATTGTAGAGTAGCTTCTTTTATTTAACACAAAAACCAAATTAATCGGTGAACATACATAGAAAGAAAATACACATGCGTCAAATTGATAACCTCCTCTTCCTTTTCTGAAGTCGGTTAATAATAAAAATTATAATACGGAAAAAATATTGTAAATTATGTCCGGAGTGGGGTTCGAACCCACGCTCTCTTTCGAGAACCAGAGCTTAAATCTGGCGCCTTAGACCGCTCGGCCATCCTGACTGCAATAAAGTCGGTGAGCATATTCAAAGCGCATGTTACTTTTAATTTGCGAAAAATCACCAATTTTATTAGTTTTTGCCTAATTACTAAAAATGCACTGAACTAATTTCAATGAAATAGAAGTGGTACCAATTGGAGAGTAGCTTCTTTTATTTAACACAAAAACCAAATTAATCGGTGAACATACATAGAAAGAAAATACACATGCGTCAAATTGATAACCTCCTCTTCCTTTTCTGAAGTCGGTTAATAATAAAAATTATAATACGGAAAAAATATTGTAAATTATGTCAGGAGTGGGGTTCGAACCCACGCTCTCTTTCGAGAACCAGAGCTTAAATCTGGCGCCTTAGACCGCTCGGCCATCCTGACTGCGATAAAGTTGGTGAACATATTCAAAGCCCATGTTACTTTTAATTTGCGAAAAATCACCAATTTTATTAGTTTTTGCCTAATTACTAAAAATGCACTGAACTAATTTCAATGAAATAGAAGTGGTACCAATTGGAGAGTAGCTTCTTTTATTTAACACAAAAACCAAATTAATCGGTGAACATACATAGAAAGAAAATACACATGCGTCAAATTGATAACCTCCTCTTCCTTTTCTGAAGTCGGTTAATAATAAAAATTATAATACGGAAATTTTTTTTGTAAATTATGTCAGAAGTGGGGCTCGAACCCACGCTCTCTTTCGAGAACCAGAGCTTAAATGTGGCGCCTTAGACCGCTCGGCCATCCTGACTGCGATTAAGTTGGTGAGCATATTCAAAGCCCAAGTTACTTTTAATTTGCGAAAAATCACCAATTTTATTAGTTTTTGCCTAATTACTAAAAATGCACTGAACTAATTTCAATGAAATAGAAGTGGTACCAATTGGAGAGTAGCTTCTTTTATTTAACACAAAAACCAAATTAATCGGTGAACATACATAGAAAGAAAATACACATGCGTCAAATTGATAACCTTCTCTTCCTTTTCTGAAGTCGGTTAATAATAAAAATTATAATACGGAAAAAATATTGTAAATTATGTCAGGAGTAGGGTTCGAACCCACGTTCTCTTTCGAGAACCAGAGCTTAAATCTGGCGCCTTAGACCGCTCGGCCATCCTGACTGCGATGAAGTCGGTGAGCATATTCAAAGCCCATGTTACTTTTAATTTGCGAAAAATCACCAATTTTATTAGTTTTTGCCTAATTACTAAAAATGCACTGAACTAATTTCAATGACATAGAAGTGGTACCAATTGGAGAGTAGCTTCTTTTATTTAACACAAAAACCAAATTAATCGGTGAACATACATAGAAAGAAAATACACATGCGTCAAATTGATAACCTCCTCTTCCTTTTCTGAAGTCGGTTAATAATAAAAATTATAATACGGAAAAAATATTGTAAATTATGTCAGGAGTGGGGTTCGAACCCACGCTCTCTTTCGAGAACCAGAGCTTATATCTGGCGCCTTAGACCGCTCGGCCATCCTGACTGCGATAAAGTTGGTGAGCATATTCAAAGCCCATGTTACTTTTAATTTGCGAAAAATCACCAATTTTATTAGTTTTTGCCTAATTACTAAAAATGCACTGAACTAATTTCAATGAAATAGAAGTGGTACCAATTGGAGAGTAGCTTCTTTTATTTAACACAAAAACCAAATTAATCGGTGAACATACATAGAAAGAAAATACACATGCGTCAAATTGATAACCTCCTCTTCCTTTTCTGAAGTCGGTTAATAATAAAAATTATAATACGGAAAAAATATTGAAAATTATGTCAGGAGTGGGGTTCGAACCCACGCTCTCTTTCGAGAACCAGAGCTTAAACCTGGCGCCTTAGACCGCTCGGCCATCCTGACTGCAATAAAGTCGGTGAGCATATTCAAAGCGCATGTTACTTTTAATTTGCGAAAAATCACCAATTTTATTAGTTTTTGCCTAATTACTAAAAATGCACTGAACTAATTTCAATGACATAGAAGTGGTACCAATTGGAGAGTAGCTTCTTTTATTTAACACAAAAACCAAATTAATCGGTGAACATACATAGAAAGAAAATACACATGCGTCAAATTGATAACCTCCTCTTCCTTTTCTGAAGTCGGTTAATAATAAAAATTATAATACGGAAAAAATATTGTAAATTATGTCAGGAGTGGGGTTCGAACCCACGCTCTCTTTCGAGAACCAGAGCTTATATCTGGCGCCTTAGACCGCTCGGCCATCCTGACTGCGATAAAGTTGGTGAGCATATTCAAAGCCCATGTTACTTTTAATTTGCGAAAAATCACCAATTTTATTAGTTTTTGCCTAATTACTAAAAATGCACTGAACTAATTTCAATGAAATAGAAGTGGTACCAATTGGAGAGTAGCTTCTTTTATTTAACACAAAAACCAAATTAATCGGTGAACATACATAGAAAGAAAATACACATGCGTCAAATTGATAACCTCCTCTTCCTTTTCTGAAGTCGGTTAATAATAAAAATTATAATACGGAAAAAATATTGAAAATTATGTCAGGAGTGGGGTTCGAACCCACGCTCTCTTTCGAGAACCAGAGCTTAAACCTGGCGCCTTAGACCGCTCGGCCATCCTGACTGCAATAAAGTCGGTGAGCATATTCAAAGCGCATGTTACTTTTAATTTGCGAAAAATCACCAATTTTATTAGTTTTTGCCTAATTACTAAAAATGCACTGAACTAATTTCAATGAAATAGAAGTGGTACCAATTGGAGAGTAGCTTCTTTTATTTAACACAAAAACCAAATTAATCGGTGAACATACAGAGAAACAAAATACACATGCGTCAAATTGATAACCTCCTCTTCCTTTTCTGAAGTCGGTTAATAATAAAAATTATAATACGAAAAAAATACTGTAAATTATGTCAAGAGTGGGGTTCGAACCCACGCTCTCTTTCGAGAACCAGAGCTTAAATCTGCCGCCTTAAACCGCTCGGCCATCCTGACTGCGCTAAAGTCGGTGAACATATTCAAAGCCCATGTTACTTTTAATTTGCGAAAAATCACCAATTTTATTAGTTTTTGCCTAATCACTAAAAATGCACTAAACTAATTTCAATGAAATAGAAGTGGTACCAATTGGAGAGTAGCTTCTTTTATTTAACACAAAAACCAAATTAATCGGTGAACATACATAGAAAGAAAATACACATGCGTCAAATTGATAACCTCCTCTTCCTTTTCTGAAGTCGGTTAATAATAAAAATTATAATACGGAAAAAATATTGTAAATTATGTCAGAAGTGGGGTTCGAACCCACGCTCTCTTTCGAGAAACAGGACTTAAACCTGGCGCCTTAGACCGCTCGGCCATCCTGACTGCTATGAAGTCGGTGAGCATATTCAAAGCCCATGTTACTTTTAATTTGCGAAAAATCACCAATTTTATTAGTTTTTGCCTAATTACTAAAAATGCACTGAACTAATTTCAATGAAATAGAAGTGGTACCAATTGAAGAGTAGCTTCTTTTATTTAACACAAAAACCAAGTTAATCGGTGAACATACATAGAAAGAAAATACACATGCGTCAAATTGATAACCTCCTCTTCCTTTTCTGAAGTCGGTTAATAATAAAAATTATAATACGGAAAAAATATTGTAAATTATGTCAGGAGTGGGGTTCGAACCCACGCTCTCTTTCGAGAACCAGAGCTTAAATCTGGCGCCTTAGACCGCTCGGCCATCCCGACTGCGATAAAGTCGGTGAGCATATTCAAAGCCCATGTTACTTTTAATTTGCGAAAAATCACCAATTTTATTAGTTTTTGCCTAATTACTAAAAATGCACTGAACTAATTTCAATGAAATAGAAGTGGTACCAATTGGAGAGTAGCTTCTTTTATTTAACACAAAAACCAAATTAATCGGTGAACATACATAAAAAGAAAATACACATGCGTCAAATTGATAACCTCCTCTTCCTTTTCTGAAGTCGGTTAATAATAAAAATTATAATACGGAAAAAACATTGTAAATTATGTCAGAAGTGGGGTTCGAACCCACGCTCTCTTTCGAGAAACAGAGCTTAAATCTGTCGCCTTAGACCGCTCGGCCATCCTGACTGCGATAAAGTCGGTGAGCATATTCAAAGCCCATGTTACTTTTAATTTGCGAAAAATCACCAATTTTATTAGTTTTTGCCTAATTACTAAAAATGCACTGAACTAATTTCAATGAAATAGAAGTTGTACCAATTGTAGAGTAGCTTCTTTTATTTAACACAAAAACCAAATTAATCGGTGAACATACATAGAAAGAAAATACACATGCGTCAAATTGATAACCTCCTCTTCCTTTTCTGAAGTCGGTTAATAATAAAAATTATAATACGGAAAAAATATTGTAAATTATGTCAGGAGTGGGGTTCGAACCCACGCTCTCTTTCGAGAACCAGAGCTTAAATCTGGCGCCTTACACCGCTGGGCCATCCTGACTGCGAAAAAGTCGGTGAGCATATTCAAAGCCCATGTTACTTTTAATTTGCGAAAAATCACCAATTTTATTAGTTTTTGCCTAATTACTAAAAATGCACTGAACTAATTTCAATGAAATAGAAGTGGTACCAATTGGAGAGTAGCTTCTTTTATTTAACACATGCGTCAAATTGATAACCTCCTCTTCCTTTTCTGAAGTCGGTTAATAATAAAAATTATAATACGGAAAAAATATTGTAAATTATGTCAGAAGTGGGGTTCGAACCCACGCTCTCTTTCGAGAAACAGAGTTTAAACCTGGCGCCTTAGACCGCTCGGCCATCCTGACTGCGATAAAGTCGGTGAGCATATTCAAAGCCCATGTTACTTTTAATTTGCGAAAAATCACCAATTTTATTAGTTTTTGCCTAATTACTAAAACTGCACTGAACTAATTTCAATGAAATAGAAGTGGTACCAATTGGAGAGTAGCTTCTTTTATTTAACACAAAAACCAAATTAATCGGTGAACATACAGAGAAACAAAATACACATGCGTCAAATTGATAACCTCCTCTTCCTTTTCTGAAGTCGGTTAATAATAAAAATTATAATACGGAAAAAATATAGTAAATTATGTCAGGAGTGGGGTTCGAACCCACGCTCTCCTTCGAGAACCAGAGGTTAAATCTGGCGCCTTAGACCGCTCGGCCATCCTGACTGCAATAAAGTCGGTGAGCATATTCAAAGCGCATGTTACTTTTAATTTGCGAAAAATCACCAATTTTATTAGTTTTTGCCTAATTACTAAAAATGCACTGAACTAATTTCAATGAAATAGAAGTGGTACCAATTGGAGAGTAGCTTCTTTTATTTAACACAAAAACCAAATTAATCGGAGAACATACATAGAAAGAAAATACACATGCGTCAAATTGATAACCTCCTCTTCCTTTTCTGAAGTCGGTTAATAATAAAAATTATAATACGGAAAAAATATTGTAAATTATGTCAGGAGTGGGGTTCGAACCCACGCTCTCTTTCGAGAACCAGAGCTTAAATCTGGCGCCTTAAACCGCTCGGCCATCCTGACTGCGCTAAAGTCGGTGAGCATATTCAAAGCCCATGTTACTTTTAATTTGCGAAAAATCACCAATTTTATTAGTTTTTGCCTAATTACTAAAAATGCACTGAACTAATTTCAATGAAATAGAAGTGGTACCAATTGGAGAGTAGCTTCTTTTATTTAACACAAAAACCAAATTAATCGGTGAACATACATAGAAAGAAAATACACATGCGTCAAATTGATAACCTCCTCTTCCTTTTCTGAAGTCGGTTAATAATAAAAATTATAATACGGAAAAAATATTGTAAATTATGTCAGAAGTGGGGTTCGAAACCACGCTCTCTTTCGAGAACCAGAGCTTAAATCTGGCGCCTTAGACCGCTCGGCCATCCTGACTGCGATAAAGTCGGTGAGCATATTCAAAGCCCATGTTACTTTTAATTTGCGAAAAATCACCAATTTTATTAGTTTTTGCCTAATTACTAAAAATGCACTGAACTAATTTCAATGACATAGAAGTGGTACCAATTGGAGAGTAGCTTCTTTTATTTAACACAAAAACCAAATTAATCGGTGAACATACATAGAAAGAAAATAAACATGCGTCAAATTGATAGCCTCCTCTTCCTTTTCTGATGTCGGTTAATAATAAAAATTATAATACGGAAAAAATATTGTAAATTATGCCAGGAGCGGGGTTCGAACATACGCTCTCTTTCGAGAACCAGAGCTTAAATCTGGCGCCTTAGACCGCTCGGCCATCCTGACTGCGGTAAAGTCGGTGAGCATATTCAAAGCCCATGTTACTCTTAATTTGCGAAAAATCACCAATTTTATTAGTTTTTGCCTAATTACTAAAAATGCACTGAACTAATTTCAATGAAATAGAAGTGGTACCAATTGGAGAGTAGCTTCTTTTATTTAACACAAAAACCAAATTAATCGGTGAACATACACAGAAAGAAAATACACATGCGTCAAATTGATAACCTCCTCTTCCTTTTCTGAAGTCGGTTAATAATAAAAATTATAATACGGAAAAAAATTCTCTAAATTATGTCAGGATTGGGGTTCGAACCCACGCTCTCTTTCGAGAAACAGAGCTTAAATCTGGCGCCTTAGACCGCTCGGCCATCCTGACTGCGATAAAATCGGTGAGCATATTCAAAGCCTATGTTACATTTAATTTGCGAAAAATCACCATTTTTATTAGTTTTTGCCTAATTACTAAAAATGCACTGAACTAATTTCAATGAAATAGAAGTGGTACCAATTCGAGAGTAGCTTCTTTTATTTAACACAAAAACGAAATTAATCGGTGAACATACATAGAAAGAAAATACACATGCGTCAAATTAATAACCTCCTCTTCCTTTTCTGAAGTCGGTTAATAATAAAAATTATAATACGGAAAAAATATTGTAAATTATGTCAGGAGTGGGGTTCGAACCCACGCTCTCTTTCGAGAACCAGAGCTTAAATCTGGGGCCTTAGACCGCTCGGCAATCCTGACTGCGATAAAGTCGGTGAGCATATTCAAAGCGCATGTTACTTTTAATTTGCGAAAAATCACCAATTTTATTAGTTTTTGCCTAATTACTAAAAATGCACTGAACTAATTTCAATGAAATAGAAGTGGTACCAATTGGAGAGTAGCTTCTTTTATTTAACACAAAAACCAAATTAATCGGTGAACATACATAGAAAGAAAATACACATGCGTCAAATTGATAACCTCCTCTTCCTTTTCTGAAGTCGGTTAATAATAAAAATTATAATACGGAAAAAATATTGCAAATTATGTCACGAGTGGGGTTCGAACCCACGCTCTCTTTCGAGAACCACAGCTTAAATCTGGCGCCTTTGACCGCTCGGCCATCCTGACTGCGGTAAAGTCGGTGAGCATATTCAAAGCCCATGTTACTTTTAATTTGCGAAAAATCACCAATTTTATTAGTTTTTGCCTAATTACTAAAAATGCACTGAACTAATTTCAATGAAATAGAAGTGGTACCAATTGGAGAGTAGCTTCTTTTATTTAACACAAAAACCAAATTAATCGGTGAACATACATAGAAAGAAAATACCCATGCGTCAAATTGATAACCTCCTCTTCCTTTTCTGAAGTCGGTTAATAATAAAAATTATAATACGGAAAAAAATTCTCTAAATTATGTCAGGATTGGGGTTCGAACCCACGCTCTCTTTCGAGAAACAGAGATTAAATCTGGCGCCTTAGACCGCTCGGCCATCCTGACTGCGATAAAGTCGGTGAGCATATTCAAAGCCTATGTTACATTTAATTTGCGAAAAATCACCATTTTTATTAGTTTTTGCCTAATTACTAAAAATGCACTGAACTAATTTCAATGAAATAGAAGTGGTACCAATTGGAGAGTAGCTTCTTTTATTTAACACAAAAACCAAATTAATCGGTGAACATACATAGAAAGAAAATACACATGCGTCAAATTGATAACCTCCTCTTCCTTTTCTGAAGTCGGTTAATAATAAAAATTATAATACGGAAAAAATATTGTAAATTATGTCAGGAGTGGGGTTCGAACCCACGCTCTCTTTCGAGAACCAGAGCTTAAATCTGGCGCCTTAAACCGCTCGGCCATCCTGACTGCGCTAAAGTCGGTGAGCATATTCAAAGCCCATGTTACTTTTAATTTGCGAAAAATCACCAATTTTATTAGTTTTTGCCTAATTACTAAAAATGCACTGAACTAATTTCAATGAAATAGAAGTGGTACCAATTGGAGAGTAGCTTCTTTTATTTAACACAAAAACCAAATTAATCGGTGAACATACATAGAAAGAAAATACACATGCGTCAAATTGATAACCTCCTCTTCCTTTTCTGAAGTCGGTTAATAATAAAAATTATAATAAGGAAAAATTTTTTGTAAATTATGTCAGGAGTGGGGATCGAACCCACGTTCTCTTTCGAGAACCAGAGCTTATATCTGGCGCCTTAGACCGCTCGGCCATCCTGACTGCGATAAAGTTGGTGAGCATATTCAAAGCCCATGTTACTTTTAATTTGCGAAAAATCACCAATTTTATTAGTTTTTGCCTAATTACTAAAAATGCACTGAACTAATTTCACTGAAATAGAAGTGGTACCAATTGGAGAGTAGCTTCTTTTATTTAACACAAAAACCAAATTAATCGGTGAACATACATAGAAAGAAAATACACATGCGTCAAATTGATAACCTCCTCTTCCTTTTCTGAAGTCGGTTAATAATAAAAATTATAATACGGAAAAAATATTGTAAATTATGTCAGGAGTGGGATTACCCACGCTCTCTTTCGAGAACCAGAGCTTAAATCTGGCGCCTTAGACCGCTCGGCCATCCTGACTGCGTTAAAGTCGGTGAGCATATTCAAAGCCCATGTTACTTTTAATTTGCGAAAAATCACCAATTTTATTAGTTTTTGCCTAATTACTAAAAATGCACTGAACTAATTTCAATGACATAGAAGTGGTACCAATTGGAGAGTAGCTTCTTTTATTTAACACAAAAACCAAATTAATCGGTGAACATACATAGAAAGAAAATAAACATGCGTCAAATTGATAACCTCCTCTTCCTTTTCTGAAGTCGGTTAATAATAAAAATTATAATACGGAAAAAATATTGTAAATTATGTCAGGAGCGGGGTTCGAACATACGCTCTCTTTCGAGAACCAGAGCTTAAATCCGGCGCCTTAGACCGCTCGGCCATCCTGACTGCGGTAAAGTCGGTGAGCATATTCAAAGCCCATGTTACTTTTAATTTGCGAAAAATCACCAGTTTTATTAGTTTTTGCCTAATTACTAAAAATGCACTGAACTAATTTCACTGAAATAGAAGTGGTACCAATTGGAGAGTAGCTTATTTTATTTAACACAAAAACCAAATTAATCGGTGAACATACATAGAAAGAAAATACACATGCGTCAAATTGATAACCTCCTCTTCCTTTTCTGAAGTCGGTTAATAATAAAAATTATAATACGGAAAAAAATTCTCTAAATCATGTCAGGATTGGGGTTCGAACCCACGCTCTCTTTCGAGAAACAGAGCTTAAATCTGGCGCCTTAGACCGCTCGGCCATCCTGACCGCGATAAAGTCGGTGAGCATATTCAAAGCCTATGTTACATTTAATTTGCGAAAAATCACCATTTTTATTAGTTTTTGCCTAATTACTAAAAATGCACTGAACTAATTTCAATGAAATAGATGGTTTGGTTTATTTTTGTCGTCCGATTATCTACGCTAGGGATATAGGACCAGGGGGGAGTGCCCTTCGTGGGGGTCTTTCTAAGGGAACCTAACCCGTATTTACGCAAGGTTCGAAGAAAACCACGAAAACTCCGAACGGTTAGGCCGACAGCCGCGATTGGGTTCGAACCCAGCACCTGCCGTCTACCAGTTGAGAGGTCCGTACCTCTCGGCCACTGGTGGGCCCTTCAATGAAATAGAAGTGGTACCAATTGGAGAATAGCTTCTTTTATTTAACACAAAAACGAAATTAATCGGTGAACATACATAGAAAGAAAATACACATGCGTCAAATTGATAACCTCCTCTTCCTTTTCTGAAGTCGGTTAATAATAAAAATTATAATAGGGAAAAAATATTGTAAATTATGTCAGGAGTGGGGTTCGAACCCACGCTCTCTTTCGAGAACCAGAGCTTAAATCTGGCGCCTTAGACCGCTCGGCCATCCTGACTGCGATAGAGTCGGTGAGCATATTCAAAGCCTATGTTACATTTAATTTGCGAAAAATCACCAATTTTATTAGTTTTTGCCTAATTACTAAAAATGCACTGAACTAATTTCACTGAAATAGAAGTGGTACCAATTGGAGAGTAGCTTCTTTTATTTAACACAAAAACCAAATTAATCGGTGAACATACATAGAAAGAAAATACACATGCGTCAAATTGATAACCTCCTCTTCCTTTTCTGAAGTCGGTTAATAATAAAAATTATAATACGGAAAAAATATTGTAAATTACGTCAGGAGTGGGGTTCGAACCCACGCTCTCTTTCGAGAACCAGAGCTTAAATCTGGCGCCTTAGACCGCTCGGCCATCCTGACCGCGATAAAGTCGGTGAGCATATTCAAAGCCCATGTTACTTTTAATTTGCGGAAAATCACCAATTTTATTAGTTTTTGCCTAATTACTAAAAATGCACTGAACTAATTTCAATGACATAGAAGTGGTACCAATTGGAGAGTAGCTTCTTTTATTTAACACAAAAACCAAATTAATCGGTGAACATACATAGAAAGAAAATAAACATGCGTCAAATTGATAATCTCCTCTTCCTTTTCTGAAGTCGGTTAATAATAAAAATTATAATACGGAAAAAATATTGTAAATTATGTCAGGAGCGGGGTTCGAACATACGCTCTCTTTCGAGAACCAGAGCTTAAATCTGGCGCCTTAGACCGCTCGGCCATCCTGACTGCGGTAAAGTCGGTGAGCATATTCAAAGCCCATGTTACTTTTAATTTGCGAAAAATCACCAATTTTATTAGTTTTTGCCTAATTACTAAAAATGCACTGAACTAATTTCAATGAAATAGAAGTGGTACCAATTGGAGAGTAGCTTCTTTTATTTAACACAAAAACCAAATTAATCGGTGAACATACATAGAAAGAAAATACACATGCGTCAAATTGATAACCTCCTCTTCCTTTTCTGAAGTCGGTTAATAATAAAAATTATAATACGGAAAAAAATTCTCTAAATTATGTCAGGATTGGGGTTCGAACCCACGCTCTCTTTCGAGAAACAGAGCTTAAATCTGGCGCCTTAGACCGCTCGGCCATCCTGACTGCAATAAAGTCGGTGAGCATATTCAAAGCCTATGTTACATTTAATTTGCGAAAAATCACCATTTTTATTAGTTTTTGCCTAATTACTAAAAATGCACTGAACTAATTTCAATGAAATAGAAGTGGTACCAATTGGAGAATAGCTTCTTTTATTTAACACAAAAACGAAATTAATCGGTGAACATACATAGAAAGAAAATACACATGCGTCAAATTGATAACCTCCTCTTCCTTTTCTGAAGTCGGTTAATAATAAAAATTATAATAGGGAAAAAATATTGTAAATTATGTCAGGAGTGGGGTTCGAACCCACGCTCTCTTTCGAGAACCAGAGCTTAAATCTGGCGCCTTAGACCGCTCGGCCATCCTGACTGCGATAAAGTCGGTGAGCATATTCAAAGCGCATGTTACTTTTAATTTGCGAAAAATCACCAATTTTATTAGTTTTTGCCTAATTACTAAAAATGCACTGAACTAATTTCAATGAAATAGAAGTGGTACCAATTGGAGAGTAGCTTCTTTTATTTAACACAAAAACCAAATTAATCGGTGAACATACATAGAAAGAAAATACACATGCGTCAAATTGATAACTCCCTCTTCCTTTTCTGAAGTCGGTTAATAATAAAAATTATAATACGGAAAAAATATTGCAAATTATGTCAGGAGTGGGGTTCGAACCCACGCTCTCTTTCGAGAACCAGAGCTTAAATCTGGCGCCTTAGACCTCTCGGCCATCCAGACTGCGATAAAGTCGGTGAGCATATTCAAAGCCCATGTTACTTTTAATTTGCGAAAAATCACCAATTTTATTAGTTTTTGCCTAATTACTAAAAATGAACTGAACTAATTTCAATGAAATAGTAGTGGTACCAATTGGAGAGTAGCTTCTTTTATTTAACACAAAAACCAAATTAATCGGTGAACATACATAGAAAGAAAATACACATGCGTCAAATTGATAACCTCCTCTTCCTTTTCTGAAGTCGGTTAATAATAAAAATTATAATACGGAAAAAATATTGTAAATTATGTCAGGAGTGGGGTTCGAACCCACGCTCTCTTTCGAGATCCAGAGCTTAAATCTGGCGCCTTAGACCGCTCGGCCATCCTGACTGCGAAAAAGTCGGTGAGCATATTCAAAGCCCATGTTACTTTTAATTTGCGAAAAATCACCAATTTTATTAGTTTTTGCCTAATTACTAAAAATGCACTGAACTAATTTCAATGAAATAGAAGTGGTACCAATTGGAGAGTAGCTTCTTTTATTTAACACAAAAACCAAATTAATCGGTGAACATACATAGAAAGAAAATACACATGCGTCAAATTGATAACCTCCTCTTCCTTTTCCGAAGTCGGTTAATAATAAAAATTATAATACGGAAAAAATACTGTAAATTATATCAGGAGTGGGGTTCGAACCCACGCTCTCTTTCGAGAACCAGAGCTTAAATCTGGCGCCTTAGACCGCTCGGCCATCCTGACTGCGATAAAGTCGGTGAGCATATTCAAAGCCCATGTTACTTTTAATTTGCGAAAAATCACCAATTTTATTAGTTTTTGCCTAATTACTAAAAATGCACTGAACTAATTTCAATGAAATAGAAGTGGTACCAATTGGAGAGTAGCTTCTTTTATTTAACACAAAAACCAAATTAATCGGTGAACATACATAGAAAGAAAATACACATGCGTAAATTGATAACCTCCTATTCCTTTTCTGAAGTCGGTTAATAATAAAAATTATAATACGGAAAAAATATTGTAAATTATGTCAGGAGTGGGGTTCGAACCCACGCTCTCTTTCGAGAACCAGAGCTTAAATCTGGCGCCTTAGACCGCTCGGCCATCCTGACTGCGATAAAGTCGGTGAGCATATTCAAAGCCCATGTTACTTTTAATTTGCGAAAAATCACCAATTTTATTAGTTTTTGCCTAATTACTAAAAATGCACTGAAAAATGCACTGAACTAATTTCAATGACATAGAAGTGGTACCAATTGGAGAGTAGCTTCTTTTATTTAACACAAAAACCAAATTAATCGCTGAACATACATAGAAAGAAAATACACATGCGTCAAATTGATAACCTCCTCTTCCTTTTCTGAAGTCGGTTAATAATAAAAATTATAATACGGAAAAAATATTGTAAATTATGTCAGGAGCGGGGTTCGAACCTACGCTCTCTTTCGAGAACCAGAGCTTAAATCTGGCGCCTTAGACCGCTCTGCCATCCTGACTGCGGTAAAGTCGGTGAGCATATTCAAAGCCCATGTTACTTTTAATTTGCAAAAAATCACCAATTTTATTAGTTTTTGCCTAATTATTAAAATTCACTGAACTAATTTCAATGAAATAGAAGTGGTACCAATTGGAGAGTAGCTTCTTTTATTTAACACAAGAACCAAATTAATCGGTGAACATACATAGAAAGAAAATACACATGCGTCAAATTGATAACCTCCTCTTCCTTTTCTGAAGTCGGTTAATAATAAAAATTATAATACGGAAAAAAATTTTGTAAATTATGTCAGGATTGGGGTTCGAACCCACGCTCTCTTTCGAGAAACAGAGCTTAAATCTGGCGCCTTAGACCGCTCGGCCATCCTGACTGCGATAAAGTCGGTGAGCATATTCAAAGCCCATGTTACTTTTAATTTGCGAAAAATCACCAATTTTATTAGTTTTTGCCTAATTACTAAAAATGCACTGAACTAATTTCAATGAAATAGAAGTGGTACCAATTGGAGAGTAGCTTCTTTTATTTAACACAAAAACCAAATTAATCGGTGAACATACATAGAAAGAAAATACACATGCGTAAATTGATAACCTCCTATTCCTTTTCTGAAGTCGGTTAATAATAAAAATTATAATACGGAAAAAATATTGTAAATTATGTCAGGAGTGGGGTTCGAACCCACGCTCTCTTTCGAGAACCAGAGCTTAAATCTGGCGCCTTAGACCGCTCGGCCATCCTGACTGCGATAAAGTCGGTGAGCATATTCAAAGCCCATGTTACTTTTAATTTGCGAAAAATCACCAATTTTATTAGTTTTTGCCTAATTACTAAAAATGCACTGAACTAATTTCAATGACATAGAAGTGGTACCAATTGGAGAGTAGCTTCTTTTATTTAACACAAAAACCAAATTAATCGCTGAACATACATAGAAAGAAAATACACATGCGTCAAATTGATAACCTCCTCTTCCTTTTCTGAAGTCGGTTAATAATAAAAATTATAATACGGAAAAAATATTGTAAATTATGTCAGGAGCGGGGTTCGAACCTACGCTCTCTTTCGAGAACCAGAGCTTAAATCTGGCGCCTTAGACCGCTCTGCCATCCTGACTGCGGTAAAGTCGGTGAGCATATTCAAAGCCCATGTTACTTTTAATTTGCAAAAAATCACCAATTTTATTAGTTTTTGCCTAATTATTAAAATTCACTGAACTAATTTCAATGAAATAGAAGTGGTACCAATTGGAGAGTAGCTTCTTTTATTTAACACAAGAACCAAATTAATCGGTGAACATACATAGAAAGAAAATACACATGCGTCAAATTGATAACCTCCTCTTCCTTTTCTGAAGTCGGTTAATAATAAAAATTATAATACGGAAAAAAATTTTGTAAATTATGTCAGGATTGGGGTTCGAACCCACGCTCTCTTTCGAGAAACAGAGCTTAAATCTGGCGCCTTAGACCGCTCGGCCATCCTGACTGCGATAAAGTCGGTGAGCATATTCAAAGCCTATGTTACATTTAATTTGCGAAAAATCACCATTTTTATTAGTTTTTGCCTAATTACTAAAAATGCACTGAACTAATTTCAATGAAATAGAAGTGGTACCAATTGGAGAGTAGCTTCTTTTATTTAACACAAAAACCAAATTAATCGGTGAACATACATAGAAAGAAAATACACATGCGTCAAATTGATAACCTCCTCTTCCTTTTCTGAAGTCGGTTAATAATAAAAATTATAATACGGGAAAAATATTGCAAATTATGTCAGGAGTGGGGTTCGAACCCACGCTCTCTTTCGTGAACCAGAGCTTAAATCTGGCGCCTTAGACCGCTCGGCCATCCTGACTGCGATAAAATCGGTGAGCATATTCAAAGCCCATGTTACTTTTAATTTGCGAAAAATCACCAATTTTATTAGTTTTTGCCTAATTACTAAAAATGCACTGAACTAATTTCAATGAAATAGAAGAGGTACCAATTGTAGAGTAGCTTCTTTTATTTAACACAAAAACCAAATTAATCGGTGAACATACATAGAAAGAAAATACACATGCGTCAAATTGATAACCTCCTCTTCCTTTTCTGAAGTCGGTTAATAATAAAAATTATAATACGGAAAAAATATTGTAAATTATGTCAGGAGTGGGGTTCGAACCCACGCTCTCGTTCGAGAACCAGAGCTTAAATGTGGCGCCTTAGACCGCTCGGCCATCCTGACTGCGATAAAGTTGGTGAGCATATTCAAAGCCCATGTTACTTTTAATTTGCGAAAAATCACCAATTTTATTAGTTTTTGCCTAATTACTAAAAATGCACTGAACTAATTTCAATGAAATAGAAGTGGTACCAATTGGAGAGTAGCTTCTTTTACTTAACACAAAAATCAAATTAATCGGTGAACATACATAGAAAAAAAATACACATGCGTCAAATTGATAACCTCCTCTTCCTTTTCTGAAGTCGGTTAATAATAAAAATTATAATACGGAAAAAATATTGTAAAATATGTCAGGAGCGGGGTTCGAACCCACGCTCTCTTTCGAGAACCAGAGCTTATATCTGGCGCCTTAGACCGCTCGGCCATCCTTACTGCGATAAATTCGGTGAGCATATTCAAAGGCCATGTTACTTTTAATTTGCGAAAAATCACCAATTTTATTAGTTTTTGCCTAATTACTAAAAATGCACTGAACTAATTTCAATGAAATAGAAGTGGTACCAATTTGAGAGTAGCTTCTTTTATTTAACACAAAAACCAAATTAATCGGTGAACATACATAGAAGGAAAATACACATGCGTCAAATTGATAACCTCCTCTTCCTTTTCTGAAGTCGGTTAATAATAAAAATTATAATACGGAAAACAATTTTGTAAATTATGTCAGGACTGGGGTTCGAACCCACGCTCTCTTTCGAGAACCAGAGCTTAAATCTGGCGCCTTAGACCGCTCGGCCATCCTGACTGCGATAAAGTCGGTGAGCATATTCAAAGCCTATGTTACATTTAATTTGCGAAAAATCACCATTTTTATTAGTTTTTGCCTAATTACTAAAAATGCACTGAACTAATTTCAATGAAATAGAAGTGGTACCAATTGGAGAGTAGCTTCTTTTATTTAACGCAAAAACCAAATTAATCGTTGAACATACATAGAAAGAAAATACACATGCGTCAAATTGATAACCTCCTCTTCCTTTTCTGAAGTCGGTTAATAATAAAAATTATAATACGAAAAAATATTGTAATTTATGTCAGGAGTGGGGTTCGAACCCACGCTTTCTTTCGAGAACCAGAGCTTAAATCTGGCGCCTTAGACCGCTCGGCCATCCTGACTGCGATAAAGTCGGTGAGCATATTCAAAGCCCATGTTACTTTTAATTTGCGAAAAATCACCATTTTTATTAGTTTTTGCCTAATTACTAAAAATGCACTGAACTAATTTCAATGAAATAGAAGTGGTACCAATTGGAGAGTAGCTTCTTTTATTTAACACAAAAACCAAATTAATCGGTGAACATACATAGAAAGAAAATACACATGCGTCAAATTGATAACCTCCTCTTCCTTTTCTGAAGTCGGTTAATAATAAAAATTATAATAAGGGAAAAATATTGCAAATTATGTCAGGAGTGGGGTTCGAACCCACGCTCTCTTTCGAGAACCAGAGCTTAAATCTGGCGCCTTAGACCTCTCGGCCATCCTGACTGCGATAAAGTCGGTGAGCATATTCAAAGCCCATGTTACTTTTAATTTGCGAAAAATCACCAATTTTATTAGTTTTTGCCTAATTACTAAAAACGCACTGAACTAATTTCAATGAAATATAAGTGGTACCAATTGGAGAGTAGCTTCTTTTATTTAACACAAAAACCAAATTAATCGGTGAACATACATAGAAAGAAAATACACATGCGTCAAATTGATAACCTCCTCTTCCTTTTCTGAAGTCGGTTAATAATAAAAATTATAACACGGAAAAAATATTGTAAATTATGTCAGGAGTGGGGTTCGAACCTACGCTCTCTTTCGAGAACCAGAGCTTAAATCTGGCGCCTTAGACCGCTCGGCCATCCTAACTGCGATAAAATCGGTGAGCATATTCAAAGCCCATGTTACTTTTAATTTGCGAAAAATCACCAATTTTATTAGTTTTTGCCTAATTACTAAAAATGCACTGAACTAATTTCAATGAAATAGAAGTGGTACCAATTGTAGAGTAGCTTCTTTTATTTAACACAAAAACCAAATTAATCGGTGAACATACATAGAAAGAAAATACACATGCGTCAAATTGATAACCTCCTCTTCCTTTTCTGAAGTCGGTTAATAATAAAAATTATAATACGGAAAAAATATTGTAAATTATGTCAGGAGTGGGGTTCGAACCCACGCTCTCGTTCGAGAACCAGAGCTTAAATGTGGCGCCTTAGACCGCTCGGCCATCCTGACTGCGATAAAGTTGGTGAGCATATTCAAAGCCCATGTTACTTTTAATTTGCGAAAAATCACCAATTTTATTAGTTTTTGCCTAATTACTAAAAATGCACTGAACTAATTTCAATGAAATAGAAGTGGTACCAATTGGAGAGTAGCTTCTTTTACTTAACACAAAAATCAAATTAATCGGTGAACATACATAGAAAAAAAATACACATGCGTCAAATTGATAACCTCCTCTTCCTTTTCTGAAGTCGGTTAATAATAAAAATTATAATACGGAAAAAATATTGTAAAATATGTCAGGAGCGGGGTTCGAACCCACGCTCTCTTTCGAGAACCAGAGCTTATATCTGGCGCCTTAGACCGCTCGGCCATCCTTACTGCGATAAATTCGGTGAGCATATTCAAAGCCCATGTTACTTTTAATTTGCGAAAAATCACCAATTTTATTAGTTTTTGCCTAATTACTAAAAATGCACTGAACTAATTTCAATGAAATAGAAGTGGTACCAATTTGAGAGTAGCTTCTTTTATTTAACACAAAAACCAAATTAATCGGTGAACATACATAGAAGGAAAATACACATGCGTCAAATAGATAACCTCCTCTTCCTTTTCTGAAGTCGGTTAATAATAAAAATTATAATACGGAAAAATTTTTTGTAAATTATGTCAGGACTGGGGTTCGAACCCACGCTCTCTTTCGAGAACCAGAGCTTAAATCTGGCGCCTTAGACCGCTCGGCCATCCTGACTGCGATAAAGTCGGTGAGCATATTCAAAGCCTATGTTACATTTAATTTGCGAAAAATCACCATTTTTATTAGTTTTTGCCTAATTACTAAAAATGCACTGAACTAATTTCAATGAAATAGAAGTGGTACCAATTGGAGAGTAGCTTCTTTTATTTAACGCAAAAACCAAATTAATCGGTGAACATACATAGAAAGAAAATACACATGCGTCAAATTGATAACCTCCTCTTCCTTTTCTGAAGTCGGTTAATAATAAAAATTATAATACGAAAAAATATTGTAAATTATGTCAGGAGTGGGGTTCGAACCCACGCTTTCTTTCGAGAACCAGAGCTTAAATCTGGCGCCTTAGACCGCTCGGCCATCCTGACTGCGATAAAGTCGGTGAGCATATTCAAAGCCCATGTTACTTTTAATTTGCGAAAAATCACCAATTTTATTAGTTTTTGCCTAATTACTAAAAATGCACTGAACTAATTTCAATGAAATAGAAGTGGTACCAATTGGAGAGTAGCTTCTTTTATTTAACACAAAAACCAAATTAATCGGTGAACATACATAGAAAAAAAATACACATGCGTCAAACTGATAACCTCCTCTTCCTTTTCTGAAGTCGGTTAATAATAAAAATTGTAATACGGGAAAAATACTGTAAATTATGTCAGGAGTGGGGTTCGAACCCACGCTCTCTTTCGAGAACCAGATCTTAAATCTGGCGCATTAGACCGCTCGGCCATCCTGACTGCGATAAAGTCGGTGAGCATATTCAAAGCCTATGTTACTTTTAATTTGCGAAAAATCACCAATTTTATTAGTTTTTGCCTAATTACTAAAAATGCACTGAACTAATTTCAATGAAATAGAAGTGGTACCAATTGGAGAGTAGCTTCTTTTATTTAACACAAAAACCAAATTAATCGGTGAACATACATAGAAAGAAAATACACATGCGTCAAATTGATAACCTCCTCTTCCTTTTCTGAAGTCGGTTAATAATAAAAATTATAATACGGAAAAAATATCGTAAATTATGTCAGGAGTGGGGCTCGAACCCACGCTCTCTTTTGAGAACCTGAGCTTAAATCTGGCGCCTTAAACCGCTCGGCCATCCTGACTGCGATAAAGCAGGTGAGCATATTCAAAGCCCATGTTACTTTTAATTTGCGAAAAATCACCAATTTTATTAGTTTTTGCCTAATTACTAAAAATGCACTAAACTAATTTCAATGAAATAGAAGTGGTACCAATTGGAGAGTAGCTTCTTTTATTTAACACAAAAACCAAATTAATCGGTGAACATACATAGAAAGAAAATACACATGCGTCAAATTGATAACCTCCTCTTCCTTTTCTGAATTCGGTTAATAATAAAAATTATAATACGGAAAAAATATTGTAAATTATGTCAGGAGAGGGGGTCCGAACCCACGCTCTCTTTCGAGAACCAGAGCTTTAATCTGGCTCCTTAGACCGCTCGGCCATCCTGACTGCGATAAAGTTGATGAGCATATTCAAAGCCCATGTTACTTTTAATTTGTGAAAAATCACCAATTTTATTAGTTTTTGCCTAATTACTAAAAATGCACTGAACTAATTTCAATGAAATAGAAGTGGTACCAATTGGAGAGTAGCTTCTTATATTTAACACAAAAACCAAATTAATCGGTGAACATACATAGAAAGAAAATACACATGCGTCAAATTGATAACCTCCTCTTCCTTTTCTGAAGTCGGTTAATAATAAAAATTATAATACGGAAAAAATATTGTAAATTATGTCAGGAGTGGGGTTCGAACCTACGCTCTCTTTCGAGAACCAGAGCTTAAATCTGGCGCCTTAGACCGCTCGGCCATCCTGACTGCGATAAAGTCGGTGAGCATATTCAAAGCGCATGTTACTTTTAATTTGCGAAAAATCACCAATTTTATTAGTTTTTGCCTAATTACTAAAAATGCACTGAACTAATTTCAATGAAATTGAAGTGGTACCAATTGGAGAGTAGCTTCTTTTATTTAACACAAAAACCAAATTAATCGGTGAACATACACAGAAAGAAAATACACATGCGTCAAATTGACAACCTCCTCTTCCTTTTCTGAAGTCGATTAATAATAAAAATTATAATACGGAAAAAAATATTGTAAATTATGTCAGGAGTGGGGTTCGAACCCACGCTCTCTTTCGAGAACCAGAGCTTAAATCTGGCGCCTTAGACCGCTCGGCCATCCTGACTGCGATAAAGTCGGTGAGCATATTCAAAGCCTATGTTACTTTTAATTTGCGAAAAATCACCAGTTTTATTAGTTTTTGCCTAATTACTAAAAATGCACTGAACTAATTTCACTGAAATAGAAGTGGTACCAATTGGAGAGTAGCTTATTTTATTTAACACAAAAACCAAATTAATCGGTGAACATACATAGAAAGAAAATACACATGCGTCAAATTGATAACCTCCTCTTCCTTTTCTGAAGTCGGTTAATAATAAAAATTATAATACGGAAAAAAATTCTCTAAATCATGTCAGGATTGGGGTTCGAACCCACGCTCTCTTTCGAGAAACAGAGCTTAAATCTGACGCCTTAGACCGCTCGGCCATCCTGACCGCGATTAAGTCGGTGAGCATATTCAAAGCCTATGTTACATTTAATTTGCGAAAAATCACCATTTTTATTAGTTTTTGCCTAATTACTAAAAATGCACTGAACTAATTTCAATGAAATAGAAGTGGTACCAATTGGAGAATAGCTTCTTTTATTTAACACAAAAACGAAATTAATCGGTGAACATACATAGAAAGAAAATACACATGCGTCAAATTGATAACCTCCTCTTCCTTTTCTGAAGTCGGTTAATAATAAAAATTATAATAGGGAAAAAATATTGTAAATTATGTCAGGAGTGGGGTTCGAACCCACGCTCTCTTTCGAGAACCAGAGCTTAAATCTGGCGCCTTAGACCGCTCGGCCATCCTGACTGCGATAGAGTCGGTGAGCATATTCAAAGCCTATGTTACATTTAATTTGCGAAAAATCACCAATTTTATTAGTTTTTGCCTAATTACTAAAAATGCACTGAACTAATTTCACTGAAATAGAAGTGGTACCAATTGGAGAGTAGCTTCTTTTATTTAACACAAAAACCAAATTAATCGGTGAACATACATAGAAAGAAAATACACATGCGTCAAATTGATAACCTCCTCTTCCTTTTCTGAAGTCGGTTAATAATAAAAATTATAATACGGAAAAAATATTGTAAATTATGTCAGGAGTGGGGTTCGAACCCACGCTCTCTTTCGAGAACCAGAGCTTAAATCTGGCGCCTTAGACCGCTCGGCCATCCTGACCGCGATAAAGTCGGTGAGCATATTCAAAGCCCATGTTACTTTTAATTTGCGGAAAATCACCAATTTTATTAGTTTTTGCCTAATTACTAAAAATGCACTGAACTAATTTCAATGACATAGAAGTGGTACCAATTGGAGAGTAGCTTCTTTTATTTAACACAAAAACCAAATTAATCGGTGAACATACATAGAAAGAAAATAAACATGCGTCAAATTGATAATCTCCTCTTCCTTTTCTGAAGTCGGTTAATAATAAAAATTATAATACGGAAAAAATATTGTAAATTATGTCAGGAGCGGGGTTCGAACATACGCTCTCTTTCCAGAACCAGAGCTTAAATCTGGCGCCTTAGACCGCTCGGCCATCCTGACTGCGGTAAAGTCGGTGAGCATATTCAAAGCCCATGTTACTTTTAATTTGCGAAAAATCACCAATTTTATTAGTTTTTGCCTAATTACTAAAAATGCACTGAACTAATTTCAATGAAATAGAAGTGGTACCAATTGGAGAGTAGCTTCTTTTATTTAACACAAAAACCAAATTAATCGGTGAACATACATAGAAAGAAAATACACATGCGTCAAATTGATAACCTCCTCTTCCTTTTCTGAAGTCGGTTAATAATAAAAATTATAATACGGAAAAAAATTCTCTAAATTATGTCAGGATTGGGGTTCGAACACACGCTCTCTTTCGAGAAACAGAGCTTAAATCTGGCGCCTTAGACCGCTCGGCCATCCTGACTGCAATAAAGTCGGTGAGCATATTCAAAGCCTATGTTACATTTAATTTGCGAAAAATCACCATTTTTATTAGTTTTTGCCTAATTACTAAAAATGCACTGAACTAATTTCAATGAAATAGAAGTGGTACCAATTGGAGAATAGCTTCTTTTATTTAACACAAAAACGAAATTAATCGGTGAACATACATAGAAAGAAAATACACATGCGTCAAATTGATAACCTCCTCTTCCTTTTCTGAAGTCGGTTAATAATAAAAATTATAATAGGGAAAAAATATTGTAAATTATGTCAGGAGTGGGGTTCGAACCCACGCTCTCTTTCGAGAACCAGAGCTTAAATCTGGCGAGTTAGACCGCTCGGCCATCCTGACTGCGATAAAGTCGGTGAGCATATTCAAAGCGCATGTTACTTTTAATTTGCGAAAAATCACCAATTTTATTAGTTTTTGCCTAATTACTAAAAATGCACTGAACTAATTTCAATGAAATAGAAGTGGTACCAATTGGAGAGTAGCTTCTTTTATTTAACACAAAAACCAAATTAATCGGTGAACATACATAGAAAGAAAATACACATGCGTCAAATTGATAACTCCCTCTTCCTTTTCTGAAGTCGGTTAATAATAAAAATTATAATACGGAAAAAATATTGCAAATTATGTCAGGAGTGGGGTTCGAACCCACGCTCTCTTTCGAGAACCAGAGCTTAAATCTGGCGCCTTAGACCTCTCGGCCATCCAGACTGCGATAAAGTCGGTGAGCATATTCAAAGCCCATGTTACTTTTAATTTGCGAAAAATCACCAATTTTATTAGTTTTTGCCTAATTACTAAAAATGCACTGAACTAATTTCAATGAAATAGAAGTGGTACCAATTGGAGAGTAGCTTCTTTTATTTAACACAAAAACCAAATTAATCGGTGAACATACATAGAAAGAAAATACACATGCGTCAAATTGATAACCTCCTCTTCCTTTTCTGAAGTCGGTTAATAATAAAAATTATAATACGGAAAAAATATTGTAAATTATGTCAGGAGTGGGGTTCGAACCCACGCTCTCTTTCGAGATCCAGAGCTTAAATCTGGCGCCTTAGACCGCTCGGCCATCCTGACTGCGAAAAAGTCGGTGAGCATATTCAAAGCCCATGTTACTTTTAATTTGCGAAAAATCACCAATTTTATTAGTTTTTGAATAATTACTAAAAATGCACTGAACTAATTTCAATGAAATAGAAGTGGTACCAATTGGAGAGTAGCTTCTTTTATTTAACACAAAAACCAAATTAATCGGTGAACATACATAGAAAGAAAATACACATGCGTCAAATTGATAACCTCCTCTTCCTTTTCTGAAGTCGGTTAATAATAAAAATTATAATACGGAAAAAATATTGTAAATTATGTCAGGAGTGGGGTTCGAACCCACGCTCTCTTTCGAGAACCAGAGCTTAAATCTGGCGCCTTAGACCGCTCGGCCATCCTGACTGCGATAAAGTCGGTGAGCATATTCAAAGCCCATGTTACTTTTAATTTGCGAAAAATCACCAATTTTATTAGTTTTTGCCTAATTACTAAAAATGCACTGAACTAATTTCAATGACATAGAAGTGGTACCAATTGGAGAATAGCTTCTTTTATTTAACACAAAAACGAAATTAATCGGTGAACATACATAGAAAGAAAATACACATGCGTCAAATTGATAACCTCCTCTTCCTTTTCTGAAGTCGGTTAATAATAAAAATTATAATAGGGAAAAAATATTGTAAATTATGTCAGGAGTGGGGTTCGAACCCACGCTCTCTTTCGAGAACCAGAGCTTAAATCTGCCGCCTTAGACCGCTCGGCCATCCTGACTGCGATAAAGTCGGTGAGCATATTCAAAGCGCATGTTACTTTTAATTTGCGAAAAATCACCAATTTTATTAGTTTTTGCCTAATTACTAAAAATGCACTGAACTAATTTCAATGAAATAGAAGTGGTACCAATTGGAGAGTAGCTTCTTTTATTTAACACAAAAACCAAATTAATCGGTGAACATACATAGAAAGAAAATACACATGCGTCAAATTGATAACCTCCTCTTCCTTTTTTGAAGTCGGTTAATAATAAAAATTATAATACGGAAAAAATATTGTAAATTATGTCAGGAGTGGGGTTCGAAACCACGCTCTCTTTCGAGAACCAGAGCTTAAATCTGGCGCCTTAGACCGTTCGGCCATCCTGACTGCGATAAAGTCGGTGAGCATATTCAAAGCCCATGTTACTTTTAATTTGCGAAAAATCACCAATTTTATTAGTTTTTGCCTAATTACTAAAAATGCACTGAACTAATTTCAATGACATAGAAGTGGTACCAATTGGAGAGTAGCTTCTTTTATTTAACACAAAAACCAAATTAATCGCTGAACATACATAGAAAGAAAATACACATGCGTCAAATTGATAACCTCCTCTTCCTTTTCTGAAGTCGGTTAATAATAAAAATTATAATACGGAAAAAATATTGTAAATTATGTCAGCAGCGGGGTTCGAACCAACGCTCTCTTTCGAGAACCAGAGCTTAAAATCTGGCGCGTTAGACCGCTCGGCCATCCTGACTGCGGTAAAGTCGGTGAGCATATTCAAAGCCCATGTTACTTTTAATTTGCGAAAAATCACCAATTTTATTAGTTTTTGCCTAATTACTAAAAATGCACTGAACTAATTTCAATGAAATAGAAGTGGTACCAATTGGAGAGTAGCTTCTTTTATTTAACACAAAAACCAAATTAATCGGTGAACATACATAGAAAGAAAATACACATGCGTCAAATTGATAACCTCCTCTTCCTTTTCTGAAGTCGGTTAATAATAAAAATTATAATACGGAAAAAATATTGTAAATTATGTCAGGAGCGGGGTTCGAACCTACGCTCTCTTTCGAGAACCAGAGCTTAAATCTGGCGCCTTAGACCGCTCTGCCATCCTGACTGCGGTAAAGTCGGTGAGCATATTCAAAGCCCATGTTACTTTTAATTTGCAAAAAATCACCAATTTTATTAGTTTTTGCCTAATTATTAAAATTCACTGAACTAATTTCAATGAAATAGAAGTGGTACCAATTGGAGAGTAGCTTCTTTTATTTAACACAAGAACCAAATTAATCGGTGAACATACATAGAAAGAAAATACACATGCGTCAAATTGATAACCTCCTCTTCCTTTTCTGAAGTCGGTTAATAATAAAAATTATAATACGGAAAAAAATTTTGTAAATTATGTCAGGATTGGGGTTCGAACCCACGCTCTCTTTCGAGAAACAGAGCTTAAATCTGGCGCCTTAGACCGCTCGGCCATCCTGACTGCGATAAAGTCGGTGAGCATATTCAAAGCCTATGTTACATTTAATTTGCGAAAAATCACCATTTTTATTAGTTTTTGCCTAATTACTAAAAATGCACTGAACTAATTTCAATGAAATAGAAGTGGTACCAATTGGAGAGTAGCTTCTTTTATTTAACACAAAAACCAAATTAATCGGTGAACATACATAGAAAGAAAATACACATGCGTCAAATTGATAACCTCCTCTTCCTTTTCTGAAGTCGGTTAATAATAAAAATTATAATACGGGAAAAATATTGCAAATTATGTCAGGAGTGGGGTTCGAACCCACGCTCTCTTTCGAGAACCAGAGCTTAAATCTGGCGCCTTAGACCTCTCGGCCATCCTGACTGCGATAAAGTCGGTGAGCATATTCAAAGCCCATGTTACTTTTAATTTGCGAAAAATCACCAATTTTATTAGTTTTTGCCTAATTACTAAAAACGCACTGAACTAATTTCAATGAAATATAAGTGGTACCAATTGGAGAGTAGCTTCTTTTATTTAACACAAAAACCAAATTAATCGGTGAACATACATAGAAAGAAAATACACATGCGTCAAATTGATAACCTCCTCTTCCTTTTCTGAAGTCGGTTAATAATAAAAATTATAACACGGAAAAAATATTGTAAATTATGTCAGGAGTGGGGTTCGACCTACGCTCTCTTTCGAGAACCAGAGCTTAAATCTGGCGCCTTAGACCGCTCGGCCATCCTGACTGCGATAAAATCGGTGAGCATATTCAAAGCCCATGTTACTTTTAATTTGCGAAAAATCACCAATTTTATTAGTTTTTGCCTAATTACTAAAAATGCACTGAACTAATTTCAATGAAATAGAAGTGGTACCAATTGTAGAGTAGCTTCTTTTATTTAACACAAAAACCAAATTAATCGGTGAACATACATAGAAAGAAAATACACATGCGTCAAATTGATAACCTCCTCTTCCTTTTCTGAAGTCGGTTAATAATAAAAATTATAATACGGAAAAAATATTGTAAATTATGTCAGGAGTGGGGTTCGAACCCACGCTCTCGTTCGAGAACCAGAGCTTAAATGTGGCGCCTTAGACCGCTCGGCCATCCTGACTGCGATAAAGTTGGTGAGCATATTCAAAGCCCATGTTACTTTTAATTTGCGAAAAATCACCAATTTTATTAGTTTTTGCCTAATTACTAAAAATGCACTGAACTAATTTCAATGGTGTGTATTTGGTGTATTGGTGTATTTTGTGACGGCCGATTATCTGCGCTAGGGATATAGGCCCAGGGGAGGGATGCCCTTCGTGGGGGTCTTTCTAAGGGAACCTAACCCGTATTTACGCAAGGTTCGAAGAAAACCACGAAAACTCCGAACGGTTAGGCCGACGGCCGCGATTGGGTTCGAACCCAGCACCTGCCGTCTACCAGTTGAGAGGTCAGACCCTCTCCTAATTTCAATGAAATAGAAGTGGTACCAATTGGAGAGTAGCTTCTTTTACTTAACACAAAAATCAAATTAATCGGTGAACATACATAGAAAAAAAAAAAATACACATGCGTCAAATTGATAACCTCCTCTTCCTTTTCTGAAGTCGGTTAATAATAAAAATTATAATACGGAAAAAATATTGTAAAATATGTCAGGAGCGGGGTTCGAACCCACGCTCTCTTTCGAGAACCAGAGCTTATATCTGGCGCCTTAGACCGCTCGGCCATCCTTACTGCGATAAATTCGGTGAGCATATTCAAAGCCCATGTTACTTTTAATTTGCGAAAAATCACCAATTTTATTAGTTTTTGCCTAATTACTAAAAATGCACTGAACTAATTTCAATGAAATAGAAGTGGTACCAATTTGAGAGTAGCTTCTTTTATTTAACACAAAAACCAAATTAATCGGTGAACATACATAGAAGGAAAATACACATGCGTCAAATTGATAACCTCCTCTTCCTTTTCTGAAGTCGGTTAATAATAAAAATTATAATACGGAAAAAAATTTTGTAAATTATGTCAGGACTGGGGTTCGAACCCACGCTCTCTTTCGAGAATCAGAGCTTAAATCTGGCGCCTTAGACCGCTCGGCCATCCTGACTGCAATAAAGTCGGTGAGCATATTCAAAGCCTATGTTACATTTAATTTGCGAAAAATCACCATTTTTATTAGTTTTTGCCTAATTACTAAAAATGCACTGAACTAATTTCAATGAAATAGAAGTGGTACCAATTGGAGAGTAGCTTCTTTTATTTAACGCAAAAACCAAATTAATCGTTGAACATACATAGAAAGAAAATACACATGCGTCAAATTGATAACCTCCTCTTCCTTTTCTGAAGTCGGTTAATAATAAAAATTATAATACAAAAAAATATTGTAAATTATGTCAGGAGTGGGGTTCGAACCCACGCTTTCTTTCGAGAACCAGAGCTTAAATCTGGCGCCTTAGACCGCTCGGCCATCCTGACTGCGATAAAGTCGGTGAGCATATTCAAAGCCCATGTTACTTTTAATTTGCGAAAAATCACCATTTTTATTAGTTTTTGCCTAATTACTAAAAATGCACTGAACTAATTTCAATGAAATAGAAGTGGTACCAATTGGAGAGTAGCTTCTTTTATTTAACACAAAAACCAAATTAATCGGTGAACATACATAGAAAGAAAATACACATGCGTCAAATTGATAACCTCCTCTTCCTTTTCTGAAGTCGGTTAATAATAAAAATTATAATACGGGAAAAATATTGCAAATTATGTCAGGAGTGGGGTTCGAACCCACGCTCTCTTTCGAGAACCAGAGCTTAAATCTGGCGCCTTAGACCTCTCGGCCATCCTGACTGCGATAAAATCGGTGAGCATATTCAAAGCCTATGTTACATTTAATTTGCGAAAAATCACCATTTTTATTAGTTTTTGCCTAATTACTAAAAATGCACTGAACTAATTTCAATGAAATAGAAGTGGTACCAATTGGAGAGTAGCTTCTTTTATTTAACGCAAAAACCAAATTAATCGGTGAACATACATAGAAAGAAAATACACATGCGTCAAATTGATAACCTCCTCTTCCTTTTCTGAAGTCGGTTAATAATAAAAATTATATTACGAAAAAATATTGTAAATTATGTCAGGAGTGGGGTTCGAACCCACGCTTTCTTTCGAGAACCACAGCTTAAATCTGGCGCCTTAGACCGCTCGGCCATCCTGACTGCGATAAAGTCGGTGAGCATATTCAAAGCCCATGTTACTTTTAATTTGCGAAAAATCACCAATTTTATTAGTTTTTGCCTAATTACTAAAAATGCACTGAACTAATTTCAATGAAATAGAAGTGGTACCAATTGGAGAGTAGCTTCTTTTATTTAACACAAAAACCAAATTAATCGGTGAACATACATAGAAAAAAAATACACATGCGTCAAACTGATAACCTCCTCTTCCTTTTCTGAAGTCGGTTAATAATAAAAATTGTAATACGGGAAAAATACTGTAAATTATGTCAGGAGTGGGGTTCGAACCCACGCTCTCTTTCGAGAACCAGATCTTAAATCTGGCGCATTAGACCGCTCGGCCATCCTGACTGCGATAAAGTCGGTGAGCATATTCAAAGCCTATGTTACTTTTAATTTGCGAAAAATCACCAATTTTATTAGTTTTTGCCTAATTACTAAAAATGCACTGAACTAATTTCAATGAAATAGAAGTGGTACCAATTGGAGAGTAGCTTCTTTTATTTAACACAAAAACCAAATTAATCGGTGAACATACATAGAAAGAAAATACACATGCGTCAAATTGATAACCTCCTCTTCCTTTTCTGAAGTCGGTTAATAATAAAAATTATAATACGGAAAAAATATTGTAAATTATGTCAGGAGTGGGGTTCGAACCCACGCTCTCTTTCGAGAACCAGAGCTTAAATCTGGCGCCTTAGACCGCTCGGCCATCCTGACTGCGATAAAGTCGGTGAGCATATTCAAAGCCCATGTTACTTTTAATTTGCGAAAAATCACCAATTTTATTAGTTTTTGCCTAATTACTAAAAATGCACTGAACTAATTTCAATGACATAGAAGTGGTACCAATTGGAGAATAGCTTCTTTTATTTAACACAAAAACGAAATTAATCGGTGAACATACATAGAAAGAAAATACACATGCGTCAAATTGATAACCTCCTCTTCCTTTTCTGAAGTCGGTTAATAATAAAAATTATAATAGGGAAAAAATATTGTAAATTATGTCAGGAGTGGGGTTCGAACCCACGCTCTCTTTCGAGAACCAGAGCTTAAATCTGGCGCCTTAGACCGCTCGGCCATCCTGACTGCGATAAAGTCGGTGAGCATATTCAAAGCGCATGTTACTTTTAATTTGCGAAAAATCACCAATTTTATTAGTTTTTGCCTAATTACTAAAAATGCACTGAACTAATTTCAATGAAATAGAAGTGGTACCAATTGGAGAGTAGCTTCTTTTATTTAACACAAAAACCAAATTAATCGGTGAACATACATAGAAAGAAAATACACATGCGTCAAATTGATAACCTCCTCTTCCTTTTTTGAAGTCGGTTAATAATAAAAATTATAATACGGAAAAAATATTGTAAATTATGTCAGGAGTGGGGTTCGAACCCACGCTCTCTTTCGAGAACCAGAGCTTAAATCTGGCGCCTTAGACCGTTCGGCCATCCTGACTGCGATAAAGTCGGTGAGCATATTCAAAGCCCATGTTACTTTTAATTTGCGAAAAATCACCAATTTTATTAGTTTTTGCCTAATTACTAAAAATGCACTGAACTAATTTCAATGACATAGAAGTGGTACCAATTGGAGAGTAGCTTCTTTTATTTAACACAAAAACCAAATTAATCGCTGAACATACATAGAAAGAAAATACACATGCGTCAAATTGATAACCTCCTCTTCCTTTTCTGAAGTCGGTTAATAATAAAAATTATAATACGGAAAAAATATTGTAAATTATGTCAGCAGCGGGGTTCGAACCAACGCTCTCTTTCGAGAACCAGAGCTTAAAATCTGGCGCGTTAGACCGCTCGGCCATCCTGACTGCGGTAAAGTCGGTGAGCATATTCAAAGCCCATGTTACTTTTAATTTGCGAAAAATCACCAATTTTATTAGTTTTTGCCTAATTACTAAAAATGCACTGAACTAATTTCAATGAAATAGAAGTGGTACCAATTGGAGAGTAGCTTCTTTTATTTAACACAAAAACCAAATTAATCGGTGAACATACATAGAAAGAAAATACACATGCGTCAAATTGATAACCTCCTCTTCCTTTTCTGAAGGCCCCCACCAGTGGTCGAGAGGTTTGGACCTCTCAACTGGTAGACGGCAGGTGCTGGGTTCGAACCCAATCGCGGCTGTCGGCCTAACCGTTCGAAGTTTTCCGTGGTTTTCTTCGAAACTTGCGTAAATACGGGTTAGGTTCCCTTAGAAAGACCCCCACGGAGGGCACTCCCCCTGGTCCTATATCCCACTAGCGTAGATAATCGGACGTCAAAAATCAACCAACCAACCTTTTCTGAAGTCGGTTAATAATAAAAATTATAATACGGAAAAAAATTTTGTAAATTATGTCAGGATTGGGGTTCGAACCCACGCTCTCTTTCGAGAAACAGAGCTTAAATCTGGCGCCTTAGACCGCTCGGCCATCCTGACTGCGATAAAGTCGGTGAGCATATTCAAAGCCTATGTTACATTTAATTTGCGAAAAATCACCATTTTTATTAGTTTTTGCCTAATTACTAAAAATGCACTGAACTAATTTCAATGAAATAGAAGTGGTACCAATTGGAGAGTAGCTTCTTTTATTTAACACAAAAACCAAATTAATCGGTGAACATACATAGAAAGAAAATACACATGCGTCAAATTGATAACCTCCTCTTCCTTTTCTGAAGTCGGTTAATAATAAAAATTATAATACGGGAAAAATATTGCAAATTATGTCAGGAGTGGGGTTCGAACCCACGCTCTCTTTCGAGAACCAGAGCTTAAATCTGGCGCCTTAGACCTCTCGGCCATCCTGACTGCGATAAAGTCGTTGAGCATATTCAAAGCCCATGTTACTTTTAATTTGCGAAAAATCACCAATTTTATTAGTTTTTGCCTAATTACTAAAAATGCACTGAACTAATTTCAATGACATAGAAGTGGTACCAATTGGAGAGTAGCTTCTTTTATTTAACACAAAAACCAAATTAATCGGTGAACATACATAGAAAGAAAATAAACATGCGTCAAATTGATAACCTCCTCTTCCTTTTCTGAAGTCGGTTAATAATAAAAATTATAATACGGAAAAAATATTGTAAATTATGTCAGGAGCGCGGTTCGAACATACGCTCTCTTTCGAGAACCAGAGCTTAAATCTGGCGCCTTAGACCGCTCGGCCATCCTGACTGCGGTAAAGTCGGTGAGCATATTCAAAGCCCATGTTACTTTTAATTTGCGAAAAATCACCAATTTTATTAGTTTTTGCCTAATTACTAAAAATGCACTGAACTAATTTCAATGAAATAGAAGTGGTACCAATTGGAGAGTTGCTTCTTTTATTTAACACAAAAACCAAATTAATCGGTGAACATACATAGAAAGAAAATACACATGCGTCAAATTGATAACCTCCTCTTCCTTTTCTGAAGTCGGTTAATAATAAAAATTATAATACGGAAAAAAATTCTCTAAATTATGTCAGGATTGGGGTTCGAACCCACGCTCTCTTTCGAGAAACAGAGCTTAAATCTGGCGCCTTAGACCGCTCGGCCATCCTGACTGCGATAAAGTCGGTGAGCATATTCAAAGCCTATGTTACATTTAATTTGCGAAAAATCACCATTTTTATTAGTTTTTGCCTAATTACTAAAAATGCACTGAACTAATTTCAATGAAATAGAAGTGGTACCAATTGGAGAATAGCTTCTTTTATTTAACACAAAAACGAAATTAATCGGTGAACATACATAGAAAGAAAATACACATGCGTCAAATTGATAACCTCCTCTTCCTTTTCTGAAGTCGGTTAATAATAAAAATTATAATAGGGAAAAAATATTGTAAATTATGTCAGGAGTGGGGTTCGAACCCACGCTCTCTTTCGAGAACCAGAGCTTAAATCTGGCGCCTTAGACCGCTCGGCCATCCTGACTGCGATAAAGTCGGTGAGCATATTCAAAGCGCATGTTACTTTTAATTTGCGAAAAATCACCAATTTTATAAGTTTTTGCCTAATTACTAAAAATGCACTGAACTAATTTAAATGAAATAGAAGTGGTACCAATTGGAGAGTAGCTTCTTTTATTTAACACAAAAACCAAATTAATCGGTGAACATACATAGAAAGAAAATACACATGCGTCAAATTGATAACTCCCTCTTCCTTTTCTGAAGTCGGTTAATAATAAAAATTATAATACGGAAAAAATATTGCAAATTATGTCAGAAGTGGGGTTCGAACCCACGCTCTCTTTCGAGAACCAGAGCTTAAATCTGGCGCCTTAGACCTCTCGGCCATCCTGACTGCGATAAAGTCGGTGAGCATATTCAAAGCCTATGTTACATTTAATTTGCGAAAAATCACCATTTTTATTAGTTTTTGCCTAATTACTAAAAATGCACTGAACTAATTTCAATGAAATAGAAGTGGTACCAATTGGAGAGTAGCTTCTTTTATTTAACGCCAAAACCAAATTAATCGTTGAACATACATAGAAAGAAAATACACATGCGTCAAATTGATAACCTCCTCTTCCTTTTCTGAAGTCGGTTAATAATAAAAATTATAATACGAAAAAATATTGTAAATTATGTCAGGAGTGGGGTTCGAACCCACGCTTTCTTTCGAGAACCAGAGCTTAAATCTGGCGCCTTAGACCGCTCGGCCATCCCGACTGCGATAAAGTCGGTGAGCATATTCAAAGCCCATGTTACTTTTAATTTGCGAAAAATCACCATTTTTATTAGTTTTTGCCTAATTACTAAAAATGCACTGAACTAATTTCTATGAAATAGAAGTGGTACCAATTGGAGAGTAGCTTCTTTTATTTAACACAAAAACCAAATTAATCGGTGAACATACATAGAAAGAAAATACACATGCGTCAAATTGATAACCTCCTCTTCCTTTTCTGAAGTCGGTTAATAATAAAAATTATAATACGGGAAAAATATTGCAAATTATGTCAGGAGTGGGGTTCGAACCCACGCTCTCTTTCGAGAACCAGAGCTTAAATCTGGCGCCTTAGACCTCTCGGCCATCCTGACTGCGATAAAGTCGGTGAGCATATTCAAAGCCCATGTTACTTTTAATTTGCGAAAAATCACCAATTTTATTAGTTTTTGCCTAATTACTAAAAATGCACTGAACTAATTTCAATGACATAGAAGTGGTACCAATTGGAGAGTAGCTTCTTTTATTTAACACAAAAACCAAATTAATCGCTGAACATACATAGAAAGAAAATACACATGCGTCAAATTGATAACCTCCTCTTCCTTTTCTGAAGTCGGTTAATAATAAAAATTATAATACGGAAAAAATATTGTAAATTATGTCAGGAGTGGGGTTCGAACCCACGCTCTCTTTCGAGAACCAGAGCTTAAATCTGGCGCCTTAGACCGCTCGGCCATCCTGACTGCGATAAAGTCGGTGAGCATATTCAAAGCCCATGTTACTTTTAATTTGCGAAAAATCACCAATTTTATTAGTTTTTGCCTAATTACTAAAAATGCACTGAACTAATTTCAATGACATAGAAGTGGTACCAATTGGAGAATAGCTTCTTTTATTTAACACAAAAACGAAATTAATCGGTGAACATACATAGAAAGAAAATACACATGCGTCAAATTGATAACCTCCTCTTCCTTTTCTGAAGTCGGTTAATAATAAAAATTATAATAGGGAAAAAATATTGTAAATTATGTCAGGAGTGGGGTTCGAACCCACGCTCTCTTTCGAGAACCAGAGCTTAAATCTGGCGCCTTAGACCGCTCGGCCATCCTGACTGCGATAAAGTCGGTGAGCATATTCAAAGCGCATGTTACTTTTAATTTGCGAAAAATCACCAATTTTATTAGTTTTTGCCTAATTACTAAAAATGCACTGAACTAATTTCAATGAAATAGAAGTGGTACCAATTGGAGAGTAGCTTCTTTTATTTAACACAAAAACCAAATTAATCGGTGAACATACATAGAAAGAAAATACACATGCGTCAAATTGATAACCTCCTCTTCCTTTTTTGAAGTCGGTTAATAATAAAAATTATAATACGGAAAAAATATTGTAAATTATGTCAGGAGTGGGGTTCGAACCCACGCTCTCTTTCGAGAACCAGAGCTTAAATCTGGCGCCTTAGACCGTTCGGCCATCCTGACTGCGATAAAGTCGGTGAGCATATTCAAAGCCCATGTTACTTTTAATTTGCGAAAAATCACCAATTTTATTAGTTTTTGCCTAATTACTAAAAATGCACTGAACTAATTTCAATGACATAGAAGTGGTACCAATTGGAGAGTAGCTTCTTTTATTTAACACAAAAACCAAATTAATCGCTGAACATACATAGAAAGAAAATACACATGCGTCAAATTGATAACCTCCTCTTCCTTTTCTGAAGTCGGTTAATAATAAAAATTATAATACGGAAAAAATATTGTAAATTATGTCAGCAGCGGGGTTCGAACCAACGCTCTCTTTCGAGAACCAGAGCTTAAAATCTGGCGCGTTAGACCGCTCGGCCATCCTGACTGCGGTAAAGTCGGTGAGCATATTCAAAGCCCATGTTACTTTTAATTTGCGAAAAATCACCAATTTTATTAGTTTTTGCCTAATTACTAAAAATGCACTGAACTAATTTCAATGAAATAGAAGTGGTACCAATTGGAGAGTAGCTTCTTTTATTTAACACAAAAACCAAATTAATCGGTGAACATACATAGAAAGAAAATACACATGCGTCAAATTGATAACCTCCTCTTCCTTTTCTGAAGGCCCCCACCAGTGGTCGAGAGGTTTGGACCTCTCAACTGGTAGACGGCAGGTGCTGGGTTCGAACCCAATCGCGGCTGTCGGCCTAACCGTTCGAAGTTTTCCGTGGTTTTCTTCGAAACTTGCGTAAATACGGGTTAGGTTCCCTTAGAAAGACCCCCACGGAGGGCACTCCCCCTGGTCCTATATCCCACTAGCGTAGATAATCGGACGTCAAAAATCAACCAACCAACCTTTTCTGAAGTCGGTTAATAATAAAAATTATAATACGGAAAAAAATTTTGTAAATTATGTCAGGATTGGGGTTCGAACCCACGCTCTCTTTCGAGAAACAGAGCTTAAATCTGGCGCCTTAGACCGCTCGGCCATCCTGACTGCGATAAAGTCGGTGAGCATATTCAAAGCCTATGTTACATTTAATTTGCGAAAAATCACCATTTTTATTAGTTTTTGCCTAATTACTAAAAATGCACTGAACTAATTTCAATGAAATAGAAGTGGTACCAATTGGAGAGTAGCTTCTTTTATTTAACACAAAAACCAAATTAATCGGTGAACATACATAGAAAGAAAATACACATGCGTCAAATTGATAACCTCCTCTTCCTTTTCTGAAGTCGGTTAATAATAAAAATTATAATACGGGAAAAATATTGCAAATTATGTCAGGAGTGGGGTTCGAACCCACGCTCTCTTTCGAGAACCAGAGCTTAAATCTGGCGCCTTAGACCTCTCGGCCATCCTGACTGCGATAAAGTCGTTGAGCATATTCAAAGCCCATGTTACTTTTAATTTGCGAAAAATCACCAATTTTATTAGTTTTTGCCTAATTACTAAAAATGCACTGAACTAATTTCAATGACATAGAAGTGGTACCAATTGGAGAGTAGCTTCTTTTATTTAACACAAAAACCAAATTAATCGGTGAACATACATAGAAAGAAAATAAACATGCGTCAAATTGATAACCTCCTCTTCCTTTTCTGAAGTCGGTTAATAATAAAAATTATAATACGGAAAAAATATTGTAAATTATGTCAGGAGCGCGGTTCGAACATACGCTCTCTTTCGAGAACCAGAGCTTAAATCTGGCGCCTTAGACCGCTCGGCCATCCTGACTGCGGTAAAGTCGGTGAGCATATTCAAAGCCCATGTTACTTTTAATTTGCGAAAAATCACCAATTTTATTAGTTTTTGCCTAATTACTAAAAATGCACTGAACTAATTTCAATGAAATAGAAGTGGTACCAATTGGAGAGTTGCTTCTTTTATTTAACACAAAAACCAAATTAATCGGTGAACATACATAGAAAGAAAATACACATGCGTCAAATTGATAACCTCCTCTTCCTTTTCTGAAGTCGGTTAATAATAAAAATTATAATACGGAAAAAAATTCTCTAAATTATGTCAGGATTGGGGTTCGAACCCACGCTCTCTTTCGAGAAACAGAGCTTAAATCTGGCGCCTTAGACCGCTCGGCCATCCTGACTGCGATAAAGTCGGTGAGCATATTCAAAGCCTATGTTACATTTAATTTGCGAAAAATCACCATTTTTATTAGTTTTTGCCTAATTACTAAAAATGCACTGAACTAATTTCAATGAAATAGAAGTGGTACCAATTGGAGAATAGCTTCTTTTATTTAACACAAAAACGAAATTAATCGGTGAACATACATAGAAAGAAAATACACATGCGTCAAATTGATAACCTCCTCTTCCTTTTCTGAAGTCGGTTAATAATAAAAATTATAATAGGGAAAAAATATTGTAAATTATGTCAGGAGTGGGGTTCGAACCCACGCTCTCTTTCGAGAACCAGAGCTTAAATCTGGCGCCTTAGACCGCTCGGCCATCCTGACTGCGATAAAGTCGGTGAGCATATTCAAAGCGCATGTTACTTTTAATTTGCGAAAAATCACCAATTTTATAAGTTTTTGCCTAATTACTAAAAATGCACTGAACTAATTTAAATGAAATAGAAGTGGTACCAATTGGAGAGTAGCTTCTTTTATTTAACACAAAAACCAAATTAATCGGTGAACATACATAGAAAGAAAATACACATGCGTCAAATTGATAACTCCCTCTTCCTTTTCTGAAGTCGGTTAATAATAAAAATTATAATACGGAAAAAATATTGCAAATTATGTCAGAAGTGGGGTTCGAACCCACGCTCTCTTTCGAGAACCAGAGCTTAAATCTGGCGCCTTAGACCTCTCGGCCATCCTGACTGCGATAAAGTCGGTGAGCATATTCAAAGCCTATGTTACATTTAATTTGCGAAAAATCACCATTTTTATTAGTTTTTGCCTAATTACTAAAAATGCACTGAACTAATTTCAATGAAATAGAAGTGGTACCAATTGGAGAGTAGCTTCTTTTATTTAACGCCAAAACCAAATTAATCGTTGAACATACATAGAAAGAAAATACACATGCGTCAAATTGATAACCTCCTCTTCCTTTTCTGAAGTCGGTTAATAATAAAAATTATAATACGAAAAAATATTGTAAATTATGTCAGGAGTGGGGTTCGAACCCACGCTTTCTTTCGAGAACCAGAGCTTAAATCTGGCGCCTTAGACCGCTCGGCCATCCCGACTGCGATAAAGTCGGTGAGCATATTCAAAGCCCATGTTACTTTTAATTTGCGAAAAATCACCATTTTTATTAGTTTTTGCCTAATTACTAAAAATGCACTGAACTAATTTCTATGAAATAGAAGTGGTACCAATTGGAGAGTAGCTTCTTTTATTTAACACAAAAACCAAATTAATCGGTGAACATACATAGAAAGAAAATACACATGCGTCAAATTGATAACCTCCTCTTCCTTTTCTGAAGTCGGTTAATAATAAAAATTATAATACGGGAAAAATATTGCAAATTATGTCAGGAGTGGGGTTCGAACCCACGCTCTCTTTCGAGAACCAGAGCTTAAATCTGGCGCCTTAGACCTCTCGGCCATCCTGACTGCGATAAAGTCGGTGAGCATATTCAAAGCCCATGTTACTTTTAATTTGCGAAAAATCACCAATTTTATTAGTTTTTGCCTAATTACTAAAAATGCACTGAACTAATTTCAATGACATAGAAGTGGTACCAATTGGAGAGTAGCTTCTTTTATTTAACACAAAAACCAAATTAATCGCTGAACATACATAGAAAGAAAATACACATGCGTCAAATTGATAACCTCCTCTTCCTTTTCTGAAGTCGGTTAATAATAAAAATTATAATACGGAAAAAATATTGTAAATTATGTCAGGAGCGGGGTTCGAACCTACGCTCTCTTTCGAGAACCAGAGCTTAAATCTGGCGCCTTAGACCGCTCTGCCATCCTGACTGCGGTAAAGTCGGTGAGCATATTCAAAGCCCATGTTACTTTTAATTTGCAAAAAATCACCAATTTTATTAGTTTTTGCCTAATTATTAAAATTCACTGAACTAATTTCAATGAAATAGAAGTGGTACCAATTGGAGAGTAGCTTCTTTTATTTAACACAAGAACCAAATTAATCGGTGAACATACATAGAAAGAAAATACACATGCGTCAAATTGATAACCTCCTCTTCCTTTTCTGAAGTCGGTTAATAATAAAAATTATAATACGGAAAAAAATTTTGTAAATTATGTCAGGATTGGGGTTCGAACCCACGCTCTCTTTCGAGAAACAGAGCTTAAATCTGGCGCCTTAGACCGCTCGGCCATCCTGACTGCGATAAAGTCGGTGAGCATATTCAAAGCCTATGTTACATTTAATTTGCGAAAAATCACCATTTTTATTAGTTTTTGCCTAATTACTAAAAATGCACTGAACTAATTTCAATGAAATAGAAGTGGTACCAATTGGAGAGTAGCTTCTTTTATTTAACACAAAAACCAAATTAATCGGTGAACATACATAGAAAGAAAATACACATGCGTCAAATTGATAACCTCCTCTTCCTTTTCTGAAGTCGGTTAATAATAAAAATTATAATACGGGAAAAATATTGCAAATTATGTCAAGAGTGGGGTTCGAACCCACGCTCTCTTTCGAGAACCAGAGCTTAAATCTGGCGCCTTAGACCTCTCGGCCATCCTGACTGCGATAAAGTCGGTGAGCATATTCAAAGCCCATGTTACTTTTAATTTGCGAAAAATCACCAATTTTATTAGTTTTTGCCTAATTACTAAAAACGCACTGAACTAATTTCAATGAAATATAAGTGGTACCAATTGGAGAGTAGCTTCTTTTATTTAACACAAAAACCAAATTAATCGGTGAACATACATAGAAAGAAAATACACATGCGTCAAATTGATAACCTCCTCTTCCTTTTCTGAAGTCGGTTAATAATAAAAATTATAACACGGAAAAAATATTGTAAATTATGTCAGGAGTGGGGTTCGAACCTACGCTCTCTTTCGAGAACCAGAGCTTAAATCTGGCGCCTTAGACCGCTCGGCCATCCTGACTGCGATAAAATCGGTGAGCATATTCAAAGCCCATGTTACTTTTAATTTGCGAAAAATCACCAATTTTATTAGTTTTTGCCTAATTACTAAAAATGCACTGAACTAATTTCAATGAAATAGAAGTGGTACCAATTGTAGAGTAGCTTCTTTTATTTAACACAAAAACCAAATTAATCGGTGAACATACATAGAAAGAAAATACACATGCGTCAAATTGATAACCTCCTCTTCCTTTTCTGAAGTCGGTTAATAATAAAAATTATAATACGGAAAAAATATTGTAAATTATGTCAGGAGTGGGGTTCGAACCCACGCTCTCGTTCGAGAACCAGAGCTTAAATGTGGCGCCTTAGACCGCTCGGCCATCCTGACTGCGATAAAGTTGGTGAGCATATTCAAAGCCCATGTTACTTTTAATTTGCGAAAAATCACCAATTTTATTAGTTTTTGCCTAATTACTAAAAATGCACTGAACTAATTTCAATGAAATAGAAGTGGTACCAATTGGAGAGTAGCTTCTTTTACTTAACACAAAAATCAAATTAATCGGTGAACATACATAGAAAAAAAATACACATGCGTCAAATTGATAACCTCCTCTTCCTTTTCTGAAGTCGGTTAATAATAAAAATTATAATACGGAAAAAATATTGTAAAATATGTCAGGAGCGGGGTTCGAACCCACGCTCTCTTTCGAGAACCAGAGCTTATATCTGGCGCCTTAGACCGCTCGGCCATCCTTACTGCGATAAATTCGGTGAGCATATTCAAAGCCCATGTTACTTTTAATTTGCGAAAAATCACCAATTTTATTAGTTTTTGCCTAATTACTAAAAATGCACTGAACTAATTTCAATGAAATAGAAGTGGTACCAATTTGAGAGTAGCTTCTTTTATTTAACACAAAAACCAAATTAATCGGTGAACATACATAGAAGGAAAATACACATGCGTCAAATTGATAACCTCCTCTTCCTTTTCTGAAGTCGGTTAATAATAAAAATTATAATACGGAAAAAAATTTTGTAAATTATGTCAGGACTGGGGTTCGAACCCACGCTCTCTTTCGAGAACCAGAGCTTAAATCTGGCGCCTTAGACCGCTCGGCCATCCTGACTGCGATAAAGTCGGTGAGCATATTCAAAGCCTATGTTACATTTAATTTGCGAAAAATCACCATTTTTATTAGTTTTTGCCTAATTACTAAAAATGCACTGAACTAATTTCAATGAAATAGAAGTGGTACCAATTGGAGAGTAGCTTCTTTTATTTAACGCCAAAACCAAATTAATCGTTGAACATACATAGAAAGAAAATACACATGCGTCAAATTGATAACCTCCTCTTCCTTTTCTGAAGTCGGTTAATAATAAAAATTATAATACGAAAAAATATTGTAAATTATGTCAGGAGTGGGGTTCGAACCCACGCTTTCTTTCGAGAACCAGAGCTTAAATCTGGCGCCTTAGACCGCTCGGCCATCCCGACTGCGATAAAGTCGGTGAGCATATTCAAAGCCCATGTTACTTTTAATTTGCGAAAAATCACCATTTTTATTAGTTTTTGCCTAATTACTAAAAATGCACTGAACTAATTTCTATGAAATAGAAGTGGTACCAATTGGAGAGTAGCTTCTTTTATTTAACACAAAAACCAAATTAATCGGTGAACATACATAGAAAGAAAATACACATGCGTCAAATTGATAACCTCCTCTTCCTTTTCTGAAGTCGGTTAATAATAAAAATTATAATACGGGAAAAATATTGCAAATTATGTCAGGAGTGGGGTTCGAACCCACGCTCTCTTTCGAGAACCAGAGCTTAAATCTGGCGCCTTAGACCTCTCGGCCATCCTGACTGCGATAAAGTCGGTGAGCATATTCAAAGCCCATGTTACTTTTAATTTGCGAAAAATCACCAATTTTATTAGTTTTTGCCTAATTACTAAAAACGCACTGAACTAATTTCAATGAAATATAAGTGGTACCAATTGGAGAGTAGCTTCTTTTATTTAACACAAAAACCAAATTAATCGGTGAACATACATAGAAAGAAAATACACATGCGTCAAATTGATAACCTCCTCTTCCTTTTCTGAAGTCGGTTAATAATAAAAATTATAACACGGAAAAAATATTGTAAATTATGTCAGGAGTGGGGTTCGAACCTACGCTCTCTTTCGAGAACCAGAGCTTAAATCTGGCGCCTTAGACCGCTCGGCCATCCTGACTGCGATAAAGTCGGTGAGCATATTCAAAGCCCATGTTACTTTTAATTTGCGAAAAATCACCAATTTTATTAGTTTTTGCCTAATTACTAAAAATGCACTGAACTAATTTCAATGAAATAGAAGTGGTACCAATTGTAGAGTAGCTTCTTTTATTTAACACAAAAACCAAATTAATCGGTGAACATACATAGAAAGAAAATACACATGCGTCAAATTGATAACCTCCTCTTCCTTTTCTGAAGTCGGTTAATAATAAAAATTATAATACGGAAAAAATATTGTAAATTATGTCAGGAGTGGGGTTCGAACCCACGCTCTCGTTCGAGAACCAGAGCTTAAATGTGGCGCCTTAGACCGCTCGGCCATCCTGACTGCGATAAAGTTGGTGAGCATATTCAAAGCCCATGTTACTTTTAATTTGCGAAAAATCACCAATTTTATTAGTTTTTGCCTAATTACTAAAAATGCACTGAACTAATTTCAATGAAATAGAAGTGGTACCAATTGGAGAGTAGCTTCTTTTACTTAACACAAAAATCAAATTAATCGGTGAACATACATAGAAAAAAAATACACATGCGTCAAATTGATAACCTCCTCTTCCTTTTCTGAAGTCGGTTAATAATAAAAATTATAATACGGAAAAAATATTGTAAAATATGTCAGGAGCGGGGTTCGAACCCACGCTCTCTTTCGAGAACCAGAGCTTATATCTGGCGCCTTAGACCGCTCGGCCATCCTTACTGCGATAAATTCGGTGAGCATATTCAAAGCCCATGTTACTTTTAATTTGCGAAAAATCACCAATTTTATTAGTTTTTGCCTAATTACTAAAAATGCACTGAACTAATTTCAATGAAATAGAAGTGGTACCAATTTGAGAGTAGCTTCTTTTATTTAACACAAAAACCAAATTAATCGGTGAACATACATAGAAGGAAAATACACATGCGTCAAATAGATAACCTCCTCTTCCTTTTCTGAAGTCGGTTAATAATAAAAATTATAATACGGAAAAAATTTTTGTAAATTATGTCAGGACTGGGGTTCGAACCCACGCTCTCTTTCGAGAACCAGAGTGTAATCTGGCGCCTTAGACCGCTCGGCCATCCTGACTGCGATAAAGTCGGTGAGCATATTCAAAGCCTATGTTACATTTAATTTGCGAAAAATCACCATTTTTATTAGTTTTTGCCTAATTACTAAAAATGCACTGAACTAATTTCAATGAAATAGAAGTGGTACCAATTGGAGAGTAGCTTCTTTTATTTAACGCAAAAACCAAATTAATCGGTGAACATACATAGAAAGAAAATACACATGCGTCAAATTGATAACCTCCTCTTCCTTTTCTGAAGTCGGTTAATAATAAAAATTATAATACGAAAAAATATTGTAAATTATGTCAGGAGTGGGGTTCGAACCCACGCTTTCTTTCGAGAACCAGAGCTTAAATCTGGCGCCTTAGACCGCTCGGCCATCCTGACTGCGATAAAGCAGGTGAGCATATTCAAAGCCCATGTTACTTTTAATTTGCGAAAAATCACCAATTTTATTAGTTTTTGCCTAATTACTAAAAATGCACTAAACTAATTTCAATGAAATAGAAGTGGTACCAATTGGAGAGTAGCTTCTTTTATTTAACACAAAAACCAAATTAATCGGTGAACATACATAGAAAGAAAATACACATGCGTCAAATTGATAACCTCCTCTTCCTTTTCTGAATTCGGTTAATAATAAAAATTATAATACGGAAAAAATATTGTAAATTATGTCAGGAGAGGGGGTCCGAACCCACGCTCTCTTTCGAGAACCAGAGCTTTAATCTGGCTCCTTAGACCGCTCGGCCATCCTGACTGCGATAAAGTTGATGAGCATATTCAAAGCCCATGTTACTTTTAATTTGTGAAAAATCACCAATTTTATTAGTTTTTGCCTAATTACTAAAAATGCACTGAACTAATTTCAATGAAATAGAAGTGGTACCAATTGGAGAGTAGCTTCTTATATTTAACACAAAAACCAAATTAATCGGTGAACATACATAGAAAGAAAATACACATGCGTCAAATTGATAACCTCCTCTTCCTTTTCTGAAGTCGGTTAATAATAAAAATTATAATACGGAAAAAATATTGTAAATTATGTCAGGAGTGGGGTTCGAACCTACGCTCTCTTTCGAGAACCAGAGCTTAAATCTGGCGCCTTAGACCGCTCGGCCATCCTGACTGCGATAAAGTCGGTGAGCATATTCAAAGCGCATGTTACTTTTAATTTGCGAAAAATCACCAATTTTATTAGTTTTTGCCTAATTACTAAAAATGCACTGAACTAATTTCAATGAAATTGAAGTGGTACCAATTGGAGAGTAGCTTCTTTTATTTAACACAAAAACCAAATTAATCGGTGAACATACACAGAAAGAAAATACACATGCGTCAAATTGACAACCTCCTCTTCCTTTTCTGAAGTCGATTAATAATAAAAATTATAATACGGAAAAAAATATTGTAAATTATGTCAGGAGTGGGGTTCGAACCCACGCTCTCTTTCGAGAACCAGAGCTTAAATCTGGCGCCTTAGACCGCTCGGCCATCCTGACTGCGATAAAGTCGGTGAGCATATTCAAAGCCTATGTTACTTTTAATTTGCGAAAAATCACCATTTTTATTAGTTTTTGCCTAATTACTAAAAATGCACTGAACTAATTTCAATGAAATAGAAATGGTACCAATTGGAGAGTAGCTTCTTTTATTTAACACAAAAACCAAATTAATCGGTGAACATACAGAGAAAGAAAATACACATGCGTCAAATTGATAACCTCCTCTTCCTTTTCTGAAGTCGGTTAATTATAAAAATTATAATACGGAAAAAATATTGTAAATTATGTCAGGAGTGGGGTTCGAACCCACGCTCTCTTTCGAGAACCAGAGCTTAAATCTGGCGCCTTAGACCGCTCGGCCATCCTGACTGCGATAAAGTCGGTGAGCATATTCAAAGCTCATGTTACTTTTAATTTGCGAAAAATCACCAATTTTATTAGTTTTTGCCTAATTACTAAAAATGAACTGAACTAATTTCAATGAAATAGAAGTGGTACCAATTGGAGAGTAGCTTCTTTTATTTAACACAAAAACAAAATTAATCGGTGAACATACATAGAAAGAAAATACACATGCGTCAAATTGATAACCTCCTCTTCCTTTTCTGAAGTCAGTTAATAATAAAAATTATAATACGGAAAATTTTTTTGTAAATTATCAGGAGTGGGGCTCGAACCCACGCTCTCTTTCGAGAACCAGAGCTTAAATGTGGCGCCTTAGACCGCTCGGCCATCCTGACTGCGCTAAAGTCGGTGAGCATATTCAAAGCCCATGTTACTTTTAATTTGCGAAAAATCACCAATTTTATTAGTTTTTGCCTAATTACTAAAAATGAACTGAACTAATTTCAATGAAATAGAAGTGGTACCAATTGGAGAGTAGCTTCTTTTATTTAACACAAAAATCAAATTAATCGGTGAACATACATAGAAAAAAAATACACATGCGTCAAATTGATAACCTCCTCTTCCTTTTCTGAAGTCGGTTAATAATAAAAATTATAATACGGAAAAAATATTGTAAAATATGTCAGGAGCGGGGTTCGAACCCACGCTCTCTTTCGAGAACCAGAGCTTAAATCTGGCGCCTTAGACCGCTCGGCCATCCTTACTGCGATAAATTCGGTGAGCATATTCAAAGCCCATGTTACTTTTAATTTGCGAAAAATCACCAATTTTATTAGTTTTTGCCTAATTACTAAAAATGCACTGAACTAATTTCAATGAAATAGAAGTGGTACCAATTGGAGAGTAGCTTCTTTTATTTAACACAAAAACCAAATTAATCGGTGAACATACATAGAAAGAAAATACACATGCGTCAAATTGATAACCTCCTCTTCCTTTTCTGAAGTCGGTTAATAATAAAAATTATAATACGGAAAAAATATCGTAAATTATGTCAGGAGTGGGGCTCGAACCCACGCTCTCTTTTGAGAACCTGAGCTTAAATCTGGCGCCTTAAACCGCTCGGCCATCCTGACTGCGATAAAGCAGGTGAGCATATTCAAAGCCCATGTTACTTTTAATTTGCGAAAAATCACCAATTTTATTAGTTTTTGCCTAATTACTAAAAATGCACTAAACTAATTTCAATGAAATAGAAGTGGTACCAATTGGAGAGTAGCTTCTTTTATTTAACACAAAAACCAAATTAATCGGTGAACATACATAGAAAGAAAATACACATGCGTCAAATTGATAACCTCCTCTTCCTTTTCTGAATTCGGTTAATAATAAAAATTATAATACGGAAAAAATATTGTAAATTATGTCAGGAGAGAGGGTCCGAACCCACGCTCTCTTTCGAGAACCAGAGCTTTAATCTGGCTCCTTAGACCGCTCGGCCATCCTGACTGCGATAAAGTTGATGAGCATATTCAAAGCCCATGTTACTTTTAATTTGTGAAAAATCACCAATTTTATTAGTTTTTGCCTAATTACTAAAAATGCACTGAACTAATTTCAATGAAATAGAAGTGGTACCAATTGGAGAGTAGCTTCTTATATTTAACACAAAAACCAAATTAATCGGTGAACATACATAGAAAGAAAATACACATGCGTCAAATTGATAACCTCCTCTTCCTTTTCTGAAGTCGGTTAATAATAAAAATTATAATACGGAAAAAATATTGTAAATTATGTCAGGAGTGGGGTTCGAACCTACGCTCTCTTTCGAGAACCAGAGCTTAAATCTGGCGCCTTAGACCGCTCGGCCATCCTGACTGCGATAAAGTCTGTGAGCATATTCAAAGCGCATGTTACTTTTAATTTGCGAAAAATCACCAATTTTATTAGTTTTTGCCTAATTACTAAAAATGAACTGAACTAATTTCAATGAAATTGAAGTGGTACCAATTGGAGAGTAGCTTCTTTTATTTAACACAAAAACCAAATTAATCGGTGAACATACACAGAAAGAAAATACACATGCGTCAAATTGACAACCTCCTCTTCCTTTTCTGAAGTCGATTAATAATAAAAATTATAATACGGAAAAAAATATTGTAAATTATGTCAGGAGTGGGGTTCGAACCCACGCTCTCTTTCGAGAACCAGAGCTTAAATCTGGCGCCTTAGACCGCTCGGCCATCCTGACTGCGATAAAGTCGGTGAGCATATTCAAAGCCTATGTTACTTTTAATTTGCGAAAAATCACCATTTTTATTAGTTTTTGCCTAATTACTAAAAATGCACTGAACTAATTTCAATGAAATAGAAATGGTACCAATTGGAGAGTAGCTTCTTTTATTTAACACAAAAACCAAATTAATCGGTGAACATACAGAGAAAGAAAATACACATGCGTCAAATTGATAACCTCCTCTTCCTTTTCTGAAGTCGGTTAATTATAAAAATTATAATACGGAAAAAATATTGTAAATTATGTCAGGAGTGGGGTTCGAACCCACGCTATCTTTCGAGAACCAGAGCTTAAATCTGGCGCCTTAGACCGCTCGGCCATCCTGACTGCGATAAAGTCGGTGAGCATATTCAAAGCTCATGTTACTTTTAATTTGCGAAAAATCACCAATTTTATTAGTTTTTGCCTAATTACTAAAAATGAACTGAACTAATTTCAATGAAATAGAAGTGGTACCAATTGGAGAGTAGCTTCTTTTATTTAACACAAAAACAAAATTAATCGGTGAACATACATAGAAAGAAAATACACATGCGTCAAATTGATAACCTCCTCTTCCTTTTCTGAAGTCAGTTAATAATAAAAATTATAATACGGAAAAATTTTTTGTAAATTATCAGGAGTGGGGCTCGAACCCACGCTCTCTTTCGAGAACCAGAGCTTAAATGTGGCGCCTTAGACCGCTCGGCCATCCTGACTGCGCTAAAGTCGGTGAGCATATTCAAAGCCCATGTTACTTTTAATTTGCGAAAAATCACCAATTTTATTAGTTTTTGCCTAATTAGTAAAAATGAACTGAACTAATTTCAATGAAATAGAAGTGGTACCAATTGGAGAGTAGCTTCTTTTATTTAACACAAAAATCAAATTAATCGGTGAACATACATAGAAAAAAAATACACATGCGTCAAATTGATAACCTCCTCTTCCTTTTCTGAAGTCGGTTAATAATAAAAATTATAATACGGAAAAAATATTGTAAAATATGTCAGGAGCGGGGTTCGAACCCACGCTCTCTTTCGAGAACCAGAGCTTAAATCTGGCGCCTTAGACCGCTCGGCCATCCTTACTGCGATAAATTCGGTGAGCATATTCAAAGCCCATGTTACTTTTAATTTGCGAAAAATCACCAATTTTATTAGTTTTTGCCTAATTACTAAAAATGCACTGAACTAATTTCAATGAAATAGAAGTGGTACCAATTGGAGAGTAGCTTCTTTTATTTAACACAAAAACCAAATTAATCGGTGAACATACATAGAAAGAAAATACACATGCGTCAAATTGATAACCTCCTCTTCCTTTTCTGAAGTCGGTTAATAATAAAAATTATAATACGGAAAAAATATCGTAAATTATGTCAGGAGTGGGGCTCGAACCCACGCTCTCTTTTGAGAACCTGAGCTTAAATCTGGCGCCTTAAACCGCTCGGCCATCCTGACTGCGATAAAGCGGGTGAGCATATTCAAAGCCCATGTTACTTTTAATTTGCGAAAAATCACCAATTTTATTAGTTTTTGCCTAATTACTAAAAATGCACTAAACTAATTTCAATGAAATTGAAGTGGTACCAATTGGAGAGTAGCTTCTTTTATTTAACACAAAAACCAAATTAATCGGTGAACATACATAGAAAGAAAATACACATGCGTCAAATTGACAACCTCCTCTTCCTTTTCTGAAGTCGATTAATAATAAAAATTATAATACGGAAAAAAATATTGTAAATTATGTCAGGAGTGGGGTTCGAACCCACGCTCTCTTTCGAGAACCAGAGCTTAAATCTGGCGCCTTAGACCGCTCGGCCATCCTGACTGCGATAAAGTCGGTGAGCATATTCAAAGCCTATGTTACTTTTAATTTGCGAAAAATCACCATTTTTATTAGTTTTTGCCTAATTACTAAAAATGCACTGAACTAATTTCAATGAAATAGAAATGGTACCAATTGGAGAGTAGCTTCTTTTATTTAACACAAAAACCAAATTAATCGGTGAACATACAGAGAAAGAAAATACACATGCGTCAAATTGATAACCTCCTCTTCCTTTTCTGAAGTCGGTTAATTATAAAAATTATAATACGGAAAAAATACTGCAAATTATGTCAGGAGTGGGGTTCGAACCCACGCTCTCTTTCGAGAACCAGAGCTTAAATCTGGCGCCTTAGACCGCTCGGCCATCCTGACTGCGATAAAGTCGGTGAGCATATTCAAAGCTCATGTTACTTTTAATTTGCGAAAAATCACCAATTTTATTAGTTTTTGCCTAATTACTAAAAATGCACTGAACTAATTTCAATGAAATAGAAGTGGTACCAATTGGAGAGTAGCTTCTTTTATTTAACACAAAAACCAAATTAATCGGTGAACATACATAGAAAGAAAATACACATGCGTCAAATTGACAACCTCCTCTTCCTTTTCTGAAGTCGATTAATAATAAAAATTATAATACGGAAAAAAATATTGTAAATTATGTCGGGAGTGGGGTTCGAACCCACGCTCTCTTTCGAGAACCAGAGCTTAAATCTGGCCCCTTAGACCGTTCGGCCATCCTGACTGCGATGCAGTCGGCGAGCATATTCAAAGCCCATGTTACTTTTAATTTGCGAATAATCACCAATTTTATTAGTTTTTGCCTAATTACTAAAAATGCACTGAACTAATTTCAATGAAATGGAAGTGGTACTAATTCGGGAGTAGCTGATTTTGTATGTCGGCCAGTTATCTACGCTATGGGATATAGGCCCTAAGGGGTGGGTTGCCCTCCGTGGGGGTCTTTCTAAGGGAACCTATATTCTGTTCCACCTTAACTTGGCAGCACTGTGAAAGGTAGAAACAGTAACATTCCGCCGTGAAAAATAATTCTCAGATATTTTTTAATCTTGTGATGAAAATACATAGAAATTTACATGGTTATGTTTATAAATTAATAAATTCGAGATTTTGTAACATATATTCAAAGTAATTTCTCTGTTAAAAGTATTTAATTCAAAAGTAATTTCTATTTTAAGCGCACGTATAAAGTAAAAATCTTGGCGTAAAAAATTCTCCTTTGGCGAGGAACAAATCTTCAAGGTTAAATATCTGGCGCGCTTTTTAAGCGTCTGTCAATTGTTTAACTTGTCATTCTCACTTATCGCATTCTTATTGTTTTTATGAAAAGTTCTGAAGTATAAAACTGTATATTAAAATTATGTTACTACTTGGAGAATTAATTGTTTAATAATTATTAAGATGCTACTTCAATCATGAAAAATCCCGTTCGGTAATATTACTTCTACGGAAGAAATTATAAAAAGTATCTAATTTGCTTTTCCGTATTTTTAAATTATTAACTTTACATTTAATAGCTGAGATCGACAGTGTTGAATTCAGATATTTTTCTCTGGGAAAGATTACTGCGGCTTCGGAGGGGGGGATATTTTTAACTACTGGAAAGAAATTGCAATTTTTTGGCCATTGAAAACCCATAATTTAAAATTTTTCGGAGGGGGGGATTTCATTGTTCCGGAAAGGGATGTCCCCATGGCCACCTCCTGAATTCGACATTGGAGGTCGAGTTTTTCAACGACCCTTTTTAGCATCCGATGCTATTTCTTTCAGACAAGCTAAAAATGTCGTGTCATCAGCCCTGAATTTTCTAGTCAACCGATTTTGATAATTATTTTTTTAAATGAAAGCTATTTATTTGTAGTTGTGCCCATTTTAATTATTTTTTAATTTATTTCCATTTTTATATTTTATTTTTAATTTTAAAAGCTTTTTCATGACATTTCTTCAAAATGGTGGCAACACAGTTTAGCTTTTCTCTCGATAATAAAAATTTATTTTCTAAAATGATTGCGTATAATTATGCACTAATTGAGTTAAAAAAATATATATATTTACTGAGAAATAATATTAATAACGTAAATAAAATGACAGAAAATAATTTATGATAAAAATTAATGTCTAAATCAAAATAAGAGAAATTTCAAATGAGGAAAATTATGTCATTCAGCAACCAGATAAAAGGGAATTACAATATTATTATGGATGCCTTTTTCATAAACAGTAACTTTTAAAGAACATTTGAAAAGAAAATGACGTCACTATTTAAAACATCGTATTTTTACTCATAACGATATTAAGTACTACTCTGTTATCCCGTCGACCAATTTCGCCAAATTATACAAATCGCCACATTAATAGCCAAATTATACATATTGACATAATTTGTATTTTAAATAACGAAAAAATAAATAATTAGTAGAATATTAATAAAAATATTAATAAAAAGTCGAAATAAAAATCACTTAATGACATTTTAAACACATGAATCGTATTTAATGTCATTGAATGTGACATTCACGATAATCCATTATTGGCATTTAATCTTATAGTTTGGCGATAATTTTTTGGTCGATGGGATAACCTAGTAGTACCCGATATTATTTTTTTTTTTCTTTTCTTTTTTTTTTTTTTTTTTTTTTTTTCTTTTAAATAAAGCTATTTTTCTGTGAGTGCATATAAAATAAAATTTCTGAATTTCGCCGGCACTCATATTACAATTTTAACTGTAGATGTGCGAATATTTGAATGCAAAATTGTAACTGGCAAATTTGACATTTACTTTGTAAATATATTTATTATATATTGATTCAATAATGTAATTACTTTTGCTTTTCTTTAAACCAAATCGATCGGGTCTTTTAAACATTTCACTCGTCGAATTCGACGGGATTCCATTCGTTTTATTGTTAAATTGCATTTCCTTTTACTCAGAGTCTATAAAAAAGCGTTTAAACTAAAGAAAAAATCCGTTTTTGATGAATCTAGTCAATGAAGAAGTAGCATGTCAAATTGTATCTCTTTATTATTCCGCAATTCCAATGTCTCAGAGAGAAATTGCTATTCAATTGGGTATTTCACGCCGTTCTATTTGCTATTATATTGATAAACACAAGAAAAATGAAGTTAGTTCATTGCAATCTAAACGGGGTCGCCCTTCTAAAAAACTTCTATCGATTTTTTTTTTTTCTAATCGGAGGCGAAACTGAATTCTGCAATGGTAGAATCTACATTCATCTTGTTACTTTCTTGTTTTGTTTTAGGACTTTTTTTGCTAGGATGATTTCACTTTCGATACAAAGTCTGAAAATTGAAACCGTACCCCCCTCCCCGAAAATGAAATCCTACTGACAAAACCTAACAATTTTAACAAGTTGGAAATTGCACGTGAAGCGTAGCAAATGAGGTGCGTTCGTACTATAAGTTTTAAAATATTCAGATCTTGCTGATATAGTAGAGCGTACTTTGGATACAGTATAGTGGTCGAAATCTTTGTGTTCCTGTAAATATGCAGGGAGTAATTTTTATTATACTTCATTAACGTATATCTTATTCATAAAATGTGAAGTAGGTTAATATAATTAAAACACGCCCCAAACAATGTTTCCCCGTATAACATTATTTAGTGGAATACATTTGTGTGGCCCTGTAATTTAATAATAAATATTCCTTGCATCCCATATTGTACAGAATGTATATTTTAGTATATACATCATAGATTCATGTCAATTATATTATGTTCAAATGAGTGTAACACCATTAAAATGCATTTGAAACATTTTTTTTCATTGATCGTAATGTAACGGAATACTTTTGATTGTCCCTGTAATTGATCTATGCACCCGATTTTCATAACATTTGAAATACTCGACAAAATTATGTAATAAATATACGTTTTAAATTTCAAACGATTAAAATGCATTTGAAACTTTTTCCCCATTGACCGTAATGTAACGAAATCCTTTTGATTGTCCCTGTAATTGATCTATCCATCCGATTTTCATAAAATTTGAAATGACTCGACAAAAGTATGTAATAATTATATATTTTAAATTTCAAATGATTCGGTTGGATAGTTTTTGCGTTGTTATATGCAGACAGACAGACAGACGGGCAGACAGACAGACAGACAGACGGACAGACGGACGGACTGAGCGACAACAATAGGTGCTACGTATTTACATAATTACGAACACACCTAAAAAGGGTCATTGTAAAGATTGAGCTCAACTATCCAAGCAAGAATAAAAAAAAATCTCAATAAAATATTGAAATGCAAACGAAATATTTTTAAAAAATCGCCCATAGTATTGAATTGGAGTGTTTTTGCATGAGTGAAGTAGCCCCTTAATTTTAAGCAGTGTTAGCAATTTAGCGTTAAATGCAGTTTTAAATTATTTTAATAAATGTAAATATCTGTTACATTTAATATAGTTTTCCATAATTATTATAGAATTTTTACGAACATAATGTTATTGGATATTAATAAATAATGAAATTACTAATTTGCAGTTTATATAATTTTCGAAATTTCTAACTAATAATTATAATTTTTAGAATTAAAGTAACATATTTTATATTAGTAATTAAAGCTGTAATCGTTTATGAAACAAAATCTTTATCAGGAATTATGTATTTTAAAGCAAAGGCGGGGGCGATAATAAAAAAATTATAAAATAATTTGATCTTTTAAAAATCATGACTTTTTACACCCAAATATCTATAATTTTATATGCATTAAAGTTGAGAGATACTTAGCCTGATAGCGTGGTACCTGGCTTTTTCTAGATTTCACCCAGTGGTTGGGTAAAAATAAAATAAAGAATACTGCCCAGTTAAACTGATGGCATTGAGCTCACAGGCTACAAATACTAATTGTACATTAAAGCCTTATATTTTCAAGGGTTAATTCCGTTCGAAAAAAAAATTAAGAAGGGGAAACAGCTCTCTTCTTTCCTCTTTTTTTATACTTAATCATTGAACCTCCTATACTATCAAAGACATGCTTTATCATATAAAAATCTATATCCAAAATTCAGAGCAAATTAGATAATTCTTAATAAAAACCCATTTAGCATTTATATAATTTAAAAGGAGTTATACCCTTCTTTTATACTTAACCATTAAACTTCCAAAACGATTCAGAGATTTGAACGAAATCTGAAAATTCTGCTTGAAAAACCTATTTATATAAATTAAGAGGGGGGGGGAGGCATTAGAACCCCTGTTGCCCCTATTTATACTTATTCAATGAACACCTAATAGCAGTCACGGAATCGCCTCATCAGAATGATCCTAATCTAAATTTTGAACGAAAACTTAATTCTGCATGAAAATCCCATTTATATCAACTAACGGGGGGGGGGGATTAGAACCCCTGTTCCCCCTATTTATACTTATTCAATGAACACCTAATAACAGTCACGGAATCGCCTCATCAGAATGATCCTAATCTAAATTTTGAAAACTTAATTCTGCATGAAAATCCCATTTATATCAACTAACGGGGGGCATGAGCCCCCCGTTCCCCCTCTTATGCATATCGAATGAACTCCAAAAACTAATCAGGGAAGTGCCTTATCAGGATATACCTATATACAAAATTTCAAGTGGATCCGATATTTTTATCATGAGTTATCGCGTTACGCACATACGCACATACATACAGAACGGACGGGCACATAAGCTCTCAGGCTATGATAGCCTGTGAGCTAAAAAATTCTGTTTTAAATAGATTTTTGGAGAATTTGGCTTTAATGTTTTAACTCAATAAAGATAATGCTTTCCTCTTTTCAATAAAATTTGCTTGCAGCTCTATTTTTATTTATTTTATTTTTTTAATGTTATTTGTAGAATTTTTTGCTTTTTGAGACTTTTTTTAACATTTGTAAGAAGTATTAGTTTTTAGCTCACAGGCTATCATAGCCTGAGAGCTTATGTGCCCGTCCGTTCTGTATGTATGTTCGTATGTACGTAACGCGATAACTCATGATAAAAATATCCGATCCACTTGAAATTTTGTATGTAGGTATATCCTGACAAGGCGCTTCCCTGATTAGTTTTTGGAGTTCATTCGATATGTATAAGAGGGGGAACGGGGGGCTCATGCCCCCCGTTAGTTGATATAGATGGGATTTTCATGCAGAATTAAGTTTTCAAAATTTAGATTAGGATCATTCTGATGAGGCGATTCCGTGACTATAATTAGGTGTTCATTGATTAAGTATAAATAGGGGGAACAGGGGTTCTAATGCCCCCCCCCCCCGTTAGTTGATATAAATGGGATTTTCATGCAGAATTAAGTTTTCAAAATTTAGATTAGGATCATTCTGATGAGGCGATTCCGTGACTGTTATTAGGTGTTCATTGAATAAGTATAAATAGGGGGAACAGGGGTTCTAATGCCCCCCCCCCGTTAGTTGATATAAATGGGATTTTCATGCAGAATTAAGTTTTCGTTCAAAATTTAGATTAGGATCATTCTGATGAGGCGATTCAGTGACTGTTATTAGTTGTTCATTGAATAAGTATAAATAGGGGGAACAGGGGTTCTAATGCCCCCCCCCCGTTAGTTGATATAAATGGGATTTTAATGCAGAATTAAGTTTTCGTTCAAAATTTAGATTAGGATCATTCTGATGAGGCGATTCCGTGACTGTTATTAGGTGTTCATTGAATAAGTATAAATAGGGGGAACAGGGGTTCTAATGCCCCCCCCCCGTTAGTTGATATAAATGGGATTTTCATGCAGAATTAAGTTTTCGTTCAAAATTTAGATTAGGATCATTCTGATGAGGCGATTCCGTGACTGTTATTAGGTGTTCATTGAATAAGTATAAATAGGGGGAACAGGGGCTCTAATCCCCCCCCCCCCGTTAGTTGATATAAATGGGATTTTCATGCAGCATTAATTTTCGTTCAAAATTTAGATTAGGATCATTCTGATGAGGCGATTCCGTGACTGTTATTAGGTGTTCATTGAATAAGTATAAATAAGGGGAACAGGGGTTCTAATGCCCCCCCCCCCTTAATTTATATAAATGGGTTTTTCAAGCAGAATTGTCAGATTTCGTTCAAATCTCTGAATAGTTTTGGAAGTTTAATGGTTAAGTATAAAAGAGGGGGATAACTCCTTTTAAATTATATAAATGCTAAATGGGTTTTTATTAAGAATTATCTCATTTGCTCTGAATTTTGGATATAGATTTTTTATATGATAAAGCATGTCTTTGATAGTATAGGAGTTTCAATGATTAAGTATAAAAAAAGAGGAAAGGGGAGAGCTGTTTCCCCTTCTTAATTTTTTTTCGAACGGAATTAACCCTTGAAAATATAAGGCTTTAATGTGCAATTAGTATTTGTAGCCTGTGAGCTCAATGCCATCAGTTTAACTGGGCAGTATTCTTTATTAAATTTTGAGTATAAATTTAAATTTTGTCCTCTCTCCTCTGCAATTAGAAAAAAAAATCACACCCAAGGGAAAAAAATCGCACTAAAAATTCTTAAAAAAAAAAAAAAAAAAAAAAAAAAAAAAAAAAAAAAAAAAAAAAAAGTGACATTTATGCATGGAATTTAATTTCAAGTTTTTAGCTTATTCCAGTAAAAATTTCCATCTTTTTCCAGAATTTGTGCAAAGTTTTTAAATTTTTTCGGGATTTTTTGATATTTTTCGCATTTTGTGAGTCGGGCAGATCTAGGGCCTGACTATGAATAATTGGGTCTTGGGACCCAGGGCAAAGATAAATTAGGGGGCCCCTTTCGAATCATTGCAACGGTATTCAAATAGAAATGATGGTCACTCATATGTGCATATGTAATACATAAACATTTTCGCACCTTCGATTAAATAGAAAATCCTAAGCTTTGTCAATTCTAAATTAACTACCTTAATTAATAAAAGTACACTTTTTTCCCCATTAGTACAGAATAAAACTTTTATGTAACTGCAGCAATTTGTTATATTACTTTAAGATTAGTTTAATAATTTCAACATATGAAAGAGTTGGAATTGGAAAAAGAACAAAAATACTTTATAATTTAATTTATAGATTTGAGGGCCCCTTAAGGTTCGGGACCTATGGGCAAAGTCCCGATTTGCCCATGCGATAATAAGGGCCTGGGCAGATCAACAATAATATGAAACAAACTGAAAAAAAAAATGGTGAAACAAAGAAAAGAATAATAATGATGCTCGTCATTTTAGTAAATGTTTATGTAATAAAATTAATTTCATTAGAACCTCAAAACATACCAATTTTTGCACACGCATTATATTTTCACGCCAAAATGACGCTGTTCCTTGTTTATTTGCAATCCAGTGCTTTTCCAGCAAACCCTGGTTTCTACGGCAACGGCTGTAATTCGGCTCTTGTAGCATATTCAGTACTGCCAAGTTAAGGTGAAACAGAGTATAACCCGTATTTACGCAAGGTTCGAAGAAAACCACGGAAAACTCCGAACGGTTAGGCCGACGGTCGCGATTGGGTAATTCGGGAGTAGCCTCTTAGTAGATAGTAGCCCAAATTAATAGGTTGGATAGTTTCAGAGTAATCAGTGAACATACATAGAAAAAAATACATACGCGTCGAATTGATAACTTCCTCTTCCTTAACTGAAGCGGGTTAATAATAAAAATTGTAATACCAAAAAAAAACCACTGTAAATTATACATTGATACAAATTATGGCAGGAGTGGGGTTCGGACCCACGCTCTATTTCGAGAAAGAGAGTTTAAATCCGGCGCCTTAGACCGCTCGGCCATTCTGTCTGCAATTCGTTCGGCGAATTTATTCAATACTTTTAATTACCGAAAAACCACTAATTTTATTTGTTTTTGCCTAATTATTAAAAAAGTACTGAACCAATTTTGATGAAATGTAAGTGGTACCAATTCGAGAGCATTCTCTTTCGTTTAAAACAAAAATAACAGAAATTGGTTGCATAGTTTCGGAGAAATCGGTGAACATACATAAAAAAAAATACATACGCGTTGAATTGATAACCCCCTCTCCTTTTTGGAAGTCGGTTAAAAAAGAGAGAGCGAGCAATAATTATAATTTATCTGCAGAAATTGAAAATACTTATGAAGTACTTGATAATAAATTCGTTTTATGGAGCATTTGTTAAATGTTTTATTGAAAATTGCGTTCTCTAGGATTTTTTAGTATCCTGCTGTTTAAAATCAAATCCATAGATGGCAGCACTAAAGATTAAAATATCGAAAAATAGAGCTGTTCTTGACTCCTACTAAGCAGGGCTGTCCAACGTGGCGCCCGCGGGTGCCATGGCGCCCTTTTGCAATTTTCTTGGCGCCCCTTTGAAGATTTTCTGTTACTAGACTTCTTAGAAGTAAAATTGAATTTTAAAGGATACTTTCGTAAAATCGTTAATATTTGCATCAGAGATATTTTCGAAACCTGTGGGAACAAATTAGAAACCAGAAACATGCTTTCAAATTTAATCATGCATATTTTCACAATTTGTAATTATTTTTCAAAGTATAAATATGATGGTTAAATATGGTAATAATTAGAAATAGCTCTTTTAATAATTAATAAGTAAAAGAAAAGTGAACATTTTCCTACATTCCACGTTCCTTTGCAGGTACATGTGCATGAAAGCTCGTGTTTTTTCTTTTAGCTGGCCATTGGCTGTTTTACACGAGGATTAAGGGTGTATTTCGATTCAAACTGCTTGTTTTCCGATTTATTTTTGAATTCACTTTTGCTCTCAAACACATGAAACTCGCAGATTCTCTTATTTAGAAAGTGCACAAGCTGCCGTAAAGGTCAATTCTTTGATAAGTGTACAAAATATTGCAAAAAAAAGTAATCAAAAACGGCAATTTGAACCGATTTTTCCGAACTGGGAGATAAGGGAACGAAAAAAAAGTCTTCCAGAGAAGTTAATTGCTTATAAGTCAAATTCTGATGAATTGAGCGTAAAAAGAGTTTACCCGGCACCTCATACGTCCCTTCAAGAATCCCCTCAGCAAGTTTCATGATTCTACTTTTAAAAATCTGTCTGAAACTGTATCGGAAAATTTCGAGCTGCTGAAGGTGGAAAAGCGCTTTTTCGAATACACCCTTAAAGAGGCTTAATTTTTCACTCTTGACTTCTGAAATTTTAGGAGATTGTTTTCAATTTGCTTAGAAAAATGAACAAGAATAAGTGGTACAGAGCAATTAGTAAAGCAGTGTAGAATAATTTCCATCTATGAATGCACTTTCCACTGTCCCTCTCTCTCTGAAATAACCCATATGGATTGGTCATTATCATGTCTTTGTTTTGTTTTGTTTTTTATAAAAATAAATTCAAGACTTGGAAATACGTCAAAGCATATTTTCACATTCTAAAAAAAACTTGTCGATATCTCTGATTTCCATGTTTATTTATTTATTTATTTGTTATTGTTGTAGTTTATAGGTGCAATTAAAGTTACTGGCACTTTACCCTACAAACATTTTTTAGATACAGCTATCATAGAAAAATGTATAATTTAAAATTTAATATATGTAACTCCAGAATTGTAGGGTCATTATCTCACGCTCTAAGATTCATTTACATTATACTAAAACACGCACGTGTACTTAATACTACTGTGTGAAAGTACTTTCACATGTTTTCAGTCGGTAAATAATGGCGCCCTTCATTGAATGCCAGGAGCTGAGGTGCGCCCCTGTTTACTAAAAGGTTGGACAGGCCTGCTACTAAGGATACTAAAATTATAGTGGCTCTAATTTCTATAAAAAGTAAATATGAGTCGGTCTTGCGCAGTTCGGGTTGCCCCGCAAATTCCATTTTAACCCGACTTAAACCGTTTTGACCCGAACACACACACGTAAAGAAAAAAAAAAAAAAGAAAAAAAAGATCCTCGACCTAGCAACCTGACCTGAACCCGCAATGAAAGCAAAATAAATCATCTTTTAATGTCATTATGGTAAATAATCTACGACTGTGCCTCTAATACTATTTTTATGTTATACAAATCTTTGATATTCAAAATTGCGGACATCTCGGGATGGTTGAATAGAGTTCAAACATCGGGTCAGGTTATCCCGAACTTTGTTTATTCGGTTCAGAATGAATCCAATTTTCTTTCAGTAGATCCTCAAATTTGAAAAGCGTTCTTTATCTTAAGAAAAAAAAAAATGCATTTTCTAGATTTAAAAGAAGCGTTATTAAAAACAAAATATTTTTCCTGAAACTTGATTTTAAGAAACGTGTCCTATACTTTTTACTTTCTTCTATCTTCAATAGAAGAAAGTATTGTAATCGAATTTTTTTTCGACTTCCGGTTTTCGACGGATTTACACGTTTTAGGGGTCAGAGATTCCAAAAAACATGTTTTTACAAAATGTCTGTCTGTCCGTCTGTCTGTGTGTGTGTCTGTATGTCGCCATTCTACCATGAAAAAGTATAAGAAGTTATGTATCGAACTGAACCAAAATTTTTGTGTATCTGTATGACTATGGCTAGTTGGTCCTCCCTGAATTTGAAAAAAATCCGTCGGAAGGGGGTGCTGCAATTGCGATTTTTGTGCCATTTTCAATATTGTACCGGTCAAAAGTACATGAAGTTATGCATCGAACTGAACTAAATTTTTTGTGTTTAGCATGGCTATGGCTAGTTGGTCCTCCCTGAATTTGAAAAAAATCCACCGGAAGGAGGCGCTGCAACAGCCAGTTTTATGCCATTTTCAATACTGCACCACCTAAAAGCGTATAAAGTTAGTCCTAGAACCGAACTAAATTTTTTGTATATGATTATTTTTTGGTAAGGCAAGTAGGTCCTCCCTGAATTTGAAAAAAAAATCTGCCTCTCATTCTATTGTCCATCGGCTCGTGCAGAGACGAAAATTCTTTTTTACTCCAATTAATTGATTGAAGCAGAAATTTAAGATAAAAATCAAAGTTGGTATAGTATTGAATTAAAATTATTAAAGCATTAAAATGAGTAACGATTTTTTTTTTAAATATTAAAATGTACGTATGAGATAGAAGAAAGTTTTGGGATTGGCACATCCAACTAGTTTGATTTTGTATGAATTAAGTTTTTTTTATTTGAAATATCGGGTTTTCGGATTCAATCCATTTTTCATGCCCATCAAAAATACGTTTTAAAGCAAATATGATGAATTAGGGACATACACATGAACATTAAACGTGAACGTGATATTATTCATAATATAATTTCATCTAAGCAGTCAGTCAAAAATGGAATTTATCGAGACTGGATAGAATTCTAAAAACAGAAAATCCAGGCTAAGAAAACGGATTAGTATCCTAGATTCGTAACGGAAAATCAATGACAGAAAAAAGAACTTTGTTTTTTAAGTGATTGTTTGCATTTCGAAAATACAGGGTGTCTCCAAAACCATCTACTAAACTGTGAGGGAAGGTAAAGTGTAAATAAAGAAGCAATTTTGATAATAATGTAGATCCGGAAGTGAAAAGATTTTTGGAAAAACAACGATTGAAGAAAAAAGGAAAACGAGTGTTTTATTGGCATAACAATAGTGCTGAAATGTACTACTGACGTCTAGCAAGTGATGGGTATACCTTTTAGCCCAAGAGCCGACCAATAGGGGAATCGAATGATCGATGCCTGCCGGAAGCGAAGTGATGCATAAGTAGGGCCTTAGCTAAGGGGGCGCTATGGGCGGCTCAGCCCCCCTAAAATATTTTGAGCCCCCCCCCCCCCCTGGAAAAGATTCCAAGGTCACTCAATGAATTTCTTCTTCGAAAATTCAAATGAAATTCCGTTCAAAAATCTAATTTAGTTTTGAGACCCTTTCACAGTTTTGTAGAATTACTAAATTGCATCTAAAATAAGTAATTCAACACTCCCTCATCCTATTTATACATATGAAGTTAACATGATGTTTCATTTTGTATCAGTTATACACTCAAAATTTTATCATCATATACTTCTTAAAATAAAATGAAATTGTTACAATTGCTTAATAAGAAACATAGCACCTACAATGTGAATAGGCACTAATTTATCTTTCTGTGTCAGAGAAAGAAAAAAAATTATGACCCCCCCCCCCCCCCCCCCCCCCCATAGATCACTTCTAGCTACGGACCTGTGCATAAGCCAAAAATGAATACCACACTGTAAAAAAAATCTGTAAAGGTACTACACTTTACCTAGGAAACTAGGATTCCAAGAACTTTTCCTGTAACGGTAACAGCAAAAATTCAAGTTTCAGAATCGATTACATGAATTTTTCCTGTTATCGTCACATGAAAAGTTCTTGGAATCCCAGTTTCCGAGAAAAGGTTTAGTACCTTCACAGATTTTTTTTACAGTGCACTAGTGGTTGACTTGTAGGCTTAGCATTGTGTTTTTCTGCCCCCAGTTTTCCGTGTTTTCACACTTTTGATTGTAGGACAAACACAATGATAAACCTACGAGTCAACCACTAGTGGTATTAATTTTTGGCTTATGCGCCACTTCACTTCCGGCAGACATGGATCATTAGATTCCCCTATTACCACTCTCTTCCAAATTACAAAGGATTTTTCCTTGTGCTCGATGACTTAGGGTTTTGTGCGGTCGGCTCTTGGACTGTTTTCGCTGATTCCAAGTGTTTCATGAACATTTGAAGCAATGATTGAAAAGTTGCAATGAGGTCCTCATCGGATGTCCCCTAGATGAGACACCTGGAACTTTCTAAAAGGTATGCTCATCACTTGACTTGCTACTCGCTGCCATGCATGTTGCACTGTAAAAAAAAAAAAAAAAAAAAAAAAAAAAAAAACTTGTACTACACTTTATCTAGGAAACTGGGATTCCAAGAACTTTTCCTGTAACGGTAACAACAAAAACTCAAGTTTTAGAATAGGTTACATGGATTTTTCCTGTTATTGTTACATGAAAATTTCTTGGAATCCCAGTTTCCTAGAAAATGTTTAGTACCTTTGTAGATTTTTTTTTTTTTTTTTTTTTTTTTTTTTTTTTTTTACAGTGTGGTGGTGACACAGGTGAGCATATCTTACCGTAAATGTTTCGTCTATCAAAAGGTTGTTTCCCTTTCCTTCTTTTTCGCCAAAAATTTTTCCTTTCCCACCCCACACGAAACTGCTATACCAAAATGGCTTATTTATCTCCTTTTAAAGTTTGGCGCATAAATTCCGGGACGGAACTCCCTGTTTCTGAAGTTTTAGACCGGAAGGCAACTTCACAGAAAATCACCTCCTCAAGTTCTCGGATTCAACTCACAATGAGTTAAAAAGCGATTCTCATATGAAAAGGCAATCGGTCTGGCTAGTCCTATTTAGATGGAAAATACCCATTTGAGCGTTTGATTCGTAAGTTTACTATTTTTTTTTTTTTTTTTCCAAAATATGGAATCATGGAGGACTGGGAACAGGTAAACACAACCAACGCTCACACCGGGTTTTCAAGTGTTTCCCACCAAGATAGAACTTGGCAGACCGATTGCGTTTTCATACGCGAATCAAGTTTTAACTCATTCTAGAATTTCAGCCGTAAATTCTATGAGGTGATTACACTGATAAACAAGGTTTCTGTTTCTAACTATGTATGTGGTGATTTTTATATTTTAGGTGGTGCTGTGAAAGAATATTCCATTAAAAAATTTCCATCACTCACAAATTTTTAAAAAATTCAAAATCTTGAAAATCTGAATTTTATAGTATTTATTCAACCATATACCTTATGAAATTTATCATATGGTATTTTCGTAATGACAAACTAATAAATAAACACTTATAAAGCTTAAATTTAATATTTAAAACACTAAAAATATGCATTGTTTATAAAATTTCAGAAAAATGTAGAACAATTTTTCTAAAAATAATCATATTCATGTTCAGCATTTCAAATATAAAAAAAACTTTTCTATAAAACATTAAACCGACTTCATAAACTACGGCAAAGTGAAAAATGATTTTTTTACATAATAGTAATAAGAAATTAAATTACGAGCCTAGTATTTACCATGCATCTTATTATATTTATGTACATTAATTTGATTTGTTGGAGTAGGTGACAGCCAAGCCAAGTTCCATGTAATTTTCAAATAGATACACATCTAATTACTTATGAGTTTTTGTTACGATTTAATATTTAGTTAAAAATTAACATTATTATTTTACGATTTACATTGGATGATAAATTTTAATTTTGAACGAATATTTCTTATGTCGATCTCTGTAAATAGATATCTTTGAAATTTTTTCTGAGGATTCCATCCTTGCAATCTTGATCCATGCAATTCTGGGTTTTTCTTTGATAAATTTAAGTCTCTCACAAGACCATTTAATTCTTCTTGAGTAATTAGGTGTGATTTTTCATTTATACCAGGATAATAGTTTATATCAGATGTAGAGGAGGTTTCGGTTTCGTCGATTTCCATTTCTACTGCTGCATCGTCATATGTAAAATTCTCTGAAGGTTTCGGCATTTGTAAATCATCATTATGTAATACTGGTCGCATTGCTGAATCTAAGTTCGGGTACTTAATTTTATGTTTACTAATTTGGTTTTTGTAATACAAAAGTAGCAGTCAGTAATATGATTCTTCGGTTGGCACTATATCATGGGTATAACAAAGATCACACTCTTTCTTGTTCCTTTCATCCATGCCCAAAGGCTTGTAGCACATCGTGTACAACAAGAATGAGGTGCCCATTTCTTACCTTGTTCACCTACTTTACAACCAAAGTGCATGTGAGAGGCAGTCTTTATAAGCGGCGTGAAAGCACATCGATGCTTTTTCAAAGTTAGCTCCCCGCACACATAGCAAAAAAGGTAGGGTTCAATAACGCATCCTATAGACATTTTACACAAATTTTAGAGGAAAATAGGAGAATTATAATCAAAATTTAAATAAAGCCTTACAGAACAAAGAAATAACAGTACCCCCGAAAGATAAGTTTCAATTGTCACGGATTTGAGTTAAAACCAAATACTCTGGGGGGCGGCTAGCGCTGTCTGTTCAAGACCGCTAACATAAAATTTATTAGGGGGATATCTGTTTCTACTCTCTTGCTGTATCTTCTGTTGTTGTAATAAGAAAAAAAAATGTTTGTATGAATTAAACGCATGTAAGAGAATAATGTAATAGAATTATAATGCCTATATGCTGTCTACATACTCCGAAATGTATAAATGAAATTTCTCAAAATTGAAGGGTGATAGAAAATTTTTACAAACTTTTTTTTTTTTTTTTCAGCAGCTCAAAATCTATAAGAAACACCCAATGTATATAGAGAAACAGAAAATTCGTTAAAATTTGTTTATCAGCGTTATCTGTCTGTTCGGTCTATTTCTAAAACAAAAGGCTCTTCGGAATCATTGGTAATTCGGTAGAGGTGTATTTTCGTTTGTTGTTATACGATGTTTTCGTAGATTAAAAAAATATTTGTCTTTTGTTTTACAGTCGGTTAAAAATACCACTTCGTCACTCATAATAGATTTCCTGCGACTAAAATTTTAAATAAATGAGGAAACCTATCTATTTGAATGTCAGGGTTACGCATCAGGAAAATCATTTTCAAGGTGATATCCATTGTGGAATGAAGTCAGTTGGGAAAACAAACAAACAAAAAATTTCATGTCACAGGCTGGAGTTTACGCAAAAATAGGAAAATCATTAGCGGCTTAATGGATTCGGAGTTAATTCGTACGGATCTACTCGAACTGTTAAATAGAACAGGTTATTATGTTAAAGGATAAGATTCTCATAAATGTCAAAATAAGTACCTGATAGATCATAAATATTAATTAAAATTTCTCTACCTGACATTTATTATATCGTAAATTTTAATTAATGTCAAATTTAAACTGTTGGTCGTACACTGTAAAAAAAAAAAAAAAAAAAAAAAAATCTGTAAAGTTACTAAAAGTTTTGTAGTAAACTGAGATTCTTAGAACTATTTATGTAACGGCAACAGCAAATATTCGTGTAACAGATACAGATTTGCACTAAAAATTAAAAAATCTGTAAGGTTACTAAGAAATTTTTAGGAAACTGGGATTCCTAAAATTTTCTATCTAAATACAACCCGTGTTACAGATAGAACTTTAGTAAGATAACTAAAATTTTTGTAGATTTGTTTGTAAAGTTACAGATTTCTGTAGTTTTACTAAAATTAGTTTTGTTGATTTACATATTTCCTCGTACAGTGCACAGGTAAAATATTAATGAGCTTACAGATTTTTTTTTTTTACAGTGTACGACCTTTTTATAGAAACACTAAGCTTCCAGCCAATCTCTTATCAGTAGCATGTAAATGATTTCGCTCAAATAAAAGAATCTGTGTATGAACTGTCTGGTGTGTGTTTTTTAAAAGAATGACACCAACCACGATTCAGAAGCCTACCTTATAATACAGTAGACTCCCTCAAATCCGCACAGCTTGGGACCAGAGGTTGTGCGGATTTTAGAATTTTGCGAATTTCTGATCATTGCTTCCTTTACATTTTTCAAGCAGTAATTTGAATGTAATTGATAATGCAATCGAAACCTTAAGGAATGCTTACAATAGTATAATAAAATATTAAAATAAGTAATAAACTAAAGTAATAAAAAATAGATATTTTTTAAAATATTAAAAACAAAGGTCAAGTTAATAATCAATGATGTATAATTAGATTTTCATTATATACTATCTTTAAACATCTTAACTTAAGATATAAAACAGCACTCAGTAAATAATCGAGGTGGGCGAATTTTTACACACAAACATATTTAATAAAACTGACGGCACTACAGACGACATATACACATTGTAAACACAGAACAAAAAATCTGGAACGTAGATACATTATATTCCTTACATAATTCCAACAAATAGACAAGGGGCGCCATCTACTGTTTTACCTGAAAAGTAAAAGTATAAAATACCACAGCTCTTCCCCACTTAGTAATGAAGTCGGTCAGGAGCTCTTCGATGTCTTCTGGACCTTCTAAGTACCTGTGGAGAAGAAGAAGAATTAGTTTTTACATGTTCAGGAGCATCAACTGTAGCACTAGTAGGAACCGACGGTTTTTGGTGAATATTATCAGAGTTAGCTGAATTAGAACTCGAAGAATCAGGATCACGAAAGTCAGTTGGAGTAGGATCAGGAGCAACTGGAACATGTGAGTCAACTGGTGGCGGATCTGTGAAACTTGACTGTAAGGGTGGAAAATCATCTTGCTTCACCTTTGCATTTTCACTTCTAAAACTTTCTGCAACATTTTCTTCCGAATTTGGATCAGTAGTTAAAGAAATATCTTCCCCTACATTAGCTATTTGATCCACATGCCTTTTCCAAATATTTGAACCAACTTGAACTCTGTAATGTAATTTTCCTTCTCTTGCTACGATTCGACCAATTTTCCATTTGGCTTCTGGAGTATAATTTCTTACAGCTACTTTCTGGTTGATTTCAAATTCTTTTACTTTAACTTTAGATTTCCTTGCAGTTTGCTTTTCATGAACAAAATTTGCAACATTCGGCACGATCAAATCTATGTTTGTTCTTATGTGACGCTTTAGAAATAAAGATGCAAGACTTTCCCCCGTTGTAACATGTGGCATCTTCCTGTACTGCATAAGAAAGTTATTCAGCTTCATTTGTAAAGTACCTGGTTCAGACGCTAAGGCTTTTAATCCACGTTTGACCGTTTGCACATATCTCTCAGCCTGTCCATTTGTAGATGGATGGTACGGTGCACTAAACTTATGTTTTACACCATGACTTTTTAAGAATATTTCAAATTCTTCAGATGTAAACTGCCTAGCATTATCTGATACCAAAGAAATAGGAAAACCGTATCGTGCAAAGAGAGAAGAAAGACAAATAATTGTATTTTCTGAAGTTGTACTAGGAACTATAAATACTTCTGGCCATTTACTATAAGCATCAACCACTAACAAAAGCATTTTACCGTTAACAGGGCCAAAATAATCAATATGAATTCTCTGCCATGGAGCAGTAGGCCATTCCCAATGATGTGTATCAACTTTGGGAGGGTTATTTTTCAAATTTACACAAATAGAGCAATTTCTTGCAATATCTTCAATATCATGGTCTATTCCTGGCCACCATACAAAACTACGGGCTAAAGATTTCATTTTCACTATACCAAAATGACCAAAATGTAATTCCTTTAATATTTGTTGTCGATGAATTTCTGGGATAACTACCCTACAACCTTTTAAAATACAACCATGCTGAAGAGTAAATTCTTCTTGTTTACCACCAAAAAGTAAATTCTTAGGAATTTCTGAACCAGAAATGAGATGATGAAAAATTTGACGTAAAAGAGGATCAGTTTTTGTAGCTGAAGCAATAGATTTAGCATTTAAAGGTAAAACAGAAAGTTGATTTATTTGAATGATTTCCGATTCATCAAGTCCCTCATTTGAATTATATTCGTGGGGTAAATCTTCACTACGTAATGGAAGACGTGAGAGTGCATCGACATTACCGTGTTCAGTAGTTTTCTTATAGCGAATGTCATACTGGAACGTTTGTAAATATATGGCATATCTTTGCATTCTAGCAGCTGATAAAACAGGAATACTTTTAGAAGGTGAAAAAATTGAAACTAATGGTTTACTATCAGTAAACAAAGTGAATCTGTTACCGTACAAATATTGAAAAAATTTCTTAACACCAAATATTATTGCTAATGCCTCCTCATCTACTTGACTATACCGTTTTTCAGCATTATTCAAGGTTCTGGATACAAATCCAATAGGCTTTTCAGTCTTGTCTGGCATCACATGCGAAAGAACTGCAGAGATACCATATGGAGAAGCATCCGTAGCTAAGATTAAAGGTAATTTCGGATTGAAATGCGTCAGCACTCTGTCCGAAGTAATTTCTCTTTTTATTTTTTCAAACTCTTGATCACATTTGTAAGACCAGTTGAATTTCACATTCTTTTTAAGCAAATTATTCAAAGGATGTGCAATTGTCGATAAATTCGGTACAAATTTTGCATAATAATTTACAAGACCAAGAAATGCTTTTACCTGGGAAACATTTTCTGGCTTAGGGGCATTTACAATTGCTTCTATTTTATCTGGTGTTTTATGAATACCATGTTTATCCACTTTATACCCACAATAAGTAATTTCATCTGCCATGAAGAATGATTTTTCCTTATTTATCCGAATATTATAATTTCTCAACCTTTCTAATACTTGCTTTAACCTTTGCAAATGAATTTCGTCCGTTTCCCCAGTTATTCCTATATCATCAATAAAAATTGTAATTCCCTCAATTCCACTTAAAATTTGTTCGATTTTTCTTTGCCATATAGCAGGAGAACTACTAAGACCCATTGGTAATTTAAGAAACTGAAATAATCCTTTAGGTGTATTAATGGTTAATAATTCCTGGGATTCCTCATCAACGGGCAATTGGAGGTATGCTTGATTTAAATCAATTTTTGTAAAATGAACACCACCACTTAAAGTAGCTAACATATCCTCTATTTTAGGCAAGGGATATTTTTCTACTTTCAGATATTTATTTAATGTGACTTTAAAGTCTCCGCATAAGCGTATTTTACCATTAGATTTTACCACTGGAACAATCGGGGTTGCCCACTTGCTATTTGTAACTGGTTTAATTATACCTGCTTCTTCTAATCTTTGTAATTCCTCATTGACTGCAGCACGTAGTGCATAAGTAACAGTCCTAGCTTTACAAAATATGGGTGTAGCATCCTTTTCAAGGTAAAGCTCTGCCTTTAACCCTTTAATTTCCCCTACTTTATCAGAAAACAAATCAGAAAAATCATTTAACAATTCTTGTAATTTATCAGAATAATTTACAGTCTCATTAACATAAACAGATCTTAAATTATGTGGAAAAATATCGAATGCAGAGGCCCAATCTCGGCCAAATAATAATGGAAAAGTATCTTCTTTTATCAAATATAATTTTAACTTTTCTGTTGTATTTTCATAAGTAACATTTACTTCAACATAACCTACAGGTTTAAAAATTTCACCAGTTGCAGTTTTTAACTGAACATCTGGGGGGAATATTTTATAATCAGGAAAAATTCTGCGAAATCTTTTTAAAGGAACAGCAGAAATTCCCGAACCGGTGTCCAATTCCATATCCGCTCTGGCTTTATTTTCAATTAACACAGATAATTTAATAGGATTTGCACCTGTATTTTTTATAGTTAATACATTTACTGTATCTACCGAATTTACGTGTTTTTGGAAAGTTTTACTTCGACATACTTTTCCAATGTGGCCTTTTTTCTTACAAATTTTACAAGTAGCATTAATAAATCTACATGAATTGGCTAGATGAGAAGTATTTCCACATCTATAACTTTTTAATTTACTTTTATTTGCTTCAGGAATTGTATTATTTACATGATTGTTGACATTTGACTTCTGACAATCGTTAGAAAATTTCTTTGGGTGTACAATCTTTGAATTTGAAATTTTATTAATACTGAAATTTTTATTTTTAATTTCAGAAATTTCAATATCTACATTGTGTAAGGATAACGCTTTTTCAACTGCTTTCTCAAAAGTTAAATCCTCTACTTGCGTAATCAATTTATTTTGAATGCTTTCGCTTTTCAAACCGCGTAAAAATTGTTCCAATAAATTTTCATTTAATGTATCACCCGTAAAACAACAAAAAGTTGTATTTTTCTTTAATCGAGCAGCAAAATCTTGAACTGATTCCAACTCATTTTGGTAACACTTACGAAATTTTATTCTTTCAATAAATTTGTTGGGGGCGGGGCTTAGATGCTTTATCAATATGTCAACAATATAAGAATATTTTAATGTTTCACATTGTTTCGGGAAACATAAATTACTCAATAAATTATAAAGCTTAGGACCCATGCAAGATAAAAGGGCCGCAACTTTTTTTTCCTCTTTTAATTCATTCAGAATAAAATTCTGCTCCAGGCGTTTAATATAAGCCTGAAATGTTTCGACTTTATCATCAAATTCTTTAAATGAGAACATCGTATTTTTTATGCAACAAGACAGGAAAAAAAAAGTACTTTAAAATTCAATGTACTTACCACCCCCTTGTTTTATAGATGCTGATATATTCTGGAAAGCTGCTGTTACCTTGAATAGTCGTCGAACTCAAAAACGAAAGAAGGAGCCATTTCTATTTGGCGCGCCGTTATTCCTTTAAAATTTTTACGGTAGAAAATTTTAACATCTCGTCGCCATTATACTATCTTTAAACATCTTAACTTAAGATATAAAACAGCACTCAGTAAATAATCGAGGTGGGCGAATTTTTACACACAAACATATTTAATAAAACTGACGGCACTACAGACGACATATACACATTGTAAACACAGAACAAAAAATCTGGAGCGTAGATACATTATATTCCTTACATAATTCCAACAAATAGACAAGGGGCGCCATCTACTGTTTTACCTGAAAAGTAAAAGTATAAAATACCACACATTATAAAGATGTATTTTTCCTAAATTATTCATGAAACTTTCCATTACTGAAACTGTACATTACTAATTCACATCAAAATCATAAAATAAGGAAGTTTTATTTCCGGTTTAGCCAGACTTACTTAATAACATAAAAAAGCTTGATTAATGCATAAATATAGATTGGTAAGAAGGTTGTGCTTACCAGTGATACCAGCAATATCTTGAATTTTTTCACAAATAAATTTATTCTTCCTTCATGAAAACAACATGAATTCGGTGATATTAACAAAAATTACAAATTAAAATATACATGGAATTGATATAAAACTAAAAAAAAGTCAAATTATGTACCTATATCTGAACAGAATGTTTCATTGTTTAAAAATTTTGTGCAGATTTTAGAGAATTGCGGATTTGAGGGAGTCTACTGTATATATATATATATATATACTGTAAATACTGCATACAGTTAAGACTAAATAATAGCCTTGAAGGCGGATGAGAAGAGATTAACGATTATAAGCCGTGTGTTGCCTTTTGTAAAAGTAATCAATTTAGTCTCGTTAAATACCATTAGAATAATGTTGAAGCTTTAATGCCTAATGTTGCCAATAAAATACGCACTAAAAATATTATTAAATCAATTTTCAACATTTAGATGGCAGCAGTAGTGCCGTTTAAGAATAAAGATTATGTGCTTTTTATTTTGTTTGGAAGATTGCGAAATAGCATATTTTGTTGTGCAGTGTGCAGTGCATGTAAAATTTATTCCTTAACATAATTCTTAAAATGCATGTGTGTTTAATATTATAAAATTTTATCAAGTAAAATAATTTTTTCAATCAAACACTAGTATTGCGGAAAGGCAACAACTTGTGTTTCAGCTGCAAACCATGCTTAAAAATCCCTTTCGGCATGGCCTATAGGCGGAGGTAGATTTCGAAAAGTTTTCATCTCAACAAAAAAGAAAAAAAATGATTAGAGATAAACCCAATTTAACTACTTTTTTTAAAAATGTTTAATTTCATTTTTCTGTAAGAACTGGTTTTATCAAAATCGTCTTGAACGAAATTCTACTCAAATGCCCATTTTGGCAACATATTTTGAATTATATTCTTACTTTATTTAAAACTTTGACCAATATGCTCATTATATAGTTCCTAAATAACAAAAAAACTGTTAATTAAATTCGTTTGACAGCAAAATTGAATTTAAAAATGAGTCATAAGTCATAAAATAACCAATTTATTATTTTAATACATCCACAATTCTTTAATCAAGATCGCTTTGAGAAATTTTATGCGAAGTGCCCACTTTGACAGATTTTTTTTAAATATATATTTAGCCTTTATCAAAAATCTGACCTATACGGCACATTACATAGTTCCTAAATAACAAATAACTGTCAATTGAATGCGTTTGACAGTGAATTGAATTGAATTTAAAAATGAGTCATAAAATAAACAATTTGTTATTTGAATACAACCTCAATTCTTTTATCATGATCGCTTTGGGAAATTTTTTTGTTAAGTGCTTACTTTGACAGCTTTAAAAAAATATATATTCACACTTTATAAAAAAATCGACGAAAACGCACATTATATAGTTCCTAAGTAACAAAAAACTGTCAATTGAATGCGTTTCAGAGCAAAATTGGATTTAAAAATGAGTCATAAAATAACCAATTTGTTATTTCAATACCCACAGTTCATTAATCATGATCGCTTTGGGAAATTTTGTGCGAAGTGCCCATTTCGGCAGCCTCTTTTGAAATATATTCTGCCTTTATCAAAAAACTGACCACTCCGTCACATTATATAGTTCCTAAATAAGAGAACCTGTAAATTGGATGCGTTTGAGAACAAAAAAAAAAAAGATTTAAAAATGACTCGGTAAAAACGCAATTTCTTAAATTTCCTCAAATTTCAATCACTATAACTTGGTGAAATTCTCTTCAAAATACCCTTTTTGGCAGCCTTTTTAAAAATATATTCTGCCTTTATCAAAAAACTGGCCAATACGTCTAGTTATATAGTTCCTAAATAATAGGACCTGTAAATTGGATGGGTTTGAGAACAAAAATGAATTTAAAAATGACTCAGAAAAAACGCAATTTGTTATACTTAATCAATATTTTAATGACGATAACTTCGGGAAATCTGTTCAAAATACCTTTTTTGGCAGCCTTTTAAAAAATATATTTTGCCTTTATCAAAAAATTGGCCAATACGTCGCATTATATAGTTCCTAAATAAGAGGATCTGTCAATTAGATGCGTTTAAAATCAAAAATGAATTTTAAAATGAGTCAGAATATAAGCAGTTTGGATTTGAGGTTTTTTCTCCAACTCCTATTTTTGTTTAATTTATTTTTGCTATAAGAATTGGTTCTATGAAAAACTTGTCAATATAAAAGTTGTAGATATTATTGTGAAGATGTAAAATAAATTTTATTAGATTTGATTGCTTAAGAATTGAGTAAGTTATGGGTTTTTTTCTTTTTTCTCCCCATTTTTTTTTTTTTTTTTCGTTTTTAATTTTTTTCATCGATAAAAATTGGTCCTATCAAAAACTTGTAAATACAAAAGTTTTAGATAATATTGAGTACATTTATATAAAATTTAGTTGGATTTGATATCTTGAGAATTAACGAAGTTATGAATTTTTTTCTCCCAAAAACCATGTTTTTTTCGCCCCTTGAGCCCATTTTTAACTTTATCAAAAATCTGTCATGCATAAACTTTTGGCCCATTCTTTAGAAGTAATATAAACTTTAAACTGATTCTATATCTATTTTAATTTAGAAGTTATCGCGTTTTTTCTGTTTTCACAAAACCCCTCCTAACTTCCACCCCCTTGGTCCGATTTTGCCCATTAACAAACTCAACCGAGATTTTCAACTCCTTGATTTTATGTAAAAAGTTTGAAGAAGATCTGAGCATAATTATGAAAGTTATCGTGTCTGGAAGAAAGTGATATACACCGATAGATAGATAGATAGATAGATAGATAGATGAACTTTTTTACTGATGGTAGTTTTAGGGTCTTTGAGTCATGATTCGTGTAGATCCGCAAAAACTTTTCAGAAATTCCAACATGGGAGAGAATGCAATAGGTAGTATTTCATACGAAATCTACCTAAAAACAAGATAGGATATTTAAAGTATTATTTTTTCATAATTTGTTTAAAAAATGAAAGCCAAAAACCTTTTTTAATTAATTTTTAAGAAATCAAGCATTTACGTGTTAAATCTGTCTTTTCAGCTGCGTGTAAACTCTCTGTATATATATGTATTTAAATAATATATTTTACGAACATTAGAGATAATTTAGAAACATTTTCTAACGCCGAGTTGTCATTGTAAAGTAAACATGCAGAGTTCTGATGCGACAGAAAACACTGAAATACTGTAAAAAAGAAAATGCTATTAAGTATTTCCACTTATTATTAAAAAGCACAGAACGTATCATACGACGAATCATTTTAAAAGGCCCTCCAGACGTGTGTCGTGTTTACTTTATACCTGAACCTTAAATTCAAATTAAGAAACATATGGGAATAAACGACAATAGATAAGAACACACGTGGTTGCGGGATTATTTATTTTCACTATTGCTTGGTGGTTACAATTCTATTTCTCAATATGATTTACATGGGATGGAAAATCTTGGATTATCATCGGAATGTGTGTCTAGACAGTTATTTTTTAAAGGATTTGTAACACGTTTAAATTCTTTTAATTGCTTCACATCAGGATATCTGTGTTTCATAAAGCTGATAAATATTGACTATTAATCTCTCTTTTCTATTTCTTTTTACTGATCTTTCGTGACATAGGCATACAGGAAAACTTTCCGAAAAATTTTCTCAGTTTACGAAACTTTTTCTTCTTCGTTTTCAAAGTTTGCGATGTTGCTACAACTGCATCCAATTCACTTCTGCTTTCTGTTTCCATTTCGGGACTTGGTAACGATTCGCTGCTATTTTCTGTTAAAGTCGTACGGACCGATTCGGATTCATTGACATTTTCCGCCACGTTTGTATGAATCGGTTCCTTTTCCTGGACATTGTCTGCTAACTGTGTGTGAATATTTTCTTCTTCTATGGATTTCATAAGAGCTTCGGCAGTTGCTGGGTAAGGAAGCCATTCGAAAATGGTGGGTAAGTATCCTACATCTGGCAATTTGTGAATTTTTGGATGTCCCTGTGGACGAGCTCTATTTAAAGCACCTATGTAAAGTTGTTCCTTTTTTCTCAAATCACGTTCTTCTGCATCAAAATCTACTTGATAGTGGAACCGGAAATGTGATGAATCTTTTACTTCACCTGCTGCGCTTCTATTTTGTTGAAGGACGTCAAATATTTTGCAACTATTGTAAACTGGACTATTAGATGGTACAGGTAAATGTTGTTGGATGCCGTTAAATCTATTGTTAGCTAAGTCTGTCTCCCACATCACACCTCGTCCAGCTGAGATGGTCATCGCCGGACTGCAACAACTTGGACAAGAGTCATCCTCCTGATGATGCTCGTCAAGTCGGAATAAAAATCGCCTGAGAAATTTGCTAAAAACAAAATAACTCAAGATAAAAACACCCAAGAACAGTAAGTACGCCATCCTTAGATGAGGGTCTATAATGAGACTAAAGAGAAATTTTAAGTTTTTTCATTGTTGCAGAGAGTCTGCATTGTTGTAAAAAACGTCCATTGTTGATCAAAAGGCATTATCTGCATTGTTATTTTAAATTTAATGCATTTACTGCATTTAATTAACAATGGACTATTGTTTCAACAATGCAGACTCTCTGCAACAATGAAAAAACTTAAAATTTCTCTTTAGTCTCATTATAGATCCTCATTTAAGAATGGCGTACTTACTGTTCTTGGGTGCTTTTACCTTGAGTTATTTTGTTTTTAGCAAATTTCTCAGGCGATTTTTATTCCGACTTGACGAGCATCATCAGGAGGATGACTCTTGTCCAAGTTGTTGCAGTCCGGCGAAGACCATCTCAGCTGGACGAGGTGTGTTGTGGGAGACAGACTTAGCTAACAATAGATTTGACGGCATTCAACAACATTTACCTGTACCATCTAACAGTTCAGTTTACAATAGTTGCAAAATATTTGACGTCCTTCAACAAAATAGAAGCGCAGCAGGTGAAGTAAAAGATTCATCACATTTCCGGTTCCACTATCAAGTAGATTTTGATGCAGAAGAACGTGATTTGAGAAAAAAGGAACAACTTTACATAGGTGCTTTAAATAGAGCTCGTCACAGGGACATCCAAAAATTCACAAGTTGCCAGATGTAGGACACATACCCACCATTTTCGAATGGCTTCCTTACCCAGCAACTGCCGAAGCTCTTATGAAATCCATAGAAGAAGAAAATATTCACACACAGTTAGCAGACAATGTCCAGGAAAAGGAACCGATTCATACAAACGTGGCGGAAAATGTCAATGAATCCGAATCGGTCCGCACGACTTTAACAGAAAATAGCAGCGAATCGTTACCGAGTCCCGAAATAGAAACAGAAAGCAGAAGTGAATTGGATGCAGTTGCAGCAACATCGCAAACTTTGAAAACGAAGAAGAAAAAGTTTCGTAAACTGAGAAAATTTTTCGGAAAGTTTTTCTGTATACCTATGTCACGAAAGATCAGTAAAAAAAAATAGAAAAGGGAGATTAATAGTCAATATTTATCAGCTTTATGAAACACAGATATCCTGATGTGAAGCAATTAAAAGAATTGAAACGTGTTACAAATCCTTTAAAAAATAACTGTATAGACACCCATTGCGATGATAATCCAAGATTTTCCATCCCATGTAAATCATATTGAAAATTGAATTGTAACCACCAAGCAATAGCGAAAATAAATAATCCCGCAACCACGTGTTTTCTTATGTATTGTCGTTTATTCCCATATGTTTCTTAATTTGAATTCAAGGTTCAGGTATAAAGTAAACACGACACACGTCTGGAGGGCCTTTTAAAATGATTCTTCGTATGATACGTTTTGTGCTTTTTAATAATAAGTGGAAATACTTAACAGCATTTTCTTTTTTACAGTATTTCAGTGTTTTCTGTCGCATCAGAACTCTGTATGGTTACTTTACTATGAGAACTCGCCATTAGGAAATGCCTCCAAATTATCTCTAATATTCGTAAAAAATATTAATTATATATATATATATATATATATATATATATATATATACAGAGATTTTACCCGCAATTAAAAAGTCATATTTAACCTTTAAGTGCTTGATTTCTTAAAAATCAATTAAAACATTTTTTGGTTTTCATTTTTTTTTTTTTTAATAACGTAAAAAATACCTTTAAAAGCCTATCTTATACTATAATGCGAGCAAAAATTGTGTGTGTGTGTGTGGGTAAATTTTATCTCAAAAACGGCTCTAACGATTTTCGCAAAAATTTGGATTTTACCATTTTCGGGCACGAGAAGACCATTGGACTGGGTCACATGTTCGAGAAAATTCGATTATTGGGTCGTTTTGGGTCATAATGGGTCAAGATCAAGCTATTTATATCTAGAGAACGGCTGGATTGATTTTAAGGAAATTTTCTACCCAATCGTTTTTTGGCACGAGAAAACAATTGAGCTGCGTTACATGTTCGAAAAATCTCGATTAGTGGGTCAATTTTGGGTCATTATGGGTCAAGCCATTTTTATCTAAAAAACAGCTCTAACGATTTCGACCAAATTTTATATTGTATCGTTTTGGATTACAAGAAGACCATTGGGTTAGGTAACATGTTCGAGAAAATTCGGTAAGTGGGTCATTTTTGGGGTCATTGTGGGTCATGCTATTTTTATCTAGCGATTTTCTCACGCAATTTTGACTAAAAATTGCATTCTATGGTGTTCGGGCACGAGAAAAACATTGGGCTAGGTTACATGTTCGAGAAAAAATTTCATTGGGTCATATTGGGTCATTAAGAGTCTGGGTCAAGCTATTTATATTTAAAGAACGGCGTGATGAATTATAACGAAATTTTGTATCTAACAGTTTTTTGACACGAGAAAACTAATGGGCTAAATCACATGTTTGAGAGATTTCGACTATGACGGTCATTTGTGGGTCATGATGGGTCATAATGGGTCATGGTCAACCTATATCTAAAGAACAGGTGGATCGATTTTAACGAAATTTTATATGCAACATTTTTTTGGCACGAGAAAATCATTGGACTAGGTTACATGTTCGAAAAATTTCGATTAATGGGTCATTTTGGGTCATTAAGAGTCTGGGTCAAGCTATTTCTATTTAAAGAACGGCGTGATGGATTATAACGAAATTTTGTATGTGACAGTTTTTTGACATGAGAAAATTAATGGGTTAAATCACATGTTTGAGAGATTTCGACTATGAGGGTCATTTGTGGGTCATGATGAGTCATAATGGGTCATGGTCAAACTATATCTAAAGAGCAGGTGGATCGATTTTAATGAAATTTTGTATGCAACATTTTTTGGCACGATAAAATCATTGGACTAGGTTACATGTTCGAAAAATTTCGATTAATGGGTCATTTTGGATCATAAAGGGTCTGGGTCAAGCTATGTATAATTAAAGAACGGCAGGATCAATTTTAACAAAATTCTGTATGTAACAATTTTTAGAAACGAGAAAACTAATGGACTAAGTCACATATTCGAGAGCTTTCGATTATAAGGGTCATTTGTGGGTCTTAATCCAATGTCAAGCTATATCTAAAGAATGGGTGGGTCGATTTTAACGAAATTTTGTATACAACATATTTTTGGCATGAGAAAATCATTGGGGTAGGTCACATGTTCGAGAAATTTCGATTAGTGGGCCACTTTTGGGTCATTCTAATTTTATCTAGACAACGTTTCGCGCAATTTTGACTAAATTTTGTATTTTATCGTTTTCGGGCACAAGAAAATCATTGGGTTATGACAGATTTTTGAGAAAATTCGATCAATGGGTCATTTTGGATCATAAGGGGTCAGTGTCAAACTAACTATATCTAAAAAACGGCTCAATCTATTTTATCTAAATTTTGTATCTAATGTTTTTCGGCATGCTAAAACTAATGAGCTAGGCCACACGTTCGAGAGATTTCGATTATAAGGGTCATTTGTTGGTCATGATGGGTCATGCTAATTTTATATAGAAAATGGTACTCACCATTTTGACTATACTTTGTATTATATCGTTTTTGAGCAAGAGAAAACCATTTGGCTTGGACACATGCTCGCGAAAAATCTATTAGTGGGTCATTTTGGGTCTTAATGAGCTAGGGTCATTCTAATTATATATAACAACGACTCAATCAATTTTACCTAAATTTTGAAACAAAACGTTTTTTGTCACGAGAAGACTATTGGGCTGAGTCGCATGTTAAACAAAATTATATTAGTGGGTCATTTCGCTTCATTGCTGAATGCTGCCAAGCTAACTTTACCTAAAAAATGGCTTAAACAATTTTGATTCAATTTTATATTCTACTGTTTTTGATTACCTGAAGACGATTGAACTATGTCACATGCTTGATCAAATTTGATTAGTGGCTCATTTTGGGTAATACGGATCAGGGTCACGAGAATATGGCAAAAGCCAATAACTTGGTGATATTTGACAAAATATTGGCGACATATAACCAAAAAATCGGCTATAAAAATTACGAAAACCAAAACACGTATTTGGAGCCAAATGAAAGAATGCCTCCAAATTTGGCTATATCTAGCAAAAAATATTGTCTTTCAGAATGTAAAGAATTTTTTTATACATTCTTAAGAGGATTCGAGATGCATGGTTAAACCAATCAGAGTCGAGCTAATAAAGTGATTTAGATCGATGTCCTTTCGTTGTAAAATTTAAAATAAAATAAAATTTATAAATATGCGCATAAAAACATAGTTTTCTTATTGATTGTTTTTCTAAATAATACTATTATAAACATGTTTTACAGAGTGAATGATACAGTGAAAATACTATATCGAGTTGAACAGAAAGTTAATTTTGACCGAGCTAAGCTCGGTCTCCCCTGCTAGTTTTGTTTTATGTAAGGTTTATAGCTATATAGACATGTTGTTGCCATGCGGCAAACACTAGTCTTTAATTGAAAAAAATAGCTTCCTTGATAAAATTGTGTAATATTAAACACACATATTTTAAGAACTATGATTAGAAATAAATTTTACTTTCACTGCACACTGTAGAACAAAACAGGCTATTTCGCAATCTTACAATCAAAATAAAAAACATGTATCTTTATTCTTAACCAGCACTACTGCTGCCATCTATATGTTGAAAATTGATTTGATAATATCTTTAGTGAATATTTTATTGGCAACATTAGGCATCAAAGCTTCAGTATTTTTTTAATATTACTTTAGAAGACTAAATTAGGTATGTTAAAGAAAGGCAACAATTTGCATATAAGGGTTAATCTCTTCTCATCCGTCTTCTACGCTATTATTTAGTCTTAAATATTTTTTGTTGTTACCTGCATGCAGTATTTACAGAATATGTATATTATAAAGTAGATTTATAATATACATATCCTGTTTTTGAATCGTGGCTGGTGTCATTCTTTTACAATACACACACTGATAAACTGTTAAAAGTATCGTGAAAAATTACCTCTGTTTATAAAGGCTATCTAATTTCTGACCAATGACAACGTTTCATAGGCGTTTTTGGATCTTTCTCATTGGTTAGAAAATATATAGCCTTTAACAATTGAAGTAATTTTTCGTGAAATTATTAATAGTGCAGTTCATACACAGATTCTTTTATTGGAGCAGCGATATTGCTGACTGCCTGAAATCTTACAAGGAAGGTCTCCATACAGGGAAATTAAGGAAATTCTGAAAAAAAAAAAAAAATACAGAGCATTCTTCTCGTGTGGATATACAGGGTGAACACAAAGTCCCAGCCCATTTTCTAGAAAACAATTATTTTATTGGAGCAGCGATATTGCTGACTGCCTGAAATCTTACAAGGAAGGTCTCCATACAGGGAAATTAAGAAAATTCTGAAAAAAAAAAAAAAATACAGAGCATTCTTCTCTTGTGGGTATACAGGGTGAACATAAAATCCCAGCCCATTTTCTAGAAAAAATTTATTCATGAATTTTATATTTCAGTAGTATTATACAGCATATTAGTACTTTTCAACGTGATGGCCATCAAGTTCGAAACAAGTTTCCCATCGGTTTAGTGTAGCTCTAAACATTTTTTCCAACATCCCCACGGAGATCATATCGCAGGCTTGGCTTATACGTTGTTTTAGGACTGTCACATTTGTAACCTTACAAGACCTGTTCCTTGATTAAGCCCCACGCAAAAAAATCCACCATTTTTCGGATATTTCTTAGTGTTGGAGCCTCTCTTCCAGATTTTCTACGAAACGTTTTTCTGACCTCCTCGAATGTCTGACCACGCAAATGTGCCCCTACAACCGCAATTCGTTCTTCTGTTGTCAGTATATCCTCAAATTATCATTCCCCTGTAATATAAAATCCATGCATTAATTATTTCTGCAAAATGGGCTGGGACTTTATGTTCACCCTGTATATGTTTATAAAAAAATTTCGTCGGAATCCCTTTAAACCGTTCTCAATAAAATAATGAACATTTCGTTTATTTGGCGGTTTATCACCGGTTGGCGACGAAAAAAAATTTCAAAAAAATACTTTTTGACTTTTTGAGGTTGACTTTTGTCCAAGTTGTGCCAGTCCAGCGATGACCACCTCAGCTGGACGAGGTGTATTGTGGGAGACAAACTTAGCTATCAGCAGACTCAACAGCATTCAACAACATTTACCTATATCATCTTACACTTCAGTTTACAACAGTTGTAAAGTATATAACGTTCTTCTACATAATAGAAGCGCAACAATTGAAGTAAAAGATTCATCACACTTCCGATCTTACCATCAACAAAATTTTGGTGCAGAAGAACTGAATTTGAGAAAAAAAGAAAAACTTTACATATGTGCTTTAAATAGAGCTCGTCCACAGGGACATCCAAAAATTCACTCGTTGACAGGTGTAGTATAATAACCCACCATCTTTGGATGGCTGCCTTACCCGACAACAGCTGAAGTTCTCTTGAAATCCATTGTAGAAGAAAATATTCATTCTCAGCTGAGTGAAAATCTCAAAGAATCAGATCCGATTCCTATTAAGTTAACAGAAAATGAAAATGAACCAGAACGAATACCGAAAAACAGAACCGAAAATAGAAGTGAATCGGAACCAGTTTGTGTAACATCGCAAGTTCTGAAAAAGAAAAAAGAAGAAGTTTCGCAAACTGAAAAAGTTTTTCGAAAAATTTTTCTGCATACCCATACCTTGAAAAACAAGTAAAAACAGATAGTATAGAGTTATTTACGTTAAAGTTTATCAGCTTTATGAAATGAAGATATTCTGATGCAAAGCAATTAAAAACTTGAGCTCAAATTTGATATTCAAATATTTTATAAAATAGCTGTCTAGACATCCTTTCCGATAATAATTCAACATTTTCTTTGTCGTGCAAATCATACTGAAAATAGAATTGTAACCATCAAGCAATAGAAAAAATAAATAATCCCACAACCACCAATGCTGTGTACTTTTTTTTTGTGTGTGTGTGTCTTTTTCTTGTGTGTTTCTTCATTGCAATTTCAAGTTGTCGAATAACAAGTAAACAGCTCAGCACAATTTCAGATTTTACCTCTATGATAAAGTGAACTACATTTCTACAGGGTGTCCCAAAAAAGTCTATACAACTCTAAAATTTTACTTAAAAAACGAATAAGCTTACTACAATAAACAAAATAATTAAAAAAGTTTTTTTTTTTTTTTTTTTTTTTTTTTTTACTGCAGTATGTTTCTGGTTATATAGAGTGCTGGCTGCACAACACATAAGCGATTATTCAAGATTTCAGTTATTAAAAAACTGTGAATCATGTGAAGAAAGTTAAGACATCAGGGACAAAAAAAAAAAAAAAAAAAAAAAAAAAAAAATTCTATCATTTATTGTAACTAGTTTTACTGTAGGCTTATTCTTTTTTTTTTTTTTTTTTTTTTTTCAAAATAAAAATTTAAAGTTGTATAGATTTTTTTGGAATACCCTGTAATTTCATAAACACCCATCAGCTTTTTGCACAGTCGACGAAACCTTAAATTGCATATATCCCAGTTTATGCTATTAAAGAAAAAAAAAGCTGAAATTGCTTAAAATTTAGAAATGCTTTTAAAGAATTCGATTAGAGTTTTTTGATAGCTTCTTTTAACTTTCATGCGCAGTAGCAGAATGACTGCGATTAATTTAAGGCTTAAAAAGCACGGACCACACGACAATTATATGCTCTACGAATTTATATATGAATGGACTTAAAAAGATTAATTTTGAGAATTAAAAAATTATATATGCACTCTTTTCGAAGGTTTTGATTAAAGAGTTCGGCCGACGTGGAATAGTTTATTATTGCATTCAGTTGTATATTTATTTATTTACCTATGCGTGTGTATAAATTATTTTCAACCTCACCAAATAGCAATGGCACCCATGATAAGGGCTATTATGTTATAATCGTATTATTATGCCACATAGCAGAACGTCACAGTGTCGAATTCTGAGGACGGGTTGAGGCGGAACCCCCCCCCCTACCCCCCTTAGGAGCAACGAGATGCTTCTCCGGAAGATTTGAGATTTTGTGATTTAATAATCAAAAAGTGCTGTTTTCCTCCCTCGAAACTGTATATGTATAATATACCTTCCTCTTTAAAGCCACAGAAATCTGTCCCGGAGAAAAGTGTCTCAATTCAATACTGTAATGCCATAGAAGACTGCCACATCAATTACCCAGTTGATATAGGGCCGTAGCTAAGGGTATGCTAGAGGGAGGGGGCTCAACCCCCCCTTAAAACATTTTAACATCCCCTGGAAAAAAATTCCAAGATCACTAAATACATGAATATTTCGAAAATCCAAATGAAATTCTGTTCAAAAATCGAATTTAATTTTGAGGTCTTTTTTACAATTTTGCCGAAATACTAATTTGTAGGTAAAATAAGTGCTTCAACACTCCTCATGCCTATGAGGAGTGTTGAAGTCCCACGCGCCTATGAAGCTAACATGATGTTTAATATTGCATTAGTTGTACACTCGAATTTTTCATCATCAGATTATTTTCTTAGCATAAAATGAAGTTTTTACAACAGTTTAATTAGAAACATTGTACCTAAAATGTGAATATGCACTAATTTATCTTTCTGCAACACAAAGAGAGAGAAAAAAAATGAGCTCCCTCCCCCCTACATTTTCTTGAGTCGCTCCCTCTCCCCTATTATTCACTTCTAGCTATATGGCCCTGAGTTGATGTGAATTCGAATCCTCGATAACCGAAACAAAATATTTGGATTCTATCTTTTGTGATTTTAAATTAATTAAAAAACTGCATCGATTAAAAATATCGGCATTCAATCATAACACAATTCCTTTTATTCCCGAGCTACCTCCCGCCGAACTGGTTATTAAGTGGCCATTTTAAAATAACCTATTTTTAAAGTAGGGTGACTTATCATTTGAAAAGCAAACGTTGGTGGGACACTATGCCAAGAATTAATTGCGCTATTCCCTCTGAAACAATAACGGGGAGAGAATGAGGGAAAGTGAAAATTTCATATCTAAAAACAGAGTTCATTGATATCAGTGTTCAGCACGCTCACAAAAAGAAACGAACTATTTCAAACTCAAATCCAGTTTTTAAACAAGTAAGAAAAATCATGCATTAAGCATAGATTATGAAGCACTTTCCAACATTTCATGAAATCTTTAACAAAATTTCGTCATTCAGGAAAATAATGATATAAAGCCAAATATTTCCAATACTTTTGAACAGACCTGTATTTGATCTGCCAGTTGATATACATACTATATAATGGGAAAATTCAGTTTAGCATGAAAATGCCTAGCAGGTCGAAATTTTTTTTTCAGCAATTTATACTAATAGATGGAAACATACTTGAACACTTTTGTTCAGCCCTGTATTTTACCTTGTACCTTTATTACACGTCAGTATTAAGCTAAAATTTATTTGGTACTACTAGGTTATCCTGTCGAGCAATTTCGCCAAGTTATACAAATCGCCAAACTCATAGCCAAATTAAACATATCGACGTAATTTTCATTTTAAATAACGGAAAAACAAATAATTAGTGGAATAGTAATAAAAATACAAATAAAAAATCGAAATAAAAATCACTTAATGGCGTTTTAAACACGTGTATCGTATTGAATGTCATTAAATGCGACATTCACGATCCTCCATAATTGGCATTTGATCTTATAGTTTGGCGATGAACTTTTGGTCGACGGGATAACCTAGTAGTACCATTTATTTTAAACTAAAACACTCTTAAAACAACTGAACTTGCATTTTCAGAAATTATCATTCATAGGCGTTCATGTACCCAATTCTTTGCGTGGCCCTGTATACATTTTATCAATTGAAAACATTTCTTAGTAAATAGAATGCAGTTCAGCGTAAAAATGCATAACTTATTAAAGAACCACCTTTAAGTAATTTACGCTCATATTCAGTAACTTTGGTGAGCCCTTTTGTGTAGCCCTGTATATCAACTATATCATTTATACACACCATATAATGTATACATAGATTTAGTGAAACTTAAAATCGCATATCATAATTAAAACGCATTTCATCCATCAGCCATGCATATAAATTTTAATATGTTTGACCGGGTGCAACATCTATAAAATTCCTTTGAAACGATTTTTCTCCATAGACCGTTTGGCCCCACCAGTGGCCGAGAGGGTCTGACCTCTCAACTGGTAGACGGCAGGTGCTGGGTTCGAACCCAATCGCGGCCGTCGGCCTAACCGTTCGGAGTTTTCGTGGTTTTCTTCGAACCTTGCGTAAATACGGGTTAGGTTCCCTTAGAAAGACCCCCACGAAGGGCATCCCTCCCCCGGGCCTATATCCCTAGCGCAGATAATCGGCCGTCACAAAAAATACACCATAGACCGTAATGTAATGTAAAACTTTTGACTCTCTCTGTCAATAAACTAATGATTGCAGAAACTTCATTTTCAATAGGATTCGTGCTAGGGTAAACATCAATACCGTCCAAAAATTTCAGGGCCATCCGAGTGTATTTACGAGAGCGTGGACAGACGGTCTGACAAACCGAATGCATAAACTCTTTTCAACTTTGTTAGAAAGTGCTAAAAATGAGTCAAGTTCACCTCAAACTAAAATTTTTTCGAACTAACTCGCTCAACTCAAACTGATTTTTATAAGTGAGCGAAATTCATTAAAAACTCTTTTTTTTTTTCTGTATTAGGAGTTTATTGTCCAGATTTACAAAATTCTGTGAACTAATCTTCTGGTTATTCGATATAAGCGTCTTCGTGGACGCTGCCCAATTTTCCTCCCCGACACTAGATTCGAGCTTGGTTTGGAGATTACTTTTTTTTTTTTTAGGAAAAACTGAGATGTGCAGGGACTGGATTTATTTTCCGGGACAAGTCCGGGCTGGACTGCATTCTTTTTAAGGTTTGAACATGCAGAAATTTTCGTTTTCGGATCCAGTCCAGCTAGTATGAAAACAATTGGACCGGCACAGCCATGGCTAATCTAGAAAAAATATCAGTAAAATTTGGTCCGACCAAACTAGCCCCCCCCCCCAAAAAAAAAAAAAAATATATATATAAATAAATAAATAAATAAAAATAAACGCTCGTATTTTTAAACCGATACTATTCTTCAATTAAAATTGATATATTTATTATTTTTTAAGATGAGTGGATGCTAAAGTGGATGCTAGGCAATAAAATTAAAATACAGTAAAACATAAAAAAAAGAACGTGCTTGTGTCGAAATCACGTGTTTAACAATAACGAGGTGGAACCCGTCGAAATTCAACGAAAGAAAATGTTTAAGAAGAAACTACCTCACTGATTTATAATAAATGTTTAAAATTAGTTACTGTAAAAAATACATCTTATATTGGTCAATCTAACTCCCAAACATACATTATTTTAAGCTAAAATTAACAAAGTACTAATTTTATAAAACTCAGTTATCAAAATTATTAAAATTAAACTTTAATTTCATACGTAATCAGTAAATTATTACAAAGATCACGTAACATGATGAAATTACTAATTGAGACTTTTATGATTGGTACAAATGCGAATGAAAAAAAAAAAAATATTCCAAATTAAGACGATCACAGACGATATATTTGACACAGTATACACATTTTAATTTCTATTTCTTTTTTTCAATTTTAAGATAAAATGGAGTGATTCTGCTGCCACAATAACAAAATTGGTAATAAAAACTATATAAAAATTAATAACTCAAAAATAAATTGAGATACAGCTTTCAGACAAATTGCATTTAAAAGTACATTTTTTTCTCTAGACGACGGTGTAAAAATTTAAAATGTACGATGTTTAGAAGTATAAAATTTACAGTACCAAAGATTTCAAAATCAAAATTACATGGGAAAGTGTTGCCATTCGCAAAATGACGTATGCGTTACGCACAGATACGTTTGGCCTTTATAATATAGATTTAAAATAAATGATTGATATTTGTAAATATGAGGATAACAGCTCTTGTGAAAAGAATATAACGTATTTACAACAGACGATGAACATACTCATAAGGGAATTTCCCCGCCCCCTTCCTATGCAATTCCGTTTTAGAATGTTTTACTTTATAGAATTTTTTAAATCTCGAAGCCATAGAACATGGATTAATGATATTACAGATAATTGTTACATTCACACATAATCAGATGAAAAATAAGTACCATAACTTAGAAATTTTTTTTATTATTATTATTGAATTCGCTACATATGACACGATTTAATTGAATGAAGAAAACTTTCATTAATACCTTTTTAAATTTTGATTCGATTTTTATAAAAATTTGAAATGATTAACGAAAATTCGGCTACGATTATATATATATTGAATTCCATACCATTCTGTTCGGTAATCTTGTGGACAGACAGACGGACTAGACGAAGACTATAGGTGCTACGTATTTATAACTTATGAACGCACCTAAAAAGAGGCATTTATTAAGAAGAATATAATGCAAATAGAAGTTTTTTTTTTTTAATTTTCTGATGAGATATTTAAAAAATAAAAATGCATCTCATCCCCATAAGTTTAACATCAACGGTAGAGGTTCGCGATCTCTCTAATTAACATACATAAGAGGCTATTCCAATCACGCGAAAATATCTACTTGCTAATGTTAATCTTATAGAAAAGCTCTTTCAAAATATCTCGTTTACATTTCAAATCTTTAATTTTTTTTTTTTTTTTAGGAAAGGGGGGGAGGTGGCATTAAATAGCTGAGATAGTCCCCACAATCGACTTTCGCTCTCAGAGCTGCTTTCGAAAGATATTTTTTCTATAAATGCAACATTAATTTTATGTTATTTTATTGCTGCATTTGAGGTTTTGAAACTCTAAGATAGTAAACTCTGATTAAATAAATAATATTAATATTAGTTGCTGGCATACATAAAATATTTCATGCATAATATTGATGTTTTATTGCTTTTCTTCATTTAAATCAGTAAAATATGCGAATAAGAAATGCATATCATTGCAAACGTATGAAAAGAAAAAATTGTAAAAACAAAAAGAATTTTTAGATACGTTAAACACATATACAGTCAAGCCTCGTTAACATGAATACGCTTCATGTGAATTCGTGATACGACCATTGGATTAGACATTGTTACAAATTTACATGCTCAGAAATATTTTATTCTATACATGGAAATTTCCCGGCAGCAGTGCTACCAGGAATGTTCCGTTAATAGACGAATATCCGTTTGTTTCTTTCTGCGTTACAGGAGGTAAAATATATACGTCATTTGAAGAAAATAGGAAAGGAATAAAATAGCATTTGCTGACTTTGGGAACCCTTTACCTTAGTGTTACGAAACCATTGCTTTAACACTCAGCTATAACTGTACAGCAGTCAAACAGTTTGAAGTAAATATGTTTGCCTCAAATGAATACGGCTTGATTAATTTTACTCAAAAAGCTTTGAATTTTGATGTTTATTTCGGGAAGATTTCGTCTTTAATGATATTTTGGTTGAGTTTTCAATATTTTAGTATTACGCAAAATAGGGTAACAGAATGAATTACAAATTTTTTTATGCAGATTGCTAGATGTTATATATGAATATTATATTTTTATGCTGTGTTTATTTATTTTTTTTCGTTTGATTAAAATTGATTTTTTTTCATTTAATATTCTAATTAAAATATCATGTGTTTATTTAATATATAATTCAAATGCTAATATTTTTTTTGAACTTTTTTAAAAATCGTACATATTTTTAAATGAATGAGAAAATTTATTATTACTTATTTTTAAATTCGTTTCTTTCCTTTTTTTCTCTCTTTTTTTATTTTGAAAAAAAAAAATTAAATTAAAAACTTAATTTATAGAATTTTTGGTTTGCTGTTTTTTTAAATGAATTTGAACTTTAGTATGAATAGGGCCAATACGCATGGAATGAAAGGAATTTCTTCTTCTTTTTAAGACTTTCGAGAACAATTCACATTTAAAACATGTTTTCAAGCAGTACGAAAATTATTTGTTAGAAAAATAAGGAACAATTTAGCATACATCGACGAGGTTTTCTGACAGTATAATGAAACAAGTTTTTTTCCCCATTAGATCATAACATTTCATTTAATTTTATAATATTAAACATTAGCATAATGAAACCTTGCGGTAATGTTGTCAATTTTTTAAGAGAGAAGCTATAAAAAGTTTTTGTTTTCTAACGAAATACTATCATTAAATTTTCTAGATTTAAAAGACATCCTATTGATGTTGTCAATAAATGATGTCAAAATTTTTCATTGGGAAGTCTTGGCTATAATAAAGATGTTTAGTGACTATAAATATCATTAAATTCTGTAACGTTGATTGATGTAAAAAATGGCAACCTTGAAAAGAAGAATAATTACCTTCTAAGTCGATGACGATGATTAAAAAAGTAAAAATGACCTTTATACATATTGGGTGTAAATCGTCATTTGCATGTGACGTCAGTTTCCTTGAATATTTTCATTTTTGTTACATGTTTTTTTTTTTATTTATTTAACATAAGTTTCATGCTCGTCAAGATGAAAGTTTGTAACATATTTTTAACTGACTTCCTCGTCTGGTTGAGTTTGAAATTATGTGTAGTTGTATGTTCTGCATAACAGAATGTTTGCAAATTTAACCCGTTAAAAATATTTTAGATCAATGGGTTTATTTACCGTATTTACTGGTGTATAAGACGCACTTTTTTTCCAAAAACTTAGGGTGTAACTCCTGGGTGCGCCTTATACACGGAATATTTTTTTTACCGTGTGATGCAGTCGATCGATATACATGTGAAACAAGAAATTATTCAAAGAAGATACTAAAACTCGGAAAATGTTACTTAATTGAAGCATTACTGCTTATTTATTTCATTCCTTGCAGTTTTTTATACAACACAGCTAATGACAATATCTAAACGCTAATTAGCAATTCTCTTTACCGTCACTCATTCCTATTTCCCGTCATTCTCTTACAACCCGAAGTCTAAAAATGCATTTTCGTCTTGTTTTCTGGTCTGGTGTAATGTTTGTTTCGACTTTTTTTTTTAAACTGAAATTCATTTGGTCATTCTTCACTAGTGTATCAAATTTATGGTACGCCTTATATACGAGATTTTAAGAAATCGCGATATTTACTTGTAATGTAAGGGTGCGCCTCATACACGCGTGCGCCCTATACACGAGTAATACGGTATTTATTTATTTATCCGGTCTAAGGGAAGACATATCTTATTACTTTCTTCTATCTTTACAAGAAGAAAGTATTGAATTCGTGAAAATTTTCAAATTCCGATTTTCGAAGGATTTACATGTTTTAGAGGGTCAGGGATCTCCCAAAACATGCTCAGTGAGAATTTGACATAAATTTTGTGGGCGCTCTAACTCAAGAACTAACGCACGAAATTTAATAAAAATAATCATATTCAATTACTCCCTGATATAGATTGGTGTTGTTCAGTTTTTGGTGTAAATATCCTAACAGGTGGCGCTGCTATGCAGCAATTTTCACGATTTTTATCTCAAGAACTAATGCACGAATTTTCACCAAATGTTAGATTTAGTTAGTCCCTGGCATAAGTTGATGCTGTTTCCATTTTTGTGCAAATCTTCCAACAGGTGACACTGCTATGCTGCATTTTTCACGATTTCCGCAATAGCTCTATCCCAAGAATTAATGCACGGATTTTCATCAGATTTCAGATTCAGTTAGACCTTGTTATGAATTCTTTCTGTTTATGTGTTGGTGTAAATCACTCAAGAGACGGCACTTTTATACTTCATTACTCTCAATTTCTGCAGTAGCTCTATTTTAAGTACTAATGGAAGATTTTTAAAAAAAAAATCTAATTTAGATTCGTTTACATGTTGGTGTAAATCTTTCAACAGATGGCGCTGCTATATACTTCATTATTCTCAATTTCTGCAGTAGCTGTATTTTAAGTACTAATGGGAGATTTAAAAAAAAATCTAATTTAGGATTCTTTTACATGCAGGCACGTAGCTAGGGAGGGGGCTAAGGGGGCTGAAGCCCCTCCCGAAAGTTTAGAAATAATTTGAAAAATTATCTATAATGATAATAAACAAGAAAAAATAAATCATGTATCAAGCATAGATTATGAAACGCTTCCCAAGTCATTCAGAATAATGTAACAAAATTGAGCCATTTGTGGAGTCTCAGGACTTTTAAAATTGGAATAAATGACAAAAAGAGGTCATTTCCAACATATAATATCTTAAACTTTATATGATTTTAAAACACAATTTTCATTGAGATTTAAGATATAAATAAGTTTTTTCATTTTATGTATTTAAAAAGTTGCAAGATGCAGAATTAGCATTTACAGAATGCCGAAACCTGTCAGATATTTAACGAGCAGAATATTGGTATAACATCTTACGCGAACGCTTACAAAATAAATATTGCAACTAGAAGGAAATTTTTAGATGCTACATTCACTTCAGATTGCAATCATACGCTGAACCTAAATATATTTGTATTTACAGCATTTTTATATTCTTAATACAAAGTTGTATTTAACTAATACGAAATTTTGAAAAACTCAACAATATAATAATAATAAAAAAAAAGAATAAAAAGGAATTTTTAAGTTTATTTAAAACCAACTAACAAGAAACATATAATTTGAAGAATGCATGAAAAGATATTCAGTAGTTTTTGACATATCCAAATCATTATTTCTAAAATGTCATTTGAAAAACGAGACTTCAAAGATTCGAAAGAGTTCCGTTTAAGTAAACTATTGAACATACATAGTTCTAAAATCCATAACTTTTGTTCTAATGGTAATTTCAAGGAAACAATTTATATTAAAGTGTTCAGTGAAAATACGAGTTTAAAACCTAAACAAAATTAAAATTCGAAAATTTTTAAGCTCTAAGAGTTTTGAGATCCCTTAATAAGATAAAATATTATATCTAAGTCAACAATATGGAAATGCATTTTCTACTACACAGGAAGTAAATTGTAGTAAACCTCATCGACGTTTATCAATTTTATTATATGTGAAATAGTTTTACAATAAACCATTCCGTAAATATCTCCCCCCCCCCCCCCCCACACACACACACATAACATTATGTAACGGAATTATTTTGCGGTATCCTGAAAATGAATAATAAATATTCTTTGTGCAGCACATTCTACAAAATGTATGTTTTAGTTTCCTTCATAAATGCATATCATTTTTTTATGTTTCGACGGGTGTAACAACTTTAAAAAACACTTGAAACTATTTTATCCTAGTAGCCGTAATCTGACGGGATACTTTTGACAGTCCCTGTATTTAAACAATATATCCGATTTTACTAAATTTTGAAATGACTCAACAAAATTCTTTAACAAATATATATTTCAAATTTCAAACGAGTCAATTGGGTAGTTTTTGTGCTGTTGTATGCAGACATATCAACAGACAGATGGACAGACGGACGGATCAGACGACGACTATAGGTGTTATATATTTATAGAATTGCGAACTCACCCATAAAACAGCTAAATTTAAAAGCGCATGCCAAAATTAAAAACACACATTTCCAGCAATTATTACTCAAAGACAATATTGTAACCGATTTCTTTTGAGTAACCCTGTAAAAAAATTAAAAATGCTATGAATGTCCCTTTCTAACATTATTGTAAGGAAATACAGTAATTTATACCACATTCAATACATTTGATATAGCATAATTTCATTAAAATACACCGTGAACCATTTTTCCCCATGAACCATAAAGGAATAGAATTCTTCTGGGTGCTGTAAATGAACTATTAATCCGACGTACTTTATACACAATACCAAACATGCCTAGAGGATTTTAAATAAGGATTAGCAATTGCATGAAAATTTGAGCACATTTACAGGAGTTAAAGCGTTGACAGCTGGACAGAGAAACGGAATGCATAAACACTTTTCTACTTTGTTCGAAAGTGCTAAAAATGACAATGTTTTCCTTAATTTTATCTTCCACTAACTCGCTCGTCTGGCGCTTCGAGGGATCGTGATAATATTCTTAAATGAACCTTAGATTTGTATGATTTTATATTTTTAACTCAATATTGTCTGAAATACATACCTACTCATTTCTATGGAAAACGTGGTAGAAGCTGCTGATTGTTAAGATTTGCTATGTACTTTTTTTTTCATAATATTCTGTAAATGGTATGGAGTAAATCAACAAATTTAAAATTTAAAAGATCCTTTAGTGATGGAAAAATAAGTTAAGTGGTGGTGGATGGGTGGACTTAAGGGCAGGCTGCTTAGTTATCTCCGGGCCAAAAATTTTTAAAAGATATTACACATGAAAAAACCCATTTCCTCCTCTCTTCCAAAAGGGTGGAATGCCCTTTAACTGACTAAAGTCAAAATAGATCGCACCAGTTGAAGGTCTGTGAGATTTTTCACCCTCATTCAAGCCTTCAAATAACGCCAAATCTTGCTGTAGCTAATGCTTCTATAATAGAGTTCTAGGTGTAGTTTAATTAGAAACTGAGTAAGAAAATTGAATCCCTGGTGGATGAACGATTTGGGGTTAGAGGGAAGAGGGAGAAAGGTTCATAATATGAAAGAGTGGTCCGAGGATTTAACAATCACACGATATATCACTTGAAGGTTTCTGAAAAAGTTTGAAATTGCAGAGATGTAGCCAGATATTCTAAAATTTTCCACACCACCTTTAACCCCTTTAAGAGAGGGGCTCTAAAATCTCAGCAAGATGTGTTCAATTATTTTTTTAGAAAATTTATTTTCTAGAGTTTCATGCTTCTACCTAAAATGACTGGTGAGATATGGGCAAATGTTCTAAAAGTTTCGACCCCCCTCCTTTAACCCCTTAAGGGGAGTATTTAAGGTTTAAATTATGCAAACTACTGCAGTCAGATCCGAAAAAAATCAAGACTAAGCCCCTCCCGAAGGGAAATTCTGGCTACGGGCCTGTTTACATGTTGACAGAACTTGTTGCTGATTGGATCTTGGTGTTAATCACCCAATAGAGGGGGGTTGTTATTTTGCATTTTGCAAGATTTACATGGTTTTAGCGGTAGTCTTATCAGAAGAATTAATGCACGGAATTTTATACTTTTAGAATCCCCACGACGGACAAAGATTGTCGTTTAATTTTTTAGTATGATAGCGAATTCAGAAGCATTAATATGTACGAGATATAAGAAAGTATTTAGGATAGCCAAATCCGACTGGATAATATATGATTTTATGCAAGCTGATTTTTAGATGTGTTCGTAATCATATAAACAAGTAGCACCTACAGGGCCGTAGCTAAGGGGCTGCTACGGGCGTTTCAATGCCCCCCCCCCCCCCCCCCAACCTAAAACATTTTGAGCTGGAAAAGATTCCAAGGTCACTAAACGAATTTCTGTTCCGAAAATTCAAATTAAATTCTGTTTAAAAATCTAATTTAGTTTTGAGGCCCTTTCTCAGTTTTGCAGAAACACTTAATTGTAACTAAAACTAGTCGTTGGAGGCCACCGTAATACTTACCCATCATTTATATGCATATGAAAATAAAATATCTGAAAACTATTTATACAATGCATTGCAATTCCAAAACAAAATTTAAATGTTGTTAATACACATAGTAATACTCTATTAATGAATTGCTAATGCACCAATTTCGACAAATTATATAAAACGCCAAACTACTCAAGAAGTACCAAACTGCGTAAAAGAAACACCCTTATAACTCCAAAAATAATAATCATATTAACTAACAGTTTGCTGCGTCGGATTAAGCGTCTCATTTTCAATTAAAATATACCTCTGAATTGAAATTTGAATGAAATACAGGATCATGAAAAATCGAAGAATGTGGAAAACAGGATTACAAATATCTCGACAACTCATAATCCGATCGACTTCGTTCTTTATGCAAAATTTGTGTTTTTTTTATTGCCTTTTACATGCATTCCTTAAAATAAAAAAATTCGAAAATTTTTATGTACCTTTCATCAGAACGAATTTTTCGAGAATCCGGAGAAAATAGTTCCGGATAATCGAGGTTGCTGAAATTCAATAGGCTTCGTCCCATTCTTACATACTAAGGTACATACAAAATTTCAAGTCTCTATCTCAATTTGTTCGTGAGATAGAGCGTTCACAGACAGACAGACGGACGGCAATTTTTTTTTTTTTTCTAAAAATATGTTTTTCGAAATCTCCACTATCTGAAACGTGTAAATCCGTCAAAAATGTTTTTTCGATTTTCAAAACGATTGCAAGACTTACCCTATACTACGTATGATGGGTAAGTAATAAATGTTTCAACTCTTTCTCATACTATTGGCATATAGGAAGGTAACGTGATGTTTAATATCGCACTCGTCATACACTCGAATTTTTCATCTTCCTATTCTTTTTCTTACAAGGAAGGTCTCCATACGGGCATACTCCGAAAAACCTGAAAAAATTACAGAATGTTCTTCTCATGAGGATATTTACGTTTATAAAAAAAATTTCAGCGGAACCTCCGTACCCTATCCGTAAAAAAATAATGAAAATTTCGTTATTTGGCGATGAAAAGCAAATTAAAAAAATGTTTTTTCTTTTTTATGTCAAATGCATTTTAAAGGAAAAAAGCTCCATGTTCAACGTGTTTAGATAAATTAAATATCTTTTGTTTTGTCAGTTTTAGTTTGTTTTACGTATAATTTCGTTATATTGATATTTATCTGTATTTATATTCAAGTTTAACCATCAAAATTTGAGATTTAAAACGAAATTCAAATTTAAATTCATTAAAATTGTTTCAAGTTCAAAGTCCAGTTGAAAATTGTCAAATCGATTTTGTTGCTATGGAAACAATCTGGCTTTTATTTTTAAATACGCCTAAATGTATGAAAATAATTTTACTGAATAAGATTTTTTTTTATATATAAAAATATCTTTTCCAGAGATAAATTAAATAACTACAGCAACAAATAAGACATATGAAATTTAATATATATATATATAATGTTTAAACTCGCTCATTATTTATGCTTAAATTCAATTATTTAAATTCATTTTTACACGGATTCTAAAAATCAAAAAGTTTCAGTTGCATTAAAATCGTTTGCTTTTGGCGGAGAAAAGAGCTGCTCGCCAAATTGTGTGACAATTTTACCTTTTCACGCCAAATATTCAAATGTATTTTATTCTTTTACATGTTTTCTAATGCAATACCGCCGCTAATTTTCACTGATCCCTTATTACATACATGAGTAGTTTAATTAGTATTTTTTTTCAAAAAAATCTGAGTATGCCCAGTATGGAGACCTTCCTTGTTAGCATAAAATGAAGTTATTAAGGAGAAACATAGTACCTGCAGTGTGAATAGGCACTCATTTATCTTTCTGCGTCACAGAGAGAGAGGAAATATGACCACCCCTTAGATTTTTCTTGACCCTCCCCCCCTCTTGTATTCCCTTCTAGGTACGGGCCTGAGCACCTATAGTTGTCGTCTCGCGCGTCTGTCCATCTGCACGTAACAGCGCCAAAAACTACTCAACCAAATGATGTGAAATTAAATATATAGAATCGTTGCAGAATTTTGATAATGCGTTTTAGATTTTATGAAAATCGAATCTAAACTGAAAAAGATATTAATAAAAGTTTTTCTATTAAAACCTATCATAAGTAATTAATTTGATGACATCCTACGGTATGTAATGATTGTAAATTGCCATGGTGATTATTCTATTAAATCCTATCACACGTAATTAATTTAAGGCCCCACACTAGGCACAGAAAAAGACCCGGATGATAATTTCAAAACCGGTTTTGAAAGTTAAAGTATTTTTTTTTTAATCTGAAACCAAAACTGAAAAAGTAAAAACTAGGCCGGTTGTGGATCGTCCTCAGCTATCATGTGCAAAAAAAAATCATGTAAAAATATTAAAATTTGGACGAGATATTTGAAAAGAACGCCCCTAATAAACTTTGCATTATAATCAGGGTCTTTTTCTGCGCCTTAATGATATCTCATGATAGACAATGGTTCTAGGTTCACATGGCGATGACGTCCTATTTAAGCTGTAGTTCTATTATTTCCATATGACTGAATTTAATCTATATAATCGTAGTAAATTTTGTGTTCGTCCCCTTTTGCATAAGAGTGTAACACCTATTGCACCAGACTCTGACTATTTATAAAGCTAGTTCTAGTACGAACGCACCTCATTTGCCCCGTTTGGCATACAATTTCCGATTTATGAAAAACTATGTTGACGACTGAAATTATTTAATCCTTTCATGAATATGGCCCTCATATGAGGACAGATAAGTGATAAGATATTGAACTAAAATTCGTAATATCGATATCATTCATCCCGCCTTGAGAGTGTGATGTTCCAGAATTGAAATATTTAAAAATTCCTTTAAATAACAAAATAAGGTATCCTGGGGTAATAACGCCACGTTAAGGTTCTACCAATTTTCACGGCTCAGTTTTAGTTGGTATTTTTCAAACAAATATAGAATTTGATACAGCAACTCATTGACTATCTATAGAAAAAAGAATAATTTAACAGATATGTATTCATAAAATGTAATGGTGTGATTTCTTGACCAATGCTATTTGGCGTTATTTCCCACTTATATGGGAAATAACGCCATGCAAACAAAACTATGAAATAAGATGGAATAATTGCATGTAGATTACCCATTTTTAAAAATACAAACTTACAAATTGACAAATTGCATTCTAAGCTATTGAAAATGTTCAATTTTTTGCGAAAGTGTAAGAAAAATAAAGGTGTGGTGTGGGAGGGGGGGGGGGAGGATGAGGCAAAAGAGTATCAGACCGTGAGCTTCTTTTTGCTTAAAAAGGACCGCTTAAGTAGAATTATTAGAAACATTGCACAGTTTTAACTGTGTTTATTTGAATCAGTATTTAGGATGTAGCTCGGCCACTGTTGGGAATCAACCGGGGTATTAATGCCAAGGCTTGGCGTTATTACCCCATTATAGTTATTGCGCTGTACATTTTAAATTACAAATTATCTCGAGGAGATATCCAAAATCTTCAACACCATTTTGAAAGTCCATGAAACGTGCTACAAATTTATGTAATTAACAAAGTATTTCCGGATAAAAAAAAAATAGTCTTCACATCACAAAACGTATCTCGCAAATTTTAGATCAAGCGTTAATTTTAGTTCCTTGTAAAAACAATAAGATTTAAAAATGAAACAAATTAACTTGAAGCTGTTTTTGCAATTTATATGACTCAAAACCCTTTTGCGCAGAGCACATGGGTGTCATTTACCAGATTATTTCATAATTATGCATAATATTAGCATTTGGCGGTATTACCCCGCCTGGCGTTATTACACCAGAATACCTTACTATTATGACTAGGATTTTCTTTTTATTATAAGATATTAATTTAATATCTATTTTTTATTTAAATTTCTTTCAAGAAGTAAGATTAAATACATAAACGTTATTTTATCCGTTTTATTTATTTATCCGAGTTCATTTCAAGTAGTACATCCAAAGTACTAAAATAAAGTGTCAGCAAGTGGGTGTTGCCATTCGACAAAAAAGTATTGTTCGATAAAAAGACATTTATTTCAGTGGATTGGTATCACCGAGGGTACCACTATGTTACATTTTTATACTCTTATATGCAGGAAAACTAGTAAAACAACATAAAAAATTTCCGCGAAAGGCGTTCAGTAACAGTGATGAAATCAGGGGATGGCCCGGGAGGAATATCCCCCCCCCCCCGAAGCTATGAAATGCCTTCCAGGAGAGTTTTTGGGTCTTCAATGGTCAAAAAGTGCAGTCCCCCCCCCCCCTAAACTCTATAATGTCGCCCTGGAGCTAGAGAAGTCCCTCCGGGAGAAAACTGTCTGAATTCAACATTGTTTGTTAGCCGATTTGTTCATAAACCGATCACACTGTACTCTGTATGTTTTGGATACTGTTTTAGAATCTATGCTTAATGCATGATTTTTCTTTCACATTCTTTAGCAGGCCTCTAAGCATACAAAAGCGAATGTGAAGACAATGATTGATTCGCGAATATGTAAAACAATGTGAAATACATTGCGTTATGTTTTCCAAACGTAATCCTCAGACAGGAAATAAGATTACAAGATTTTTCTTTGGGATTTCTATGGTGACGATAACTGTAAGGATGACATCTTCTACAAATTAGTTTTTCAAGGATGAAAGAATAATTTCAGAACTTGGCATTTCTTCTCAATCAATCAAAAAACTTATGTGTTCGTTTATGAAGTATGTATTGTTCTTTAAAAATGAATGTTTCGATCGCCATGGAGAAGTTTGTATAACAGATATTCTTAAAAAATTAATGCATATGTAATACTTGACAACATACCAGCTATGCGCGTTTTCTTACCTGAGAAGAAATATTAATCACATATTTTTTCAACTTCTTTTACAGTTTTAGCGAAATAGTAATTTATTTGAAATTGGTGGAATACCTTGAAAAAAAAAATTGCATACTAAGATTCTTTTTCTTTCTTTTTTTTTTTTTTTTTTTTGCTTTGATGTATTATAGCAATTTTGCATGAAAAAGAAAAATAATTTCGAGAATGATGTCAAAAGAAAAAAAATATATATATAATATAGTATCTGTCATCCAGCATGCTTGTAAACCTAAAATATTCTCGAAATTGATTTTTTTTTTTTTTTTTTTTTTTTTTTTTTTTTTTTTTTTTACGTAATTTGAAATGATGTAATATTTTTTACGTAATATTTAATATAATATAATATTTTTTACGTAATATTTAATATAATATAATATTTTTTACGTAATATAATAATAATATAATTTTACGTAATAATATAATATTTTTTACGTAATATTATAATATTTTTTACGTAATTCGAAATAATATAATATCTTTCGTTCAGCATGCTTGGGGACCCGAGGTATTCTGGAAAAGGGATTTTTTTTAAATTTCGTAATTCGAATTTTTTTACGTAATTCGCAATTTTCTTTGAATATTAAAAATCTCTCTTAAAAAAAAAAAAAAAAAAAAAAAAAAAAAAAACTAGTTGGATGTTCCAATCTCAAAACTTTCTTCTATCTCATACGTACATTTTAATATTTCAAAATTTAGTTACACATGTTAATGCATTAATCTTATTAATTCAGTACTATACCAACTTTGATTTACATCTTAAATTTCTGCTTCTGTCAATGAATCGGAGTAAAAACGAGTTTCCGTATCTGCACGAGCCAATGAACAGTAGAACGATAGTCAGATATTTTTGTCAAATTCAGAAAGGATCTACTCTCCATACTCCAAAAAAGTCATACACAAAAAATTTAGTTCAACTGTATGCATAACTTCAAATACTTTTTAACGGTAAAATAATAAAAATGGCACAGACATCGCGATTATAGCGCTTCCTTTCGGCGGATTTTTTTCAAATTCAGGGAGGATCTGCTGACCATAGACAAACACTTTTACAAAAATTTTCATTTCATTCTATGCATAACTTCAAACACTTACTTTTCTGTGGTAAAATATTGAAAATGGCTCAATAATCGCTATTGCGGCGCCCCCTTACGGCGGATTTTTTTTTTTTTTTCAAATTGAGGGAGAACAAACTAACCATAGTAAAACACTTACACAAAAAAAAAAAAAAAAAAAAAAAAAATCGTTCAATTCTTTGACGTCTCGTACCATTTTCAACAAAAATTTCGTTACAAATGGCATAAAAATTGTTATTGAAGCGTTCCCTTCCGGCGGAATATTTCAGAACTGAAGGAGAACCTGCTTGTCATAGCCAAAAACATTCACAAAAAATTTGGTTCAATTCTATGCGTATCTTCATACACTTTTTGATGGTAGAATGGCCATACGGACACACAGACACACGGACAGACAGACATTTTGTAAAAATATGTTTCCTGGAATCTCTGACCCCTAAAACGTGTAAATCCGTGGATAACCGGAAGTCGAAAAAAATTTCGATTGCATTACTTTCTCCCATTGGAGATAGCAGAAAGTATAAAAAGTAGCTAGCGCTGTCACCTCCGATGACAATGAATTTTTTGTGACCGGAGATCTTTCTTCGTTAATATTAAGAGAGCTGTTACATAAAGAAATGTAAAGATGGCTGGTATTATAGAGAAATGTTCGATAAACTCGGTGATGCCGACAGTTTTTAAATGGGACAATTATTTTAAGTGCATTTTATTGCTAAAGTTGGCCAAAATCGTTTCAATAAAAAAGTGTTATAGGAGCAAAAACTATACACAGAAATTTAAACATTTTTAGATCATTTTACACATTAGAAGTTTCCGGTGTGCAGACTGAATATATAGATATTTTTTAATTTGACTCATTTTTTGAGGATTTATTTCCATTTTAAATTCAAATTTTCGGTATTTCGAGAGATATTTTTTACATATTTTAGAAAAGAAAAGTATTTTAAAATGTTGTCCAACTATTAAATCAATTGACACGTGACACATAACTATTATAAATAAATAAAAGAAAAACAACTTTCAAATTAAAATTAAATGAATATTACGTATTAAAAGCAAGAAAATATTGAAAATTACGGCATAAAAACTATAATTAGACGTGAATTTTAAAAGAGATAGAAAATTGTAAAATAATAAATTCATTAGCCAATTAACTGTTTCTTTTATTTTTTATTAACACCCCTTTTTTAAGCTAAAATCTTTGAGACATTTAGTCTAATTTTTTTCTGCCATTACATAGTATAAAATTGTATTTTAAAAATTTAGTGGTGCCACAGTAAAAAATGTATATAAATTTTGTACAAAGAATGAAATCGGTTATCTTTAATGAGTTGTAGAGATATTTATAATCCTATTTTCCATAATCTTCGATTTTACATGACCCTTATTTCATTTAAAAATTTCAATTCAAATGTATATTTTAATTCTAAAGGAGACATTTCAGCCGAGACAGTAAACTGTTAGTTAATAGGTTTAACATTTTTGGAGTTATAAGAATGTTTCTTTTATTACTTGATTTTTGCGTCGACCAAAAAAACTATTGTCAAAGTATAAGATAATAAGGGCTTATCGTAAACGTCACAGGCACTTGACATTAAATGCGTTACACGTGTTTGTTACGTCTCCAAATGATATTTAATTCGACGTTATACTTGTATTTTTATTATTTTTTTACTAATTTATTTGTTCTTTCGTTATTTAAAATAAAAATTATGCCAATTTGTATAATATACGAGTAGTCTGGCGATTTATATAATTTGTCGAAATGGGTCTACGGGATAATCATCTATTACCCGCAATTCAGTAATAGAACATTATTGTGCATTAAAAATATTTCAATATATGTTTAAATTTTATTTTGGAATTCCGTTGCATTTTATAAGTCGTTTCCACATCTTTTATTTTCATATTTTATAGCATGCCAGATGCATGTCCATGATGGGTAACTATTACAGTGTCCTTCATTCCACTCCAACGATTAATTTAATTTGTAGATGATCCCTAAGCTAGAGGTCTGCACGGGCCGAAATTTCCAGGCCTGAGCCCGGCCCGAAAATTAAAATTTCGGCCCGAGCTCGGCCCGGTCCTGAAAAAAGTTTAAAATTCGGCCCGAACCCGGCCCGGCTCGAGTGAATTTCTACAGAATATTGATCTTTAATCATATGGAAGAGTTCTGACCAAAAAAAATTATATTAGTCTTTTTTTTTTCCATGTTTATAATCTCCATTTATGCAGAAGTGCCGTAGGCTGCGATATTTACGCTTTTAAATGAATCTTTGTTTCTTGTATGTAAATGTTTCAGTTATCACTAGTATTATTAATCCATATTCCCTGTAATAAAGACAAAAATTGGAAAAAGCGGTATATGGTAAAATTTCCAAAGACGAAATCGCTTTGGAACGAAAAAAAAAAAAGTGCATTCCCTTCTTAACAGATGTAAATGTTTAATATATTTTTTTCTCCCGTATTGTTGTATTCCTTTTGCATGGATGAACATTTTAAAAGAAACTTTCTGTTTTCAGTTTTAAAAAAAAATTCCGTCATAATGTTTTTGTGTGTGTGTGTTTAATTCTATTTTAAAACGCCTAGTAATCTACGATTCTTTAAAAGGAATAAATTCTAATGTTTAATTTAATGTAATTTAATGTAACATGTAAAATAATGACGGCTTAAAAGTATAGGGCTTTTTTGCAAAAATTTTTGGACAAAGCCAAATATTACTGATTTATAAAAAGTCGAGAAAAGGATTTCATATAGGAAGATTCAATAGGAACTGATTATTTTGGTCCATGAAAACTAGGAAGAATGGAATCAGTCTCGGCTTCGTGCGGAAAAAAAAAGTTAGGCCCGGCCCGATACTCCAGCAAAAAAATTAAGGCCCGAGCCCACCCGGCCCGAAAAGATTAGTGACTAGGCCCGGCCCGAGTCTTCAGAAGTAAGGCCCGAGCCCGGCGCGGCCCGAATGCCATTATTGGAAATCGGCCCAAACCCGGCCCGTGCAGACCTCTACCCTAAGCAAATTCTATGTACATCATTTAAATGTAGACTCTTTTTTATTACAATTAATTGCAAGTTTAGAAAGAAATGTTAAATTTTATTTCCACGAGTGTACATTTCTAGTTTCTATACACATTACATTTCTGACGAATTACATTTTTCAGTTTCACTAAATTAATGCATATTATATGGTGTGTATAATGCTATACTTGATATACAGGGCTACACAAAAGTGCTCGCAAACATTACTGAATATGTGCGTAAATTAATTAAAGGTGGTTTTTAAATAAGTTATGCTTTTTTACTCTGAAATGTATTTAGTTTACTAAGAAATGTTTGTAGAATATAAGGTAAAATGATATAGAAGAACACGCAAAGAATTGCATACTTCGGCACCTACGAATGATAATTTCTGAGAATGTGATTTCAGTAGTTTTAAGAGTTTTAATTTAAAATAAATTCTAATTAAATACTGGCGTGTAATAAAGATACTAGAAAAACTACAGGGCTGAAAAAAGTATTCAAGTATATTCCCATCTATTAGTATAAACTGCTGAAAGAAAAAGTTCATCCTGATAGGCATTCACTTTCTAAACTGAATTTCTCCATTATATAGTATATATATCAAAAGACAGGTCAAATACAGGGCTGTTCAAAAGCATTGGAATGCATATTTGGCTATAGACAATAACCTTATTTCCCTAAATAACGAAGTTTTGTTAAAGATTTCATGAAGTGTGAAAAGTGTTTCATAATCTATGTTTAAAGCATGATTTTTCTTACTTGTTTATTTCCACGACTGTACATTTCTGACCTCACGTAAAAACGAATTTAAAATAATGATTCATGTAAGAAAATGTGAAATACATTGCCTCAGATTTTGTGCAAACACAATCTTTATAGAAGAATAAAATGACAAAAGAATAAGATGTTAAAAAAATATATATATTTCTATGGTGATGCTTCCCTGAGGATTAACAACTCACACAAATTGCTTTTTCAAGGATGAAATAAAGAAATATTAATTGCGGAACTTCTATCCAAGTTTCTTCGATCTTATCAAAAACTGATGTTCTTTTACAAATTATTGTTCGTAAAAAAATGAATGTTTCTGTCGCCATGGCACAGTTTTTCTAACAGATGTTCCTAAAAAATAAATGACTATGTTAATGTTTGATAACGTACGAGGCAGAGGCAATTTTTTTTACCTATAACAAAATATCAATCACCTATTTTTTTTATTTGAAACATAATAGTTTTGAGGTAATAATGTATTTTAAATCGACGGAATATGTTGGAACTTGGCATAGTATGGTCATTCTGATAAAAACTCACACTTTTCAATGCTAAATTTTTTCATTTTTACATTCTTCTGTCTTTACAAGAAAAAGTATTGGATTTATGAAAATTTTCGAATCCCGGTTTTTGACGGATTTACACGTTTTAGGGGCCAGAGATTTAAAAAAAAAAAAAAAAACATGTTTTTACAAAATGTCTGGCTGTCTATATGGGACATAAATTTTGTGCGCGCACTATCTTAAGAACTAATGCACGGAATTTCACAAAACTTTAGATTTGTTTCGACCTTGATATAAATTGGGTCTCATTAGGTTTTGGTGTATATCGCCCAGCAGGTGACGCTGCTATGCTGACTTTTTCACGATTTCTACAATTGCAGTACCTCGAGAACTAATGAACGGTTTGTCATCAAACTTCAGATTCAGTTAGTCCCTGATATAAATTAAAATTCTTTCGTTTTTGGAGTAAATTACTCAACAGGTGACGCTGCTATACGGCATCACCCATGATTATCTCAATAGCTCTATCTCAGGAACTAATGCACGATTTTTCATCAAACTTCAGATTTAGTTAGTCCCTGATATAAATGAGCATTCTTCAGCTTTTGGAGTAAATTGCTCAACAGGTGGCGCTGCTATGCGGCATTATTCATGATTATCGCAATAGCTGTATCTCAGAACCTAATACACGGATTTCCATGAAACTTCAAATTCCGTTAGTCCCCGATATAAATTAGTAATCTTTACTTTTTAGAATAAATCGCTCAACAGGTGGTGCTTCTATCCAGATTTTTGACGATTTCTGCGATGATTCTATCTCAAATATTATTACACAGATTTTCGTCAAATTTCAGATTCAGTCAGAACTTGAAATAAGTTGTTGCTGTTTAGACTTTGGTGCAAATTCCCTAACTTCTAACGCTGCTACGCTTCACTTTTCTGGAAGTATTAACGTGTATGAGCTAGAAGAAAGTTTTGTGATTTCCACATCAGACTAGTTTTTAAATACAAATTAGCATTATATACATAATGTCCCTAAATTCATGGGCTAAATTATAAGGAAAGATAAAATACGGATGAAGAAGCAATTTTGGCCTAGAAAAGTGGAGTTCGAAATGAAAATTTTTGGCGAAAAACAAGATATGCGGCGAAATGTATTACGAGCATATCACTGATATGTAACAATATCAGTAAGTGCTCAAATGTGGCACTTCGCCAGCGTCCAGACAGATGAACGCGAAATAAGCAAGCCACCACCACGGTAAAAATTCAAACCAAAATAAATGCAAAAATTTATCACCGACCGCCTCCTCAAAATAGGTATGACAGACTTTTCAAACAGAATAAAGTTTGTCGCATCAAGTTTTTCTGAAAGAGTACAAAATTTTCTGTTAAATGCTCTTTCAATATCCCCAGTGACGGTAAAGCATTATACCTTTATAATAATAAGGTAGAACCAGTCGAATTTCGACGAAAGAAAATATTTATGAAGGAACTGCTTCATTGAATTATAATAAACCTACAAAATTAATTACAATAAAACATGCATCTCATATTGGTTTGTTTAACTCTCATACACATATTTTTTTTTAACTTAAAGTTAACAAAATACTATTTTTTGAAACTCAGTTGTCCGAATTGTTAAAATTAAACTTTAATCGTAATGTAAGCAGTAAAATATAAAGATCTGTTATTATGACAAAGTTAATAGTTAAGGATCTTATGCTTGGCATTCCAAAATAAAGCGCAGCAAAATTTATTCCACTTTGACTTAATCATAGAGTTTTTGCATAGAATGCATTTCAATCATCCATCTGCCGTCTTCGGTATATACATATACAGTACTTCGGTAAGAATATATATAATATTTGAAATAGTTTGAGTGCCCCTGTAAATGCGATGTACTTCATTTTATGCAAGGCAGTGCCGTGTAATTTATATTAAGCCTCAGTGATACATATCAATTTTATTATACATGAAACAGTTTAATATACTTAAAATATGTCTCACACAATTTCCCCTCTTTACCATTATCTAATGGAATTCTTTTGTGTGTCCCTGTAAATGAATAATAGCTATATTTTCACCACATATTTTATAGAATACATATTTTAGTCCATCTTGTGAATGCATATAGATTTTAGGCATACGCCGTAATGTAATGGAAAACTTTTGACTCTCCCTGTAAGTAAACTAATCATGGTAGAAACTTCATTTTCAATAGGGTTCGTGCTGGGGTAAACGTAACGTCCAAAAATTTCAGGGCAATCCGAGTATTTACGGGAGTTAGAGCGCGGACAGGCGGACAGACGGCCAGACAAACCGGATGCATAAGCACTTTTCAACTTTTTGGAAAGTGCTAAAATTATATTCATCGAAATACAGTATAGCTTCTCAGTGAGTCCACCTTGGGACCATGGAATTTTTCAGCTATTCGGAAATGTGTGCTTTTCTGAGGTTAAAGTATATAAGCAATGTGATTGTTGTGAATAAAAAGTGTATTTTCTAAATACTGTATGTATTATTTAGGGGTGTCCTTTATGTTTTATTGTAGAACTTCATACAGATAACTTTATTTAGCAAGCATTCACTTATTTCCGCATAATATTTATTTGAATAAGGAAAGCGAACAGCTTTGAATAATAGACAAATTCTGTATTACCGAGAAGCCAGTGATTCAAAAGTTTTATTGTATTGAGTTTTTTTTTTTTTTTTTTAATCTTACTTAGTTTTAACAATCCAAAATATTGATTATAATCACTACAATATCAAAATATGAGTTTTTCAAAGATTACATATTTAATTTGGGACCCCAAAAATTTAAAAAAAATTTTTTTTAAATATCAGTTCCACTATCACGGGTTTACCGATGTCACATTATTTTTGAAGAATTTCAGAGAAAAGACAGCCGGACTTTCGCTGAATACCAAAAATTTTGAGATTGGCATATCTAAGTAGTTACTTTTAATAACAAACATTTTGATATTTATTTCAATATTGAAAACCGTTTCGTTTTGCAAATACAGTAGAACCTCGATTAATCGAGGTTTCTGTGAACCGAGTCGATAAAGAAGCCTGATTTTGTTTATAGAGGCCATGTAACCCTTTTGATCACCAGGTAATGTATTATCAGACAATTACATCCTCAACCTCTTGACTGTTTACAGTGTGGAGGATTTCATTTTAGCACTTTCCAGCAAAGTTGAAAAGTGCTTATGCATTCGGTTTGTCTGGCCATCTGCCCGCGATCTAACTCCGGTAAATATACTCGGATTGCCATAAAATGTTTGGACGTTATTTAGGCTTACCCTAGCACGAACCCTATTGAAAATGAAGTTTCTACCATGATTACTTTATTTATAGGGACAGTCAAAAGTTTTCTGATACATTACGGCCTGGGAAAAATCGTTTCAAATGAATTTTAACGTTTATAACTCTTCCAAAAGTTTGAAAAGTGCTTATGCATTCGGTTTGTCTGTCCGTCTGTCCGCGCACTAACTCCTGTAAATATACTCGAATTGCCCTGAAATTTTTGTATGTTATTGACATTTATCCTAGCACGAACCCTATTGAAAATGAAGTTTCTACTATGATTAGTTTATTTACAGGGAGAGTCAAAAGTTTTCCATTACATTACGGCCTAAGGGGAAAAATCGTTCAAGTGAATTTTAAAGGTGTTACACCCTGTCAAACATACTCATATTCATGTAGATTCGCAAAGCGCACTAAAATATGCGGTGAAAATATAGCTATTATTCATTTACAAGGCCACACAGAAGAATTCCATGGGATGATGGTAAAGGGGGGGGGGGATAGTGTGCGACATTTATTTAAATATATTAAACTGTTTTTTATGTATAACAAAATTGATATATGTCACTGAGGCTTAATATAAACTGAACGATACTGTCTTGCCTAATATGAAATAAATTGCATTTACAGGGACACACAAAAGATTTCAAATAGTATATCCCTTCCGACGGACTGTATATGTTTCCGATGTTCACTGATGAATCGATGTAATATATTTTAATTATGATATACGCATTTAAGTTTCACTAAATCTTTGCACATTATTAGGATGTGTATAAATGTTATAGTTGATATATAGAGCTAAGTAAAAGAGCTCGCCAATGTTTCTGAGTATGAGCGTAAATTACTTAAAGGTGGTTCTTAAATAAGGTATACATTTTTACGCAGAACTGCATTCAATTTACAAAGAAATGTTTGCAGAATATAGAGAAAATGATATATAGGGCCACCAGGGCCTGTATATCATTTTTCCAGGGGGCGCTATGGGCGGCTCAGCTCCCCCCTCCCCCTAAAATATTTTGAGCCCTCCCTGGAAAAGATTCCAAGATCACTAAATGAATTTCTGTTCCAAAAATTCAAATGAAAATCTGTTCAGAAATCTAATTTAGTTTTGAGCCCTTTTCACAGTTTTGCACAGTTACTAAATTGTATCTAAAAAAAAGTGTTTCAACACTCCCTCATCCTATTTATATGTATGAAGCCAACATGACATTTAATTTTGCACCCGTTATACACTCGAAATTTTCATCATCCTGTACTTTTCTTAGCTTAAAATGAAGTTATTACAACAGTTTAATAAGAAATAAAATATCTAAAATGTGAATATGCACTCATTTATCTTTCTGCTTCAGAGAGAGATAAAAAAATATATATATGAGCCCCCCCCCTACATTCTCTTCAGCCCCCCCCCCCTAGGGTTCACTTCTAACTACGGCCCTGAGGGCCACGCAAAGAATTGTGTACATGGACCCTTATGAATGATAATTTATAAAATGTGATTTGAGTTGTTTTAAGAGTGTTTTAGTTTAAAATGAATTTTAGCTTCTTACTGACGTGTAATAGAGATACAAGGTAAACTACAGGGCTGAATAAAAGTTTTCAAGTATGTTTCCCATTTTAGTACAAATTTCTCAAAAAAAAAAAAAAAAAAAAAAAAGCTTTTTTTTTTTTTTTTCTTTGCTATACTAAATTTTTTCATTGATAATATGTATATCAACTGACAAATCAAATACAGAGGTATTCAAAAGTATTGGAATATAAATTTGGCTATATACCCTTATTTCCCTATTTAAAGAAATCTTGTTAAAGGTTTCATGAAGTGTTGGAAAGTGCTTCATAATCTATGCTTAACGCATGATTTTTCTTACTTGTTAAATTTGTTGAGCTGCTAAACATAACTTTATACATTTTGTTATCATTTAGAAAACATTCTATTGTTTTTTTATTCAAAGAGATGTTAAATTTGCGAGAACGCAAATTTTTATATACAGTTTCTATTAATCAAGATTTCCGATATCCGAGGTACTAGCGGTCCCAATTAGCTCGGATAATCGAGGTTTCACTGTAGTTGCCAAAAGAGTTACTTCGTCAAATCTATGGCAACCAACTTATTAAAAATTTAAAAATGTATAGACAATAAAAAATTTGTTTATAAGAAAAAAAATTATAATGCATTCTATTTTTTATGGTTTAGTTTTAAAAAGTATGAAATCACTTTTTCTACCGAATGTGTCAGAACTTTTCAAATTTAACAATTTTTATTACAAAAACAAAAAATTCTTATTTCGGGTCCATTCTCACTCATTACAAACTCCACTCTCCCCTTCATAAAAATCATTATGCATTTTTCCCCCTTACACGCGTAGGAAAATATATTGCAAATTCAGGATGGTTTATATTTTCAGTGCGTGTAGCAGCACCTTCCCTGTTTCAGCTACACTTTTTTCCCATATCGATAACTCTAGAAATAATTACGAATATTGTAATTTCTGTCACACGGATGATCCAATTTCCTGGACTAAAAAAATGACTTCAAAATGTTTTACAATAAAAATGTCACGATATTTCGCCTCAGGAGATTCTCTCAAGATTCGGACGAATTGATTTATATTCTATCACACTGTATTGCGAAAGAAAAATTATGTTAATATCTTACTTTTTTAGCTTTGGTCACATTCGTGTATTTTTTCAATTTTATTTTCTTAGAAAGGACTGTGAATCGATGAGACTGTGTAAAGTGCTCCCTGTAACATTTTAAGGTGTCTCATAACACAAGATTTAACTAGCAGAACCCATTGAAAATATTATTTTCTTCTATCTTTACAAGAAGAATATATTGGATTCGTAAAAATTTTCGACTTCCAGTTTTCCACGAATTTACACATTTTAAGGGTCAGAGATACCAAAATGCATATCTTTACAAAATGTCTGTCTTTCTGACTGTCTGTGTGTGACATAAATTTTGTGGAAGCTCTGTCTCAAGAACTAAAGCACGGAATTTAATAAAAATTTATATTAAGTTAGTCCGTGATATAAATTGATTATGATTAGTTTTTGGTGAAAGTCGCTCAGAAGGGTAGCATTGCTATGCAGCATTTTTCACGATTTCTGCAATAGCTCATTCTCGAGAGCTAATGCACGGATTTTCATCAAACTTCAGATTCAGTGAGTCCTTGATATGAATTAATGTTTTCTACCTTTTTTGTGCAAATAGGTTAACAGATGGCGTTGCAATGCGACATTTTTTGCGATTTCCGCAAAAACTTTATCTCTAGAAATAATGCACGGATTTTCACAAAACTTCAGATTCAGTTATTTCTTAATAGGACTTGGTATTGTTAACATTTAGGTGTAAATCGCCCAACTGGTCGCACTGCTGTACTGTATTTTCACCTTAAGAACTAATGCATGCATTTTCATCAAACTTCAGATTCAATTAGATATTGATTTAAGATTATACAAATAAGGTTTCCGTGTAAATTACCCAATAAGTTGCGCTGCTATGCTGCATTTTGCATGATTTAAGTTATTTTAGCGATAATCATATCTCAAGAACTAATGCACGGAATTTCATATCACCAGAATTCTCATTATGGGCATAGATTGTCATTTAATTTTGGCACTGTGATAGCGAATTTTGAAATATTAACATGAATGAGATAGAAGATAGTTTGGAGATTCAGATCCAACTAGTTTTATAATCGCCAGGTATATTATACGTAACGACTATAAATGGATGCTACAATATAATTATTTATTGACTGGCATTACAGTAATTTAAACTATATAAACATATAAAATTTATTATATAAACGCATTTTATCCAGAAAATCATATTTTGGGATATCCTTTGACTGCGATCATAGGTTTTTATTGTAAACTAAGATTTTACAATGCCAAATACATAATAAAGCAAGTTTTTTTTTTATGTACAGGGTGGTCATAAAAAAAACTTTGCCGATATACGGAGCTCTAGCGGCCAGTCCGCTCTACTGATCGAAATGAAATTTCAGATATAGCTATTCAGAGGTATGTGCTCGAGATTCTGTGAACGACAACAAAATGGCGTTCACGGTTACGGTTATAGTTACAGAAACTCGAAATTTTCCAGTGGCAACACCCTTTAACTAAAACTTTTATTTTGATTACACATTTTCCACATGGGTGCCATCACAAGCAATTACACATTGCATGGTGATGGCACCCATGTGGAAAATGTGTAATCAAAATAAAAGTTTTATTTTCTCCTATCTGTATTGTAATCAAAGTTTAGTGTACTGACTCTGTGTCATATGAAAATTTCCTCCTTGCGCCCCCGATCGAGTTTTTTCTATGGGGGGGGGGGGGGGAGGATTCGCAGAACGGTTTTTTTTTGTGCGTGCATGACATGTCCGTTTCTTGCGATACACGTACGGTTCCAACGCTCTTGAGGGTTTTCGCATACGCTGAGCATCTTGCGATGAAAGAAAATGGGCGTTGCCATTGGAAATTTTCGAGTTTCTGTAACTATAACCGTAACCGTGAACGCCATTTTGTTGCCGTTCACAGAATCTCGAGCTCATACCTCTGAATAGCTATATCTGAAATTTCACCTCGATCGGTTGAGCGGACTGACTGCTAGAGCTCCATATATCGGCAAAGTTTTTTAATGACCACCCTGTATATTTAACAGTAGAATAGAGGAACGCGATTATTTAAAATTTGGATAAGGCGAGTTTGGAAACTCTCGTCCTCATAATATATAAAATGCAAATCAGAATTTCGTTCCAACTGTTTATAACTTTAGCTCTGATGAAAATATTTTGACAGGACTTGCTCACTGTTAGATGGATAATTTTTCAGGGAAGGTACTTTCTATGTAACACATTATTCAACGTTTCTTAGTTGTAGAATTGTGATAAAATTTTTATAATCAGGTTTCGATTGCGAATTGTTAATTGCATGATTTTTAAAATTGACTGTAAATAGTATGTTAAATTAGTATATTAAATAATTTAATTAGTATATTAAATTCATTCTATTGTTCGTTACTGTAAATTATCAACTAAAATAATTTTATTTTAATAATTCGAAGAAACAACTTAATAACGCAATCTGTCATTTTTGACCCTTTCCAATAGAGCTGAAAAATGTTTATGAATTCGGTTTGTCTGTCCGTACTCTATCTCACGTTAACTAAGAGTTCAATTTAATGTAGATACTATTAAAAGGCTATCAGAAAATATATTTTATAGTGACAGATCGATGCAATTTAGGCAATTATCACGAATGATTATTCAGCACATTTGGATTATTTGGATGGATATACCAGAGACATACCTGAATTCTCGTGGTGTCGCATTTTTGGAAAGCTTCTGCTGCCACAATGACAATATATACATATATATATATATGTAACTCAAAAACAAATTGAGATACAGCTTTCAAACAAATACATTTTTTCTCGATAAGACAGTGTAAGAATTGAAAATGTCCGATGTTTAGAAGTTTGAAATTTTGCAGTACCGAAAATTGCAAAACTGAAATTTCATTTAAAATTTGAATGCTATTCGCAGAAGGACATATGCACTACACACACATATACAGGGTGTCCCCTCTCAACGGTGGCCAATGGCTAATTTCTAAACCGTTAGTCATAGACATATAGTTCCAATTGCAAAAATGCTTTAAAAAAGGTAAAGAATTGTTTTTCAAGCGATTTAGCTCAAAATAAAGTTTTATTAAAAAATTTCGAAAATGAACTTTTTATACGGTCCCCCGGTACTATAAGTGATATTTAGTAAATTTTTCACACTACTGTAACAAATAATACAAAAAAAGTCCCATTCACATAACATTAAAATTGACAGAGTTATAAAGCTTTAAATTTCATGACTTAAACCACTTTTCTCTAGCTAAATACGGATGAATTGGACTGAGCTTTAAGGGAACGTTCACTATGTGCTTAAAGTATTATAAAGGGTGTCTATTTTCAACGCTGTCTAATAGCTAATTCCTAAACCATTTGCCACAGACATATAGTTCCAATTTCTAAAAGGTTTTAAATGAGATAAAGAAATATTTTAAAAGCAATTTAACTGAAGGTGATACCACCGTATAAATTTTACGGTAATGTTAATTTTTATTATTTAACTTCTAGATTGGTTAAAATAGTTGAAGACGTGAGTTTTAAAATTCTCTTTATCGTGAAAATCAAATTTTGGGAAATCGCAATTTTATTTTAAAAGGTGTGGTATTTTGATAAGCCTTTATTTTGCTTAAAACGTTCGTACTTATTTTTCCCTTGCTCAAAATTTCTATTCAAATTTTAACTCACTTCCAAATATCCGATCGAGGTTCAATTTGCACACTTATTTATATCCAATGACAGCATAATATTAATGCAATTTTAAGTGCGTACCATTTATTTATTTTATAGGATTACATCAAATTCTGTTAGGTTAAATAATTTAATAGAATAGTAAATATATGTCATTTTGTAACGATTTGTGGCTGTTGCTTTTCATAAATTAAATTAACAAACTTTCTGTTATTTTTTTACTTATAATTTTAGTACAAATTTTGCTTTAATATGTAATCATCAACATAAATTAAAAAATAATATTGTGAATATTATTTTACTCTCAATGTTTAATGTGAAATTTTATATCTTGCGTTTATTTTTATTTCCAGTAAATTTGTGACTGACCCCTAATTTGCAGCAAAAAGATGCTTCAACTTTAAACAGCTATTACTCGGTCAGTTTTAATCGCAGAGGAATGGGACTTTTTTTGTATTATTTGTTACAGTAGTGTGAAAAATTTACTAAATATCACTTATAGTACCGGGGGACCGTATAAAAAGTTCATTTTCGTAATTTTTTAATAAAACTTTATTTTGAGCTAAATCGCTTGAAAAACAATTCTTTGCCTTTTTTAAAGCATTTTTGCAATTGGAACTATATGTCTATGACTAACGGTTTAGAAATTAGCCATTGGCCACCGTTGAGAGGGGACACCATGTATATTTGTCTTTTATAATACAGACTTGTGTAAATGCCCGTCCTAGGACGGTGGGTAAAAATCGTGGTTTTCATTTAAAAATTGAAATAACTGATAAAAATATTGGCAAAGATGTTTCAGACGCAACAGTGTTGACGCGATGTGTTATTGCATCAGTTTGGATAGAAAACCTCTAGCAGTTCCCGTGCAAATGAAACTTAAAACGGTGGAAATCAAAACCGTTGATTGCAGCCTTCAGTACAGGAAAATTCTCTTTATTGTCCCTTTAACTAATGCTAAAGTGCCATTGAAATAATTCTTTATTGTAAAGGCGGATGAAAGCATAAGATATTCAAATAGGATAAATTTTTATTTGTCATATATCGATAAAATGATTAAATGTCATATATTGATAAAATGATTTGTTCCGAATTACGGAACAAAATATCACATTAAATCTGAAACTGTGCAAAAATGATGATCATTCTGAACAAGTTAAAAAATATGTAATGTAATGTACTTGCAAGGGATTTTCCTGAAGGGAGACAAATATATTCGGGATTTAGGCAGGGAAAATCGCTAGTTTCAGAGCCCCACCCACCCACTAACCGTCTTCAATATCTTTAATTTGTCTAGTTTTTCTGTTAAATTTGTCCGGTTTCAATTTCTCTTTTTTCCCTTTTCTATTTAGAATCCAAAGCATTCGGGTCTTAAATAAACAATTTTGGCGCTATCCGTGGTCGCCTATCGGCGACAGCGCTGTCGCGCAAGAGAGTGGGGGTATTCGGGATGTAGGTAGGGGTCGCCGACGAAGATGGGCCGCTCACCGCGGCGGCTGAAGGGCATCTTTCCTCCACCAGATGTTAAAACCGCCGCGGTGACCGGCCACTTTCCGTCTGCGGCCCTTTACCTTTTTTGCTCTTATTCCGACTCTCTAGCGGAAGCCAGGTAGACAGGTTCCTAGCCACGTTCCGAATATCTCATTTTCTAGCGGAATCGTGTAAAAATAAGAAATTGGAACCGGACAAATTTAAAAGGGAAATTATACAAATTTAAGACACCAAGATGCGGAAAGGATTAGGATCGGGGCTCTGAAATTACTGAACGACCGCAGCTATGCCCCGTTTATTATTAATCTCGGTCGGTGGTTGGGAGGGAATGATGTGAGTCAACCGCCGCGGTGAGCGACCTCTTTCCGTACGAGGCCCTTTATCTTTTCTTCTCTTATTCCGACTGCCTAGCGGAAGCCAGGTTGACAGGTCCCTAGCCACGTTCCGAATATCCGACTCGTTACTAAAATGGGGAAAAAATGAGAAAATGAAAAAAAAATGGAATTCGAGTGCTTGAATCGCCAAATGTTTAAATGTCAAGAGACGTGATTGAACAGATGAGTTCGTGCAGGAATCGTTACACTGCGTTTTATTACATTTAAATTCGGTATAGAGAAATTGTCTCTCTTATGTCCCTTTAACTAATGTTTAAATGCCAAGAGGTGTGACTGAACAGATGATTTCGCGCTGGAATCGTTACACTGTGTTTTACTACATTCAGATTCGGTATAGGGAAATTGCCTCTTTAATGTCCTGTTAATTAATGTTTAAATGCTAAGAGACGTGATTGAACAGACGAGTTCGCACCGGAAACGTTAGACTGCGTTTTATTATATTTAGTAGATAAGGTAGATATAATTGTATAAGAAATTGAATAAATTCAGAAAAAAAAACCCACTACTTTCCTTTGTTTTTTAAAAAATAATAAATCCTTTAGGATGAAAATGGCTGGATAAAAGACAAATCTTTGCGATGCTTCACCTTTATTTAACTTTAACTGTAAAATGAACATGTCTTGTTTACAAAAAGTTAGGAAAATATTTTTTTTTTTCAATATAGAATTTATTTATAAGTTTTAAATTTTAGTCTTTAGAAAAATCATTTTCCAAATGGTGATTGTAATTTGCTAAATTATGTATTTTTTTCTTTCTTTTTAGGTGCGTTCGTAATTATGTAAATACGTAGCACCTATTGTTGTCGGTCAGTCCGTCCGTCTGTCTGTCTGTCCGCATATAACAACGCAAAAATTACCCAACCGAATCGTTTAAAATTTAAAATACATAATTATTATATAATTTTGTCGAGTCATATCAAATTTTATGAAAATCGGATGGATAGATCAATTACAGAGACAATCAAAAGCATTCCGATACATTATGGTCAATGGAGAAAAAAGTTTCAAATGCATTTTAAAAATTTGAAATTTAAAACGTATATTTATTACATAATTTTGTCGAGTCATTTCAAATGTTATGAAAATCGGATGCATAGATCAATTACAGGGACAATCAAAAGTATTCCGTTGCATTACGGTCAATGGGGAAAAAGTTTCAAATGCATTTTAATGGTGCTACACTCATTTGAACATAATAGAATTGACATTAATCTATTATCTATGTACTAAAATATACATTCTGTACAATCGGTGATGCAAAGAATATTTATTATTAAATTGCAGGGCCACACAAATGTATTCCACTAAATAATGTTATACGGGGAAACATTGTTTGGGGCGTGTTTTAATTATATTAAACTACTTCATATTTTATGAGTAAGATATACGTTAATGAAGTATAGTAAAAATTACTCTCTGCATATTTACTTGAAGACAAAGATTTCGACCACTGTACTGCATCCAAAGTACGCTCTACTATGTCAGCAAGATCTGAATATTTTAAAACTTCGTTATCGTACGAACGCACCTCATTTGCTACGATTCACGTGCAATTTCCAACTTGTTTTAACTATAGAGAAAAATATACAGGGCTAGCTTATCGTCTCATAAAAATTCTGATTCCAAAATTTTAACATGTTTAAATGTAATATAGTTGATATTATTATTTGACTATATGGATCTCAATAAAATCTTAGAGGTGGGAGGGGGGAGGAGGGAAATACCAATAAATACGAAAATAAATAAGACCGAAATGAAAAAAAATGTATGTGTAACAATTAATTCCCATTAAAAAAAAAAAAAATACTTGCCAGTCAATTATTTTATTTATCGATGAAAATTGTAGATATTAGGTAAAAACAATCAGTCCTTTAACCTTCAGATTGACAAATAATTTTATCGAATCGTAAGAAGTATTAAAAAAAAAAAAAAAAAAAAAAAAAAAAACGATTGAACAGGGTTCATTCGCCATTGAAAGATAAACATGACATGTGTACGCAATTTGTAGAACCAGAAACAATGTTATCAATTTATGGCTTTTCTTTTCCCTTCAAAACGTTTAACAGAATTTTTAATAGTAATCCTCGCTTTATTGAATGATACATATTTCGTGATTGGATAACACGAAAGTGACTGCAGGGAAATTCTGCTAGACGTTTTAAAGGAAAAATGAAACAGGTAACACTAGTTAAACAAGTTGGAAATTGCACGTCAAACTTAGCAAAGGAGGTGCGTTTGTACGAGTGGCGCAGCCAAAATTTGGTTCTGGGGGGTGGAGGTTGAGTTTCTGATAAAGTTGATTGCCGGTTATTTGAATCACCGATTAATAGAATCGGTACTAATTAAAATCAAAGAGCATCTGTGTGGCAGGAAATCATTTTTTTAGCATAATGCGTCTCAGAAAAGGGATTTGGTTCAAATAACCAATTTTTACTTAACTAATCCATGTAATATGCAGTTCCACAATTTTAAGTAGAATTTTCGCCATTTATTGAATTACTTTATTAAATAAGATCCGATTCAATAAAGCGCGGATTCCGAAAAGCGCCAAAACATTTAAATATTAAGTTTGGTTTTGATTCATATAAATGGAAATTATTGCGATCTTTCTTAGCTCTGGAAGGTGTTTTAAACCCCAAAACCAACCCCTTGGCTGCGCCACTGGTTTGTACTATAAGGAAGTTTTTAAAATACTCAGATCTTGGAGTAATAGTTGCCGAAACGTCAGTGAAGGCTTACTTTGAAAACACGAAATTTTTTTGTTTCTGTCTGTCTGTCAGTCTGTCTGTTCCGTGGTAACTGACGTAAAAAGCATTCGATTGACTTGAAATTAAGTGGGTATGTTAGTGAGGTACTGGGATTAAGCTGCATAGTTTTTTGTTAGGTTTGATTCATTCGTTCGGAAAATATAGAATATTTTATTTTCCGCAATAATGCTTTTCTATGGCAAATCCAATGATTTTCAATTTATTTTTTTTTCTTGAGAGAAAATGACACATTTGATTAATGGAATTCAATGATAAATGGATACTGAAATTTACCGGTTAATTTATTCGTATTGTTTTGAAATTTTGTCTACGCATTTGTCAGATTTTTAAAATTATTACTGTAAATTTTGGAGATTTTTTATAAATGTGTTCCAATAATATAGACTAATTTGTTTTAGACATTTACTTATTTCAAATATATTTATTTCATTTTCTTTATTTTCTCATATTGGTTGCTAAGCAACCATTCATCCTAATTCTTATCCATAATTTGAAAGCGTGTACGAAAATTTAAATGAAGTTCAACATCAAAACTGATGAATTAATTAATGTCTTTGTATCTTTGCGTATAAATATAACATAGCCCAGAAAAGAACACAGGTTATGTTTTATTAATTTTATTCAAATATTTTCCTTAATAATTCAAAATTTCATTCTTTTTCATACACAATCAATAGTGACTTTTTAGATATAATTTAACCAATTTCCTTTATCGTTGCCAAAAAAATTAAAATCTAGAATAATTATTTTTCAACGGCAATAGGTTTCAATTGAGAAATTTCCATTTGAAAAATTAAACTAAGAAAAAATAAATAAATATGACGTCAGAATTAAAATAAAAATAGATATAGTACTTTTTGTTAAATATTAAACACGGATATTTGTTTCGTTAAAAAGAATTTTTCTGACAAAAATGGAGACACAGTTAGGAGTAAAAGAAATAAAAAAGAATTATATTTTTAACAAACAATTCACTTGGTAAAATATGACGTCATAGTTGAAATAAAACAGGTATTTTATAGTAGTTGTTAAAAATACAAGAAACATGGATACCAATAACTCATGCATAATGACGTCATTGCCGAAACTTCAGTGAAGGCTTATTTTGGTGACTCGAAATTTATTGTTCATGAAATTGTTCGAAATTTATTGTTTATTCCGTCGGTCAGTCTGTTCTTCTGTAAGTCTGTTCAGCGATAACTGTTGCAAAATGCAATCAAACTTTTGTTTTCGGAAAAAAAAAAATTTGTAAGACTCTAGATTACTAATTTTACACTTTAAAAAGTTCCTTATACATCTGTTTTAGGTATTTGTGGTTGGCAGGCATGTAGAAGTATGAGGTTAATGAAAAATGCTTGTCCAAACTGTTACTTATCCTTATAGATCAAAATGTATAAAGAAATGCAAGATATACGATAACCATTAGCACAATTAATAGAAAGTTGAAAATTTAAATTTAATGAGACTACGGGGGGTTCAGGGGGGATGAGCCCCCCTGAACCCCCAACCCCCCCCCCCCCTCGCTGCGCCACTGTCTTATACAAAGAAAAGTATAGGATGATGAAAATTTTGACTGTATAACGGGTGCAATATCAAACATCATGTTAGCTTCCTATGTTCAAATAGGATGAGCGAATGTCGAAACACTTATTTTAGTTAGAATTTAGTAACTTTGCACAACTGTGAAAAGAGTCTCCAAACTAAATGAGATTTTTGAACAGAATTTCATGTGAGTTTTCAGAACAGAAATTCATTGAGTGACTTTGGAATATCTTTTCAGGGGGGGGGGGGCTCAAAATATTTTAGGGGGGGCTGAGCCGCCCATGGCGCCCCCATATCTACGGCCCTGATGTCTGGGCCATGTACAGCTGTACTTTCACTTCGGGTCTCAGTTTAGATGGCTTTGCGGAATTTAGTTTCTCGTCGAACTCTGTACATCCATACACGAAGTAGACCGGCGCATATGGGTGAACTAGTATTAAAAAATGCTCTGACGAGCACCAAAAAAGGTTAATATGTTTTTAAATATGAAAAAGGGTTTGACAAGTGCTTCTGTTAATTACTGAGCATGAGGAAGGACAAGGGATCCCTTCTTGGCTACAACTCACTTCAATGACTTTGAAAAAATCATATTTGCGCTTTTTCCGTAAAAACAAATCAGTCGCAGTTACTATAAAAATGTATAGTGTAAAGACGTAACCAGTAAAGATGCAGCTTAATTAGACATAAATGTAAAGGAAGTCGACATAATGCCAGATACCTAGTTCCTGCAGGTATCACATTCATGCACTGCCACCAAGCATGCCCTAAGTGTATAATTGCACAGAAAATTGATTTGTAGTATAGTGCAGAGTGAACAGTGCAGTTAACATCAGGGATGTAGTGCAGGCTATACGCCGTATACCTTCTGGACTTTTTAATAGAACACCATATACCCTCTGTTTTTCAAGAAAGCTTATAGTATACACATTCTAGAATATCCCTCTGATTAGAGCATATATCTTATGTTATTTTTACGACTACACCCCTGGTTAACATCTAAAGCACGGTGGAAAATTCTACTAAAGGACCGCAAATTTCTTTTATATGGAAAAAGCGCATATATGATTTTTTCAAAGTTGGCGTTGAAGTGAATTGTAGCCAAGAAGGGATCCCTTGTCCTTCCTCATGCTCAGTAATTAACAGAAGCACTTGTCAAACCCTTTTTCATACTTAAAAACATATTAACCTTTTTTGGTGCTCGTCAGAGCATTTTTTAATACTAGTCATTTAATTTTTTGATAAAAAAACTGAAGATTTTCTAATATCTCAAAAAGAAAAATAATTGCTGCTGTCAAAATTTATAAAATGATACCAGCATAAAATTTTGATGTATCAAAATAATTAAAAAAGTCATTGCATTGCCATATAAAATGCATGATATGAAAAATAAACCATGGATTCGAATGAAAAAAGTACAGAACTTTATTAAAAGAATTAAAAGCTATACCAATTAAATACATTGAAGGTAATTTCTCGAATGAAACATTCACAATAAGAAAAATTCTAGAGATTGAATAACAATTAACATAAGAATATTCCCGAAAGACTAATAATTTAACACAAAAGCATTTCTAAACAAAACGAATTTACACCCAACGGGATTTGAACTCTCTACCCGCTGCTGAGCAGCCAAATGCCTTACCTCGAGAGTCCTAGTTTAACACCAGAGATGCTGCAAATTTTGCTATAGTACCTATATAAATACCAGTATAAGTCTTGTGACTGTCATCAACAGCTCCGGTCTGATTGTTTTATTTTTTATATGCCCGGCGGCTATTTTCCTACTTTTATTTTAGCTACCCGAAACAATCGCCAAATAGGTTTCCTTCACCATAATTTCATTTTAAATATAAAGCTGTCACTAGCTTTATTTAAAATACATGACTTTCATTAAAAAACACCTAAATTAAAAATACATATATGAGATGTATTTAACTTGCACGTTTTTCTTTCATTTTATTCAAAATACTATAAGTAAATAAATAAAGGAACTTTTTCAGTAGTTGTACACAAGGCCCCCTTATCATAATCAGGCCTCGCATTCAGGAGAAAATCTATTGTTGAAATTGTCTCTATAGCTGCCAACATATTAACTGATTTTGTCTCGTATGTAGCGCCATCTGGTGCGTACTACTAGTCATCAAGGCCACTTTCATAATAATAGACTTGGCAATCGCTAAGTTTTCGTGGCCCTAGTAAACTTGGTCAGAAACCTCGTGATTTTTCCCGTTGTTAGCGCCCTCTGTTGTAATAACAAATGTATAAATTTTATAATTTGTTTTCCACCCGGGCCTTGTTTTCTATATATGCTTTTCCATTTTCTTTTCGATATGCTGTAAGCTTGTATTTTTCAAATGAGATTTGTTATTTTTCCAATTTTCGAAAGTTCGGCAGTTATTTTTTTTTTTTTTTTTTTTTTGGCATAAAATGTATTTATTTTGAACACAAATGTCTCAGTACCTATAACAACAGTAAAATCATATTGTTTTTTCTTAATTTTAATAAAGTTTATCCTGTCATTATGCCTTTGTGGTATTTTGTTTTACATTTATACAAGAATAGGTTTTATATACGAATTAATAAATTTGTAGTGAGAGATTTGAAAATTCAACACCATTTTATTAAATTTTGCGCATTAAATGATAAGTATATACTTATTTTTTATTACTCTTTTAGCAATTCTCAAGAATTAAAGTTCATTATATGGGATTCTTTTGAGAAGTTGTGTATATGACATATAGATTTTTAAATTAAGCTTAATTTAAACCTCAAATTTAAATTAAGCTTATAATATGTGGCTCTGTAAAAGGATACGAGTGTTACATGATCCTTTTATTGTAGGAAAGGTATTATTGTGAATCCCAATAATACATATCAATTTCATTATGCTATAAATATAATATCTATTAAAATGTACTAAAAGTATCACTGTCTATAGCAACAATTGTATATAATTTCATTTAGACCGGGAAGCAGGAGCATAGACAATCACCTTATCGAGGTCATGGATGAAAATCTAGGACTAGTTAAATCTTGATTAGCATATTACAACGCAATCGGTCTGCCAAGGAAAATCTGTGTAGAAAATAAAAAACCCAATTTTAGCAGATGACTCATAAGTTTACGATTTTTTTCCTACTCCCAAACTTCCAAGATTTTATACTTTTGGGTGCAGGAAAGCACAATGGTAAACTTATGAGTTAACCACTAAAATAGGGTTTTAGGTGTTTTCACCGAGATATAATTTGGCAGACCGATTGAGTCTTAATATGGGAACCGAGATTTAACTAATCCTATATTTTCATCTGTGAACTCGATGAGATGATTGTCTGTGCTGCCGCCTGCCGGTCTGGTTGTGCGTATACATTCTTCTACCTGACTAATAAACGCTACGCTCAATATTTTCGATTAAAAACATGTTCTCATACCTAAAATTTAAAGTATTCCCCGATCTTATATTTTAATTCTTTTTAGTCTCCCTGTATAGTTAGCTATATGTATAAACCGGATAAAAATCATAAACATTAAAAAAATGAAAGTTATAAGAAATTTAAAATCACTTAAACTAAACACATCTCAAAGTTTATCCTCAAAAATAAATTCGTTTTGTGCTACGCTTGTGGTGTAAATCTTTATTTGGCACTTCTTTCTTAATTAAACTTACAGCCAATTGGCTCATTAAGCAAGTATAATTGGCGCTAAACTAATTTCATTTTTTAACCGTATACTTAATATCGCATTGTTCTAGAATAATGCTTATTTGCAGATAACTTTAAATGCGAAACCGGAACATATTACAGAAAAATAGCCAATACTGCATTATATAATATTAAATCGATACCTTTCTCAAATAGAGAAAATGGTCTTGGCGAGAAAAGGAAATTTGGCAACATATTTTCTGGAATCCTATTTTCTGTTCTCATAGAGAAGAAATGTTTTGCAATAGTTATACAATATATTTCATATAAAAAAGTCAATTTTCTATTTTTATGCAAAAACATAAGTAAATTGTACATAAAAACAATAATAATATTCATAAATTCTTAAAAGACAAACGAAACATTTTACAAGTTTGTTTTCATTACTATTTACATCATTTGGCAATAAATCATACTTTCTGAAGCCGAAAATTACGCTAAGCTTTAAATATATATATATATATATATATAACGCCCATGACTCTACATTAATAAAGTACCATTAATTCTTACTTTTAATTCTTCATTTTCAGTGTATTTTTTACGATATATTTTAGTGGAATTTGAAAAATATTTTGTATAATATTGTGAATAATATAGTTTGATTTTTCCTATGCAATTAGAATATTACTAGTAATATGCACCAGGTGGCGATACTTACGGTATAAAGTCGGTTTATGAGTTCGCAACTATCCGGACATTTTCTCCCATACACTTTTTTCTGATTGTAAGGCCTATTATTATGATAAAGTGGCCTTGCTGAACAATATATTTGAGCGACAGAGGGCGCTAACAACGTGAATTTTGATCACTTGTACTGCAGACAAAGGAAACTTAGGGAATGACAAGCCTTGTTATTATGATAAGTTAGCCTTGGTTGTACATAACGAAAAGTTCTTGATGGAAAAAGAAGTTTGGCAACGTACATTCTGGCAACCTGTTTACTATTTCATATACACAAGCATTTTTTTTTGTCATGCGATAACAATGTATTTAAGGTACTACTTAATTATCCCGTCGACCAAAGAACGATAGACAAACTGTAAGATTATATGCCAATAATGGATGAACATAAATGTTACACTTTCTTAACATTAAATCCGCTACCTTGTTTGTTAAATGATCAAATGATTTTAATTTCGATGATTTATTTATATTTTTATGAATGTTTTACTAATTTATTTGTTCTTTTGTTATTTAATATAAATTTTATGCCAATAAGCGAATAGCTCTTAATATTGAGAAAAATATAATATATTTTATTAAAGTTATTTTATGGTTATATCAGCCTACATTATTTGGCTAAATAAAAAGCATTTAACTCCTTACAAATTTCCGCTAACATTGATATTTTTGGTACTTACGTATTAATGCCATCGCTGTAGAAGTTGAGCTAATGCGCCAATAAAGAGCGATCTTGTTGTTCGTGCCTTTTTAGTGTTTCTTTTCTTGCTCATTTTGACGTCATTTTCAGTACTTTAGTACTTATTTAGCCTATTTTTGACGCCATTTTTTGTGCGCGTGCGAACAAGATTGCTTTGGCACATTAGCGCAACTTCTGCTGCGGTGGCGTTAATACGTAAGTACCATATTTTTTTATGCTCCTTAATAAATTCTAATATTACATTTAAAATACTTCAATGTTATTCACATATGCGATATCTTACAAATGTCTCTTTATGGTTTGATTTAATAAATTCTGCATTAAAATATGAAAACTTTTATTAGTATTCTTTTGTCCGAAATCACCTGAATAAATCAAATTTTATATTTGGTACGTCTCGACGTCGTAAGTAAACGTCATCATTAAAGCAATCCTTTTCGTTAATCACTTTTTTTTTAGCCTAAATTCATTAATTTTCTAAACTTAAAATTTTTTAATGCCAACATTTTTCCTTTTGAATAATTTGGCGAATAATTTGGCGATTTCTATAAATGGGTGAAATTGGTCGACCTGATAATCAAGTAGCACCGTACGTAATGTAAATAAAATAGGTATGCATTTTTGGCACAGATGTCATTTACGTACCACGTTGGCGAATTATTTTTTTCTGACGCCAATGTCATATGCGCATCGGAGTATTTAACTGAATCCAGAGTGTCGTTATTTTGCTTGATATGGCAACCCGGATGTTGTTCTTTACTTATTAATAAATATTTTTTTCCTTTTTTTAAATATATAAATTGTTTTGTTCTATAGTTATTAAACAAATCTTTTTTTATTTATTGTTATTACCTTTTAAAAAATATATACAGTGTCTCACAAAAATGATGGGACACTTGTGCTTTATAAAAAGAAACTGCAATAAAATAAATAAACAAACATGTGCAAAAATTTTTTGGGTGTGTTTCATATTTAAAGTTAGTAACAATTATTACATAACATACATTTTGTCAAAATATTAAAATATTAATTTAGTAAAAATACAATTATTCAGAACGGAGCAAAAAATGGCTCACATAAGTGATGGGACACTTACTTTTCCATCAAATATTTATCCAAAAATTTTACTTTATAAAAGGTTTTAATATTTTGTTGGATTTCCTTTTACTTTTAAAACATGATTTAATCTTTTTGGGATGGATTCGACTAATTTTTTTGTGATTTCTGGAGTGATTTTACCCCATTCTTCTTGAAGCACCGATTTTAGTTGTTGTTTTCAAGAAATGGTGTGTTTGCGAATTCTTGATTCCAATTCTTGCGAAATATTCTCTATGGGATTTAAGTCTGGAGATTGTGGTGGTGTTTTTATTATTTCAGGACAGTTATATAGCAGCCAGAGTCTAACGTTCAGAGCAGTGTGCTTGGGGTCATTGTCCTGGTAGAATTTAAAATCGTTATGAAGGTTCAATTTTCGTGCTGAAGATTTCAAATTTTGCTTTAAAATATCAATATACTTGTACTGATCCATTATACTGTCAATAAAAACAAAATTACCAACTCCAGCGGACGACATACACCCCCATACCATAACTCCTCCTCCACCATGTTTTACTGTTGGTACCAAGTTCTGTTTGCGAAATTCTCCCCTGGGTTTTCTCCACACCAAGATTCTACCGTCAGAACCAAATATATTAAATTTACTCTCATCAGCAAATATAACTTTATTCCAGTAATCAGAATTCTTATTTATGTTGGATTTTGCGAAAGCTAGTCTGAGTTTTCTATTCTTTTCACTTACGAAGAATTTTTTTCTGGCTACTCTACCGTGATATCCAGCAGATCGAATTACCCTTCTAATAGTCTCAGGATTAACAATTATTCCATATAATGCTTGTAAATCAGCAGCAACTTTTGAAGCACTATTTCTTGGATTTTTTTTAATATTTCGAACGATAATTCGCTTTATTCTATTGGATAGCTTTGATGGTCTGCCAGGTCTTCTTTTATCCTGAATCATATGATCCTTTTTATATCGTTTAATGATATTGAAAACTGTTGAACGACTCAAGTTAACTGTTTCAGCAGTTTTTCTAATAGATTTTCCACGTTCAATATGCAAATTAATAACTAATTTTCGAATTTCAGGCGAAGTTTCTTTTCGTTTAGCATTCATGGCTACACAGATCTAAAAAACACAAAAATTCCAAAACCAACTGGAGAGAAATACTGCAGACGATTTTATAAATTATTGCCAATTGCTTTTAAGTAAAAATAAAACCCCCAAAAATATTTTTATTGCTTATTTCAGACGATTTTTGTTGCATATATAATGGTGTCCCATCACTTATGTGAGCTATTTTTTGCTCCGTTCTAAACATTTGTATTTTTATTAAATTAATATTTTAATATTTTGACAAAATGTATGTTATGTAATAATCTTTACTAAATTTAAGTATGAAACACACCCACAAAAAAATGTGTACATGTTTTTTTAATTTATTTGATTAGTTTCATTTTGTAAAGCACAAGTGTCCCATCACTTATGTGAGACACTGTATGTAACTGGTATTCCAAAACGAGATTTTCGCCAAATTGGCTTTAGAAAAAATTAACACCAATGTGATTCGTATATGATATTTGAGCCGCATTTTAATATAGAAACAGAAATAATTCGTACGAAAACAAAAATTAAAGTTCACCAGGTTTGTTTTCAGAGTTATTTATGTATTTTACATACCCTCCCTTTTTAAAGCCAAAATGGCACCAAGCTTTGGCAAACAGATGTATATTAATCAGACATTCATAAAATAAGTAATTTAATTGACCTAGAATCATTCAACGTACCTTCAAAAAAAGCTGACACTAGAGGTCTGCACGGGCCGAAATTTCCAGGCCCGGGCCCGGTCCGAAAGTTAAAATTTCGGCCCGGGCCCGGCCCGGCCCGAACGAAAGAAATATTGGCCCGACCCAGCCCGGCCCGAAAGTTAAAAATTCGGCCCGAGCCCGGCCCGGCCCGAACGAAAAAAATAATGGCCCGGCCCGAAAGTTAAAATTTCGGCCCGAGCTCGGCCCGGTCCGGAAAAATTTTTAAATTTCGGCCCGAACCCGGCCCGGCTCGAGTGAATTTCTACAGAACATTGATCTTTAATCATATGGAAGAGTTCTGACCAAAAAAAATTATATTAGTCTTTTTTTTTTTCATGTTTATAATCTCCATTTATGCAGAAGTGCCGTAGGCTGCGATATTTATGCTTTTAAATGTATCTTTGTTTGTTGTATGTAAATGTTTCAGTTATCACTAGTATTATTAATCCATATTCCCTGTAATGGAGACAAAAAATCGAAAAAGCGGTATATGGTAAAATTTCCAAAGACGAAATCGCTTTGGAACGAAAAAAAAAATACATTCCCTTCTTAACAGATGTAAATGTTTAATATATTTTTTTCTCCCGTATTGTTGTATTCGTTTTGCATGGATGAACATTTTAAAAGAAACTTGCAGTTTTCAGTTTAAAAAAAATTTCGTCATAATCATGTTTTTTTTTTTTTTTTTTTTTTGTGTGTGTGTGTGTGTTTAATTCTATTTTAAAACGCCTAGTAATCTACGATTCTTTAAAAGGAATAAATTCTAATGTTTAATTGTAGAATAATGACGGCTTAAAAGTATATGCTTTTTTTGCAGAAATTTTTGGACAAAGCCAAATATTATTGATTTATAAAAAGTCGAGAAAAGGATTTTCTTATAGGAAGATTCAATAGAAACTGATTATTTTGGTCCATGAAAACTAGGAAGAATGGAATCAGTCTCGGCTTCGTACGAAAAAAAAAAGTTAGGCCCGACCCGATACTCCAGCAAAAAAATTAAGGCCCGAGCCCAGCCCGGCCCGAAAAGATTAGTGACTAGGCCCGGCCCGGCCCGAAAGGATTAGTGACTAGGCCCGGCCCGAGTCTTCAGAAGTAAGGCCCCGGCCCGGCCCGAATGCCATTATTGGAAATCGGCCCGTGCAGACCTCTAGCTGACACATTCTCACGTCCGAATCATCATAGAGCGCCCGACTCACCGCTCTTGTGTTGCGCCAAACCGGATTTCTTACCGGTACGCCCTTACCTTTTTTCTCAAAGGCTCAAATAAATGTTTATAAAAATTTAAAACCATATTTTCACGCTTATCTTTTTAATGTCCTGTAGATTTTTCCATTCATGTCTAATTATTCATAAAATAATAACTGTGAAAGTATTGGTATGAACGTTTGTACTTAATAACTTTACATATCTTTTTGTCTTGTACAATTAGAAAAAAATAATATTAATGTCAATCTTGTGTTAAATCAGTCTTTGAAATAAAATATTACGTGATGGAAAAATACGGTTACGCCGCTTAAGCGGTTAAAAAAATTTACTATTCGGTCTTTCGGTGCCATTTTTGATTTATTCGCCAAACACACCAACCAGAACAGGATAATGAACTTTTCCGCAAAATCTTGCCCTGATCGCCTAAATTTGTTGATTTCATCATATGGACCTTCAGATAAGCAAGTAAATAAAATTATGGATAAAAGTATCATATTACAATGGCAAGCATAAATTTAAGAGAGACTAAACTTTTTCCCAGAGGCGGCTTGTATCTTAAATAAATTAAAAAAATTATTTCACTTCGCTCGTCAAAATAGATAGTGAACATGATACATGAAAATAACAACAAATAAGTATTTTTTTTTTTTCACGTGATTTATCTAATCTATTTATTTATGTTACATACATAGCAATTTTTATGTTCATTTAAACTTATGTGCAACAATTACAAGAAGAAACAAATACACTGCTCAAAACATTTAAAGGATATTGCAGTTTTAGGTGGATTTTGTATCTGGGAAACTTTTAAGCTGATTGATACATGGTCGACAGACATAGTAGGTTATATGAGAATAAATTACACATGTTTGGCAGGAAAAAAAAAGCATTTTTTTGCGCATTTGTGTACAAAAGGAAAAAAACACAATTTGTGCATATGAGAAAAAAAGAATAAGAAAAGGTGTTTTCTTCAAAGAAAATCATTTTCAGTAGGGGGTATGGTTTCCACGGGCGGCCAGCAACGTTGAACACCTTTGAGGCATGGACTCAATGAGGCTATTAATGACGAGTTGGGGTATTCTGCCCCACTCTTCCAGAAGAGCTCTTTCCAGTTCTTGGAGAGTTTGTGGGGGTTGTTGGCGGCCAGAAACTCGTCTTCCTAGAGCGTCCCAAACGTGCTCGATTGGATTCATGTCTGGCGAACACGCTGGCCATTCCATTCAAACGATTCCTTCCTCGAAAAGGAAATCCTCCACCAGGTTTGCACGATGTGACCTGCAGTTATCGTCCATTAAAATGAAGTTATCTCCGATTGCTGCAGCGTAAGGGACTGCAATAGGTCTGAGGATCGCATCCCTATATCGGCGACCAGTCAGAGCTCCATCTCGAATGATATAGAGGTCAGTGCGCCCGTCAATGGAGATGCCACCATACACCAACACTCCTCCACCGACAAATCTGACACTTTCGTGCACGAACGCAGGATTATTCCTACTGCCACGGTCCCTGAAGATGAAAATACGCCTATTATCCAGATGCACAGAAAAACGGGACTCGTCAGAAAACAGAATATTGCTCCATTCATTTCTTCTCCAGTTGACATGCTCGGTTGCCCACTCCCTGCGGTCGCGACGATGCCTTGATGTTAATCTAACACATACCATCGGTAGGCGAGCATACAGACCTACAGCATGGAGCCGGTTTCAGACAGTCTGTGTTGAAATCGTGGTACCTGTAGCCGAGCGAAGGTGTTGTTTGAGAAGAGTAGCGTTCATGTTTCGGTGTCTCCGAGCTGTTAACGCGAAATACCGATCTTCATTGGGCGTTGTTGCCCTTCTACGACCTTGCCCTGGTCTTCGGCCTGCACATCCACTCTCCAAAAAACGGTTTCAGATCCTGGAAATGACACTTTGTGATACTCCAAGGGCTTGCGCTACTTCGGCTTGAGTTTGGCCCTCTTCTAACCAACCAACAATTCTCCAAGCTTCTGAATCTGTCAAATGACTTCGCTGAGACATCGTACTCATCGAAACAAAGCAATCACTGAATGCCGATCATCCTTGTCTTCATTCTCTTTTATCCAGTTGAAAGTCAAATTTCATTCGCTGCCGCTGAAGCGACGTTTTTGACGTCGAACTCAAAAGTTGCATACTCTACAGTTTGAAAAACAGAAAAATTTGCATTTGTGATTCTCTTCTTCTATTTTCGGCAAAAAAATTTTGTTTATATCTTTATTTTATATAAAACTTCAAATATCCTTTAATTGTTTTGAGCAGTGTATAAGAAAAAGACTATGTTCAGCTGGAAATTTCAGACAAAAATTCGATTTTCTCAGCGACCGTCAAACATATGCTATCATTTTATTCGTCTCGTCGAGTTCTATCTTTTAAAAAAAAATTCACTGCCGTATCTCAACTGGTTCGCCAGAAATTTTAAAAAAGTTGTTTGCACTTTCTATTTCACATATCAAACGCTACCCCGTTTGCTATGATACCACAAAATGTTAGATTTTGATCATCTGAGATATTGAAAGTATCCGAAATTCAACATAAAAATGTTGTTAAATCGTAAAAGTTGTCGCCTTCCGTCTTTTTGTCTTTCTTTTTCTTTTCTTTTTTTTTTTTTTTTTTTTTTTTTCTTACAGGTAGAATTATTTGTTTTGGAACATTCTGAATATGATTTGAGTATTTATGCGACATGTTTGTCTGTCTGTCAGTTTGTGACAAATTTTATGGGTGTCAACAAAATTTATGTCACAAAGTTGTTGTTATATGTTTTGGGGTGATAACTTCATATTCAGTTAAGTCTCAACAGAAATGCTTGCTGATTAGGTTTTGTGTATATAACATGAGAGGGGGCATAGCTGTGCCGTGATTTCCGTGACAGCTATATCTCGGTAATCGAATGTATTTTATGGTTAGCCGATGCTGATTAAGTTATTGTGTATCAACCGACAAAACATCTGTAAAAAATTTTCCCTGATTTCCATGACAGCTCTATCTCAGCATCTACTGAATAGAATTTCACCAAATTTAATATGCAAGATGTTTATGAAAAACTATATTGATCTGATATCAGCTTAGATCATTCAATAGAGGGCGAAAGTATGCTATGCTTTGGCATCATAGCGGTATTTCAATTCGTAATACGATAGAATTGCACCAAATTTTATATTTGAAGTTGTTTATTTTTTTTTAAATGCATATATTAATTTTTAAAAATTGAATACAAACAGAGAGGGTACGCTGTTGTGCTGTGCTTCTACTTATTCTGTGATCACTTTATATTGAGTTCAAAGAAATGCAGCATATTTCGTAATGCTTACTGTTCGTAGTGGTTCGTTGTTTTGTTTTTATTCATTCATTGTGATTCATTTTTTCGTTCTAGCTGAGCGACATTTGTAGGATTTAAAATTGCTCAAGTCCTCTTCGAATATATGAAGGCCGTCTAGTAAGTAAATTCCCTGCGGCCAATAAAAAGAAAAAACGTAATTATCTGGAAATATTTATTGCAAAAGATGCAAAAATGTTTCAGCAACTTCTCATCATTAGAACCAGCGGAATTATAACATTTGTCATGGCGAGGAATAAGTTTTTATAGTCCAGTGTCATAGAAGTCTGCCGCCTGGAAATGCAGCCAGTTTCTTTCAGTTGTCAACCCACATTTCACCACTCGTAACAGTCCTTGAGGTACTTGTTGCCCTCATTGCGGTATCGCTGTCGAAAAGCCAATGCTGTTTCCATGCGTTTGGTTTTGTGGAAGATTTTTCAGCCCTCACTTGGCGCACAATTTACGAAACAATAGATGTTTCGTGACGATTTTATGTATTGTCGGCCTTTTCTGCAGCGATACCACGATGAGGGCAACGGGGATAATTATGGGTAATAAGATGTGGGCCGACAACTCCGACAAGCTGGCTCCAGGCATCAGACTTCTAGGACACTGGACTACAAAAACTTATCCCACGCTATGACAAGGGCCACAATTCCGGTGGTTCTTATAATGAGAAGTAGCAGAAACATTGTTGTGACGGATTTTAGGGGTCAGAGATTTCAAAAAACACGCTTTTAGTGTCTACATGTCACTATTGTACTAAAAAGTGTATGAAGATATGCATAGAATTGAACCTAATCTTTCGTGTGTTTTCGGCTGTGATAAGCATGTTCTCCTTCAATTTTGAAATATTACGCCAAGAGTGGGCGCTGTTATAACATTTTTTGTGCCATTTTCAATATTGTACCTCCAAAAAGTATATGAAGGTGTATGAATTTATGCATTGAATTAAACCAAATTTTTTGTGTGAGTGTTTGGCTATGACTAGTAGACCCTCCCTGAATTTGAAAAAAAAATCCGATGGAAGGGGGCAATGTAATGGCAATTTTTGTGCCATTTTTAATATTGTACCACCTAAGTGTCTGAAGTTATGCATTGAATTGAACCAATTTTTTATTTTATTTTGTTTTATTTGTGTGTGTGTGTGTGTGTGTAAGTGTTTGGCTATGGTTAACCGGCCCTACCTGAATTTGAAAAAAAAAATCTATCGGAAGGTGGCGCTATAATCGCGATATCTGTGCCATTTTCATTATGGTACCATCAAAAATTGTATGAAGTTATACATAGAACTAAACTAATTTTTGTGTATGATTATTTTTGGGTATGGCAAGCAGGTCCTCCTTGAATTTGAAAAAAAAATCTGTCTATCGTTTTAATGTCCATCGGCTCGAGCACAGACGGAAACTCTTGCCCTGCTAAGCCGGCTATTTGTAAACAGCTGATGACAACAGAACAAGGGAAAAATACTGATTTTAATAATTATCATGATCCACATTCACTCGTTTTCATTCCGATTCATTGGTTGAAGCAAAAACTAAAGATGAAAATCAAAGTTTGTATAGTACTGAATTAATGATGTTGAAGTATTAACACGTATAACTAATTTTTGAAAAATTAAAATGTACGCATGAGATAAAAGAAAGTTTTAGGATTGGCACTTCCAACTAGTTTTCCTTCAGATAAAGATAGATTCCTTCAGAAGCGTGCGAAATTGAATTCCCTATTATGTATCGTCGTTGAGTAACAAAGAAAAAAAAAAAAAAAAAAAAAGGAAGAACTATGGAGGAAACTAATACTCTGGAAATAACCCCAGTTCTATCACATAACGAAGCCTTTGGATGCTTGGAAAGTTATACAGGGTGATTCATAAAAGATAGGCAGAACTTTAAGGGGTTATAGTACACTTAAAGACAAATAATATTAAATAGGAGACTAAGGGTCCCAGACGTATTCCCAAGGAGATAGGGGGCATTAAAGTTTAGGGTCCGAAATTTCAAATGATTATAAAAAATGGAAAAATTGGTCGATTCGTTTGCGGTTTTTGCAAAAAATTTTCTTTATGCCAGTATTTTCTTGAAATAAAATTTTAAAGTTCAATTTCAAAAAATGCCGATAGGGGGCGCTTTAGACTTTGGAGTAACAAACAACTATTTTTTAACGTTATTTTTTGTATTTCTTTAAATGATTTCGAAAGCTTAGACTTAAACTTAAATTTTGATCTAAAAATCTGAGTCCTAACGAGTAGTTAAGTAGCGTAAACTGAAATTTGAAACCCTTCTCCCCCCAGAACAAAAATCAGTTATTCCCGATCTTTGTGTCGTAGATTAGACTCTAACTACTGCCGCGTTTTGCTAAAATTATTCTTTATGTCATTATTTTCTTGAAAATAAATTTTAAAGAAAATTTTCAAAAAATTCCGATAGAGGGCGCTTTAGACTTTGGAGTAACGAACAACTATTTTATACCGTTATTTTTTGTGTCTCATTAAATGCTTTCTAAAGCTTAGACTTAAATTTTCAGCTCAAAATCTGAATCGCTGAGCGTGGTTCAGTAGCAAGGGGAGGGGGTTCAAATTTCAACTTCTGAACATAGTTCAGTTTGCACAACTTAACCATGCCCAACGATTCTGTGCTGTGATATGAGGCAAAAATACAACTTTCGTCAAGGACTGCATAGTCGGAATTCACTCATAAAGGCACTGGCACAGTTGGAAACGTCGCTCATGCAAACGTTAAAGCTCCATTCCTGACGCTAGTCACCGGGTGAAGAAGGAGACAGAAAGTATGCAAATGTCAAATGGGGAAGAAGAAGAACACGTATGCAAAATTTCGACACGATTCAGGCATAAAAACCACTGAACGGTGAGTCAAGTGTAAGTCGCTGTAGTAATGAATCGGAAGATGGTGCCCTTCACGAATAAGGAAAAGGCTGAGATGCATTTAATTTACGGAGCGGCAGATGGAAATGGTGCAGAGGCACAACGAATGTACGGAGAGCGATTTCCCAACAGGCGGTTTCCTAACCGCAAAACTTTCGAGCGCTTGCACAGACAGTTGTGTGAGACGGGATCATCTCTCGCTTCCCGGTCGAATGCAGGTCGTGCAAAAAAGGACGAATCAGTAGTTGTTGCAGAAGCCATTCTGGATGTAGTAGCGGCGCAGCCAAGTACAAGTACACGAACAGTGGCTAGTCAGGTGGATACCTCACAGTCCATGACTTGGAGGGTACTGAAGGATGAACATTTGCTCCCGTTTCATGTGCAACGAGTCCAGAAACTGTCTCCAGGGGATTATCCAAATCGTATTGAATTCGCCCGCTGGTTTCTGCAGCAGAACGCGCTAAATCCACATTTTGGACGAACTGTGCTTTTCACCGATGAATGTACCTTCACACGTGAAGGTACATTTAACACACACAATGCACATGTATGGGCGTATGTCAATCCACATGCTACGTATCCACATGCTCATCAGAGACGCTTTTCCATCAATGTTTGGGGAGGAATCCTCGGAGACCACCTAATCGGACCGTACCTTCTTCCTGAACGCCTCAACGGTAAAACATACCTCACATTTCTGCAACATGTGCTGCCAGACCTGTTAAACGTTGTTCCTCCACGCATCCGGCGGGTCATGTGGTTCCTGACAGGAAATGTCACCCTGTTCTTGCCACTTTCCGGCCATATCTCCATTTCTATAGTCAATCTATCTTTATTTACATTAACCTAATTACATTCATCCTATTTTAAAGTTTATTCATTTATTATAACCTTTACAGTCTATTATTTATCTTTTATTAAAATACCATTTTTACCTTTTGCATTCAACAAGTTTCCTTTTATTAACCATTTGAAAAATGGTTGTTGTTTTCGGGAGAATGGACCCGATGATGTTACCACTTTTGAATGATGTTACCACTTTTGAATGATGTGGTCACTTTTGAATTTAAATTAATTTCTTTACTTTTAGAAGAGTTTTTATTTGAATTTAAATTAAATTCTTTACTTTTAGAAGAATTTTTATTTGAATAGTAAATTAAAATGGTTAAAATCATTGTAATAAAGGAGAAAACTAACAAATTTAAAAATGGGTAGACGGAAATTAACAGATACGGAAAAAGCCGAAGCCAAAGAAATGAATGAACGTGAATATCGCATTCAATGATATTAAACACAGTCAACATGTATAAGTTGCTTATTAGTTTGGCGATTCGTATCATTTGGCGAAATTGGTCGACGGGATAACTGAGTAATACTGTATTTGGTTTGGCGCAAAAACGTCTTTCAATGCAGAAAATGATAAAATCAAAAGATTATTGAGCCGCTGAAAACCAATTACGTGTTGAAAGGCGATCACGAAAAAGGAAGCAATTTAATGCCGAACCGATTAATTGTAAAACATCATGTCGCCAGGGCGACCAATCCACTAGCCATGGCGTTTTACTATCGGTCGATTCTAACCAGGAAAATTTGAGTGCCAATAGTGATTCTAACAAGCCGGAAAATGTTATAGCTATTACTCTTGATTTTCCACCACCTAAAAAGAAAACTAAAAAGCAATCGGCTTGGGAAAAACTGGGAAAAAACTTTTTTGATTCGATGTCTGATGGACCCATTCACAGATGCATCTGCTGCGATCGATTTTGGTTTAAAACCTCCATCACCAAAATTCTGCTCTGTAAAATCAAACAATATATGCCAAAGTCTTACAAGTATAACAGTATATGCCAAAGCTGTATTTTAATAATGATTACTTTTGCACCAACAATGTTAAATAGTTTGAAATGTTTCTTTCGTCGCCAACTTTTATGCTTGGCGACAATAGAGTGATATAACTTAAACGAACCGTACCCTCAAATTGCAGCATGTATAAAGTCATTTATAGCAGTGGCACGGATAATACACAATAAAACAACTGGTATTTAGCTTAAAATGATAGATGAATGTATCGAGTGAAACATTTTTCAAATGGTTGGGGTAATTTCTTAAATTACAATTATTTTTTTTTTTTAAATCTGGTTAACTTTATTAATCTTTCTTTATTAAAGTTATCATTCATATAAACAATAGTTATTTAACTTACCTTATATTTATTTCCAACACTTTTTACCTTTTAAAACTCCCGGCTTGTTGTTGTTTTCCCATCGTACTTCGTATGCAATCGGAAGCTGTAATGACGTGTTTCTTGACCGTCACAAGGTGACGTCATTTGTCTACCGCCCATTTCCGGTATGACGTTTCGTCATGATGGTTTCTCATTTGACCATCGTTTCACCTGCCCTTTTGCATGCGTAATAAGTTTCTTTTCGTTTCTCTTCAAGTATAAATACTTTGACAATAGCTTGGATCCTTGTCTTAATGTTTCAGTATGTGATTACGTTCATCTTGTTTAATTTGAGAGTTATGATTTGACTTTTAGTTTTCGTTTCAACTTACGTGTCTGTACTGTGCCGTTTTATTAGTTTTTGTTAAGTATTTAGTAAAATTAACTTTACTTGAGACCAAGAAGCAGAGGCGTGATGTTATCTCCTTGATGTTTTCTCCATTTTACTGTGAGCGATGTTAAGGGCTGAAGTCCGTGAAAAAGGGCCGCCGTATTCGAGCCGAGTTTTGAAAGCTTCTCCGTGTTTACGTATGAAGGCTGACAGCTGGTGAAGTGGGGGAAAGTTTTATGATGATAACATTTATTTAGTCAGTAGTTTTACACAGGTGCACTACTGCTCTTTTGAATCGACATTATGGCTACAGATCGTCAAGCAATCAGATGTAACATACCTTGTTTACCGAAGTATAATTTTTGCCTGCCATGAAGTCAGTTTATTTTGTTTCCTGTTTTAATTGTTTAATATATTTAAATACCTTTTGTTAATTATATTGTTTTTATCTTTATTTCTTTTTAAATAAACGTTAGTGTTTGTTTTTTACTTATTTGTATTTATTTCATCAACATACAGTATTTTAGTTATTTAATTTTCCGGACTTTAACTTTTTACAGGTTTAGCGATTAAAAGCAAAAGCTTCCATTGTGCTAATTAATTTTAATCTGTGCTAATCTTTAATATTCAAAATTTAAATCCGTCAGTTCCAGCACGATGGAGCGCCAGCCCATTACGTACGAGACGTCCGCAATTATCTGGACATCACATTTCCGAACAGATGGATTGGTCGAGGTGGTCCTGTTGCTTGGCCTGCTCGCTCGCTAGATCTTTCACCCCTCGATTTCTTTTTTTGGGGACAATTGAAGGCTCTTATGTATGAGACACCCATTGAATCCCCCGAGGAACTGGTCGCCAGACTTTCCGCCGCTGTAGGAGAAGTGCTCGAAAAGCCTGATGTTTTCGCGAATGTTCGCCGTTCCATTCTTCGCCGTTGTTCTGCGTGCATAACCTCTGGTGGTCACAATTTTGAACATTTATTGTAATTACATGTTAATAAATATGCTTTGGTAACATAATCCTAATTTGTGTCTTTTTACCTCGTATCACAGCACACAATGTGTGGACATGGTAAACTGAACTGTGCTCAGGAGTAGAAATTTCAAACCCCTCTCCCCAGAAACTTAACCACGTCTAACGATTCAGATTTTGGGCTGAAAATTTAAGTCTAAGCTTTAGAAAGCATTTAATGAGACACAAAAAATAACGGTATAAAATAGTTGTTCGTTACTCCAAAGTCTAAAGCGCCCTCTATCGGAATTTTTTGAAAATTTTCTTTAAAATTTATTTTCAAGAAAATACTGACATAAAGAATAATTTTAGCAAAACGCGGCAGTAGTTAGAGCCTAATCTACGACACAAAGATCGGGAATAACTGATTTTTGTTCTGGGGGGAGAAGGGTTTCAAATTTCAGTTTACGCTACTTAACTACTCGTTAGGACTCAGATTTTTAGATCAAAATTTAAGTTTAAGTCTAAGCTTTCGAAATCATTTAAAGAAATACAAAAAATAACGTTAAAAAATAGTTGTTTGTTACTCCAAAGTCTAAAGCGCCCCCTATCGGCATTTTTTGAAATTGAACTTTAAAATTTTATTTCAAGAAAATACTGGCATAAAGAAAATTTTTTGCAAAAACCGCAAACGAATCGACCAATTTTTCCATTTTTTATAATCATTTGAAATTTCGGACCCTAAACTTTAATGCCCCCTATCTCCTTGGGAATACGTCTGGGACCCTTAGTCTCCTATTTAATATTATTTGTCTTTAAGTGTACTATAACCCCTTAAAGTTCTGCCCATCTTTTATGAATCACCCTGTATAAAATGGCTCGAACGACAGAAGAACGCTGATCATATTTAACTAGAGAATAATTTGAGATAGGGCAGCATTGAAAAAAATGTCTTCTTCGAAGCAAGCAACAATCGAAAGCTTTTTTGCTTAAATTATACTCCGTGGAGTTCAAAAGATGATAAAAAAAAAATTAAATGATAAAAAAGTAAAAAGAGATAAATAAACTCACCAGCACTAACTGGTGCTGGTAGACTAAGCATGGTAAAGAGTGTCGTATAGTCAGGAGCATCCCTTCAATTGTCTGTTTATTGATTCGAACTTTTGCTTATCCGAACTAGGGTCGGTCCCCACTTGTTTGGATAATGGGCACTCCACTGCATTGTGTACTGGGAAATTTTCAAAACGTGGGTGCATTAAACGTTAACTATGAGTGATTTTTCCAATTTTCGCATTTAAGGCCAATTTTTTTTTTTTTTTTTTTTTTTACAATACAGTGTATAAGTCTATAAACTTATATACAAACATTAAAAGACAGCAATTATTCTGGAAAATTAATTATTAAAGCATTTAATTAATCAATCTACACATGAAAGTTGAGCGTGCTTCTAAGTAAAATTATATTATTACAAACTAGCAGACTAAGACCGCTGCGCTGGTCTATTTTTCAAAACAAAACATGAATCAAACAAAATATTGAATATGCTTTATTTACACAAAACACATAATTATTTATGATAAAACATTATAATAAATATCTTATTATACATTTCAGGACATCAGATCATCTTTAAAAATAAATTTACCGAAAAAAAAAATCGACGTTTAGATCGTTACGCAATTCGGACATTCCAGTTTCTCATTTAATAAAAGTGCATTTATTGCAAAAAAAATTTTACAAAAACACATACAGATACTTTTAAATTAAACAGAAAGGATTTTAAAGATAGATAAAAGAGTGTACATTGGAACAGTTAACGTTATGAATGTCCGAAATTGGCCACTTTAACCCAAAATAATAAAATTTTAAGATATTTATACAAAACTTTTACTATTAACTATATCAATTTTTGTCTCTGGATAGAAGGAAAAACTCGGTAAAAAAAAAAAAAAAAAAAAGTCAATGATGATAAATATGTTGAAACGCTTAAAGTTATGATGTGTATAATGTGCCCACCTTTTGAAAACTGCCCTACTGTTGTACATACTGTGTGTTGGTTTTTATAGTGATTTAACCTTTAACTGATGTTACCGGTCTCACAGACAATTGCTTATTTCATTTTTTTAAATTTAACTTGTAATTTTCAGTTTAACTGCAAACACTTCCGAAATTTTGTTTCGTTTGGAACTTTAGTACTATCACCAGAGACTTTTAAATAGGTGAATGTTAATTGTAACAGTCCTGTACAAAACATTTAGTAAAAAATACCGTTCTATGAGTTAATCATGCTTTTTATTCATTTTTCGATCTCACAGACCGTTTCACAGTTATGTTACAATTTTTGTTTCATCAGTTAAAGGTTAAATGAAACAAGATTGGTGAATAGAGTTTCATTCTAGGATCTCATTCAAAAAAGAAACTTTTTTTTTACAAAAACATTTTATTCAACAATAATTATACTAATGCATTTCAATAACATATATACTGACAAAAGTTTCTATTCTTACAAAAAAGTGTTGCAAAAGCATATAGGCAGGTGACTTCATCTCACATATATACATAATCAAGTAAAGCATAGTTAACATCAGGTGGAAGAGACTAATGGACTTATTCACCATAAACCAGGAGCGATCGCCGGGGGTTGAACCCGCTATCGAATCCTATGTAACATTAAAATCTGGCTGTATGTATGTCTGTGGAAGCTATTTCGTATCTTTTATTTCCAGAATGGGATAAATTATCAAATGAACATTATTTTCATTATTTGAAAGAATTAAAGAATGTTATATTATTTCCGAAAATTTTGAAAATTAAATTACTTTTTGGAGTATTTTATCCTTTATAAATTTTTAATGAAACTCATCTAATAAGTTCAGATGGGGGGAATTGAATTATTCCGCTGTTATGAAAAAAAAAATATGCATTTTTATTGATACCCCTTTTTTATTACAATTGAAAAGGGGAAAAAATCCATTTGAACAGATGTTTTAACCTATTGAGGGCCGGTGGTATAAAACCAGTTAATTTTAATTCCCAAATATCACAATGATGAAAATTTTTTTGGTTTATTATATACGTGAAATATAGCTTTTTCTTTTTTACTAATAAATCTGTTTGTAAATTTCGGTGTCATTCATTTATTTATTTTATAGTGCTACCCTTGAAAGGGGTTTTCAAAGGCTTTGCAAGCTCAAAAGGTATATTAATTCATATTATTATTAAAATTTATCAAATTGAAGTCATTTTTATTCCAAAAACTTCCCTGAGAAATGTTTCAGACTGTCATTTGGAACGATGTTTTTTAAAAATGATATTTAGGATTGGATAGCATAAATTTTATAAAATATTTTTTTGTCTTAATTAATAGTACAGTTCTGCGGCATGATAACATATGACGAATATTTTTTACTTAAATACAATAGTCAGTTTGAACTAAATTTGTCTATTTTAGATTAAATTTTAATTGATTTACGTATGCATCAGATGTAGGGTTAACCTGCATTGCAAAAAGGATTATTTGCTTGTACACAAATGAAATATTCGCCAGGATCCGGATAGATTAAAAAATTGACCAATGAAAAGCCTGCATTTCTGCAAACAGCGAAAAATTCGCAAAAATGCCTGCTTTTGATGGGTCAATCTCATTTCGCTAAACGGCGAAAAATCTTCACTATGAAATTATTTAATTATTTTTTAATATAAAATAAAGTTAGAAAAACTGTTCATCCATTGGTTTTATGAGGTTTTATTTATTTAGTTTTTATCGAAACTGTACAGCAAGTCAAAGTGATCGATGAATGAATCCATTAGACAAAAAATACAAACGAATACGTGTGCGTAATATAAAGCATAACAAATACAGAACAACATTAATTATGACGAATGAAATGATAAGATGACAAAATTTATCAAAATAAAATGAGATGACAGATAACTCCTGTAAAACCTTTGTTTTATAACAGTATTGTAAAATAAAATTGATTTAATTAAGAATTTTTTTTTCATAAAAATACACATTTTTTACAAGCATCTATAACACTCTATAGCACTCTTGCATTGCCGTATATATAACAATTATTCCAAGGCTGTTCCGATATTCAAATTGCATAAAATATTTTTTCATCTACACATGAACAAAAGTTTCAGATATTACACTCTTATTTCTAAAGGGGTGCGAATTTCAAGAAATTTTAAATCATATGCTTGAATCTTAAACATTTTAAGAGAAAGCTCAAATTTTTTTCCTTTCATGAAAATAACTATACATTGAAATAGGAATGATTCTATACGTTACGGTTCAAATAATAGCTCATTTTAGTCTAAAAATAATTACAGGTTATACATAAACGTGACTGGTTATTACTGTCATAAACCGACTATGATTTGTATCATAGCATATTATACAATTTACTTCAAAAAATATAAAATTTACTTTAGAAATGCAACAGCAAAGTATCCTTTCCCAAATGGGTACTTACGTATTAATGCCACCGCAGCTACAGATTTGGCGGTTTTTAAATACCACCAATCTACACCTAAAACTTTTGCGACAAATCATAAAATAAAGCACTTTCAAAATTCAAAACACTTTATTTAAAAACAAAGTAGTCAATCGGATTTCGGTGGAAAATGGGCCAATATAGAGTTTAACATAGATTCAAAACAGTTTCTTTTTTGGAAAATCGCAAATACGCATTTTCGTAGCACAAAAGAATGGTGTCAAAAATCAGCAAACAACAAGGCAACAAGGAATCCAAAAGAAAACTGCGTGCGCCTGCGAACAACAAGATTGCTCTATTATTGGCGCATTAGCAGAATTTCTACTGCGGTGGCGTTAATACGTAAGCAATGTTCTCGCTGTCGCTCGCCAATGCGCCAAATTGCGACTAAATTCTTCATTTGGCGAGTAAACAAGCGATTAGATTCGCCAGATTGCTAGTGCTCAATTTTTGCTTTTTCTTTTTCGTTTTTCATACATATGCATATATATTTAATCTATACATATTTTTTTATATTTGTAGCGGATAGTTGAAATTAGAATAATAACAATTGCTGTCACAGTTATAAAAACTTGGTTTATTTTAGAACATATTGAAAAAAAAAAAAAGAAAATACATTAAAAGATTAACTTTTTTTTGTGCTAAAATGGCGAATCTATTTTGCTAATACTTTTCTCATTTGGCGAATGTTTTTTATTTTTAATTAGCCAAATTACTAACGTTGGTCAAATGCCAGCAAGAACACTGTACGTAAGTACCCCCAAATGTTTTTAAATAACAGTTGTCCATTGGTTCCATTTGATCTAAAAGTGGAAGGCGGCACGAGAGGTTGGCAGCTTTACATAATAAATAATAGAAAATAAAATGCCACATCTTCCACTTTTATATAATTTCACTACAACTTGCACTTTTGACTATGAACTATTTTATTAAATTTATACCGCAACATTCAGATAGACATCAGAAGAAGTCAACATTTCTACAAAGTGCTGCCCTTCGATCCAAACTACGTATCTCTCATTTAAAAAATAATTTCCAAGCAACCAAAAGGCACAGAACATTTAGAATTTAAGTATTCTTGCAATCACCACCTATTTATTGCTTGCACTGCTACTAAAGGGATAATTTCTAATATTTTTGGGGTGAATGGGAAGTCTTATAAAATTCGGTAGAGTGAAATTGCATCTGGCAAGGAACTTATATAAGTTCTGTATATATATATAGGCAGAAACTCTAAAATTTCACTCAGAGAGGATCATTTTTGCTGGCAGCTTATTTCATTTATTATATTGACACTCTATTTTATAATTGGTCAAAATATCGATTTTCTTTTTTTAATATTAACTGTAAGCGTCTTTAATTGTGAATAGATTGACACCTCATTTTTACCTATACTATTATTGTATCGTGAGATATTGTCAATTTTGTTAAGAGATCCAGCGCAATGATCCTGCAAGTTATGTGCCCAGGCAGGGATCGAACCGGAGAGCCCACGATCAGAAAGCGAGATCTTATGCGCCGAGCAAAAGGCTAGCTCGATCGCTTCCTGCGAGAAACTCGTTTTACTGCCCGTGCAAGATGGCGTCCGCCGCAATCCAATACAAATGACAATAATGAAAGATTCTCAGTATCTTAATTGGCACGTATACCGATCGCTCGTCCCCAAGAGGTTGAGATTTATAATAGAGTAACGGCTTTGTTGCTGGAATTAAGGGTATATTCGATAAAACATTTTTCCTCTCTCAGCAGCTCGAATTTTATGATATAATTTCAGAGTCAATTTTAAAAGTAGAAACATGAAACTTGCTAAGGTGGTTTTTAAAGAGGTGTATAAGATGTCATATGATTTGATTTTTCGCTAAATTCATTAGAATTTGACTTATAAACGATTATTTTCTCCGTATGGCCTTTTTTTCGTCCCCAGATCTCCTGCTTCGGAAAATTCAGTTCAAAACAAAGTTTAACGGCATTTTTTTGCGATATTTTCTGCATCTGTCAAAAAATCGACAAATACGGCACCTTGTGTACTTTCTAAATAAGAGAATTTGCCAGTTTGAGAGCAAAAATGAATCTATATTAATAAAATAACAAATCGCTCTGTCTGTGTGTGTGTGTGTGTGTGTCTGCGATAGTTAGCGAAAACTACGGTACGTACGAATCTCAAAATTTTTCTGAGAGTAGCCCAATATCTCTCCTGATGCACCTGACTCTCAGAATTTCAAAATTCAATTTATTAAGTGAGTAATTAATTAAATTCCAAACCTCGCTCTCATAAAAAATCGCTTTTTTTAGCTTTTTTTCCCCTTTCATTCTCTTATGGTTGGTTGGTTGCATAAAATTTTCGCAGAAATAATTTAAAAAACTGGGAAAAACTGACCTTTAAAATTCAGACTGGCAAATTGTCAGTTTAAATGAGGATTTTTTTTTTCACAGCTGCTGTACGCCATGGAGGAAAAAGGATAGGTGGTGGCGAAGTAAACCGAAAAAAAAAAAGGTTTGCAATATGAAACCATTTATCGCTGAAATTTTAATGTCTCAAAATAATGCACGAGGAAGGAATTTTGTATTAATAAGACGGATTGGAAGGAATGAATTACAGCTGAAGCATATTTTACGAAGAAATAGTATTTTTTTTAATGTTTTTTCTTTTCTATTATATTATTTATTAAAATAAATGTTTGCTTTTAAAATAATTGAAATTGGAAAATTAAAAATAATTAAATGTCAAAACAAAATAAAATAAAATATTGAAAACATATGATTTGAAGTAAAAAATTGTATTACTAAAAGTTTTCTCTTTTTTTTCAGAAATTTTTAATACTTTATAACGTAGATGAAAAATGTTTATGATTTAACAACAAATTAATAATTCCATGTCAATATATAAAATATAGTGATGAAAAGATTCTTTTGAAAGCATGCATGAACACTTAAATAATAATATTAATCTAAAATGTAGATTTCAGAGTGCAGACGATTTTAAGACATTAACGAAAGAATGTTGATTTTTCAAGCAAAGTCTTAAATGATGCTTCTATATTGATATTTCAAAGTCATATGATGAAAATAATCAAATAATTCTTGCCTATGATTGATATAATTGTATCTTTCATGCATTCTGATCGTGTATTACAGGCAATAATGGCACAAAACGTTATTTTTTAAACGAAATTTTAGTCATCTATTCAATAACAGTTTAAAAGGTAAAAAACAAAAACAAAGAAATACTGGTTTAAACCAGTTTGAATTGATCGGAGTTTCAAAGCACTAGGGTTTTGTTGGTGCTTATTTGGACTTAATGTAGCGGATTTTAGAGTTACATTTTTTGCGTCACCCCCAGACATTATATTGCCACTCTATTAATTTCTTTTTACTATATGGTTGTACGCATATTTTTGGTATTTCGAACAGTAGAATGTATGAATCATTAGCTGTGTCGCAGTAAAAAAACATTACACAACACTTTTCTATGAGTTTATTTTTTTTTTTAATCATTGATTAAATTTAAATGTGTTCTATTCAATTTAAAATTATAATATGGCTTTAATTTGTTTTTAAAACAAAAATAAAATAGCTGTTTGGCGTATAATTGTTTGTATCCGTTAACGATTCATTCACCATAATAAATTATCAAATAGCAAAGTAAATTATCTATCAGAAATAGCCATAAAAAGAATAGTAGAAAAACTGATTATAACCTTAATGTTTAGACTAATTTAAACATAACCTGATCCCAACCAGAAAAAAATAAAATAAACAGACCACACTCCGATGCGTGATACATAAAATTTCCGTGAGTATAAATCCTACCCTGACCTAAAAATTCTGTTTGGAAAAAACTATGGATTTGATAACTGACCCGAACCAAATATGAATCCCGCAAAAATGTTCAAGTTAAGCATAACCCGATTCAAACAAGGAAAAATAATTTTCGTGGGCATGAAACCTGACCCGAACCTAAATATTTTCTTAAAAAAACCCCGAAATATGACTCGAACGAAATCTGAAACCGATAAAAATATTCCAGAGAACTATAACCCGATCCCAGCAAGACAAAATACTATCCATGGTCATAAACCCGACTCAAACCTAAAAAACTCCGTTTGAAAAATCCTGTAATTTGACCCAAACCCCATCTAAATCTGACCAAAGTATTCGAAAGAACCATAACCGGATTAGAGTAAGACAAAATAATTTCCGTGGACATGAACCCGATATGAACTTAAAACTCCCATTCAAAAAAATACCTGAAATTTGAATCGAACCAAATCTAAATCTGACAAAACTATTTCAAAGAAAGGCAACCGGATCCAAACAAGACAAAATACTTCCATGGACATGAACACAATCCGAAGCCAAAAAATTTCTTTGAAAAAATCGCGAACTTAACGAAATCTGAACTTTACAAAAATATTCCAGTGAAGCATATTTTTATTTGAACAAGACAGAATTATTTCCGTGAACATGCAAGAAGACCCGAAATCAACAGTTATATTTGAAGAAAAAACCCGAAATCTGAATTGAACCAAATCTAAACCTGACAAAAATATTCTAAAGAACTATAATACAATCCAAGCAAGACGAAATAATTTCTATGGACATAAACCCAACTCGAACCTAAAAAATTCGATTTGAAAAAAAGTGAAATTTGACCCAAACCACATCTAAATTCGACCAAAATATTCGAAAGAATCATAACTGGATTCGAGTATGACAAAATAATTTCCGTGGACAGGGATGAGATCCGAACCTAAAAATTCTATTTGAAAAAATACATGAAGTTTGAATCGAACCAAATCGGAAACTGATAAAAAATATTCCAAAGAATCGTAACCGGATCTGAATAAGACAAAAAATTTCCATTCGCATGAACTGAATCTGAACCTAAAAAATTTCAGGCACAAAATGACCTACTATTATGTTCCTCAAATTAGAAGTTTAGAATTCACGAGTACTTTTCTGTAAAAAAATATCACGATATTTCGAATTTTTTTTTTAATAATTTTTTTTTCTGGATCTATAAATTTTATTTTTTTCATCGTAGGTCATTTTGAAAACACATTATATCTCTACTCATAAAAAAAATCTTGGATTGTTTTAGCCATTCGAATTTGAAAAATCATGCGTGCAAGGCATACAAGAATTATTCATTCGTAAAAATTGTGTTATCTTTAAAAATCATTTACAAATAATTGCATATGTGTATACTTTTTTATAACAACTTAATCTAATAAAATGTATCCTTCTTAATATGTGTTTTCAATTTTATACTTAAAAGTCAATTAGATACAGAGTGACTGCAATTCTTACACAGGTCATTTTTTCACGTATTTTGTTAGTTCAAAGGGTACCTGACCCCTTAATATTGTTAATACGGACCCGGGCAACGCCGGGCGGGTCAGCTAGTTTAAAAATAAATCAGAAAATAAGCAGTTTGAATTGAAATACACCCTTAACTGTACAATCTTAGAGATAAGTATTAAATTCGCATATTTATGGGAGTGAGAAATTCCGCAGTCACGAATTAAAATCCGACATACATTCAAATCCTCTATTTTTCTTTCGAGATATTTATAAAATAAACCCCAAAGTAAATGGTAACAACGATAAGCCAGAACTGCCTCGAAGGGTATATCCAGAGGTGTTGGATAAAAAACACCTAATAACGATGAAATCCACGTCATTAAATGGACGTTCAGATTAGAAATAATTTGCAAACAAAGGAAATCTGATATTTGATCAGATGTATATTGTGCGAGGCGATATTAAGATTTATCAGTTTGGAAAAAACTTGCAGATAACAGATCTGACAATCTTTTTTTTTCCCTATCGCCCTCTATGTTGCTATACAGATTTATCGCCTATCCAAATCAACTATTCATTCAAGAGATGGGAGCAGAGCCGTAGCTAGAAGTGAACAGTAGTGGGGCTCAAGAGAATGTAGAGGGGGCTCATAATTTTTTTTCTCTCTCTCTCTGACGCAGAAAGATAAATTAGTGCATATTTACATTGTAGATACTATGTTTCTTATTAAACTGTAGTAATAATTTCATTTTATGCTAAGAAAAGTACAGGATGGGGAAAATTCTGAGTGTATATCTTGGAGAAAAATTGAACATCATGTTGGTTTCATGTGTACAAATAAGATGAGGGAGTGTTTAAACACTTATTTTAGGTACAATTTAGTATTTCTGCAAAACTGTGAAAGGTCTCAAAAAGATATTTTGAACGAAATTTCATTTGAATTTTCGGAACAGAAATTTATTTAGTGACCTTGGAATCGTTTCCAGGGGGAGGGTTCAAAATATTTTAGGGGGGGGGGGCTGAGCCGCCCATAGCGCCCCCTTAGCTACGGGTCTGGATGGGAGACTTTACTCACAAAGTATCCCCCTCCCCCCCCCCCTTCCACAAAGAGACCCATCATAGAAAATTTATAATTTTGCACTCATTTATAGTCAAAAATACAAATTCTCCATTTTCAAGAAAAACAAGTAAAAAAAATCATGCGTTAAGCATAGATTATGAAGCACTTTCCAACACTTAATGAAACCTTTAACAAAACTTTGTTATTTAGGGAAATAATAGTGTATATCCAAATATACCCAAATATGTATTCCAGTATATTAGGACAGCCCTGTATTTCATATGTCAGTTCATATAATGGGAAAATTTAGCTCAGCAAGAAAATACCCAGTAGCTTGAAATTCCTTTTTCAGCAATTCGTATTATTAGATGGAAACATACTTGAATACTTTTGTTCAGCTCTGTAGTTTACATTGCACCTTTATTACACGTCAGCATTAGGCTAAAATTTATTGTAAACCAAAACACTTTTAAAACAACTGAAATCACATTCTCATAAATCATCATTCATAGGTGTCCATGTACCGAATTCTTTGCGTGGCCCTGTATTACCCTTTATCTATATTTTGCAAACATTTCTCAGTAAATTGAATGCAGCTCAGCGTAAAAATGCATAGCTTATTTAAGAACAACGTTTAAATAATTTACGCTCATATTCAGTAAAGTTGGTCAGCTCTTTTGGGTAGCCCTATATATCAACTATTACATTTATACACACCATATAATGTGCATATATTTAGCGAAATATAAACGCGCATATTATAATTAAAATGCATTTCATCCCTCCATCAGCCATCATCGGACACATATACAGTAATTCGGAAAGAATATACTATTTGAAAACTTTTGTGTGGCCCTGTAAATGCTATGATTTTTATTTTATGCAAGACAGTAGCGTATAATTTATATTAAGCTTCAGTGACATATATCAATTTTATTATACATGAAAAAGCTTAATATATTTAAAATATGTCACACACAATTCCCCCTTTTACCATTATCTAATAGAATTCTTTTGTGTGGCCCTGTAAAGAAAATAGCTACATTTTCACCTTATATTTTATAGAATGCATATTTTAATATGTTTGACATGGTATAACATCTGTAAAATTCTTTTAAAACGTTTTTCCCCCCCATAGGCCGTAATGTAATAGGAAATTTTTGATTCGCCCTGTAGTTAAACTAATCATGGTAGAAACTTCATTTTTGATAGGACTTGTGCTAGGGTAAACGTCAATAACGTCCTAAAATTTCATGGCAATCCGAGTATATTAACGATTTTTCTCCTTAGGCCGTAATGTAATGGGAAACTTTTGATTCGCCCTGTAGATAAACTAATCATGGTAGAAACTTCATTTTCAATAGGACTTGTGCAAGGGTAAACGTCAATAACGTCCTAAAATTTCATGGCAATCCAAGTATATTAACGATTTTTCCCCATAGGCCGTAATGTAATGGGAAACTTTTGATTCTCTCTGTAGATAAACTAATCATGGTAGATACTTCATTTTCAATAGGGTTCGTGCTAGGGTAAACCTCAATAACGTATAAAAATTTCATAGCAATCCGAGTATATTTACGGGAGTTAGAGCGCGGCCAGACGGCCAGACAAACCGAATGCTTAAGCACTTTTCAACTTTGTTGGAAAGTGCTAAAAATGGCAACTTCTAATACAAATTACCCAGTCTGGGATATACGCTCAAGGCAAAAAAGTATAGCTCGCACTGTATGTTTAGCTTTTATGAGAAACAGATTCTTTTTTAGGAGAGGAAACAGATGGCGTTAAAAAAACACCGTGTGCCCTCCACAACATCCCTGGTTGTGTACATACATGCATACATATACATAGATAAATGCATTTAATGTCAACCACTTCACCATTTGCCAGGGGTGTAGTCGTAAAAATAACTGAAGATATACTCTCTAAGCAGAAGGTATATGCTCAAGGCAGAGAGTATATCTTAGAGTGTGATACTCTATAAGCTTTCTTGAGAAACAGAAGGTATATGGTGCTCCTTAAAAAAAATCCAGAAGGTATACGGCGTATACCCCCGTATAACCTTAAGGGGGATCAGGAATTGAAAACTTTTCAAAAAATCGATTTTTTTTTTTTTTAATGATCTAATTTGATTATTAATTTAAGTCTTAAGAGCCCACAATAGTCACAGGAAAAGTGCAGAAAAAGACCCGGATGACCATGTAAAGTCTATGGGAGCGTTCTTTTCTAATATCTCATTCAAATTTTAATATTTTGACATGATTTTTTTTTGCATAAAATAGTTCAGGACGATCCACAACCGGGCTTGTTTTTACTTTTTCGATTTTGGTTATATATTTTTTATATTATGATAGTTTCAGTTTCAGAACCGGTTTAAACCGGTTTTGAAAATTAAAGTAATTTTTTTAAAAAAATCTAAAACCAAAATCGAAAAAGTAAAAACTAGCCCGGTTGTGGATCGTCCTGAACTATTTTATGCAAAAAAAATCATGTCAAAATATTAAAATTTGAATGAGATATTAGAAAAGAACGCTCCCATAGACTTTACATGGTCATCCGGGTCTTTTTCTGCACTTTTCCTGTGATTATTGTGGGCTCTTAACTCAATGCAAAAAACCGCGTTAAAATATTTGCATTTTTAACGGAGTTATAAGCATTTATGTATCAACACTTTCATAGCCGCATCCATATAATTTCAACTTTAAGTCGCGTTTTCTCAACACTTCATTTCTGATGACTAACACCAAGATTTAAAAAAACTATTTGATGGAATGGCTTAATTTTTTTTTTTTTTTTTTTTTTTTCATGCATATAACATCATTATCGACAGAATGAATTAATATAGTTTAGATAGTTTAATATTTTGAGTATTTTTAATGGAAAAAAAAAGTTGTATTTTTTAGGGGTTTTTTAAATTTTCAACTTTGAGAGATTTTTTAATACTGTTTTTATTAAGTGATAGTTATATCCTTAATTCATAATCTAGATTATGATGTTATATGCATGCAAAAAAAAAAAAAAAAAAAAAAAAAAATTAAGCCATTTTATCAAATAGTTTTTTTTTTTTTAAATCTTGGTGTTAGTCGTCAAAAATCAAGTTTTGAGAAAAGAGTTTATATGGATACGGCTATGTAAGTATTGATACATAAATGCTTATAACTCCGTTAAAAATGCAAATATTTTTATGCGGTTTTTTGCATTGAGTTAAGAATTAAAGGAATAACCAAATTAGATCATAAAAAAAATCGATTTATTGAAAAGTTTTCAACCCCTGAGCCCTCTTAACTACATTCCTGCCGTTTGCCCGGAGATAAGTGGAAAGTAAAAGCACTGTTTCCCTATAAACTGTCACTCGGCGAAGTGGTTAAGTCATCCTTTATTCAATACAATAATAAATTAAGAACAATATTTTATTGTATTGTATTGTAGTGGATCAATACCATCCCTAAAATGTATAAAAATCTTTGACAGCGCTTTTACTTTAACTCAGGGGTGGGGTGGGGAGTGGACTATACGATAGGTGAAACTGAAAACAGCTAAAAAACAGAATTTTTCCTTGAATAAAAGCAGGAAGAGTTGGCAGTGATGGAATTGTTATTGAAAGCTTATTTTGTCCGCTGAAAATCTTAGTTTCTAGTTCCTGTTTTTAATAAAATGTGAATATTCTAAGGAGGACAGAAAGTGAAAGTAAAAATGTTCAAAATATAAAAAACCTACAAAAAATCATGAGTCAAGCATAAATTATGAAGCACTTTCCAACGCATTCACAATAATGTAACAAAATTGCACAGTTTAAAATATTAAGTCTCATTTCACCCTGTGGAAATGCATAACGTTTTTCAAAACCGAATTTCAGCTGCTTCCATATGCAATCGGAAAATTACCCGAATTTTTTTAGCAGCCCCGTGTATGATACAGGGATTTGTATTTATTAACATGCATTCAAAAATTTAGTGCATTTGAGAGATGCATATATTTCAGTTGAAAATTCCCCCTTCAGCAATTTTCTCTAAATCGAAGAATGGTATGCGAAAACTTTTGTGCAGCCCTGCATATGAGGTAGAGAATTTATAAAGAGTGATATCCAAAAAACTAAATTTAAAAGCACATACCGAATTTTAAAATGTACTCTCCAGCAATTATTACGCAAGACAGAACTGTAACCGATTTATTTTGTAGGTCCTTATAAATTAATAAAAAATGCTATGAATGCTCTGTTTTAACGTGATCGTAGTGAAATTCAGCGATTTGTGTCAGTTTCAACACATTTGAACTAGCGTAATGACATAAAACTCTCTCTAAACGACTTTTCCCCTATACCATAATGTAATCAAATTCTTTCGAGTGTTCCTGTTAATGAACCATTAGACGTACGTACTTCATATGCAATACCAAACATACTTTGATGATACTAAATAAGCCTTATCAATGGCATGGAAATCCGAGTATATTTACGGGAGTTAGAGGGTGGACAGAAGACAGGCAAACCGAATGCATAAGCACTTTTCAACTTTGTTGGAAAGAACTAAAAAGAATGAAAATATCGGCATTTAGGACTTCATGCGATCAAAATCTTTAGTGCGATCTTGTAAAGAAGAAAGTAAGATTTTGTGACCATCCCCCTCCCTCAAAAAAAAAAAAAAAAAAAAAAAAAAAAAAAAGTAAAAAACCCATTGATTTTTTTTTTTTTTTTTTTTTTTTTGAACAATTAATTTTAATCTTGAATTTTTGATTTAATAATTATTAATTTAATTAAAATTAATTTAAAATAATTTAATTAATATTTAAATTAATATAATTAAAATTAATGCAATTGAAACTAAGATTGATATTTAAATTAATTAATCTTTAATTATCACATTTAAACGATAATTACATTGAAGTTTTCGGTAAGAACTTTGAAAACTATGCACGACAATTACTTTTCATAGCTATTACAAGGCCACATCTTTCACTTTTGATATATTACGATAAACTTTTCTTCAAATGTGCATAAGTACCGTACGCATAAGTAAGAATACTTTAAAATTGCAGAAAATAAAATTAGAATGATCTTATAGAGACCGATTGTTATTGTAATGCATTTTTCAAACTTATAAAACAGATCAAATATGCGATCTATGCCTATAAAGCATGAAATTGTTATTAAAGACGAGACGAAGGGGGGGGGGGGGGGGAATATGCAGTATACTGATTATAATAAAATCTCCGGTATTATTAAAGTTTGGTAAAGTTTTGATTAATTTTCAGAAAATATGACTTAATTTTGGTCCAAAGATATTCATATAAAATGAGATGCAAATTTTTTATAGAGTTGGGCTCTTATAGATTTAATAAGTGACTCATTATAAATTTTACTTTTTACAAACTATTTATTTCGGTCCATTAAAAACGGACTGTTGCAGCAAAGTTGCATTTATTCTTTCTAATACTTTTTAAAAAAGTACATATTCTGCAAGTTAAACACTCTGAAGTTGAACATTCCCCATGTTTAAGTTCAAAAGGTTACAGACGTCCCTCCCCCAAAACAAAATTCAGGGTACTTTACTGACTTGCGGAACTTATTAAATACTAACATTTTGGCTAAAAACAAAAAATAATTGTAAATGTTCCGCTCTTACGCCATTTAAATATTTATTTTCTGATAATCAATAAGGGGAAAAAACGTTACAAAGCATTTTATAGAAATTGTATATAAAAAAAAAATAATAATAAATAATCCGCGTTAGAAAAAGTTTTTAAATCGTTGCCTTCAAATGATGTGGTTCAAACCCCATCTTTTTTTTTTTTTTTTTTTTTTTTTTCCCCGAGAAAAGGAGATGATTTTTTTTTTCATATAATAGACAACACTTAGAGCCTTGAAGAATTTGTTCCAATTGTAAACAACACTGGGAAATGTAGATGATGTAATTTCATTTTAACCCAATTGCCAGTTGATCTCCAAAGCCAACGAAATGTCAATTGACATATTACAATTTATTAGAAATTTTTGATTTTGCATGATTTTTTTTTCATGTAACAATGTAACTTTATTATTTTAGATACAAATAAAATTATTCAATAAGTTTTTCCCTCAAAAGTACATGGGTAATATCTAAATTTATATTTTAATACCTTGCTCTGGGAAGAAAAAGTTCTAACTGACAAATTCGGCTAAAAGCGAGGTTAAGATGCCACCCGAGTCACTCAAAAAGTCACAATGATAATGCTAAATCTATGGGGGCGTTATTTTCAAATATCTCGCTCAAATGTTAATATTTTTACATGATTTTTTCCCCTTTTTGAATAAGATAGCTGAGGACGATCTACAACATAGCTAGTTTTTACCTTTTCGATTTAGGTTATATCTTTTTAATATTATGATAGTTTCAATGTCAGAACCGGATCCGAAATTTGAAGCTATTTTTAAAGAAAAATCTAAAACCAAAATCGTAGAAGTAGCCCGGTTGTAACTATCTTATATATATATATATATATATATATATACAGGATGTCCGAAAAGTCTGGAAACGGTCGAATAACTCGAGAAATACATATGAGATTGAAAAACGTAAATATACGTGTTAAATATTTTTAAATAAGCTACTCAGTGATACCAAATTTGACCTTCGTAACCGACCCCCTGGGGGTCAGAGGGGGTCCAACTTTGAAGTCTTAAATTATAACCCCCATTTTTTATTGCAGATTCGGATTTTACGGACAAAAATACGCAACTTTTGTATTTGATGTTTATTTCGAATCCTCGTTTATCACGGTGTATTCGAGCATATTAAATCGATACATTTTTCGGCTTTTCCAACGGGATTTTCTCTAATCGAAACTAATTGGGGAGAATTTATGACATCAAATTCCTCGTCTTTTGTAAGAATAGCGTTTCCTGAAAATCACCCGTGCCGATTATTTCGATAGTACTACACACAGTTAAAAATTTGACCCATTTGCTGTAGCGTCACTCCACAGCTTTGATGGAATATCTGTTTCATGACCAATGAGAATGTTCCATAACGCAGTAAAGTACACTGTAAAAAATTGACACTTTTGCTGCATCGTCACTCCATCACTTTTATAGAAAACGATTACTTTACTGTGTTATGGAGCACTCTCATTGGTCACGAAACAGCAGGGCCCGATTATGACAATTTGGGGCCCTGGGCAAAGATAAATTAGGGGGCCCCTTTTGAATCATTGCAACGTTATTTAAATAGAACTCATGGTCATTTATATGTGTATGTATAAGACATAAACATATTTTTCGCACCTTAGATATAAACAGAAGAAAATTCTTAGCTCCGTCAATTCTAAATTAAATACTATAATTAATAAAATTACCCCCTTTTTTTTTACTTTAGTGCAGAACAAAACCCTTTTTTATAACTTTATCAAGTTGTTATATTGCTTTAAGATGAATTTAATAACTTCAACATATGGAAGAGTTGGAATTGGAAAAGGAAAGTAAATATTTTATAATTTAATGCATGGATTTGGGGGACCCTTAAGGTCCGGGGCCCATGGGCAAAGTCCCGATTTGCCCATGCGGTAAAAAGGGCCTGCGAAACAGATATTCCATAAAAGCTGTGGAGTGACGCTACAGCAAATGGGTCAAATTTTTAACAGTGTAGCACTATTGAAATAATCGCCATGGGTGATTTTCAGGAAACGCTATTTCTGCAAAAGACGGGGAATTTGACGTCAAAAATTCTGCCCAATCAGTTTCGATTAGGGAAAATCCCGTTGGAAAAGCCGAAATATGTATCGATTTAATATGCTCGAATACACCGTGATAAACGAGGATTTGAAATAAACATCAAATACAAAAGTTACGTATTTTTGTCCGTAGAATCCGAATCTGCAATAAAAAATGGTGGTTACATTTAAGATTTCAAAGTTGGATCCCCTCTGACCCCCAGGGGGTCGGTTGCGAAGGTCAAATTTGGTATCACTGAGTAGCTTATTTAAAAATATTTAACACGTATATTTACGTTTTTCAATCTGATATGTATTTCTCGAGTTATTCGGCCGTTTCCAGACTTTTCGGACACCCTGTATATATATATATATATATATATAAATCATGTAAAAATATTAAAATTTGAGCAAGACATTTGAAAATAATGCTCCCATAGACTTAATATTATCATGCAGATCTTTGAGTAACTAGCATGGGCTCTTAACGATAATGACAGACTACCGTGATACATTACACTAATTTTAAGACTGCTTGAATCATGCGAAACATTATGGCAAATGCAGGTGCACAAAAAGCATCACGTGACTAGCGGTCTAATACGAAGAGCAGTGCGGCAGCACGTATTTTTTTTTTTTTTTTTTTTTTTTCCTTAGTATCGAGCTAAAAAGAAACGACGTCATCCGCTATAGGTCCCCAGTCTTATTTACAATAAACATGCACACTAAACAAATCATAACTTCGTGACAATTTAATTTTTATTTAAAATCAACATTGCAAGGCTTTTTCTTACAAATGATAAACTCTTTAAAATGTATATAAATGTACATATGTAACTTTAAAATGTACTACTTTTTACATTGCATCTTACATTAATTTGAATTAAAAAACAAAAAGCTGTAAAAGAATAAATTGCCTTAAAGCTGACAAAAAAAAGTATCAGTTAAAATTATAAATTAAAATATTAGGAAAAATTATATTTGCTTCAATTAGCTTAGTTAATAAAATAGTTCCATTAAAAATCAGAGCAATTAAGATAACAAAAACAAATATTTCAAGTTCTCACTTGCTGAAAATAAAACTTTTCACTACTAGGTAATTCATCTTTTCAACAGTGCTAAAATCAATTAAATCTATAGGTCAATCATACTTCTTTTAATTTAAGCTATTTAAAAAACTAAATTTACTACTTTTTTATCTGCTCTTATAATTTTTCTTTACTAATTACAAGAGAGCATTTAATAAGGCTACAACTACAAAAGTGTAATAAAGCATTAAAAATATCACAACAACAAATAAAAGAAATACTGGATTGAAACTAATTTACACATAAATTAAAATTGAAACAGAAAATAAGTAAAACCATGCCTAATATAGGCAAAATAACAAAAATCTAAACTTTCTCATTGACCATTTTTGCCACCTAAAAACTGCCATTAAATATCACTAATGGATGATGTCAAATTCACCAGTGCTAACTGTACGATAAACAGAACATATTGTATATATGACTTGTGTATGTGTATGAGTTGACCACCCCTCCTCCTAATTCTTAAGCAAAATTAAAATTGAATTTTTGTGTATAAGTCAAATTACATTTCTGGTAGTAAGTTGAAAAAGGATTTGTAATCCCGGATTTAAAAAATATATGATGTTTAAAAAGCTAAACTGAAATTAAAATGTTTACAAGAATAGATACCATAGGTCAGTTGAAGCAGTAATCTAGAATCTATGCTTTGCGTCTAAATGTATCTCATTCATATATATATCAAATGGGAAAATTAAAATTAAAGAAAAACTTTATGTATCTTGGACTTTATCCACTTCAATTCTAAATGTCTCATATTACATTAAACTGTATTTTATATATGTATACAATTTATTTCTCTTTGTCTCATGTTTTTTTCCCCCGAATCATCCTTCAATTAGTTAAAATATAAATACTAATTTTTTTTTGTGCATATATTAGATAATGAGTATTTTCTGATATTATGCTTATCTATTATTGGTATGAAATCATACTGTTGGTCAGCAGTTTATTTTTACATTAAGTGGTCAATGAGAAAGTATACAGGGAAACCCAAAAATCTTAACTGAACTGAAACAAGATGCTTCAAAATACTGCAACAAAATTGTAAATGAGTAAAAAATAACTAATTTAGGACTAATGAACATCTAAAAGATTAAAAGCAGTTTTTTCAAATATAAAAAACATACAGAAAACTTCAATGTACAACCATCAGAAAGAATATCAGCACCAAATATTGTGTTGCTATAAATAATACAAGGTTGCTACTCAAACCTGGGAAAAAATATTGCTGTTTGTCCTGTATGCAATGTAAATATACAGAGAAAATCTCTCAAAAAAAAAAAAAAATATATATATATATATATACAGCTATGCTTATTTTTATTAGATGTAGGTTAAAAAGACCAGCATTTCTTTCATTTAAAAAACACCAAGAAATTTAAAAATTCTGTTTTTCCTTTATTTTTAGGAACATTTTCATAATTTTATCTCTTTTTCAGGCGATTTTTTATTTTTATTTATTTTTATGTGTTTTCCAGGTCATGTAGCAATCCTGTAATACTTTAAAGCTGTAAGATCATAAATTTGAACAATTCAAAATCATTTAAAGTACTTCGCAATAGTTTAAAATGGTATTTACATCTTTCAAAACATGGAAAATTACATGTAACAAAATCCCTAATTAAATCATCTAATAGTAAACACTAAAATGAGCAACAAAAATAAAAGAAAATAAAAACAATTGTCACAGCCCCATGATAAATCTCTAAGATGTAAAGTGAAGCAAAGTAACCACTACTTTAAACTTAAAAATTCAGTTACATTTTTTTTAAATACAAGTGAATTCTTTGATATTTCTTAGCAAAATACGGACTCAAAATAATCCAAATGCAGGCTACTAAATTCCACCTAGGCATTTAACGTGTTTTAAATACAAAGTTAAAAATTGTTATAATATTTACTTGTAAAAATTCTTTTAAGTTGTAACTTTTTATTTTTTGATATCAATGGACTCTATTCACTGGAGTAAACTATAGTTACTGTACAGTGAAACCTCGTTAACACAAACATGTTTAAAAGGGAATTACTTTTAGCATTGAACTATTTCCAGTTGCCTGTAATATTCTGTTCACACTGAGAAAGTTAAGTCACTTAACTTGAAATTTTTTGAAACGATCGTACCCAGAATCAAGATTCTCACTTGAGCAAGTTTCTGACATTCGCTTAAACCTTTGATACACTTTTAACTATGAGTTGAGTGAAAATCTGCCTTCTGAATATTTAATTATTATTTCTGGATTTTAGAGTATAATTACTAGAGTTGAGTCCTACAAATAATTATAAACTATTTCAAGTTGTTATTTGTTTACCCCAGTTGCTTAACACATGTGGTTTCTGGGTTGTTTTTTTTTTTTTTTTTTTTTTTTTTTTTGTAACCAAAGGCCAAAAGTGGAAAATGTTGAATCTTATTTCCTCTTGCAAAAGAAACTGCGAGCAAGAAAAAATAAATTTTTTAAATTGAAATATGGCAAGATAATTGCTGCGTAAAACAAAAAAGAAGTTAGAAGTTGCAATTACAAATTTCAAAACTTATACGAATGGCCAGATGTCAGTTTGGCCAAGTTAAGTCACTTACAAAGTTTAGTTAATGTGAACAGATAAAGCCTAATCCCAGGCGTCCCGCTTCAAAAAATTTAAGTGACTCAACTATCTCAGCGCGAACAGGGTATAATGTAATTAAGCTTGGATAACACAAACTGCTTTTAATGTGAAAAAAAATAGTTTTCCCTTGAGTGTTTGCCTTAATGAGGATAGACTGCATATAGATAGTAATATAGATAAAACTCAGTTATACATCTTAGAGCTGTTTATATGATAGGGGCCAAGATGAGCAATTTAAAAATAATAAGAGTATATATTGCACACTGAGTTGAAAAATGCTAAAAAGTTTTAAATATGAAGCATTTTAAGAAGGAAAAGAGGGAAATGTAAGCAGCCAGATTTATAAAAAATGAACAGCAAATATTAAAGAAAAAGATGAAAAATGGAAGATCTAAGAAATTAATAACAAAACAAATTTATAATCAGCCAGTGGTGTAGTCGTATAAAAAACAGAGGGTATACGCTCAAGGCAGAGCGTATACCCTAGAATGTATATACTATATAGCTTATTTGAGAAACAGAATATTCGGTGTTCCTCAAAAAAATCCAGAAGGCATACGACGTGTACCCCCATATACCCACCACTACATCCCTGCAATCAGCCCCCCCCTCCTTTCTTCCTAAAACATTGCATTCATTTGCAAAACAGATTGCAATGTTAAACAACTACATTATCAAAATGAACAGCCATTTTTCGATTTTGCTTATTTAAAGTTTCTAGGAATTGATTTCTGTTAAAAAATTTGGTACTTTGTGTCATACAAACACCATTGCTGTGGTTCGATGAAAAAGAATCTGCAAAAGAGAAAAGAAATCTGATGCCCAGCTCCTGTCTTGAACTTTCTGCTACCAAAGCCAATTGTACTATGTAAAAACAAATATTGAAAATAAAAATCTGAAAATAAGGAATCATTTTCTACAACTATTTCAGTGCTCTTAAAATAATTTCACATACATATGTGAACAAGCTAGAGAGAATTTCTGAAACTATAAAAAGACTACATTTTTTGGTACTTCTTGATTAGCTTGTTGACCAAAAAACTATAAGATTATGTGACAATAATGGATGATTGCAAATGAAATTAAACACCTTTCACATGTTTGGTATGTCATCAAGTAATTTTTCTTTCGACATGTTATTTGTATTTTTATTGATGTTTTAATAATTTATTTGTTCTTTTGTTATTTTAAATAAAAATTAACTTTATCAAATAGTTCGGTGGTTTATATAACTTGGCAAAATGGGTCGATAGAATAATCAAGTAGTACTTTTTCTCATTTCTTTTTTTTTTTTTCTATGTTTGTTTATACCATCTGGTTTGCAGGGGGGGGGGGGGAAATGTATAGAAAAAGTTATTTAACCACATAAACCTGATAGATACATGCAAAGTGCCTTTTACAGAAAATGACTTGCCCCAAAATTAAATACTTTTAACTTAAAAATATAAACATATTTTTTTTTATTATCTTTTCTAGTCATACACATTTTTTGAGAAAGGGAATGGGCTGAAAAAACATGCCCCATAGATGATTTTAAATAAAATAGTTAAAATTTAAATTGACAGTTTTTTAGAATTAAATCGGTTAATAAACAGAAATAAAAACATCCTAAAGTAAATTTTTTCAAGCACTGTTAGCAAAATTTTACAGAAAATTTCTAATTAAAATTAATATAAAAGAGTTTTTAAAGACGAGATAAATTCAAAAGGAACTCGAACATATAATTAATAAAAGAATAAACATGCAATTGAGATTGTTAAACTACATTTTTATTTCAAAAATTTTTAAAAATTCATTATAAAGAAATAAAATTTAAAAAGATTACTTATAATTAAAGCAAAAATTAAAAAATATATATATATATTATACAAAGACAAGAGGTTTCTGAAATTTATAAAACACTTAACAAATATTATTTCACACTTTCTTGTTATAGCAACCCTACAATCCATTATACCAAGACTACAATTATGATTTTACCAAAGATGTCATCAAGCTTATAGATGCCATATGTCAATTATGTGCGATATATACTTCATATGTGTGTAATATGTCTATCTTACAGGGTTGGCAAGGTTTTGGACACAATGGTTTAAACCACGGTAAAATCCATGGTTTAAACCGTACTGTCCAAAACCCTGCTGTCCAAAACTATATTTTATAGTAAAATTGTATTTTTTAGAACAATGCTTAAAGTTTGTGCAATTGGCAAAATGATTACAATACAAAAATATTAACAACATAATTACCCTATGTAACAATGTAATTGCATAAAAACGATACTAAATTTAATTATATGTAATAATTTTAATGTTATTCACTCAAATAATAGTAGTTAATTGAAGTACTAATAGTTTTATGAAGAATGCTTTCCGATTTTGTTATTGAAATTCCCAAGAGTTATTACTGAAAATAACTGTTAAATAAAAAGTCACGTTCAGCATACTGATTAAATCAGCTCACTGCTGACAATATGTGCATGTTAAGAAATAAATAGTATAAATAAAAATAATTGATTTAGTTTGATTATGAGATATTTAGATATTGACTATTATTATGACACTATATTATGTAACAATATTATTGTAACAATACTATTTAACTCAAGAAATAGAATCTTCACTAATTTACAATAAAACATTATTTAAAAGAAATTCCTTTGTAGCCTTTTCTTTCACAAAAATGGAAATAAAAGCATTCCCTCTCAACTACATATGTAGTATTTATAAAGAATTGCTTATTATTATTACACAAATTTAACAGTAACAGAACTTTTTATGCTGCAGAGATATTAGAAAAGTTTGAACCTTTTTTCATTTACCAAAGAATTAAATAGAATGTTAGAAAAATATATTGTGAGATATTTATTCATATGTTTAATAAGTGTGCAGTGGTGAAATGTGGATTTTTTTTTTTTTAAGGTTTTGGACACTTTAGTACAGTTTTGTACACTTTAGTACAGTTTTGGACACTTTAGTACAGTTTTGGACAGTAAAACCCACGTGTCCTGTCCAAAACCGGTTTTGGACATCCAAAACCCCAACCCTGCTATCTTATATAGATCATATTCATCTAGACATGTGCCACACACAAATTATATATTAGAAGAGAAATTCATAAAAAAATTTGCAATTATAATCAATGTGAAAACAAATTTATAAATCTTCATATTCTTTTGTTTTCAATCATCTTTAGAAATTGATATTATATTGAAACAAAATATCTGAGAAAGTACTTTATTTTTATAATTTTAATAGGAATTTCTTTTTGTTGTTTTTAATAAACAACTTATCCTTAACATGTATAACATATTAGGTAAACCAATAAATTTCTTGGATCTTTTATCTTTAAAAATTACATTGCCTTTAATGTACAGATATAATATGTTTAAGTTGTATGACTACATCATGTAACCGTAACATAAAAATATCTTGATTGGTTTATCCCCATGAGCTGCTTTAACAAGTAAGAATCAGTTAATTTTATAATTTTAAATTTCTTTTCTGTTAAATTGATTACAAATAAATATATACATATATATTCAACCTACAAGTTTCTTATATTTATTATTTTGCAAAATTACATGGCCTATGACATTTAAATAAGATATATTAGAATTTGTTTAAATAATGAGCTCATAAAAATTGAATACCTTTAAAAGAAATATTTGATGAGTAATAAAACAACATGTATTTTTATTTTTAATGGTAACAAAGAAATTAATGGGTACTGGCATAATTCGGTAAAAACCTTTTCTGAATCAATACATACACAATAAAAATAAAAAGGGTGAAATACTGAAGTTAAATCAAAAGTTCAGACACATGTAAAATACAAATACATAACTCTTTAAAAAGTCCGATAAAGATGATTAGTAGTATTTATTATATAATTTAAAGCATTCTTTAAAATTTCCAGTGGAATGAAAATATAAATTTGTAACATCATTAATACTTATTTATAAAAATAAAACAATGTCAAAAAGTTAAACACATTTCTAACTAAACTACAAAACACATTTTACTATAAAAATAGCAGGCTCAGAATTGTCCTAGTTTTTTTAATGATAGAATTGATTTTTACAAAAACTTTGAGACAATTAAAAATTATATAACTCTTAAGATTCATTTTCGAAAAATTAGGAAATTCTGAACCAAAAATGCCTATATACTACAAATGGTACTACTTGGTTATCCCATCAACCAAAAATCTATTGCCAAATTATAAGATTAAATGTCAATAATGGATGATTGTAAATGTCACATCCAATAACATTAAAGACAATAAACATGTTTAAAACATTAAATGATTTTTATTTTGACTTTTTATTTGCATTTTTATGAATAATATACCAATTATTTGTTTATTTGTTAGTTAAAATAAAAAATTACGTCAATATGTGTAATTTGGCTATTAGTTTGGCGATTTGTACAATTTTGCAAAATTGGTCGACGTTATAACCAAGTAGTAACCTGCAAATCAAAACAAATATATATATATAAATATTGCACCAAAATATAATTACCCAATCATAGAGAAAAACCAAGTTCAGTACAGCTCTCCAATTGGAGCATTTTCTAGCCATAGGGTATGCATGAAATGATACAACTGATCAGAAACAGAGACTTTGTATGGAGTGGGATTCAAGTTCCTTTTAATATCAGATCTGAGAGATGCTAGGGAAGCTTTAACCCTTTCGCGAATCGCAGACAGGACAGGCAAGTCTATGCAGATTCTATTATCGCTGAAGCAAAGTTGATGCAGCATTTGCACCTGAACGGGCTGTACGTAAGCACGTTTTGATTCTTGAAAAGGATGCCGTACCAAGACCCTTTTCCCGACTTCAGGGGGTGGTTCGTCTTTCCGCTGTAGTAAATCGATCAATGCATGTCCGTCTTGCCCGAATAACCGGTACACCGATTTGCATCCTGGAATGGTGACCTTTTCAACATCAAGACTGAGTTTAATGCAGGGCTTCAAATTCACTTCAACCAGCTTAAACACGCAGCCTAGCGCTGGCTGTTTTTGGCAGGTGACCAAGTGTGTTCCGATGCCGAAGCAATTTATCTTGTGGCCCTGTTCATTTAAAGAAATGATGGTCTCTTCATTGATATCATTACTTGCTACAATGCACAGGTTCTTGAACCATGGTAGGTTGTATTTGTCGCTTATTACACAAAATGTATTGTAAGATACATTGGACAAGTAAGCTAAATCGCCACTATCGATGCGAACACCCAAAGCTTTGTAACCCAAGTGGTTTAACGCTAAAGCAACGGCACAAAAATTTAACAGTCCACTTTTCTTGACATCATAAGTATCAATTAAGGCTAAGAAATGGTTAGGAAATGAAATGGCATAAGCAATGAACGCTGCGAGTTCACCTTCGTTAGCTTCATCTTTCAAAATATGCAACAGCGAAGATAATTCTGTTCTATACTGAACACAAAGATTCTTGAAATCGACTTGCGATCCGTCAATTTTATTCATCAACAGATACAACTCACAGTCTTGTAGAGATGAGTAGGACATGACAAAGGCATGTGCATGGGTACCTTTCACTGGTATGTCGTACATTTTACCAGCTAAAACATTACTCGTTCCGTCAAATCCACCGATGTACGCATATTTCGAAGCGGATAACCCGCCGTCTGGTCCTTGAGCTCTGCGCAGACCATATTCTAAAAGTTGGAGATCCGATCCCGCAGCAATTCTGTAACGAGCGGCATTTGTGGCAACAAGGCTGGCGTAATTCACTAGAGTCAAAAATGAGGTTTCGAGAAGTTGCACCACAGGAAGCGGGCCTTCGACACGAATAAGCGGCACTCTTGGAAAAACGACCGTACCTTCAGGTACCGCGTACAGTTTCACATCTTTAGCAGTAAGTTCAGATAAAAACTCAAAAAAGGGTTCTTCTACATCGGCTGGGAGAATTCTTTTTAAGTACTCAATGTCACTTTCTGAATATCGGAAGTTTTCTAAAAACTTTAAACACTCTTCTAAACCAGCGAAAACAGTAAATTCACCATTAAAAGGATTTTTTCTAAAAAATAAGTCAAATACTGCATAGTCCGCACATTTATTGCTTTTCCAGTATGCGTATGCCATAGTTATTTGATAGAGGTCAGTCAATAAAGGCTGCACAATGCCATTTAACTTGGGAAGATTTCGTCGGTGACAGTCATTCATTTTTGCGCTAAAAAAATAACTTTATATAAACCACGCGTTTATTAAAGACTTGGATAAAAAAACTTTATCTAAGATACATAATTATACGACAATAATAAAAACGCTGTGCATTGTAAAAGACTTTCGGGCCAAATAGTAATATCAGATGTGCTGAGAGACCTTTAAAAATTTAAATAACCAGGACAACAAAGTATATAAGCAAGTGTTGCCAATTTTCGGGTTAATTATATTTTTGTTTACAATTCGTCTTCTTGTGAGCAGACAAGTTTTAAAAAAATAATAATGATGAAAACTCAGAAGACGCTCTCGGTTGTAAAATTAGAAACAAGCAAAGTTCTTAGAAAAGAAAGTCTAATAAGAAATGCTGACTACGATGCGAAGCACATTTGCTTGGACAAGTGAAGTTGACGAATATTAAAACCAAAATGAACTTTTCACTTGACTTTTCATGATGAAATTCTTGATATCGAATCAGATCAGTTAATCGAAATAATATTACTTTCTATCGATTTCAACGTTTCGGTTGAAATGTTTACCTCTATGGGTTGAAAGAATAAACAACATGCGGCTAGACTAAAATAAATAAATGACAAAATTTAAAGTACTACAATCTACAGCGCATTTAAATTCATAATTTTGCCATTCTTCATTTTTATTTTCTGAAAAGCAATCTCTCTTTTTAGACTGATTTTGAATTTTGATATTCGACATATCAATATCATCTTCACTAATATGAAATGGCGGCACGGTTCTTTGTTTCGTAAATGCCACAGGACCGGTATGATTTCTTTAAAATAGACAAGTAATTAGTGGTTTGAAATTAGTATAATGATTGATTTTTATGCCCCACTTGTATTATTTCATTCATACGGAGGAGGGTGTGGGAGGTGTACAATCGTAAATTTTCTGGTATAACGTTTGGTTTTAAATCATAGAAGATCACAAGAATATGATCTACAGCCTAGATACCCGTGTTATGAAATGAAAATGTATATTCTTTTTGTAACATTGTCGCTACTTAAAACTGCCAATCTTTCTGCCTGTTATTTCCAAACGATATTACCTGTTATTACCAAATAAACGTATTTCGTACCAGGAAAGTTATATAATTAGAAATTTAATGTTTTTATGTGACAGTTATTTGGTTTTATTTGTAAAATTAAATTTCATGTTCACAATATATTTATTTCACTCGAAAGAAGAAAAAATTGCAACTAAGACACTGATTCAAGATAAGACGTCAAGAATTTCTAAGATAAGACTAAATTTTATTTGAGGGAAGAGTGCGATAAGAGATTCACCAAATATTCGGTATTCGGCCATGTTACCGAATTTTCGGTTAGGCCAAATATCAAACTATTCAGTTAAACCGAATATGAAACTATTCGGCCGAATCTAATACTTAATAAAACCTTTTAAAAACACTTTTCACATTTTCTACTTTTAACTGTCAATTTATAAATATATTTAAAATAATTAGAAAAAAAGTCATATTTTAATAATATAGAATGTTTTTACATTATTTATTTGTTGTTTGTAAAGTATAACTTAAGAAAATTAACCATGAAAAGGATTAAAATGGTGATTTATTAGGATTCTCCTTAGGAATAAATGATGTGCAAGTTCCTAAATTTTGTTTAGTAAATAATCTGTTTCTTGCTTTTTCCAAACAAAAGTCCTTAAAGGTGTATTCGAAAAAATACTTTTCCACCTTCAACAGCTCAAAATTTTCTGATACAATTTCAGACTCATTTTTAAAAGTAGAAACATGAAACTTGCTGAGGGTATTTTTGAAGAGACGTATAAGGTGCTGTGTGATGTCATTTTATGCTCAATTCATTAAAATTGGATTTATGAACAATTACTTTCTCAGTATGACCCTTTTTTTCGTTCCCAGATCTCTTGCTTTGGAAAAATTGGTTCAAAAAGTCAACTTTGATTGCATTTATGAAAAAATTTATAATCACAGCACCTTATGTACTCTCAATTTGCCAGTTTGATGTATTTGAGAGCAAAAATAAATCAGAAAATAAGCAATTTGAATAATACATCCTTATACAAGAGAGAAAAACTTTTGTGAATAGTAATAGCTATCAAGCCAATTTTTATTCATGAAACCATAATCATAATCAACTTATTGAGACATAAATATGTCATATTTCATCTCATTCTATCAAACTTGTGTTTTCGTTTGTTGCATTAAAAGTAACTAAGATACCATAACTGTATTTTCAACTCACATGCTTTGATTTCTGTAAAATATGATATGATATGATAGGATAGGGGGAAAATGCCATCATTCATAAGAAAAGAACTATGAGCTAGATATTCCTTTATTCAGAATTAATTTAAAAGTATTTGTACTTTATAATGAAAAAATCTGGCTTGAGTTATTGTAAAAGGACAATTAAGAGACTGTAATGTTTTTCTTTGTCCATTTTTTCATTATTTGATTTTAAAATGTTTGTTTTATTTCCTAGAAGGAACCAAGAAAATTAAAATTTTATTAATTAAAAAAGTCTCATAATTGTGCTTCTTAAATAACTCAAGGCAGATTTTCAATACTAAATGTTCTTATAAAACACTCTTTTTTCTCAAAATGTAAGTTTCTTTTATTAAATACTATGTAAAATTGTTTTAAAAAGTAACATTTTAATACCTTTAAACTTTGTAATATAAAAAATATTTGGAAAGCCGAATATTCGGTATTCAGTTCACCTGTCGGACGAATATTCAGTATTCGGCCAAAATCACTATTCGATGCATCCCTGGTGATAATGAACAGAGTAGAAAAATCTTACTTATAATGCTGTGTGGTATTATACCTTCCTAAAATCCTTCGATAGACATGTGATTCTCCTGCAAATATTTTTTACTTTTCTTGAAAGCTAATGATATTTTTATTTTTTGTTTCTTGTGAGAGATTTTGTAAAAGTAATTCATGAATTCTTCATTTAAAAATTAAAAAAAGCAAATTTCCTCAAACAATCATCAAATAGCATTTTTCATCAATTGGTCACTGAAAAATGATCATAAATTTTAAACAAAAATACTTTGTGTAATTTCAGCGACGTGTTTTTAAATATCTAGATATTTTTTTCTTTAGAAAAGAATGTGAAAAAGCTTGAGCATCTGATCTATTCAGATTTAGTATATAGTTTCTAAAAATATACAAAGTACTTCATAAATTCATGCAATATATTGTAAAAGCACTTGTTTTTGCAAAAATGAAGATATCATTGTTTTTGCAAGCTAAAAATTTCACGAAAATTGGCTTGTGCGCACAATTAACGGTGTTGAAGCCAAACATGAGATAATTTTGAGTGGCTTCAAAGAAACTTGTAAAAATATTGTAAGTGAATGAGCTGCATCATTCTATTTAGTTGCATTACATTTTTATTCATGAAATAGTTGTAAGCACTCAACAAATTTTTGTACTTATTTCTTATTTAAGTAAATTCAATCAGTAAATTTTGGATAAGAGAAAAATTTCTGATTTTTTATTGTTTCAAGCAAAATAATAATAATAATAAATAAATAAATATAGTACAGTAGACTCCCTCAAATCTGCAACTCTCTAAAATCCACACATATTTTATGGATGTAAACAATGAAACTTTCAGTTTGGATATTGGGACAACATTTGATTTTTTTACTTTTATATCAATTCCATATATTTTTTGATTTGTAATATTCTTAATAATTATTCACGTTTTTTTTTTTTTTTTTTTTTTTTTTTTTTTTTTTTTAATGAAGAAAGAATGATATTTTTTTGGAAAAAATTCCAGATATTGCTGATATCAATGGTAATCACAATCTTCTTACCAAATATATGTATGCATTAATCAAGATTTTTTGGTTATTAAGCCTGACAAAACTTGAAAAAAAAAAAAAATTCTTATTTTGTTATTTTGATGTGAATTAGTAATGTACTTTTATGAGGCAAGTTTTGTTGAATAATTTTGGAAAAATACATTTAATCTTTATAATAAATATTTAATCATACACTATTAATTTGACCTTTGCTATTAGTACTTTAATCATTTTTAAAATTATCTAAATTTTTATTATTTTAGTTTATTACTTATTTTAATATTTTATTATATTGTAAGCATTCATTATAGTTCTGATTGCACTATTAATAACACTCAAATGACTGTTAAAAAATGTAAACAAAGCAATGACCAGAAATCAGCAAAATTCTAAAATCTGCACAACCTCTGGTCCCAAGCTGTGTGGATTTGAGGGAGTTTACTGTATTTCACAAGGCTTAAATTTTTGCAATTATGACAGGCTCGCGAAAATTAAAGCCTTTCTAAAATAAGTGCTTTTACAGTAGTTGGATTATCTTTTAGAAACTGCCTTCTATAATATTTTTTTATTTAATGAATCTATACATTTATTTTTAATTAGAATTTATTTTGTCTTTAATATTTTACATACAATTATATTTCAATTTATTGTACAGTAGACTCCATCAAATCCACAACTCAAAAATTTGCACACAATTTACGGTTGTAAACAATAAAACATTCAGTTTAACTATAAAGACAGTTTTTTTTTTTTTAATGTCAATTCCAGACATATTTTAATTTGTAATTTTTATTAATATTACTGAATTCATGTTTTTTCATGAAGGAAGAATAAATTTATTTCTGAAAAAAATCAAGATACAGTAGAGGACCTATTATCCGGAATCGTCGGGACCGGGAGCTTTCCGGATTTTGGAATTTTCCGGATTTCGGGTCTGTCCGAAACTCGACACTCCCCTCCGCCTCCTACATAAAAAAACACTGAAATTTTTAAATTAATACCAAAATTATAGCACTGACATCCAGAATATGAATGAAAAGTGTGTCTGTGGAAAAGTCTGTGGAATAAACACTAAGCTACAACTTTGACTCTTGTACTACAGTACAAAAGTCTCAAATCCAGACATCGAAAATTCAGAATTCTTCAAAATCTGGACGTTTTGCTAACTGACTATATATATATATATTACCGCAAAATACTGTTAATCTGCCCCCCCCCCCCCCCAACGTGACGAAAATGGTAAAATAATTAGAGGGGGGCGCTTACTCGGGATTTTCCCGCGATCGTTTCACAAAATTTGCATTTTTTGCGAGCTATCCGGAGGATTTTTTCGCGATTTTTGACGTGATTTGCAGGGTTTTATCGCGATATTTGACGAAATTTGCAGTGTTTTATGGCGATATTTGACGATTTTGCAGAGTATTTTCGCCATACTTGAAAAAATTTGCGTTTTTTTTATGGGGACGAATCATGATGAAAATAATGAATCAAATTCTTGAACGAATCATGAATTTTTATACTTGAAGCAATTCTTGAAAAAATTTGCGCTTAAAAAAAAAAAAAAAAAACGTAAATTCTGTCGGAAAAATGCAGAAAAAAAGTGAATTTTGTAAAAAAAAAAGCCAAAAAAGCATGAAATCTATTAAGAAATCCCGAAAAAACGTACATTTCATCAAAGATTCATGATTCATTATTTCATAATGATTCATATCGTTCTCAATTGCCTTCATTTCCGGATTTTGGGTCCTTCCGGATTTCGGAATTCCGGATAATAGGTCCTCTACTGTATTACTGATAATCACAATCTTCTTACCAAATATATTTATGTATCAATCAAGCTTTTTTGGTTATTATGTCTGGCTAAACCTGAAATAAAACTTCTTTACTTTATGATTTTGATGTGAATTAGTATTGTACTTTTATGAGGCAAGTTTCATTGAATAATTTAGGAAAAATACATTCCATCTTTATATTGAATATTAAATCATACATTACTGATGATTAACTTGACATTTGCTTTTAATATTTTAATCATTTTTAAAATTATCTAAATTTTTATTATTTCAGTTTAACACTTATTTTAATATTTTGTTATATATTGTAAGCATTCAGTATAGTTTTGATTGCTAATTATTATAGTCAAATTACTCCTTAAAAAATGTAAACAAAGCAGTGACCAGAAATTGCAAAATTCTAAAATCTGTACAACCTCTGGTCCCAAGCTGTGCGGTTTGAGAGAGTCTACTGTTTAAATATCAGTTAAAATGTTTCTAAATTATATTGTCATTGTCTGCTAATCTAATCTTTCAACTTTTAGGCATTAAATTTAAATTTTGCAGTTTCACTAATTTTTATTTTATCTTTCAGAATATGGAGTATTGGAGTATGGAATATTATATCCATAGTGGTAGATTTATGAAATCAACTTTGAATTTGAAATGTGTCCGTTTTAGTTTAAAGGGTTCAGGAATATGGGTATGAAAAAACAAACATATTGTATCTATCTTAATTCATTGTAGAAATATTTTTTGTTATTTTTGCCAAACCATTATTGTGTTGGCCAGAGTTGTATAATATAAGCGTATGCCATGCCAAAAAAAGATGAACTTTGCAAATAAATTTAGGAAATTTTTTTTATTTTTGTAACTTTTTTATTTTGTACAAAAAATTTAAAGTATTCCACCAATTTTATGTGCAAATTATTTACTGTTAATGCACAATTAAAAACAGGGCCAATTTTCAAAATTTATGAAAATTTAAGGCATTTTGCCAAAAAGTAGCAAATTTAATAAACTTTTGTCATAAAAAACCAATTTTTTCAATTGTTCACAGAAAAAACCTCCAATTTCATGAAAGCATCATGGAAAAAACACTAATTTAGTCATAGTTCCACGAAACAAACTCAAAATATCGTCAAAAGGTCACGAAAAAACAAATTTTGTCAAAGGATAGCAAAAAAAAAAAAAACAAATTTCATTAATAGATATTGAAAATAATGCGAATTTCATCAAAAGACCTTGAAAAAATTGAAAATTTCAACAAACATTCGTATAGAAAAGCACATTTGAACAAAGAATTGCATAAAAAACATACATTTAAATTAAGGATTGTGTAAAAAACTCTTATTTTGACAAACAATTGCACAAAAAACACAAATTTCCACTTAGGACCATGCAAAATTTGACAAAAGACTGCATGAAAAATGTGAATTTCGACAAAGAACGACATGAGAAATGCGAATTTTGACTCAGGATCATGCAAAAAATGCAAATTTTGCCCATGAATCTTATAAAAAATAAGAATTCCACGTATAAATTGTGTAAAAAATGTGAATTTCGAACTTAAATTGGATAAAAAAGCAGCAGAATTGCATTTAAAAAAAAAAAACAGAATTTTGTGGACAGATTGCTCTAAAAATGCAAATTATGTCCATGTATCACATCAAAAATGCAAATTTCATCTATGTCAAAATAATATAATACATAATTATATTACATTAAATTAATTTGCAGAAAGTTTTTGACCTAATATTTGCGTGCACAGAAAGTTTTTGTTTTAAACAAGTCTGATGTTGACTTCAGGCATATTTGACAAGATGCAAATTAATTGTTTAGGTGGTTTCCACCAAAATACGATTTGACTGACTCATTGCACTTTAATATGCTAATCTAGTTTTGACTAATTTTAAAATTTCAGCTGTAAACTCAATGAGGTGGTGTGTGCCTTCTGGTCTATTATAAATATCAGAATTTAAATCTCAATAACACTTTAATCAATCTAGCAAATATCCGCTATTATTTATGGAGACCGTTCCTTTAAGTTTGGCCCCATCAGTGAGCCCGAAGCTCTGCTCTCGAAGCTGATAGACAGGATGTGCTAGGTTCGAACCCAATTGCACCTGTCGGCCTTAACACTCAGAGTTTTCTGTAGTTTTCTTCAAACCCTTCCCTTTGAGCATATATCTCTCATGTAGATAATCAACAGTCATAATAAATGCACCGACACCTTTAAGTGCGTTTTAGTGATGTTAATGAACTTTATGCATATGCATTATGGGTATTATATGTATTCATATGACACATATTTGCATCAGACGTATTATAGATATGTGCATAATGCATTTGTGTCAGACATGTTATAAATATGTGTATAATACACAGGGCTCGAAAAATAGCATTCCCAGGATCCCGGGGAACCCAGAAATCTTTTCCGGGAATGCATATTTTATGACTGAAGTTCCCGGCCGGAAACCTAACCTTTCGCCGTGTCCGCTAGCAATGCCACATACGCATTATAACATAAAAATTAAGCAAAAAATCGGCAAAAAAAAAGCTATTAAGTGGCCCGGGGGATGCGTAATTTCGTTGAAATATTACGGAAAGAGCCCGAATTTCAACAAAAAATTCACAGAAAAAAATGCAAATTTCATTAAAAGATCACAAACGGCAAATTTCATCAAAAAGTCATGTGAAAAAGGCAAATTTCGTTAAGAAATCACGAAAAAGCGGCACATTTCGTTAATAAATCATGAAAGACAACAAATTTTGTCAAAATATCACGAAAAAAAACCAGCAAATTTCGTCTAAAAATATCTAAAAGACAACAGTTTTCGTTGAAAAATCGCATGAAGCAATGCAAATTTCATTTTTAAAAAATCGCAAAAAAGACAAATTTCGTAAAAATTTTCTGTTCAAAAGCGAGAAGCTTCGTTAAAACATCGGGATAAAACGGCAAGTTTCCTTAAAACATCGCGAAAAAAAGGCACATTTCGTCAAAAAATTTGCAAAAAACGACAAATTTCATTATGAAATTGCAAAAATCAGCAAATTTTGTTAAATAATCATGAAAAACAACAAATTTCGTAAATAAATCGCGAAAAAACAGCAAATTTTGTCCAAAAGTAGCGAAAAGACAACACATTTCGACAAAAGATAGTGAAAATGAATCAAAAATCGTGCGAAGCAGCGCAAATTTCATTAAAAAATCACAAAAACAGCAAATTTCATTTAAACATCGCGATAAAACAGCAGATTTCGTCAAAGAATCGCGAAAAAATGCCAAATTTCATTTAAAAAATTGCGATAAAACAGAAAATTTTTTTAGAATACTCATACATAAATTTTTTCAGGAACTTATACTTTTCATCTGGGAACCTATATTTTTCATGTAGGTTCCCAGTTGGGAACCTTAAAATTTTTAGAATTTTCAAGCCCTGATACATAATGCATTATTATAATGTCAGTATAAACAAAACATTTTTCAGCACCAAATTTGTTAATTGATAAATTACCAAATTTGTCGATATTTCACTAAATGTTTTGCCAGGCATGTTACGAATTTGAAGCTAGTGGCTATTTTTCATTGAGGTGATTATTAGTGCAAACCATCTATTTATATTCGTCTGCATATTATCTGATTATTTAAATAGTATAATGTACAAATATTTCCAAATTGTCTACAGTTTCGACACTGCACAAAACCTGGGCTATTGTTTTTATATGTGCTGCTGTTATTCTTATTGTTACTATGTTGTTAATCTTTATTCTATTAAAACTTCTGTATTAGACAAAGAAAATTTGCAGAAACTATTAATTCAATGAAATTGTCAGTTTTCCTTATTCTTGTTCCTATTATAATTCCTATATTCTTATTCCTTATGTTCCTATATTCTTATTCCTATTATAATTCCATAATATGTAGCCTGTTTATCAATATATACGTCAGGATGAATCTTCTGTAATCTGGTTCCTTGATTTTCTAATGGATCATGGCTGTGTGCTTGTAGATTTTTCATTCTTCTGTAATCGAATCTACTGAAAAAGTTAGCGTGAAACAAAAAGATATTAGCATCAATATGGTTTAATGTAAATGCAGATATTTTCAAAGGATTTCATAAGAGCCCATTTCACTTGCACCAAATCGTATCAGTTAAAATACAGCAATTGACATTGAATCCAGATTCAGAAGATTACTTAATAGGATTAAAATTCTCCGCATTAAAGTATGTAATGCAACTTATAAGCAAAAATACATTCAGCATAAGTGAGTTAAGATATATTTATCACACAAGCTGAAATATATAATAACACAAAATACAGTTGAGTCTCTATATAACGAAATCCATCGTTCCAGTAAAAAATTCATTACATAGAGAAATTCGATGTATAGAAAATGATATTAAAAATCATATTTAATGTGTAAATTTTAAACAAATATTATTTCTGATGTTTTTAATTAAGAGTTTGAAATGTTTAAAAATGAATATTAACCTAACACTTTATTTCTTAATTATTTAAGCAGTTTCAAAAAAGAGAACAGACATTTATTTGAAAGCTTAATGAAAATCAAATAAGGAAGACTTGCATTAATTTCAGACAAAGAAATCTGCAATTTTTTGTTGTTTTGATTTTTAAATTGTTACGCTCTCAAAGGAAAAAAAAAAAAAGGCTCAAATTTTAGCAAGGAATGAAAAATTGTAGTTAACATTTTCCTCCATTTGAAGGCCTCTCTTATGTGCCTCTCATTGATTCCTCTCTTATATGTGTAACAATCTAATTGACTCTGTTTTGAGAAGGATGTTGAAAGGTTTGTGGGAGGTGGGATGAATTCGTTGGATTTTAAGAACAAAAAGAGAAATAATAATAATAATAATAATAATAAATAAATAAATAAATAAATAAAAAATTCAGCACACTGAATGATAAATTAAAAATAAGTGATGGAAATTTGATTCCATATGATTTTGAAACTTTTTTAAAACTGAATAAATTAAGACCAATTTATGGAAAAATTCATTATATGGAGATAGATATTTCTCTATATAGAGAGTGTTTTTAATGTAATCATGCGAAAAGGAGACCGCTCCTACAAAAAATTCGTTATATAGAGAAATTTGATGTATGGAGTTTCGTTATAGAGAGACTCGACTGTGTATTTCATGCTTCCATGATTGTAAATGGCTTTTGATTTCTCTATCAAAATCTTCTGATTTGGTGAAAGTATGGTCAATTAAATTAAATTATGGACTGCAATAACATGATGCAATGTTTAACATGCTTTTAAAAGGGACAAAACTGTCTGCTAGAGGTGGCTAGTACTTTAATATAAAATGAAATAAAGCATAAATTTGTATAGCTCATTAAAATAAATTTGGATATTTTTATGTTAGCCGGACAATACTGTAAATTCTAGAGTATGTTAGAAATGAGCTACATACCAACTATATCTTTTGAGTATTTTAGTTCTTTTGTGGCACAATGTACAGAAATAAAATAAACACTTAAAAAAACATATAAACGACTTCAGTCTATTTAAATGCTTAGTCATTAAAAATAACAAAATACCTATAGGTAGAAGATAATATTCCAATAGAGCTAATTCCTAAAACATAATTAGTATCAGCTTTTAACAGTTTAAAGCAAATGAGTGCATTCTAAGGTTATTGCAATACTTCTTAAAGGGCAAAATTTTAAAGTTTTTTCTCTGCAAATTTTTAAAACTGCTAAAGAAAAGATAATTTTTTCAACATGTTATAAAAAATTAAATAATGCGTTAAAATATAATCCTTACGAGTATTAATCATAATTTTATCTTTCAAAACTGGATTATATTAATTAAAAAAATATTTCTATTGCAGCAAAACCTACAGCCAAGTGAATGGATATATCATAATATATAGTCAAACGCACTGTAATCAAATGTGCAAATGAAAAAAAATCTCTTTCATCAATGCCCAAGATTTCAATATTATACATTAAAATATAATATAACGCATCGTGAGATTTGAAAAAGTAAATTTTGTTTTATTTCTCAAGTTTCGTGTTAACGACTTTCAGTTTAGACCATATAAAACGAGAATTAAACCACAAGTGGACTAAATGATTTTTAATTGAAACTAATGTTAGTTGAAATTCAGTGGTATTTATCAGAAGTCTTTTATTTATAATGTCTTCATGTGGCTTGTCTTCTTGCCTATTTGCAATCTAGTGTTCCTTTTAATATTTAAATATTTCATAAATGTGTAATTTTCAATCATTAATTTGGGAATGCTATAGAAGGCATCAACAGCCAAGTCACAGGAAACCATTTTGTGATGTTTGGACTTTAACTTGTGCAAACTTCGGATATCATTACTTTTTCTGGCCGAAACATTAAAGAGAACTTTGTGCTTTTATTATTATTATTATTATTATTGAAAACTTTTTTTTTGAGACATAGATTTATTCTTTAAAGCTATGTTAGGAACATGGGAACCTGATTTTTGTAATTCTACGTAAATATTCATATCTACACTTAACTTTTTCATCTTATTTTTATTTTCATTAAAATCCTTTATTTCTGTTTATTAAACTATTTAATTTTTATTAAATAATCCTTTATTAAATATAAATTTACTTTAAACTTTATTAATTTTCTGTGTATATGTCTCTTCCTTCATGAAAATTTTTGCTGTCAAGTTTCATATATTTTAATTAGTTTAAATTTCACTCACAATGCAATAAAATGTACATTCTATCCCTTGTATTCTTTCTGTGAAAAGTACTAGTTAAAAAGAGGCATGGATTGTACTGTGTCTATATACAAAAAAGAAGAGAAAATGCAAATATAAGTAAGTATAGAATGCATACAGCTGTTTCGAAACTTCTAAGGCCTCATCATCAGTGCATAAAATCAAAGATAAAATAACTTTAGACAGTCAGGCTGTGAGAGGTATGCTTCTCCGCCCTTCTGTCTATCCAACCCTCTTTTAATCCGCGATTTTAATGGTTTTTTATCCTTGATTTTATGCAGTGATGATGAGACCTTAGAGGCCTTAAAACGGATGTATGTGTTTTATGCTTATTTATATTTGTATTTTCTCAACATTGTCTTTCTTTCTTCAAGTGTACTAGTTTTTACGTTTTGCTGATAATTTATAGTTAATATGTAATGAAATACCACATTCATGTTTACACACTTCCAGTAGCATCAGTGATTTTTCTTTTAACAACAATTAATCTCTAATCTTTCAAGTTGTGATATTTGTTTTCTTTGAAAGCTAAAGTTGTTTTCCATATATCATGTATTATCAATAGTCAGATAAATTAAAACTTATTTATTTATAGTATGTTATCTAAAAAGTGCTTGTGTATAATTGAAATAGTTATTTTATTTTTGTTTGTTTTTAAGAATTAATATATATATGTCCTTTTAAATATGTGTCATTTTATTTCCATACCACCGTTTAATGAAATCTGTTTTTACTTTTTCAGCTAATTACTTTTCATGTATTATTTGTATCATGTTTTAAGCAGATTTATACATTTCTTTATTTAATTATCTTATAACTAGAATTTAAAACCAGTGAATACTTTTCTGCATGTTACTTTATTACTCTGTTATATGTTACAAAGCTTCAATCATTACTTATGCAATATTCCATTTCTGTCTTTAAAAGTGTTTACATTTTTTTAAAAATTTTAATTTTTAACTTTTAAAGTTAAAATTTATGTGATTTTTAAATTTTTTGCTGCAAAGAAAAAAATATCAACTTCAGATTTTTAGTAATATACTCATCCATATTTTAATATAAAAATAATTAATATTATGTCTTGTCCAACTGCATATGTTGGCTATAGACTTCCAAACAAATGACTGTTTTCCTCCAGTCACAAGCATTTTAAACAAATTTTGTCACTGTTTTATGAAAGGGTATTAAATTCTCTTTATGTTATACCAAAATTATGTTTAAAAAGTTAATTTTCTACAACATGGACCTGTCACTAAAAAAAAAGATTATTTTTACAAAGTTTTTGAGATAAAACTGTTGTGGAAAACATGAAAAATGGAGCATAGAAAGGCCACCTGTTGGGCGATTTACATTAAAAACAAAAAAAAAATACTAATTTATATCAAGGACTAACTGAATCTAAAGTGTGATGAAAATCTGTGCATTAGTTCTTGAGATAAAACTATTGCAAAAATTGTAAAAAAAAAAAAAAAAAAAAAAAAAAAAAGCAGCATAGCAGTGCCACTTGTTGAGCGATTTACACTAAAAACTAATATGCAGCATCAATTTGTATCAAAGATTATCTGAGTTCTGTGCATTAGTTCTTGAGATAAAGCACCCATAAAATTTATGTCATATACATATAGGCATTTTGTAAACCCATTTTCTTATTTTTTGGGATCACTGACCCCTAATACGTGTAAATACATTGAAAACTGAAATTCAAAAAAAATTCACAAATCTAATACTTAAAGATAGAGGAAAGTTTTAAAAAAAAATTGTAAAAATGAAAAATTTTAGACACTGATAAAAATATCATTAGGTAATGGGGTCATGTACTAACTTAATCTAAAGTTTTATTGAATTGCGCTCATTAGTTCTTGAGATAGAACGTCCACAAAGTTTGTGTCACTGACAAACCTTTTGTATTTTTTTTTTTTTTTTTTTTTTTAATGGAATTTTTTATTTTTAAAAGGTGTAAATTTGTCAAAAACTGTAATTCAAAAATTTTCATGAATTCAAGACTTTCTTCGTGTAAAGATAGAAGAAAGTAAAAATGGAGGGAAGTAGTCCATATAGTTTTGAAACACTATTTTAAAAAACAACATTTAAAAAAAAAGTTTAAAATTTTATGATAACCTTACATTTACCAAGCTTTATACCTATTGAACAAAATGCACTGTAAAAAAATTAAATATAACAAAATTGCTTTCGGGCAACAATCTAAAAATTTGAGGAAGGCAAAAATTTTGAAGTGAAATTTCCAGTTTAAGTAAAGTGCTAATTCTCTTTCCTGTAGTTCTGATTGTAGACTCAAAATTTTCTCCCATCCTCCCTCCCTTCAAAAAAAAACTTTTTTGAAAAATTGAAGTATAAAATTTTTTATGTTTTTTAAGTTCTTAAATTCCATAATTTATCTATTACGCAGCATCTACCATTTGATTTTTTTCTTTCCTTACTGATTTCAAAACTTTTAACTTTTTTAAATGACTTAACTAGTTAAACAGTTGTGATAAGAAAAAACTATTAATTGTAGTAAAAATCATGCATCATATGTAGATTATGAAACATTATCAAGATGTTATTAAGAAAGTTCATTTTTTTTCATCTTAAAATAAAGTGAGTTAAACAATTTTTAAAAAAATCAGTAATTTTGTGTTTATGTTCAGTGAAATGTACAAAATTTTTATGATACCCTGTATGCAATCAATGGAACACCCTTCCTAATATACTCAAAATTAGATCAGTTTAAAAATACATACCACAGAGGTTTGATATTAGTCCTACTTCAACCGAAATCTATTCTGTGTCTGTAAATGAATAATAAATACTATGCTTTCTGTATAATCCATAGAAAATCACTTCACTGGCGATGGATATGGGAAAACAGTGCTTTTAACACCGAGTTGTCTCGGGGCAGACGGTTAAGTGCTCATTAATGATTTCATTATGTTTGAAGTACAGTAGACTCCCTCAAATCTGCACTCCTAAAATCCGCACATATTTTACAGATGTAAACAATGAAACATTCAGTTCAGATATAGGTACAAAATTTAACTTTTTTAGTTTTATATCAATTCCATAGTTTTTTTTAATTTGGAATTTTTGTTAAGGTTATTGAATTGATGTTTTTTCATGAAGAAAGAATAATTTATTTCTGAAAAAATAAAGATGTTATTGGCAATCACAATCTTACCAAACATATTTATGTAATAATCAAGCTTTTTTAGTTAAGTCTGGCTAAACCAGAAATAAGGATTTATTATTTTATGTTCTTGATGTGAATTAGTAATGTACCTTTATGAGGCAAGTTTCACTGAATAATTTAGGAAAAACACATTTCATATTTATAATGAATATTTAATTGTACATTATTGATTATTAATTTGACCTTTGCTTTTAGTACTTAATCATTTTAAAAAGATATCTAAATTTTTAATATTTTAGTTTATTACTTATTTGAATATTTTAGCATATTGTAAGCATTCATTATACTTTTGATTTCATTATTAATTACATTCAAATTACTTTTTTTAAAATGTAAACAAAGCAATGACCAGAAATCCGCAAAATTCTAAAATCCGTAAAACCTCTGGTCCCAAGCTGTGCGGATTTGAGGGAGTCTACTGTATTGTGTAACATCTTTAATCCACAATCATCACAGTTACAACAATTCCGGATTACAGAAGTTTTGTAAGTAGAATACATTTAGATAAATTATAATACTAATATCTCTCATTAATATTTTAATATTAAAATGCAAGGAACTCTGTAATAAAAAAATATTAAGAAAAATCAATTCACAGGTTTCCCAAATGTATAGATTTAAAATATAATTATGTATATTTTATGCAGTGTCACCATCTGTTGTAAATTATGAAAAAAAAAAAAAAAAAAAAAAAAGCAATAATTGTATGATTTTGGATTTATAAATACTCAATAAATAATACAAATCATAATAACAGACATATGAAAAATATTTTTAAGAAATTCTAAAATCACAAAAAATATGTTGAGAAATTTAAATAAGACTGTTAATTAATTTTAAAAATAACTTTATAACTACATTTACGTATTTAAAATAGTGGTATAAGGCTAATGCCATAAAAAATGAAATGAAATGAATACTTAAATGAAAAAAAATAATAATAAAAATTGATTTTGCGACGCTCTGGCGCCATCTTCTTATTTTTGGAGAAAAAAAATATTAAAATTACCATTAATGTTGAGTTTTTACAACCTAATATTAAAAATATACACCTATATTATCTGCATATTTAATTTAGAGAGTTCTTACAATTATAAAATTTAAAAAACAAGTTGTAAATTAGACAATTTTTTAATTTTTCTTAATCATTTTCTTAAATTACTTCATATATGTGCTATGGCACCATCTATTATCTTTAATTGAAAATAAAAGTGAATAAATGTACCAAAGTGTCCAGATTACAGAATGTTTTGGATTAAAGACTTCCGGATTAAAGATGCTATGCTATATAACATCATTTAAATGTATCACAAACTACTTTTTAGCATGCCAATAACAAAGATTTCTCCAGGTGTCTGTGACAGATAATTTAGGGGAAGAAAATAATCTGCAGATAAAAAATTTTAATATTGAAGCATTAATTAAAAAAATCACTTACTTGTAACATTTTTACACATTTTATTCATTTTTATTAATAATAATCTTTAGTTTTTGTATTAAGCAAGGAAGAGCTAAACATAAAATTTTTCAATAAATAATCCACAAAAGAGAAAAGAAAATATTTAATCTCTACTCCTGAGAAAGCAAATCCATCAGAGAAAAAAATGGTATTACGTTTTCCAGAAAATTTTTGCATCATTAACAGGAGTGATTGTTTTCATTTTATGCTCTGGGAAACCAGTATATCATTATTTTTAGAAGATAAACTACAGAGAGAAAGAAATAAAAAAAAAAAAAAAAAAAAAAAAACATTTGTAAATACAGATTTTTTAAAATATGGAGACAGTCTTACAAGCACAGCATTAAAATAATAATAATAATAATAATAATAAACTAAAGTCTTTGAACATTGAATAATTTATATTTGTTTCTTTTATTATTATTACTAGAGATTTAAAAGGTACTTACATATTAACGCCACTGCAGCAGAAGTTGCTCTAATGTACCAATAAAGAGCAATCTTGTTGTTCGCACTTGCATATAGTTATCTTTTGGATTCCTTGTTGCCTTGTTGTTTGCTGATTTTTGATGCCAATTTTAATGCTTTTTTTTTTTTCTCTTTTTTGCTATTTTTTGTGCATATGTGAACAACAAGATTGCTCTTTATTGGCACATTTGTGCAACTTCTGCTGCAGTGGCGTTAATATATGAGTACCATTAAAAATTCTAAAAATACATTTAGTGTACATCTTAAGTTAAAACAATAAAAATCTTCGAAAATTATTTAAATATTTCATCTAACTTTTCTTATGCATTTAAATTAGTTCCTTTGCAAATTATTTGTAAACATATATTTTTATACCTAAAATTACAATTTCTTATTTTTTAGTTGTGTATTCCTGGACAGAAAGTTTGAATTATCTATCAATTTTGTACTTTTAGTGAGTATAATTTTTTTTCTCTAATCCCATGCAGCGAAATTTCCCTCCCTTTCCCATTTTTATTACTGCAAGTGTTTCAGGTATTTTCCTATCTCTTCACAATAACCCCAAAATTAAAAACTCAATAAAACATTTTTTGCTTGTGAATCTGATTGGTATTATCATTTTAAAATGAATATTCTTTTTTCAAGTTCAATGTTTCTTTTTTTTTTCTTTCTTTTCCGTTTTTTGTATTTTTGCTTTTGAGCAAGTAGTTCCATTTTTCTGTCAATAATTGCATATTTTATTAAGTTTCAAATTTCAGTATTCCCTTATATAAATTATGGCTGTTTCATAATAGAAAGCTGTTTTGTTAACATATTTTGCTTTTTTTTTTCTGTTTTTGTTTTTCTACATTATTTATTTTTACGTTTTTAAATTTGTTTAATTTCACTAATGCCTTTAAATTTTTTCCATATCTTATGTCATTTTCGTGTTCTTTTATTCTGTTTGATAATGTCACTCCGAAAATGTTCAAATAATCACAGTCTTTCACAGTTTGGAGAGCAATTAAGATTAATAAATAGTTCATTATGTAGAATATAATCCACATTAGAATATGAGCATTAGAAGCCAAGATACTACATTTGCACTATCATTGGTACAAAGTCAATTGTTATTTTATCTCATAAAGAGCCATGAAATTTCACAATACTGAACCATAATATTTAGTAGTTATAGAGCCAAAATCGTACATATTCTGTGCCTGCTTGCAGAGTCAAGACTGAATACTTTTCAAGGAAATATATAATAACAAGAAAAAAACATCAAAATATGTTTACATCATCATAATACAAAATTGTAATTATTTTAATCATAAGTCATGTTAAATTATCTATTATTTATTAGAAATAACAATTAATTCTCATTAAAATGACATCAAACAATTATAAAACCTATAAATCTCTCTTAATAGTTTCAAAATCAATATAACTTGTCAACCCATCAAGAAATTAAACATTAATTTAATACTAAATCAATCAAGAAATCAAACATTTAATTATAAAAACAAATAAATCAGTGTTAAGTAATTTGAAATCATTATTTTACCCATAAATATTCAAGACCTTTAAATGTAAACAAATTATATTTTCGTCAAGGTCAAATCAATCAACTTTTCAATAAATTTGATTTCTTTTTCAAGGCATTAAGCCAAAACACTTTTTGTAATTTTCGTTTTTCTTATTCTTATATATTTTCCCTTAGAAAATTTTTGTTTCTTGCATTTAATTTGATACATTACAGTTGTTCATATTATTTAATTTATTCATCAAATAATTATATTGTATTATTTTGATTTGGTTTTGTGAAATATGTATACTATATTTCACTGCTTTTATTTTTAGTTTCATTGATATACCTTTGTCAAAGATTTTGTGTTAGCATAAGATTTTTTCTGTTATAGCATGTACTGTACAATATTTTTCAATTTACATTTTCCTTCAAAAGTTAAAAAACAATGACCAGATACTTTCGATTGTACATGGTTTGTCGAATATCTATAAAAGTTTTTGACCAATTGTCCTTCAACTTTAAAAATGTAAATTGTGTTCATGTTTTATATTTTGCAGTACAGATGTACACTATAGATGTACAAGATGTACACTATATGACAAAAAGTGACCAGCCACTTCAGATTTTAAACATTTTTTTAAAATATCTAGAAAAATACATGAGGAATTACCCTGAAACTCCAAGTCTGAAAACAGAATAATACAGGTCATATATTACTGGAAAGTTTTTTTTCCTGAAACTTCATAGGGACCATCAACAAATTAAAAAAGAATGAATATCTTTTGGATAACCCTGTCAAAATTCATGTAGTAAACTCGTACAAACTGTAGATTATGATTAAGTAGCTTATTGTAATAAACTGTGTTCAATTTTAGGTCGATAGCATGTATACTCGTAGAGAAATTAAGGTTTTTATTTTAAAAAAATCCCAATATTTTCCAAGTTTTTTGCTTAGAATTTGCAGAGATTAAATATAAAAATGTATTTTCTTTTCAGAAAATATGACAAACAACATTGCACACAATATCCTGTCATCAGAATTTTAAAAAAGTAATAAAAATAATTCTTTGTAAAATGAACAGGTTTACTAAATAATGTTCCACTGTGCATGCATCAACGAAATCAAAATTTCATTTGCATATTGTGTTAGCTAAAAGCAACTTTTGTGAAAGTCTCTAAAACATAGCTTGAAAATTCTGAAAATTATCGTCAATAGAATAAGCTCAAAATCCATTGTTCTCCAAATGAAGCAAATTAGTTGGATGTGCCAATCCCAGAACTTTCTTCTATCTCATACATACATTTTAATATTAAAAAAAATAGTTACTCATTTTAATGCTTTAATAATTTTAATTCAATACCCTACCAACTTTGATTTTCATCTTAAATTTCTGCTTCAATCAGTTAATCGAAGTAAAAACGAATTCCCGTCTCTGCACGAGCCGATGGACAATAGAATGATCGGCAGATTTTTTTTTCAAATTTAGGGAGCACCTACTTGCCTTACCAAAAAATAATCATATACAAAATGTTTTGTTCAGTTCTAGAACTAACTTCATACTCTTTTATGTGGTGCAATATTGAAAATGGCATAAAATTCGGTATTGCAGCGCCCCCTTCTGGCAGATTTTTTCCAAATTCAGGGCAATCCAACTAGCCATAGCCATACACTTACACAAAAAATTTCGTTCAATTCGATGCGTAACTTCATATACTTTTGGTTGGTACAATATTGAAAATGGCACAAAAATCGCGATTGCAGCGCCCCCTTCTGGTGGAATATTTCAAAACTGAAGGAGAACCTGCTTGCCACAGCCAAAAACACTCACAAAAAATTTGGTTCCATTCTATGCATAACTTCATACACTTTTTGATGGTGGAATGGCGACATACACACAGACAGACAGACATTTTGTAAAAACATGTTTTCTGGAATTTCTGACCTTTAAAACATGTAAATCCGTCAAAAACCGAAAGTAAAAAAAAATTTCGTTTACAATACTTTCTTCTGTTGAAGATAGAAGAAAGTAAAAATGAGGGGCTGTATGCAGTGTTGTATCCAGGGGGGTGGCATTCCTTCACGGAGCAATGAAAAAATTGCTCCCAAGAATTTTGCTTGTAATTTGCAGAGTTTAAATATAACAAGTTGGAAATTTTACGTGAACGTAGCAAATAAGGTGCGTTCGTACGATAACGAAGTTTTAAAAATATTCAGATCTTGCTGATATAGTAGAGCGTACTCCGGATACAGTATAGTAGTCGAAATCTTTACGTTTCTGTAAATATGCAGGAAGTAATTTTTATTACACCTCAGCAACGTATATCTTATTCATAAAATGTGAAATAGTTGAATATAATTAAAACACGTACCAAACCATGTTTCCCCGTATAGCATTATATAGTGGAATACTTTTGTGTGGCCCTGTAATTTAATAATAAAAATTCTTTGCATCACCTATTGTACAGAATGCATATTTTAGTATATATATTTCATAGATTCATGCCAATTCTATTATGTTCGAATGAGTGTAACATCATTAAAATGCATTTGAAACTTTTTCTCCATTGACCGTAATGTATCGGAATTCTTTTCATTGTCCCTGTAATTGATCTATGCATCCGATTTTCATAACATTTGAAATGACTCGACAAAATTACGCAATAATTATATGTTTTAAATTTCAAACGATTAAAATGCATTTAAAACTTTTTTCCCTATTGACCGTAATGTAACGGAATCCTTTTGAATGTCCCTGTAATTGATCTATCCATCCGATTTTCATAAAATTTGAAATGACACGACAAAATTATGTTATAGTTATATATTTTAAATTTCAGACGATTCGGTTGGGTAGTTTTTCCGTTGTTATATACGGACAGACAGACAGACGGACGGACTGAGCGACAACAATAGGTGCTACGTATTTACATAATTACGAACGCTCCTAAAAATGAATGCAATATGCAAATGAAATTTTTATGGCTTTCATGCATGCACAGTAAAAAATTATTTAGTAAACCTGCTCATCTGTCATACAATTTTTACTATTTTTTAAATTCTGATGACAGGGTATTGTGTGCAAAATTATCTGTCATATTTTCTGGAAATAACTTTTTTTTATATTAAGAACTCTGCAAATTATAAGCAAAATTCTTGGGATTATTTTGATAAAAACCTTAATTTCTCTACGGGTATACTGTATGGAACCATTTATCCGGAAACCAGTTATCCGGAAATATATTTCTAATAGACTGATCTTAGAACCTTTGTAGAAAAAAGTGTCATACACTGCCAATTTGACATATATATTGCTTGAAGCAATTGTATAGTTTGATAACAGCATCTAGTATTTGAAATAGAAGCATATTTTAATGTATTTTGGATGTTTTCATTTTTATGCAGAGGAAATAGAAGAATTTTTCATCTTAAAGGATTCCTATAAATTACCTTCATTCAAACTCTGATTAACTTTTGATATTTCTTTCATCTGATTCTTACTTCAAATAATGCAATAATTAATTTAAAATTAGAAGTGATACCACAACCACATGTATTCCATAAAACTTATCCAATGGGTGCTATTTTAATGCTCATTCAGTTAACTGGAAAAACCAGTTATCCGGAATACATCTGACCCCCAACCATTCCGGATAAATGGTTCTGAACTGTACTTACTGTCCTCATACAAATGAACACAGTTTATTACAATAAGCCACTTAATCATAATCTACACTTTGAACGAGTTTGCTACATTAGTTTTGACAGGGTTATCCAAAAGTTATTTGTTCTTTTTAAAATTTATTGATGGTCTCTTATGGGGTTTCAGGAAAAAAAAATTGTGGAAATGTATGACCTGTACTGTTATGTTTACACAGTTAGAGTTTCAGGATAATTCCTCATGAATTTTTCTAGCTATTTAACAAAACGTCTAACATTGCAAGTGACCAGTCATCCCTGATAGTGAAGATACTTGCAGGCTAATGCTATTCCTATGGGGAGATTATTTTCTAATATCTCGTTTACATTTTGACATTTTTATTATTATTATTTTTTTTTTTTCCATTGGATAGCTGAGGTCTCTCTCTACATCACTCTTCTTTTACTTTTTCAGCTACTCTCCCTTTCAAAACCAATTCAGAAAATGAGTGTCATTCTAAAAAATACCTGTAACCAAAATTGAAAAAATAAAAAAAATGGGTACCTCTGTTATCCCGTCGACCAATTTCGCCAAATTATACAAATCACCAAACTAATAGCCAAATTATACATAGTGACTTAATTTTTATTTTAAATAACAAAAATAAAGAATACTGCCCATTTAAACTGATGGCATTGAGCTCACAGGCTACAAATACTAATTGTACATTAAAGCCTTATATTTTCAAGGGTTAATTCCGTTCGAAAAAAAATTAAGAAGGGGAAACAGCTCTCCCTTTTCCTCATTTTTCATACTTAATCATTGAACCTCCTATACTATGAAAGACATGCTTTATCATATGAAAAAATCTATATCCAAAATTCAGAGCAAATGAGATAATTCTTAATAAAAACCCATTTAGCATTTATATAATTTAAAAGGAGTTATCCCCCTCTTTTATACTTAACCATTAAACTTCCAAAACTATTCAGAGATTTGAACGAAATCTGAAAATTCTGCTTGAAAAACCCATTTATATAAATTAAGGGGGGGGGGGGGCATTAGAACCACCCCTGTTCCCCCTATTTATACTTATTCAATGAGCACCTAATAACAGTCACGGAATCGCCTCATCAGAATGATCCTAATCTAAATTTTGAACGAAAACTTAATTCTGCATGAAAATCCCATTTATATCAACTAAGGGGAGGGGCATCAGCCCCCCGTTCCCCCTCTTATAAATATCGAATGAACTTCAAAAACTAATCAGGGAAGCGCCTTGTCAGGATATACCTACATAGAAAATCTCAAGTGGATCGGATATTTTTATCATGAGTTATCGCGTTACACACGAACATACGAACGTACATACAGTACGGACGGGCACATAAGCTCTCAGGCTATGATAGCCTGTGAGCTAAAAACAAATAATTAGTGGAATATTAATAAAAATACAAACAAAAAGTCGAAATAAGAATCACTTAATGACATTTTAAACACGTGAATCGTATTTAATGTCATTGAATTGTCATTCACGATCATCCATTATTGGCATTTAATCTTTTAATTTGGCGAAAATATTTTGGTTGATGGGATAACCTAGTAGTAACAAAAGAAGCAATGCTGAGATGGCATCCAGTGCAAAAAAAATATATTTTTTAAAAGTTGAATGCAAACGAGATGTTAGAAAATAGTCCCCTCATAGGATTGGCATTAGCTAGCGAGTGTCTTCTCTGACAATCAATTTGATAATGATGTAATATTTGCGATCGTCCATGTAACAGGAAATGCTCAAAATAGTTTGTCACTTCAACAAATTCTGTGTGGTCCTGTTTAATGGCATTTGTGTAAGCATAGCACACATATTTATGAAAATGTTAACATTTCTGTTTTACTATTGTTATTATTTAATTAGCATCTAAAGTTTTCAACCATATTTAATACCACTTTTCAAAAAAGATTAAAAAGAACAGTCGAAACAGTATACTCCTATCAAAACATGAATATATTGAATATTTGATGAAATTATGGGCTTTCGTAAGAGATAATTTTTAACTGTGCATTCCTGAAAGATTCCAAAAATTTTATTTCATAATTTGATAATCAAACATTTAGGGCAACTTACATAAAAACTCCAGTTAAATATCAAGAAAATTCAGAAAGATAGGAGCAATATTATGAGTTGTTTTCTTAAAGCCACTATATGTCGGCCACAGATGATTTGTTCATTTTGTATGGAATTACTCTTTACTCATTAAATCACAAAAATGTCTTAATTAAGTAAAGAAATTGTTGCTTTTCTTTATTACTAGCCGCCCTTGGCGACCAATTTGATCTCCTTTAAATTTATTTAAAACATTACATCAAGTTTATTCATATTCATATTTAGTTTTATCTGCTCAATTGTGTGCCAAATCAGAAAATTCTGCTAGAAAGTTCAAAAACTCGATATTTTTGTACTAACCGGGATGTAGGTGATAATTCACCAAACAGTCTTCCCGTGGCATTTTTTCGTATTACGTTTCCTTTCACTCATTTCATTTATCATGCATAATTTTGATTTTAAACTCAAACGTTTAAAATTCATGACTTGTATTGTTTTTGTTTTTTTAAGTAACAGAAAACTAAAAATAATAATATTTTAAAACTCTGTAATTGCAGCAAAATAGAAAAATGTAAATAAATCAGATTTACCTTGGTCTAAATCTTCCTAAAGTGCTTTTACGCAATAGCCGAGGATTTGTGTTTCATTCAGATGTTACTATTGAACAATTAACAAATAATCATGATTTTTGTGCCGCATACGTTAGAATAATATATATATAGATTATCTGGATACCAGAAACAGCACTTCATAGCAGCAGGCGCTGCAGATAATTCTGGAACTTTAGTCTAAAATCTTAAAAAAAGCATTGGGCTTTAAAAAAGTTTCTAAAATTTACTTTAAATGCCACTCATAAATGATTTCACACTTGTCGTGAGGGGGAGGGAGTTCATAAAATTATAACAGTTTGTGGCAAGGGGATGGGAGGGGGTAAGAAGGAATGTGACATGACACATTTAATTTAAAATAAAAACATTAAAAATCAGTAGATTGAATATTGAAATTATTTTAAAATTTTTTGTACATAAAGTAAAGATAAGATTTAAAGCCAAATGTACTATTAAATTCCAAAATACTAGATACTACTGTTTGCAATTGCTTTTTTGTATTAATATTTTATCACTATTATAATTTTTGCTGTAAACCTGAATTTTATTTCATACAAAATAAGTACACAAATCATTGTTATTGTTATTCTCACAAAAGTTTTAGAACACACTGCTAAAATAAAATTTGAAATATGAGCTATAACATAGTGCTTTGTGTTTGAACTGCAAGTATATGTACATGTAATATAGTGTGACAAGGAGAAAAGGTTTATGGTAAAGTGTGACAGAGGGGAAAGGGGGTCAAAAATATTGGAAAAAAAAGTGTAACATCATGTATGAACAGCTCCTAAGTGTCTACATTAACTCTGAATCATGTGATTTAAATGATTCAGAGTTGCAATCAATTAATTTTTCTGTTGTTCTTTTTTTCCAGTATATTAGTATGATTGAAATGCTGAAACTTCAATATATGACTTTTGTAAGCAAAAAAAGAGCATTTTTTGCATATAAGTATGGGACCAGTTATCCAGATATTTCTAATAAACTGATGTCAGAATCTTTTAAGAAAACATGTGCTTTGCTTAAAACATTGCAAAATGCATGATATAACTTGGTGCCAGAATCTAGGATTTGAAATAGAAACATATTAAGTTACATATTAGATGTTTTGATTTTTATGCAGTTTATGAAGAATTTTTGTTTCAGAGCACTTCCTATAAATTAGGACTTTCTTTCGAAGTCTGATTAATCTTTGATCTTGTTTGGATCTAATTCTTAATTTGGATAATCAAATGATTAATTTTAAATCAGAAATAATGCCATAACCATATGTACATGGTTATGGCACTACCATACGTACATTTACATATACATTATTACATATACATTTCTCAAAAATTACTAAATGGATGGTGCTTTAATGCTCAACTTATTATCCAGAAAACATTTGACTCCAACCTTTTTTGAATAAAAGGTTCTGTATGTAATTTAATCTTCAAATCTTTATAGCCCTTGATATAAAAATATATCATGAATATTGCAAATTGAAAGTTATTGTTTGTATTTTCTTTACATTTGTTTCTGTTGACTAGAATAATTGCATTCAAGAGGTATACATTTAGTCATTACTTTTTGGGTGAAATGAATACGTCAAAATCCATTATGTATTTTTCTTATTTGTGAATTCTATTTTTATGTTTATTTTGTGTCTAATAAAACTTTACTTTTGTGAAGCTGTGTATTTTTTTAGTTTTGTTATTTGTTCCTTCCTCAACTTTATAGACAGCGAGTTGGTTAAGAAAGTTAAGTAGTACATAAAAGTTAAAACGCTTTTTTTTTAACATGAAATAGGTAATTTTGCAAATTGCTAGCATTTTAAAAATATATATTTAGCAATAACACATGACTTTCTGCAAAGAAAAAACAAGTTAAATGGATAGTATCTAATCTGGATACTATTTATTTTACTTTGCAGTGGGCTGTGTGATATTGCTAAATCTAATTTAAACTACTAGCAATCTATCAAGTAATGCACATCTATTTCATGTTAGCAAGTAAAGTCATTTTATAGATGTCTCAACCTTCTTCAAATATTTCAAGTAAATTTCTTCTCTAGCTCGCCATTATAATAAATTTTTGTCCCTTTTACGCTAACCTAGATTCTGTGTCATCGAATTTAGTATACTCTCTCATTACATGCTAAGTTGTTGTCAACTTTAAATAATGATCTATATAATACAAAAATTTTTATTCAAGATAAGGAATGCAGTATAAAGATACTCTAATGTATTTTGATATGTTTCAGATGTAAAATTCTATATAACGCACAACCTTGTGTTTTTAGGTTTGCGTTATACATATCTTCTACTGTACTTTGCAAATGAATTTCATATAAAAATTTTAGATTGAATGAATAATTAATTCAAAATGTTTTTCATTTGCGATGATGATTCTGATGAGAAAATAGTTCATCCAAAATCCTCTGACTTTTCCCTGATCACTTAAACCGTTTATCTACTAAATTATTTATCAAGAAACTACTTCACATCAATAATTATCTACTTCATATATGAAGACATACTTAAATCTTTAAATAATACTAATGTGAAATTTAGATATGCTTTTTCCTTAAAACTGATTAAATATATCGCTAGTTATATATATTTTTTTGTAAAATATTACTAAAAAAAATCAGTTTAATTAACCAAAAATACTTTTATGGAATTGTCACAATTCTTATAAAAGCAATGTATTATGATCCTCTCTGAAAATGGAAAGACTTTTTAAATTAAAAATATTTCACATAGCTTTTTTTCTTTTTTAAAAAAAGAAAGAAAAGATATACTTACGAAAATTATTAAGAAAATTAACACTTTTTAAAAATCTTTGACCTGAATTTGATGTTGTGTGGAAAGAAAATATATATAAATTAATAGACAGAATGAATGAGATTTATGTTAAATTTTCTTTAATGGTACTTTAAAGTACCGTCAGTCCATAAACGGTTAAATATTTAAATTTTTCTCTAACTTCTTGCTTAAATTTTCAAATTTCATGAGCGTAGCAACCCTGGATTTAAAAAAATATATAAATAAAATAATTAGCATAAAGCTATTTTCAAATGTGATTTGAAGACTCATATTTCAAAAAAAGTATTCAATGTTCCATTCATGTAGTGAAAGATATAAATAAAATGAAATCTGATTTATTTTTATTTATTAGCCCCCCAAAATGCTGTTATTTTGGGGCAACAATTAAAGTGTCATCCCTAAAAATAATATGTTACATTAACCAACATAAAATTAAGAAGATATTACATTGTATGGTTAAGAAACATGGGAGAGTTTACCTTTTCGACAGCTTTGTTTATTTTTTAAAATATGGTTCATTTGGTGAACTCGTTGCATTAGAATGTTGAAATATCAGTAAATCCTTATGTATAAAAAAAAGTAACGACTTGGAAATGGACCAATGAAAATCTACATAGATTAGCCAGAGGCCAGTTCTGTCATCAACTTGACGATATATCACCAAATTTGGTGAGCAAAATTAGTTGCTAAAAGTGGCGCCAACTTAGCAATATCTCCAAGTTCACATAGCCAAATTTCGCCAAGTTCGCATAGACATTCAGTGAAAACCACTAGGTTTGCTTGCTTGCAGAAAATCAACAAATTGTGCCATTTTAGTGCAACAAAAACTAATATTATTTTATGAATAGAGCCTAATAAGATTATCTACATTTTTTTAGTACAAATGTCATGCTATTTACAAAATCCGTAACAATATATTTATTTGCGTTAATTTCTCAGATAACTAAATCCAAATACTAAAAATTATAGAATGTTGCATGAATTTAACTAAAATTGATGGACAAGAATATGTTTTAAATTTTATAACATGCAGATCCGATGGCATTTCCAATTATATTTTCTCAGGATGATGTATGATACATACAATATGTGTCAAAAAAGGTAAGAGGATTACACCTTTACAGTACTTTGGATATCATTTAGAACTGCGGAAAAATTGTTTTAACCCTTTACTTAACTCTGTTTACTTAATTAATTTTACATTAGCTTATTTTAAAAATTGTAACAAAAAAAAAAATAAGATGAAAACAAACATGGTATCTCTTGACAGTGGCTGATTTGGCCTTAAAAAGCACCAATCAAAGGAAAATGAATGGAAACTTCTTTATAGGGAAGTCACCACTTTTCTTTTGAATTATAATTCAATCTTTTTAAAGCCAATGAAATTAATGTGCTTTTAAAATTTGAGGTGTCTGAACACCGGTTGACGAGCATAGCTCGTAGGGGTCAGAGCCCCCTAGTTTTAGAGAAAAAAATTAACTGCATATTTAATTGATATTTCAAAAAAGTTTTTAAAAAATTTCATTTTTAAAAATCGCTACTACTTTTTTAAACATTGATATCTTTGCCCCATGTTTTATTTTAAGATTTTCAATTGTGTAGTACATAAGACTCTGCATGGATTTTTAATAATACATTGAATGTAACCTTTTTACAGATATATGTGTATATATAGTGAAAAAAGATGAAATCTAATGCATCTTCATATTTAAAAAACATAATAATAACAAAAAACCTGAAGGCTAATTCCATGTATAACTTTATCCCATATATAATAAAGGATATACATAAAAAATTTTAAATCTCTAAAATGAACTCAAGTACAAAAAATGCCTTAGCATTTTTCAAACAAGAAAGTGACAAAAATATGAACATAAAGAAAAAGCCACTTAATTTTTTATTTTTTTTTTTTACTTGAATGGGTAATTGTGTATTAACAAATTTTACAATATATTGCGATACTATTGCCACATGAGTAAAAATGATCCATAAAAAAATTCACAATTAAAGAAGCTTTCATTTAATGTTAAAAGAAATTTTTATTTTTGACTAATTTTGAAGTAAACTATCCCCTTAAATATTGATCAATCTCTATTGCAATTTTTTTTAAATTCTACTCATCACACATTTTCAATTTTTACACCTTTGCATAGAGGGTGGGATACTTTTAACTACAGTTTGTTTGAAAACTGCCTCTTAATTTATCTTTAAGATACCGTATTTACTCGTGTATAAGGCGCACTTTTTTTCCAAAAAATTAGGGCAAAACTCGTAGGTGCGCCTTATACACGGAATATTTTTTTACTGTTGGATCCAGTCGAACAATATACATGTTGCGGCCAATACCCGGAGCCTGGCCAATTCTAGAACTGGCCGGCCAATACCCGAACTGGCCAAGCTTCCTTGCCAAAACCCGAAATATATGAAATGAATAGCGTATTTCGGGTTTTGGCCGGCCAATTCACGAACTGGCCGGGAAGCCTTGGCCAACATCCGAACTATGATACATAGGTACCATTTTTTTGTAATTGAGATAATGTAACATTAAAATGTACAGTAAAAAAGATTCCCATTGATTACATTGAAACAAAATATTTTTGTGTATCCAACTAAATTAACCAAAAATAGTACACAATTCCCTTTCAATATCGAAATTAATTGATAAACAAAATTAGATGAAAATTACAAGTTAACCGGAAACTTTACTCAAGTTAGAGCGCGGACAGGCTGACGGCTAGATTATTTGAATTCATAGACACTTTCAACTAAGTTAGAAAGGATTAAGCCGAGTACCTATATCTATTTCGCGAATTGGCCAACCGCATCTGGCCAGTTCGCGAATTGGCCAAATACATCTGGCCAGTTCGCGAATTGGCTGGCCAATTCTAGAATTGGCCAATCATTTTTTAACGTTGCTGGCCAATTCGGGAATTGGCCGGCCAGTTCTAGAATTGGCCAATTTCGGGTATTGGCTGCAACATACATATAAAACAAGAAATTATTCAAAGATATTAAAACTCGGAAAATTTTACTTAATTGAAGTATTACTGCATATTTATTTCATTCCTTGCAGTTTTTTATTCAACAGAGCTGGTGACATTATCTAGACGCTAATTAGCAATTCTCTTTACTGTCACTCATTCCTATTTCCCGTCATTCTCTTACCACACAAAGTCTAAAAATGCATTTTCGTCTTGTTTTCTGGTCTGGTGTAATGTTTGTTTCCACTTTTTTTTTTACTTGAAAATGTTTTCTCAATTTTAAACTTATCAACGTCAACATAATCTTCAAATGTGATATTTTCTGGCTATAAAACATATTTTTGTAATGCTTGCATGTTAGATGATTGGAATCTTCAGTTGTGGTGTTCTGTTTTTTTTTTTTTTTTTTTTTTTTCAACCTCTGGGCAGTAGGTTCATGTTTTAAAGCTTGTTCTTTTTTTTAATATCTGGCGGGATTAGAAGCAAAACTGTGGCTTGAGAAACCGCTTTTCGAGCATAATTTGTTGTAGAATAGTCACTAAGAATTCCATTTATGAATTTTCTTTACTTCTAAATTGATTAGAATATCATTGACAGGTTTCTTTGGTACCTTTTTTAAAACATTGATCTACAATTGACACTAAAATGAATGTAACATTTGCTGGAAAGAAAAATTATCTTTACTGCTTTTAAATTTTTAATACCTGGAAGATATGAAAAGGTCACTAAATCAAGATTTGGATTATCTGCAGGTCGTTAAAATGAGCGAGGAAATACATTGTATTATGTATTGAAAAATGATTGGGACCTCATTTAATGGTTGTTAAATTGGGGGTCATAAAATCGCGAGCCTGCTGTATTGAGTTCCTTATATTGCCCGGTTCTAATCAGGTAGTTAATATGATTTTTTGCTGAAATGGCTAAAAAAAGGTACTAGTTATCCCCTCAACCAAAAAATTATCGGCAAACTACAAGATTAAATGCCAATAATGGACGATCGTGAATGTCACATTCAATGACATTAAATGCGATTCACGTGTTTAAAATGTCATTAAGTGATTTTCATTTTGACTTTTTATTAATAATCTACTAATTATATTTGTTTTTTCGTTATTTAAAATAAAAATTATGTCAATATGTATAATTTGGTGAAATTGGTCGACCGGATAACAGTAGCATTTAAAAAAAAAATGCAAATCTAGTTTGTCTCTGACATCTATTCCAGAATTTTTAATTAAAGAAAAAAAATGGGCAGATATTTTTAAAATATTAAATCAACATGAAGTCTTTAACAAAATAAACAACTTGAAAACATTAGAATATATAGATTTTTGTAATATATAAACAGAAAAAATAAGAAAAGTTCATTTTGATTGATAATACACCTCTAGGCCATTTTTTAAAAGTGTAGCACCTTGCATTTTTAAAAACTGGCTAAAAGAACCACTAGTTGTATCTAATGTAGTGTTCATTCTAGGCTATTTTTCAAGGGTGCAGCACAGGGCTGGCAAGTTTCTGCCGGGGCGGTTAAAACCAGCGGTAAAAACCAGTTAAAACCGGCATGGCAAAAACTAGTTTCTGCCAGTAAGTGGCAAAAACTGGTAGAAACTAAGAAATAATACAAATAAGAACTAAACTGGAATGATTCATAATTCACATATGTATTTAATATATAAAATATTTAGTTAAAAAATTAAAACAAAGATTATGAATGTTATTCAAGGTAGCAAAAAGTTTCAAAATGATCATATATACTTTGTTTCCATAATATTTTTCTGTCACCTGAAAAACAGAAATTTTCATATTGATAATCTGATGCTGTACAAGTTTAACTATTGATATTATTGTTTAGGGCTGAATTACTATTTAAAAAAAAAGAAATTTTCTATGCTATTTTTAATATCACTATTCAGAATATTTTTAAATATATATTACAACAACTTAAAAATTTACTACTACTACTACATATATAAGTGAATAACTGTATCAAAAAGCTAACAATAACAGAAAAAAATTAATGAAATATCTTTTACAATTATTTTACAATATTGAAAGAACAAATTTATTTTTGTGAAAAAAATAATATACTCAGGTCATTCATTGTATAATAGGATTAATTTTGCTAACCTTTCTTACTCTAGACTAATTTTTAATTTATTCTGAATGAAAGAAAAGTTCGAAAATATTCAATAATATTATTATTACAGATGTAAAATTTGAAAAAAAAAAATATGATTTTCACCGGTGTTTGTTTTTAAAGGCGACTACCAACAGAAGATAAATCATTTTCTAGGACTTCCTTGGGGAAATATGTTTTTTGGAAAGGAATCAATTTTGCTACAAGGGGTTATTATATACAGCACAAAATTTATATCAAAAAGCAATTTTCTTACCCTTTCTTTATTCTTATATGTCGATTTTGATCCCACATACTTAGAATGAAATAAATAAACTAGCATAAAAAAAAAAAATTACCACTGCATTAAATTAGATTTGAATCTTGCATTTGTGAGTTTCTATATTTCCATCATTAAATAAAGTTAAGCAAATTTTATGAGCAGCTGCAATAGTACAGTGATGTTTTTATTTTTTATCTAAATCAACAGCAATAAATTTTAACACTTGTAACAAGTATTTAACTTCTTTATAAACCATGATATTTATTTACAATTTTAAAGACTGTTATGCTTTTAATATCATTTTCATAATTTTCAATTAGCTGCAAATAATGTGGCTGATTCTTATCAAATTCTAATACAAATTTATGTTTTTTTTAATTTAAACTACTCACAATATTTTATTTGTTTTTTATCCTGAATAATAAAATGTATGTAAGCAATTTAATACTATTAAAAATGTCTTGGATTATGTCACGAAATGAGTTTCTGCCGGTTATAACCACTTTTTGCCACTGGCACGGTAGAAACCATTTTCTGCCGGCAAAAACCCAGCCCTGGTGCAGCACCCTGCCCTTTTTAAAAGTAGTAAAATGTGCCATTGGTTTTACCAGGAGATTTTAAATTTATTTATTATTATTTGCATAGTATTTCTAAATTTGTGTGCCCAAAAAATATTTTTTTTTTTTTTTTTTTTTTTTTTTTAACATTTTTTTAAGAAAAAGAAAATAAAACTATTCAATCATAATTTAATTGTATTTTTATTTTTTATATCAAAAAATCATTCAAAATTAATATTATTTGATTTATTACACTTAAAAATTAAATATTTTCCCACTTTCTTTTTCCCCTTCTAAAGGCAATAATAAATGTTTACTTGCAAAAATGCCCTTTTCTGCTACAGTAGTGCCCTTTTCAGTGAATAGCACCATGCCCTTTTTATTTCTAGAGTGAACACTATCTAATGATTTCTAGTAAAAAGAAATTACCTGTACTGAGTATCTTTAAATGCTTGTGCCCAAAAACCTGCAAAAAATAAGACTGTATCATCTCATTTCTTTAGAAGAAGAAGAAAAAAAAAGAAAATCACTGAACCATGGTCTAATATAATTGTACTTTTTATTTAAATTTCATAATTTAAATAAAAATTTGTGTTACTCTATTTGTCATGCCTAAAAATTTCACACTCCCCTCTTTTTTGTCATAATTAAAGATAATAATACACTTGGTCATGCAATAATGCCTTTTTTTGCTAAACTAGCACCCTGCTCTTTTTCTTTCTAGAGTGAACACTAATTTTGACAACACATTTAATGTTAAAAAAAAAAAAAAAAAAAATTTTTTTTTTTTTTAGTGATTTGCAAATAATGTATTACATTTGTTAGTATTATAAATACTGACTGTAATATGTAAAAAATAATTTATTATATTCTAACAATTCCCAGTTTACAACTAAAAAATCTTTAAAATTGACCGAAAAAATAAATGAAAAAAGGAGAGAAAGAGAATGCTATCGTTATGTGATATTGGTGAAGCTTCACTTATTACAAAGAATTACTCAAATCAAAAATCATTGCTAAATATTTATTAAAGAACAACTACAGAAAAATTTGGAAAATGTAGCAGGTTAAAGCATCATTGCATTATAAGCCAGATATATTGAATTTTAAAATTGATAGATAGAGTAAACAGTATTTAGTCCAACAGTCCTATTGGAGACTTCTCTAGCCACAAACTGTGCATAAAATCATATAATTCATTAGAGAGTGACATTTTGTATGGAGTGGGATTTAAGTATCTCTTAATATCAGATCGTAAGCAAGCTAATGATGTTGTTACTCTTTCTTTAAGAGCTGATAAGGGTGGTAAATCAACACAAATCTTGCCGTCACTGAAACAGAGTTCATGCAAATTTTCTACACAAACAGGGTTAATGTAAGCACGCTTAGACACTTCAAAAGGATGGCGTACAAGAATTCTCTCTCCGATTTTAGGAGGTGGTTCAACTGTCTTTTGCATCAAATCAACTAAGGCATATCCATCTTTACCATACAAGCGGTATGCAGTCTTAGAGCCTGGTATGGTCACTTTCTCTGCATTTGCACTGATCTTGATACAAGGTTTCGAGTTGATTTCCGCTAACTTAAACACACAACCCAAAGCGGGTTGTTTCTGACACGTTACCAAGTGTGTCCCAACTCCAAAGCAATTAATCTTATGGGCTTGTTCCTTTAACGAGTAGATGGTTTCTTCATTGATTTCATTGCTGGCTACAATCAGCATGTCTTTAAACCACGGTAGGTTATACTTGTCGCTTATTAAATTATATGTATCATATGTCATCCGAGATAAATAAGCTAAGTCACCGCTGTCCAATCTCACACCTAATGCCTTGTATCCTAAATCGTTCAGTGCCAATGCAACAGCACAAAAATTCAAGAGTCCACTCTTTTCTACGCTGTAAGTGTCGATCAAAGCCAGGAAAGCATTGGGAAATGCAATAGCGTATGCTATGAAAGATGCCAGTTCGCCATCAATAGCTCCCTCTTCCAAAATATGCAACAATTCAGACAATTCTTTTCGACGCTGTATGCAATGATCCATAAAATCAACTTCTGACTTGTCCTTTTGGTTAACTAACTTTCTTAACCTGCAGTCTTCCAGAGATGAGTATGACATAATGAAAGCATGTGATTGTGTTCCTTTAACAGGTATGTCAAACATCTTACCAGCCAAAACATTACTCGTTCCATCAAAACCTCCCATATATGTATACCTCGAAGCTGACAATCCCCCATCTGGTCCTTGAGCTCTTCTTAAGCCATATTCAGTTAACAGTACATCAGATCCAGCTGCTAATCTGAATCTGGCGGCATTTGTGGTTACTAAACTTGCATAATTGACCAAGGTCAACAGTGTTGTCTCCAAAAGTTGCACAACATGAACTGGACCTTCTACTCGTATCAGGGGTATTCTTGGAAAAACCACAGTACCTTCGCGAATAGCGTACATTTTGACATCTTTCAAACTGATCTGGGCTAATTCTTCAAAAAACGACTCTTCTACATCAGGTGGAAGGGCGCTTTTTAAATAATCGATGTCGCTTTCAGAGTAGTGAAATTTCTCTAAAAATTTCAAGCAATCTTCCAATCCTGCAAAAATGGTGAATTCGCCGTCGAAAGGGTTTTTCCTAAAGAATAAATCGAACACAGCGTGATCGGAGTTTTTCTTGCTTTTCCAGTAAGCGTACGCCATAGTTATCTGATACAAATCAGTCAATAAAGGCTGCACAACATCATTCAACTTCGCGCTTGAATTTTCAGCCATTTCCCTTGAAATGCTAGTCGAGTGGCGAAGAAAATAAAACGAATTTGCTAAACAGATTCTTTTATTATTTTCACTTTACAAATATCAAACGAAAATTCGTCATTGATTGCGATTACGATAACAACAAACTTTCACTTTCAAAAAACGTGCAATTCTTGAAGAAACTGTTGCCAATTTCTCATGAATAATAATGTTTTCTTTGATAAAATCTGAAGCGCGAACGATGCCAAACGGTTAAGAAATATTTGCTTCATGCGAATAAAAGTTATTTGGTTTCAAGAATAACTCCTCTCGTTTTGTATTTTGAAAGAAAAGTAAATGATCATGCTGTTAATATAATGTTTTTTTACATAAAACAATGCTCATTTAAAAGAAAGAAAAATTACAAAAACGATTTTCATCATTGTTGCTAATAAAAATACCGTTTTTAACTGTAACAATTTGTAATTTTTTATGCCTTAATTTTATTTATTTATTTTATTTTTCCGTATAAGGTTTCTTAATACTCTTAAGGCTTCTTAATATTGAATAAGGTTTCTTTTATATTGATTCGATTCCGCACATATAATTTTAACGAATATTTCAAAATAACAAATTAATGGTAATTGTTTTATTAATATAATATGACAAATTTATTAATATAAATAACAGATTTATTGAACGAAATAACAAATTTGTTACCTCAAATAAAATTTTAAAAAAAATCATGGTTGATGCTTTAAAATATATTCTGTGTTTAATTTCTAACTTCTACTTTATTTTATTTGGGGGGGGGGGGGAGAAATTAATTGCGGCCATGGTCCACGCTAAGGGGAGAGGACGCCCCCCCCCCCCCCTCCGAATGTTCGCCAATGCACATTTGGCAAATTTACAAACTTAGTTAGTAGATTTTATATAGTTGCTAGAATAAAAATTATAATCTATTTTTTAATTTGATGGACTTGACAAAAGTTACAAATCTTATCGGGAATATTACAGCTCATATTCAAAATATTAGAATAATTACCTTTTTTTTAGAAATTGAAATATCGTTTGGTAATTTAATGTCTTTTAATGAAAATATGCAAACGATATTTTTATTAAGAACTTATTGTTGATTAAACTTACTTGTTATCTTAAATTTAATATCATTTTTGAAAAGATTAATTGCAAAAAAAATTATTTTGAAAAGTCAAAATATTAGAATATTTATTCAAGTGGTTCAAAATATTAGAATATTTCACATTAATTCTCCTTTAATTATTACCAATTCTTAACTGGTGGCATCATTGATTAAATTCAGACTATTTTATTTAAAATCAGTATTCTTTTTTGCAGTTTGTTTCTTTTTCGTATTAAAATGGGCCGTGTGAGTGATATTCCTGAATCTACTAAACTTCGTATGGTTGATTTGTATCGGCACGGTAAAAATCAATGTTTTATAGCGAATTATTTAAATTGTTCGCAATCGAGCGTTAGTAAAATACTAACACAATATTCAAAAATTGGAAAATTTCAAAATAATCGCCGAAATGGTGGCCGAAAACCAAAAACAACTGCTAGAGATGACAGGAAACTGAAGCGTATAGTTAAGAAAAACCGTTTTAAAAGTGTGCGATTCTTGCACCGAAAATGGAAAGAAGAAGGAGTTGAAGTTTCTACATCGACAACATTAAGACGTCTCCATAAATTTAAATTTGAATCTCGTGTACCGAAAACAAAACCTCTCATGACTGCAAGACAAAAGCGTATAAGATTGAATTGGTGTAAATCAAGACGTTTATGGAACAATGAAGATTGGAAAAATATATTATTTAGTGATGAAAGTATGTTTTGTGTTTCATATGGTAATCAAGGTATTCGAGTTTGGAGAATGAAGCAAGAAGCATTTGATAAAGAATGCCTTAAACGTTCCGTAAAATTTGCTGCTAGTGTCATGGTTTGGGGTTGTATGAGTGCAGAAGGACCTGGAAAGTTATGCATCGTCTACGAAAAGGTTAACTCTCTGATATATCAAGAAATTTTAGAATATTACATGATTCCATCATCAGAAGATTTATTTAAAGATGATTTCATCTTTCAACAAGATTTAGCGTCCCTGCATACCTCGGTGTCAACTAAGAATTGGTTCCACCAACGCAACATTAAGGTACTTCCTTGGCCACCAAATTCACCAGATCTTAATCCCATCGAAAACTTATGGTGTATAATGAAGAAAAAACTTCAAGAAAATCCTCCTTTAAGTAAAACTGAGTTAGTGGCATGTATAAAGTCTATTTGGGCTAATATTGATAGAAATGTTTGTAAACACCTTGTATATAGTATGCAAGATCGATTGTACGCTGTTATGAAAGCTAAAGGGGATGCTACAAAATATTAACTACCATTTACTTCATATTCATAAGGTAATATTATTGCGTAAAATAAAATATTCTAATATTTTGAACCAATCTAAATTTTATTCCAATATTCTGGTGTGTTTAAGGAAGCTGTATACCTAATTTATTGTGCTGTATTTTATAGTTTATAAATGTTAAAATCTTATCTAAACATTCCAGATTTAATTTATAAGAAATTTAATTGCATTTACTTAGTATAAAAAATAAATAAATGACAAATAATTTTTTCTTATTACTTTTTTCAATTATTCTAATATTTTGAATATGAGCTGTAATTAACCATTTTACAAATAAAAATTATATGATATTTTCTAATTATGGTAAGTTGGCAAAATGATAAAATTTGGCAAGCTGTTATTTTTGCATCTCAATGAGTTGGTAAATACGGAAATTTGACTTTGCAATTTAAGTGAGTGTGCAAATACTGAAATTTGACTTGGTAATTTAAGGTAAAGCCTCCTCCACTCAATAATATGCCCATCTGTGGCTGAGAGGTTAAGTTGATTGGCGGGAGGTGCTGGTTTCGGACCCAGTCGCGCCCGTCGACTTAAACGTTCGGAGTTTTCCGTGTTTTTTTTTCTACCTTGGGTAACCTTGCATAAATACGGGTTAACCCTTTATGCACCGACGGTACTTTAAAGTACCATTGAAGGAAACTTTATATAAAACTTATTTATTCTGTCTATTAATAAAAGTTTTTTATTCTTTCTACACAAAACACTCTTCTCGTTCAAATTTAGAAAGAATAGAGAAACAGTTGAAGCTAACTATTTTCAAAAAGTTTTAGTTTTATTCTTCATTTTTGTAGGCATTTCTTTTCTTTCTTTAAATAAAACTAGCTGCACCCGTCGAAACTCGACGGAAAAAAAAATATATTAGGTATGATATATATCAATCTTATATAGACAGTAAAATACTGAGCGAAATAAACAATTGCCACCTCTTAAAATAGGGATAACATAGCTTTTCATGATGAAGATACGCAAACTTCAGAAAATAACAAAAAATAAGGAAAACAACTCATAAATTATTATGTTGGACTTAACTTCAGCTACAAATCTTTTTTTTAATGCGGTTTCTAAACCTTAAATATTATTTAAATGCCAAATTATTTAGGAAGTTAATATTATACCCAAGGCCCGATTATGACTAATTGGGGCCCTGGGCAAAGATAAATTACAGGGCCCCTTTCGAATCAATGCAACATTGCTGAAATAGAACTGATGGTCACTCATTGTGTTTGTGTAATGCATAAACATATTTTCGCATATTGGATATAAATAGAAGAAAATTCTTACTTGCATATAATTCTAAATTAAATACCTTAATTAGTAAAAGTACACCTTTTGTTTCCCTTAGTACAGAACAAAAATATTTTATATAAATTTAGCAGTTTGTTATACTACTTTAAGATGATTTTAATAACTTCAACATATGGAGGAAATGGAATTGGGAAAAGAAAGTAAATATTTTATAATTCAATGTATGTATTTCGGGGGGGGCCCTTAAGGTCCGGGGCCCATGGGCAAAGTCCCGATTTGCCCATGCAGTAATAAGGGCCTGATTATACCCCGGAAGACGAATTCAAAAATATCTGCATAGTTTATTTTTTCTCCGTTTAAATATCGCTTGATAACTGTACAATAATTATAATATCAATGAAACATTTTAATTATAATAGAAACAGGGACTTACTAAACTGCCTAACCAACCCACTACATATTTACAGCACTTGCAATAAATTTAATTTATTTATTGGTTTGTATCCTCCATGAACTTGCAAAAAATAATTTTATTGTTATGGCAACGAAAAAAAAAATCTCTGTTATTAAATCACTGACTGAATATCTCTCTCACTGACACAGCTATAACAATGTATATTATATTCATGGAATAAATTTATCTGGTTTCTGTATGACGACATTTTCTCCATCGACAAAATGTCACTTTAGATATTATATTTTATTAAAGTTTATCTTCTGTTATTTTACTTACATAACACTTAATAATATTACTCAGTAAATAATCTGTGTATTGCAGGGAATAACTATGTGCAATCATTTTATTATGATTAAATTTTACGAAAACCTCTTTTTTTTTTTTTTTTTTTTTTTTTTTTTTTGAAATGCGATTATACATTCACCGATGAGATCAGCTTCTGATTGGTGGAAAATAATGAAACAAAATAAATTTTGAGAAAAGCGAGAAAAGCTTAACCTGTTGCCACTGTTTTGAAGAAATGTCATGAAAAAGCTTTTAAAATTAAAAATAAAATATAAAAATTGAAATAAATTAAAAACTAGCCAGAATGGGCACATCTACACATAAACAGCTTTCATTTAAAAAAATAATTATCAAAATCGGGGCCAGTAGAAAGCTCAGGGCTGATGACCAAAAAAACAGCCAGGTGTTTTAACTATATAGATTATATGAAACATATTCAACTGCAAAAGCGTTTCCACTTATAGAGAGAATCATAATGCATTTAAACCCCCCCCCCCTTTTTTTTTTTAATAATTGTGATATCTTCAAAAGAGTAATTTTGGTTAATTAATCTGATTATTTTTGTAAATATTTCAATATATATATATATATGACTACCGATACATTTAATCAGTTTTAATGAAAAAAAAAAAAAAGTAAATTTTACATTAGTATTATCTAAAAAATCCAGTATACCTTCAGATATTAAAGACTAGTCGTTGGGGGCCACCGTAATACTTACCCATCATATATATATGCATATATAATATATGAAAATATAACATTTGTAAACTATTTATAAAATTCATTGCAATTCCAAAACAAAATTTAAATATGTATTTAAATATTTTTATTATGCATAGTAATGCTCTATTAATGAGTTGCTGATGAATCTAAATTCGACAAATTATACAACACGCCAAATTACTCAAGTAGTAATGAACTGCGAAAAAGAAACATCCTTCTAACTCCAAAAATAATAATCTTATTAATTAAAAGTTTATTGAGTCGGATTAAGCGTTTTATTTCCAATTAAAATATATCTTTGTATTGAAATTTGAATAAAATACAGGGTCATGAAAAATCGAAGAATGTGGAAAACAGGATTACAGATATCTCGGCAACTCATAAATCGATCGACTTCGTTCTTTATGGAAAATGTGTGTTATTTTATTGCCTTTTACGATCACACCTTAAAATAAAAAATTTCGAAAATCTTTATATACCTTTCATCAGACCGAATTTTTCGAGAGTCCGAAAAAAATAGTTCCGGATAATCGAGGTTACTGAATTTAAATAGGCTTCGTTCCATTCTTACATACTAAGTAAATACAAAATTATCTATCTCAATTTGTTCGGCAGATTGAGCGTTTACAGACAGACAGACGGACGGTATTTTTTTTTTTTTTCTAAAAATATGTTTTTTGAAATCTCCAATGTCTAATACGTGTAAATCCGTCAAAAAAAATTTTTCGATTTTCAAAACGATTGCAAGACTTACCCTATACTACGTATGATGGGTAAGTAAAAATAATTATTGAGATGATAAATAATCAATATTATTTCCGAATTATTTCTTGTTAAATAATTCTGTAAATAAAGGGTTAAATTTCCCTTAGAAACTCCCCCTCGGGCCTATATTTCTAGTGCAGATAATCGGCCGTCATAAATAATACCAACACTGCTCAATAAAAAATCTTGCCTGCACATACATCAACCACAAATATTGTAATTTTTTTTGTTAGCAATTATTTTTTCTCATAGTTAACTCGCAGTGTCAATTTATAATCGACTGATAACTTTTCTCTAAGATTACGCCTAACATTGCATTGTGATGGTTAAATGAAGGATTCAGTAGTCTATACGAGATTTAAGCGAGTTAATAATAATAATAATAATAATAATAATAATAATAATAATAATAATTGAGGAGCTATCGAGTTTTTACGGCTCTTAGTCAGAGATTAAGACATAGGGGGAGGGAGGGTAAGCTGGAACGAAGTCATTGAAACCATTTGTAACAAGTTTCTGCTTTTAAAGCGTATAAGCCCCCCCCCCCACACCCCTCAAAAAATATTATAATAATTAATAAACAGTTCATCAAAATTTCAGAATACCTTTGTCACATCGTGTATAATGTAACGCTTCTAATTTCCGAAAATGCCAAAATTATGCGAAAATTAAAAAAATGCCAAAGAAAGAAAGAAAGAAAGAAAAAAGACCTGCTTTTATTAACATTAATTCGATTATAAAAGCCCGAAACTTGGTCATGGAAGATTAATCGGTTTCAATGGTAATTTTGCCAAATAAACTAGCTATATCCAAGTTGGATTTTTCAGTGACAACTTATTTTTGCCACTAAATTTGGTGGGACTTCGTCAAGTTGGTCAAAATTTGGCACTATTGTGATAACTCTGCATTTGTATCTTTTCAACTGTTACTCATTGTTAAAACTGATTCTGATTTTTCCATAGGAAATCACCCGTTGCCCCACTTTTGGAATCTATTTTTTAAGAAATTAATGTTCAATTCGTGTATTGTCCTGAGGAATACATTATATATTCCAAATTTCAAAGCTCTATGCCAACAGGATAAAGTAGGTGAAAGATTTGACTGTCACATACAAACATAATAACTGTAAGTTAAAAGAAAGCATGTAAAAAAGACCTGGCTACGGTCTTGGCAGTGTTGAATTCAAGAGTTGTCCCGGAGGGGTGAGGGGTAGGGATGTACCGAATATTCGGTATCTATTCGGTATTCGGCCATGTTACCGAATATTCGGTTAGGCCGAATATGAAACTATTCGGCCTCCCGAATATTCGGTTTGGCCGAATATCAAAGTATTCGGCCGAATTGAATACTTAATAAAGCCTTTTAAAACACATTTTAAAAAACTTTTCACAATTTCTGCTTTTAACTGTCAATTTATAAATATATTTAAAATAATTAGAAATAAAATCATATTTAAATAAAATAGAATGTTTTTACATTATTTATTTGCTGTTTGTAAAGTTTAACTTAAGAAAACTTGTGTTCCCGTTTGTTGTATTAACATAACACTCACAATAAATAAGATACCATAACTATATTTTCAACTCACATGCTTTGATTTCTATAAAATATGATATGATGAGAAGGATGGAAAATGCCACCATTCATAAGAAAAGAACTATGAGCTAGGCATTCCTTTATTCAGAATTAAGTTGAAAGTATTTATGCTTTATATTGAAAAAAATATGCCTTGGGTTATTTAAAAAGAACAAATATGAGACTGTACAGTTTTTCTTCAACTATTTTTTCATTATTTCTCTTTGATTTCAAAATGTTTGTTTTAATTCGTAGAAGAAATCATGAAATTTAAGATTTTATTAATTGAAAAAGTATCATAATTATGCTTCTTAAATAAAAAAAAGGCAGATTTTTTTCAATATTATTGTTTTTATAAAAAGTTATTGTTTATCAAAATATAAGTCTCTTTTATTAAATACAGTGAAACCTCCAAATAAGGGACACCTTTTGGGACCGGAACTTTTGTCCCTTAAATAGAGGTGTCCCTTATTCGGAGTTTTTATTATTTTTTAAAAATTAATCATTCATAAGGACATAAAAAATAAGAAAATATTAAAATTGAAGTATAAATGTACCCGAGGGTTATAAATTACATTAATTAGGCACAAAAGTAATAGAAAATTAATTTAATTTTTTAATTGATTACTTAATTAGTAAATGATTTGTAGAGTTGTTGATGTGTATTTTTTACGTAAATGTTTCTATAATGCAAAAAGTGCAATAATATTTTAAAGAGTCTTACTTGTGATGTAATCAATAAAAAAGTGACTGTTATGCAGATTTCAATTCTTCTACTACTAAACTCTTCAGACATTCATTTACCATACTTGGTCCTTCATTATAAGCAGTATTTACGAAAAAAGTATTCAATTGTTTTGCATATTTTAAAGCATCTGTGATGTTCTTTATTTCACAATTGTCCTTTCTCTTTCATTTTCAAAGTCATCCCTCACAATTTTCAGCATTCTTTTCAATATAGACTGGGAAGTGGCAACACAGGCAATCACCTCATTGAGTTCATGGCAGAAATTCTAGAATTAATTATAACTCAATATGCATGTTAAAATGCAACTGGTCTACTAAGTCATATTTTGGTGGAAAACACCTAAAAATCAAAATTTAGGGGTTGACTCGTAGATTTATCATTATGTAAGTATAAGGCACTCAAATCTATGAAAATATGGAAAACTGGGTGCAGGATACCCCAATGATGAACCTACGAATCAACCACTAAAATTGGGTTTATATCTATTTTTCACCTAGATATGACTTGACAGATCAATTGAATTTTAATTTGTGAATCGACTTCTAACCAATTCTGGAATTTCAGCTGTGAACTCAATGGAATTATTGTCTGCACTGTTACCTCTTGCTTTGATGGTGATAAACACACTTCGATAATTTCATCTGAATTGTGGATAAATAAATGCTCATCAGTTGAGTTGCATATCTCTGTTCCAACATAACTGCCTCATTATCTCAAATGCAAAAATCAACCCCTTTAACATTTTGCACTCGTATATCCAGTGTGACTGGTCAGCATTTTTCTTTGCGAAATTTGCTTTTGTCATACAATAACAAAGGAAAATAAAATTTGTCATTTAATTAAAGTTTCTTTTTTTATATTATGTATTTGAGGGAATTTTTTTTTTTTTTTTTAAGTGGTGTCAACTGAATAAAATTTGTGTAAGAGACGCCCGAATCGAAAGAGTTAATCTCATTTTCAAGTGTCCCTTAAATCGAGTGTCCCTTATTCAGAGGTAAATACATTACACTTCCTGTACCAAGGGACTGGGACCGGAACTTTTGTCCCTTAAATAGAGGTGCCCCTTATTCAGAGTGTCCCTTATTTGGAGGTTTCACTGTATATTTAATTCGAAAACCTGCCTGAAACTAAATTTTCCCAGTCGCGTGCGATTCTATGTTAGAAGGTTTAATTTTATAATAGATGCGTTATCTGCCACGATAAAAACCTGCTTAAAACGAAAAATTTCCTTTTTCTTGTGATTAACCTCTTTAGAAACATTCATTATATCTCTGCCACCTCCGAAATGATAAGTCTAGATACGCCACTGAAATTAGGTATAACAAATTCTTATTGGATTAAATATTTTATTAGAAAGCGAAAAAAAAAAAAAAGAAAGAAAGAAAGAAAAGTTGTTTTAATCGTTTTTAGGCGCGCTCGTAATTATGTAAATACGTAGCACCTATTGTTGTCGCTCAGTCCGTCCGTCTGTCCGTCCGCAAATAACAACGCAAAAACTACCCAACCGAATCGTTTGAAATTTAAAATACATAATTATAACATAATTTTGTCGAGTCATTTCAAATTTTATGAAAATCGGATGCATAGATCAATTACAGGGACAATCAAAAGGATTCCGTTACATTACGGTCAATGGGGAAAAAATTTCAAATGCATTTTAATCGTTTGAAATTTAAAACATATAATTATTGCGTAATTTTGTCGAGTCATTTCAAATGTTATGAAAATCGGAAGCATAGATCAATTACAGGGACAATCAAAAGGATTCCGTTACATTACGGTCAATGGGGAAAAAGTTTCAAATGCATTTTAATGATGTTACACTCATTCGAACATAATAGAATTGGCACGAATCTATGAAATATATACTAAAATATGCATTCTGTACAATCTGTGATGCAAAGAATTTTTATTATTAAATTAAAGAGCCACACAAAAGTATTCCACTACATAATGCTATACGGGGAAACATTCTTTGGGGCGTGCTTTAATTATATTCAACTATTTCACATTTTATGAATAAGATATACGTTGCTGAGGTGTAATAAAAATTACTTCCTGCATATTTACAGCAACACAAAGATTTCGACTACTATAGTGTATCCAGAGTACGCTCTACTATATCAGCAAGATCTGAATATTTTTAAAACTTCGTTATCGTACGAATGTAACGGACCGTAATGTAACGGAATACTTTTGATTGTCCCTGTAAATGATCTATGCATCCGACTTTCATAACATTTGAAATGACTCGACAAAATTACGCAATAATTATATGTTTTAAATTTCAAACGATTAAAATGCATTTGAAACCTTTTTTCCCTATTGACCGTAATGTAACGGAATCCTTTTGATTGTCCCTGTAATTGATCTATGCTTCCGATTTTCATAACATTTGAAATGACTCGACAAAATTACGCAATAATTATATGTTTTAAATTTCAAACGATTAAAATGCATTTGAAATTTTTTCCCCATTGACCGTAATGTAACGGAATCCTTTTGATTGTCCCTGTAATTGATCTATGCATCCGATTTTCATAAAATTTGAAATGACTCGACAAAATTATGTTATAATTATGTATTTTAAATTTCAAACGATTCGGTTGGGTAGTTTTTGCGTTGTTATTTGCGGACGGACAGACGGACGGACTGAGCGACAACAATAGGTGCTACGTATTTACATAATTACGAGCGCGCCTAAAAACGATTAAAACAACTTTTCTTTCTTTCTTTCTTTTTTTTTTTTTCACTTTCTAATAAAATATTTAATCCAATAAGAATTTGTTATACCTAATTTCAGTGGCGTATCTAGACTTATCATTTCGGAGGTGGCAGAGATATAATGAATGTTTCTAAAGAGGTTAATCACAAGAAAAAGGAAATTTTTCGTTTTAAGCAGGTTTTTATCGTGGCAGATAACGCATCTATTATAAAATTAAACCTTCTAACATAGAATCGCACGCGACTGGGAAAATTTAGTTTCAGGCAGGTTTTCGAATTAAATATACAGTGAAACCTCCAAATAAGGGACACTCTGAATAAGGGACACCTCTATTTAAGGGACAAAAGTTCCGGTCCCAGTCCCTTGGTACAGGAAGTGTAATGTATTTACCTCTGAATAAGGGACACTCGATTTAAGGGACACTCGATTTAAGGGACACTTGAAAATGAGATTAACTCTTTCGATTCGGGCGTCTCTTACACAAATTTTATTCAGTTGACACCACTTAAAAAAAAAAAAAAAAATTCCCTCAAATACATAATATAAAAAAAGAAACTTTAATTAAATGACAAATTTTATTTTCCTTTGTTATTGTATGACAAAAGCAAATTTCGCAAAGAAAAATGCTGACCAGTCACACTGGATATACGAGTGCAAAATGTTAAAGGGGTTGATTTTTGCATTTGAGATAATGAGGCAGTTATGTTGGAACAGAGATATGCAACTCAACTGATGAGCATTTATTTATCCACAATTCAGATGAAATTATCGAAGTGTGTTTATCACTATCAAAGCAAGAGGTAACAGTGCAGACAATAATTCCATTGAGTTCACAGCTGAAATTCCAGAATTGGTTAGAAGTCGATTCACAAATTAAAATTCAATTGATCTGTCAAGTCATATCTAGGTGAAAAATAGATATAAACCCAATTTTAGTGGTTGATTCGTAGGTTCATCATTGGGGTATCCTGCACCCAGTTTTCCATATTTTCATAGATTTGAGTGCCTTATACTTACATAATGATAAATCTACGAGTCAACCCCTAAATTTTGATTTTTAGGTGTTTTCCACCAAAATATGACTTAGTAGACCAGTTGCATTTTAACATGCATATTGAGTTATAATTAATTCTAGAATTTCTGCCATGAACTCAATGAGGTGATTGCCTGTGTTGCCACTTCCCAGTCTATATTGAAAAGAATGCTGAAAATTGTGAGGGATGACTTTGAAAATGAAAGAGAAAGGACAATTGTGAAATAAAGAACATCACAGATGCTTTAAAATATGCAAAACAATTGAATACTTTTTTCGTAAATACTGCTTATAATGAAGGACCAAGTATGGTAAATGAATGTCTGAAGAGTTTAGTAGTAGAAGAATTGAAATCTGCATAACAGTCACTTTTTTATTGATTACATCACAAGTAAGACTCTTTAAAATATTATTGCACTTTTTGCATTATAGAAACATTTACGTAAAAAATACACATCAACAACTCTACAAATCATTTACTAATTAAGTAATCAATTAAAAAATTAAATTAATTTTCTATTACTTTTGTGCCTAATTAATGTAATTTATAACCCTCGGGTACATTTATACTTCAATTTTAATATTTTCTTATTTTTTATGTCCTTATGAATGATTAATTTTTAAAAAAAATAAAATCTCCGAATAAGGGACACCTCTATTTAAGGGACAAAAGTTCCGGTCCCAAAAGGTGTCCCTTATTTGGAGGTTTCACTGTAATTCCATTATTAAAAATCCATTATTGAAAATTATGTACTAAAAGATATATCAGTAAATAGTACGTAAAATCGAAATCAATAGCAAATTTAAAAATATTTAAGGGCGTCTTTTTTTTTTTTTTTTTTTTTTTTTTTATCAGAACCAGAGCTCCGTCCATCGAAAGGGCACGTAGTAGAAAATTGTTAATAACATTGTTTCGAGGTTATTTTTTTCATTTAAAAATTTCTTTTGGAACAGAAATAAATATTATTCTTTAAAAAAAAAAAAAAAAAAAAAAAAAAAAAAAAAAATTGTTAATTTATTATTGGTACTAAATTATTATCAGACATCTTCAAAAGTCAGCACTCTTATTCTTTTAACTTATTATTGTGCAATTATGGTAGAAAAAACAGAAGTTTTCTTTTATAGTCATTATGGGAAAGGAATTCAAACATTAAACGAGGATAGAGAAGATATATCCCACGGCTTGTTTATGTTGTAAAACTGACATTGACAGTGCCAAAGCTTCAGAATCTGAAAAAATATCCCATCCATAACAATTCAATTCCATTTCAAACTGATTTTTAGAGGATTGTAAAAAACTTTAAAAAGTTTGAACGACATTTTTATTTCACAAATAGCAAGTATTGTTTTCTTTTTCCAATTTGTGGGTAAGTCAAATTTTTGCTTTGAGCCTGAGCGTAAAGACTGATATAAAAAATAAAGGTTGTCACGCCTTTATTATGAGGTAGATTGCGTAAGAAATACATTCTCTTCTGTGTTGGAATTTCTGAAAATTTTTGCAGATCTACGCCGATCATGACATTAAACGAGGTTTTAGCCCCCTAGAACCCAAAACCATCCCCAGTTCAAAACTTTATCTATCTATCTATACAGGAACACACAATCCAAACTGGCACATAAGATCAAGGGGAAGAAATTTTTGGTCGGAAAGGGATTTTGTAAAAACAGAAAAAAAAAAAAAAAAAATTCATAATTTTTGAATTAAACATACATATCAAACTGACATGCATATATATATACATTCTGAGCATACATATCAAATCAGTTTAAAGTTATTATCACTTCTAGAAAACGGGGCAAAAAAAAAAAATATGTATGATATATTTTTAATAAAATTAAAAATGGGCTCAAGGGTGAGAAGAAAAAAAAAAGTTATAGGAAGAAAAAAAATCATAACTTCGCCCATTCACAAGGCATGGAATCTAATTACATTTATTAAAAATCTTAATGTTATCTACAACTTTCATATTGACAATACCAACTCTCAACTCCCTCCCCCCCTCCCCCCCCCCAAAAAAAAAGAAAAATTAAAAACGAAAACAATAAGGGGGAATGTAGAAGAAAGAAATTCATAACTTCCTCGATTCACTAAGTATCGAGTTAACTTAGATTTATTATCTTCTTAAGTACAACTTTTTTATTGATAAGTTTTTGACAGGACCCATTCTTACAGTAAAAACAAATTAAAAATACATAGTGGTTGAAGAAAGAATTATCATATTAACATGAATCTGATAAAACCGGCTCTTAAAGAAAAATGAAATTAAAAACTCGTCAAAAAGCGGCCAGATATAAAATTGTTAAACTGAGTTTATCTCTAATCTTGATTTAATTTTTGTTTGCGAAAACTTAGTACTTAACTTCGAAATCTACTTGCAACAGTGGGCCGAGGTGGCAGGGATTTGTTTTTATTTATATATAATTGATTTTTTTTTTAATGTTTTATCTGCAAGATTTTTTAACTGTTAAAATTTCACTAAAATCCTACCTCTATACTCCGAGGTATAGCAAAATAATGGTTTTTATCGCAAAATAATGGAATTCTTTTATTTGTTAGGACCAGTGATGTGGGGCGGGTAAATACCCAGTGGGTAGGTAAATATTTTTTGTGTATTTACCTGGGTATTTACCCAAGCCTCTGGTAAATACCCAAAAACTGGGTATTTTCATATTTCAGCTTGAAAAAGCATATTTAAAGTAAAATTTATTTTTATTTGAAACTTAAATATTTATAAAGTCCAAAATCATAGAATGAGATATTCAAATTATGAAAGTTGTATGGCTTCAGCCACAATTAAAGAGAAGTCGAAACTTACATCGCAAAATTGCTTAATTTTACTGCTAGTGTGCTTCAGCTGCAAAGTAAGTGAATTGAATTTGTAGGAAATTTTCAAAGTAAATAATGTGAAGCTCTATTACATTTTTTAAAAAGAAAATATAAGACTACCTATCTGCACAGTTTATTGCAGAGCATTATACAGATTACATGTCACATCTATTTATTAAGAAAATAATAATAATAATCCATACTTAAGAGAAATTTAGATTGCTAATAATAAAAAAAAAAGATAAATTACACAATCAAGCATTTAAATAAATAATTTAACAAACAATTTATTGATTTATGTTTATTAAACAATTTTTATTATTTTACAGTCTATAAATATTCACAATTGTCAGCTGAACTACAAAATTTTGGTTTTAGAAATTTAATTATCTTTTCCTAATATTGCAGACATGTATAAAGATTACATAGGAATTTACTGATTTTCTCTAAATATTAACAGTAGTTTAAAGGAATTGCAATTTCAAAGTATTCACTTTCTAAATAAATATTTTCATTTCCAGTTTTATGAGTTGTGATTATTCCTTGCTGAATTAAAAAGCTGCCCAAAAATTTAAAATATTTTGCCTCAATACAAAACACTATTCAAATATTATGTGTTTGATCATCAACTTAATTATAAACCTCTATTAATCATCTTTTAAGTTTTAAAATATCATTCCCATTTTCTAAAAATTTAGTAATACACACTCTTTTCTTGCTATGTTTATAATCTGCAATTCCTTTAAATTTCAATTAGAAATTTCCACCAGAAGCAATAGATGGCTCCCAATCATTGCATAAGTATGAACCAAAACTAAACTAGATTTTACAAAGTAAAACTATGCTAGATTTTACAAACCAAAACCATGCTAGTTTTGGTTTGGATTTTGATTCTATAAACTGTTCTTCACTTGCTTTTAGATGTCTATGGTGTGCGTTTGAAAGAGTTAGAAGTAAAAATGGGAGGAAAAAAAGGACTTGCATGTATTTTTTTTAATGTGAAAGGAAAAAGTGTGCAGTGCAAATATTGTAATAAGGATTACAAGCATGCTAATGTAAACAAAATGGAAAATCATATTAAGAAATGTTTCAAATGTCCTGCAGGTTTGAAAAAGGTCTTTGACAGTGATTCTAAATGCAAAAAATATCATAAGGAATCTATTTCTACTATGCCTTCAACTTCAAATGTAGAAGAAAATATAACAATTAGTGATACAGATGAACCTAATTGTGGTCAAATGTCCAGTACATCTTCTAACACTTCATCGATACCGATAGCAAGTGTACCTTCGCTTCTAAAAAATGCTGGAGATGGAACATCTAGTTTTTTGGCAAATAAAAAAATTTGAAGTCACAGATATCTATGACAGCATTTTTGGATCAGATGGATGAAATAACAAATGTAAGTACATTTACATATTAATAAACAAAAATAAATACAATTTTGTTCTTTTAAAAGTAAATACTTAAATTAGAACTGATATTAATTGAAATAAATTATTTGAAGCTTTTCTCTAGTATATGTCTCTGATTTTTAATATTACAATTTTTAATAAATTAATAAATTGTTTATTTTAAAATTTAAAAGATTCATTGAAATAAGCCTTTGCATTTTAATATATTTTTTCTTTTAATAAAAAAAAATATTTTAATTTGTTTTGAAGTGTAGATACACTGTTAAACACTGATGTGAAAAATATATAATTTAAAAGCAAGAATTCACTTTGTGATTGAAATAATATAGAGCTATAAGCAGTGGCATGGAATGAGTGTATGTGTTCAGGGGGAGGGGGGGGCAGTTGGGGAAAATCTTCATATCCCCAAGGAACCCATTCCCTTGCCATTATACAATTTTATAAGACAAATATTTTTTGGCAGCTTCAATGTAATCCTATTTTTATATAGAATAGCAAAGCAAAAATAGATTGCTTAAAGCCACAAGTTTATAAATTTATTTGTAATGAAAACAGTCTGCTTTCAAGATTCATAGTTTCTATAGGCTTTCAAAAAATATTCCATATAAAAAATAACGTTAAAGGATATATGCATTTATTATTTAAAGAACATTTTGGATAAAAGTCAAATACTACATTTTAATTAAATGTAAATTTGACTTAAAAAGGAAATTAATTGAAAATATTGTTTATTCTAAAAGATAGTTATAGACACATAAATTCCTGATAAATTAATTTAACTTACAAATAATAAGTATAATAAATATTGTTAATACCTTCTAAAATCCCCTTCCCTTATGTAAATCCATATAAAGGTCTCCCCCATTTTTTAACTTTATCCTTAGCTACCGAAGTTTTTAAAGTATAAATCGGTTGGTTTGCAGTATTGCAATTCAAAACAATTAAATAATGTAATTAAATATCATATACCTGACAAAATGACCTGACATATGCTGAATTCTATATCTTTAATCCGGAATCATTTGAACCACGGCAATAGCGAACTAGAGAAAATTTGAAACTAGAATGCATTTAGGTAAATGATAGTAACATCAGGAATTATTATGATAATACAAAACACTAAGGCAATTTATAAATAAATAATACTAAGGAGTTCCACTTAAAAATATCTCAAAATTCAAAAATATGTATATTTTGTATGGTGTCGCCATCTGTTGTTAGTTGTGGGAAACAATAAGATTGTTTTCTTTTTAACTTGGAATTTTATATTATTGAATAATAAATAACACAAATCACGAAACTGATAAATATAAATTTAAAAAATAAAACAATATAAAACATTTAAATAAGATTTACAGTTAAATAATTAAAATAGGACTTGCCATTAATAAATTAAAAAAAAATATATATTATTACTTTACCATACTGAACAATGGTTAAACACGCAAGGCGGAAGGAATTAGGAGAAACTAAGTAATTAATACTTAAAAATATCAATTTCAAGCATAAATTCAAAATTTTGAAAAAGGAAAATATATATATAGCTGCATAAAATAGTGTTTTCTGAAATGTATTCTTGTATGCTAGTGGTGGCATCTATTATAATTTCATGAAAGAAAAGAAATAATAAAATAATAATAAAAGGTTTTGGAATATCTGAATTACAAGATTACTGATGCTATAGAAGTTTGGATTAAAAAATGTAAAAATTCTATGCCTTGTATATTTTTATTTTGGAAAAATAAAACTACAAATGCTTCTTTTTAAATAAATATATTAAATACAGAATCTATTATTACTGCTTCTTTTTTGTTTTAGGAAACACTCAATCAACATTTGGCTAAGGCCATTTTCATCAGTGGAAGTCCATTGTCATTGGTTGAACATCCTTTGTGGATTGAATTTTTTAAGAAAGTTCGACCTTCTTACAATTTACCTTCACGTTTTCGTCTTGCCTCAACTTACTTAGATTCTTAATATTCTGAAATGCAATGTGAAGTTAAGAGACAACTAACTGAATCAAAACACCTCCATTTGCAATGTGATGGTTGGAGTAACATAAGAAATGAGTCAATAATAAATTTTGTGATTTCAAAACCACAACCTCTATTTGTTGATTTTATCATGTCAAAGGAAAACAAGCATGATGCTTGTTATTTGGCTGAGAAAATTGAAAAAGTTATGAAAGATCATGTTCATGATCCTGAAAAAATATTTGTGATTATAGGTGACAATGCTAAAAATATGATAGCAGCGTTTAGATTAGTAAAAGAAAAATATCCGCATGTTGTTCCATTAGGTTGCCTTGCCCATCTTTTACACTTATTGTGTTCTAATATTTCAGGATGTAAGTCAGTTAAACAATTTTTTACAAATGTAATTGATATAGTAAAAACTATCAAACGTAGCAACCGTTTAAGTGCATTGTTTAACCGGATTCAAGATCAAGAAAGCAAGAAAAATATTTCTTTGAAATTGCCAGGTAAAACTAGCTGGGGAAGCTACTTACACAGTCTTAAAAGCTTAAAAGATAACAAGTTTACGCTGCAAACTATGGCAGTTTGTGAAGAAGCTCAATTGTCTTCTCAGTTTAAAAAAAAAAAAAAAAAAAAAAAAAAAACTTTTAGATGATATTTTTTGGATTCGTATTGAAAATATGATTGATATCTTTACTCCGATTGTAGAACTTATAGAATCTTTTGAATCAAATGAACCTCAGATTCATTTGCTGTATAACAAAATAAACAACTTAGAAAAAGTATTGCTAGAATTACTTCCTGTATCTTTATTGGAAAAAAATGAAGAAAAGCATATTATGGAGCAATTTAGAAAAAGAAAAGAATGTGGTGTTGGTCCTCTCCAACTTGCAGCAGACATTTTAAATCCTATAATGCAAGGAAGTACCTTAGAACCTTCAGATTTGCTTGATGGTTTAACATTCATTTATGATGTTGGCCATCACATGAAATTAGAGAGCAGACAACTTAAAATGGATCTTGTTCATTACAGAGAAAAGGAAGGTCTCAGGGAAAGAAAAATCTTGTGGGAAGGGCTAGAGAATATGCCTCCTCTACTATGGTGGAAAAGCTTACGGGGCACTAATATATTAGCTGAAGTAGCTTTGCGCATATTAAGTGCACCTATTACGTCTGCCGCGACGGAAAGAACCTTTAGCACCTTTAGCTGGATTCACAGTAAAAAAAGAAACCGCTTGACATCAGAAAGAGCAGCTAAGCTAACCTACCTATCGTATAATTGGAAGCTGCTACACAATGAAGTAAATAAACAGAATACACCCAAAATAAAGAAACAGGAAACAAATGAAAATGTTTCAGAAACAATAAATCGTATAGAAGAATTACTTTCAAGTGACGACAGCTTAGAAATTGAGGACTTTGAAAATTCAGATTCCGAAGTTGTTGTGTCTGAAGTCTGATTGATTTTAAACTGAGAGAAAAATTGTGTCGATATGATAAAATTATATTTTTCATTTTCTATTTTATTATCTATATCTATAGTTTTGCATATTATTTATATATAAATGTTAAATTGTGTTTAATATTAGGCTGCTTTCTCAATCCAAAATTACTGAGTTTTATTTCCTTAAAGTCAAGCTATTGCTGAAGCTAAATGGCTCTCTTCAACATACGAATATTGAATTAAGAAAATTATATTTTTCACTTTTATATTATATCTTTGCATAAATTGTATATTTTTTATTTATATTTTTCACTTTTATATTTAATATGTGCTTAATTTGTGTATTATATATTTGTATATTATTTTTATATCAATATTATGCCTTAAATTTATTGAAAAAACAATTCTCTATAAACACATTAACTTTTTTATATGCTTCATTTTTAAAAATTACATTTAAATAAGTGTAAAAAGTTGATTTTTTTTTAATTAAAGGATTGTAAGAAGTCTAAAGTTCTATAATTTTCTTTCTTTTATACTCTTTTATCATAACTAAAAGTAAAATTAATGTAATTTCCCAAATATATATAATTGAAAACAAATACCCAGGTAAATACCCAAATTGGGTATTTACCCGGGTATACCCTGGGTATTTACCCTTAAAAATAAATAACCGGGTATTTTACATCACTGGTTAGGACATATTCTAAGTCATATGGCATAATGTACTGTTACGATTTGAGATTGTTTTACTTTCTTCTTTTTAAAGAAAAAAGTAAAGTCTTCTTTTTAAAAAATTCCACCAGAAAAAAAGAAAAAAAAAGTTGGAAATTGCACGTGTAGCGTAGCAAATGAGGTGCATTCGTACGATAACGAAGTTTTAAAAATATCACTCTCATATATCAATCTCACAAAATTGTAAATAATTACAATTAAAATGCGCAACAATGTTCTCAATATACTATTATGCAATGGAATACTTTTGTGTGGCCTTGTAAATCAATAACAAATATTCTTTGCACCACAAATTATGCAAAATGTATATTATAATATGTACTTTATAGATGCATATCAATTTTGTTACGTTCGAATGAGTGTAACACCATTAAAATGCATTTGAAACATTTTTCCCCATTGACCGTCATGTAACGGAACACTTTTGATTGTCTCCCTGTAATTGATCTATGCATCCGATTTTGATAAAATTTGAAATAACTCGACAAAATTATGTTGTAATTATGTATTTAAAATTTGAAACAATTAAAATGTATTTGAAACTTTTTTCCCCATTGACCGTAATGTAACGAACTCCTTTTGATTGTCCCTGTATTGATCTATGCATCCGATTTTCATAAAATTTGAAATGATTTGACAAAATTATGTAATAATTATGTATTTTAAATTTCAAACGATTCAGTTGGGTAGTTTTTGCGTTGTTATATGCGGACAGACAGACGGACGGACTGAACGACAACAATAGGTGCTACGTATTTACATAATTACGAACGCACCTAAAAAAAGCGCTGTAATAGCGATTTTTGTTATTGCACCATCGGAAAGAGTATGAAGTTGTGCATATTAAAATGTATACATTTTTAGTAAGTTTATTTTCTTTTCAAATATTTATTGAATTTGTGATTTAGAACTGTTCTTTGAGGAATTTATTATTGAAATACGATTTACGGTAATTTCACATTTTAAATTTTCGATTCTATAGCTATAGCATCGAAATATTTTGGTTCAGAGAAACAGAAACATTACTTCTATATTATAAACGTAGAAAAAAAAGAAGATAAATAAGAATCTTCCGCGATTTTGATACATAAAAGAAACACGCATTGTAAGTTAAGTGTTATTATTAAGGCTTAAAGCTTATTAGTACCGATGGTAGATGGCAGCATCAAAGCCTAAAATAGATTCATAGATTATTAAGAGGTTAGAACATTGACCTTCTCATATAGGGGAAGATGGGGATACTTGAGCCATTTTTTGAATTTTATTTTTTTTAAATTTTTTATATTTTTTTAGAATAAAATAAAATATTGCAAATGAAAATTTTATATTTTTCCTTCAACTAAAAACCACTTTCAATAAATTTTGAACTATTTTTCTATGCATAATAAATGTTTATTTTTTGTTTTACATCATGGCTCAAGTATCCCCATGGCGGGGATACTTGAGCCATAGTGAAGGGATACTTGAGCCACTACGGAAAAATACCTACAAAAGTAATTTTTTTCGCTTTATTTTTGCACAAATATTTTACAGAATGATAAATTATGAAACGTAAAGTGTTTCAAAACCAATTAAGAAAACAAAGCTAGTAATACGATCATTTTTTGTCGTTAAAACTGGTTGTCGAAGGATAATTTGAACCTCAGTTATAACGACGGTAGAAACATCCTCAGTTCAGAGCCATTTAAATTTGGAATCTGCAATTCTTCTTGCAAATTTCATTTTCAAAATATTAAGCACTTATCCAACAAATATTTTTACAGTTTTCTTTCTGGCATATTTTATTAGTAACCAACCATCAATAGAAGGTTTTCTTTCACATCATCACCATCATTGACAGAATTTTCCTCTAATGATATTGTCGAACTCATGCTTTTAGTTTAGTAGCTGTCGGAATTTAAGCCAGATGTATCATTTTACTATTTCAAACACTTTTTTGATTTCACAGGAAAGGATTTTGTCTTCCTCTTTGGCTCTATGTAGGTAAGTTTGAACTGGGATTTTTGTTGCTTTTCTTGTTTTTGTGCGCTCTTTTTACCAATTTTTCTTCAATTTTCTTAGTTAAAAAAAAGTTACAGCAACAGAGGTTACGATTTCAATATAAAATACTAATCTTAATATGTTATATTAAAAACTAAATATTTTATTATGTTGGACCTAACTAATTAAAGTATTAGAGATTATAGCCTGTAAAACCGTTTTAAAAAGTTATTTTCATTTAATGAAAATTAAATTGAAAACTATGTTTACATTTATCTAGACAGACTATTTTGTTCGAATTTTGGTCGTTTGTCAAATCGAACAAATCGAAAAATAAAATAGACATTTTCATTTAAAAAATATGCATTTTTAAACATTTTTAGGTCTTTATTTTTTTAAGAAAAAAAAAATAAAATGAAAAATTATTCTCCCTTTTCTCCAGAAAAATATCTATTAGTGAATATAAGGATGGAATTTTATTTTTTGTTTGTTTCACCCATGTTTAATTTCTAGTGAGGATGGTTAAGACATGGCTCAAGTATCCCCACTCTCATTGGCTCAAGTATCCCCACTATCACTATTTTTGTTTCCCAGAGTTTTACTAAATAAAGCATGCAGCAATTAGAACTATTTTAGACTCAAAATACAATTGAAATTATGCTTATTGAATGTATGTATATAGTTGCAACTTTAAACAAAACTTTGATTACAAAAAAACAAAAAAACCATGCACCCAAATATTTTTTTCAGATAGGGAAAAGACAACTATTAATCACTATACTTTCAAAATGGTACCAAGATGTGTGATTCCTTTTTTACATGTTCAGAACTATAAATATGTTATCATATTGGCAGTTTTAGAAAGAAAAATTAATCAACTGTAAAGATAATAGGGGTGGTTCAAGTATCCCCTATGCTCAAGTATCCCCACCCTCCCCTACTTCTTTCTCATAGTATCTTAAGGTCATTGGGTTAGAATTAAAGCTTATCCACATTAATCCTAGATGGCAGCATCAAAGTCTTATCTTTATTAACCTCTAAAATAATAATAGAAATACCTTTTCATTTTTTTTTTCCCCCAAACAAAATCATGTTGTAAATGACAGAAAAAAATATCTTTTCTGAAATGGATCCTTTAAGCGCTTAGTAATTTAGATTTAAAAATATGGATCTATAATTACAAACGCGCCCTTAAAACATCAATTTAATAATCATTAACCGAAGCTAACGCATTCACAAATCTAAAAGTTTTAATCAAGTAATAAATCCACAAAAATTAACATATATATATATATATATATACTAGCTGACCCGCCCGGCTTTGCCCGGGTCCGTAATAATAATGTTACACGAACTTGAAATTTCTATGATTTTATCTTTAACTCGAAATATGTGTAAATACACTGTTAAAAATTTGACCCTTTTGCTGCATCGTCACTCCACCGCTTTTATAGAAAATGATTACTTCAGCCTATTTTGGAGCATTCTGATATGTCAAAAGAGAGATATTCTATAAAAGAGGGGGAGTGATGATGCAGCAAAAGGGTCAAATTTTTTACAGTGTAAATTATGTTAAATACGTGCCCTGACTGTGTCAAAAATCGGTTTAAAAAACTAATATTTAGCTGCAAAAGTACCCAAAATGACTGCAATGGTAAACGCAGGAGGGAATATGTGTCCAACGATTGTGTGATTTTCGTATTAAAGTGTTGATATTTATCATTAAATGTACTGTTAAGTGACTTAACTAAATACTTTTTTCACATAGATATCCCAAGTGAAATATTTTGAATTTCAAACTAATTATATCACTCTTAAATCCGACTATACCGTGAATGAAATCGATAGTCGATGATTAGCTAAAAGGTTAGTATATGGGTGATTCTACGATAAGAGGTTCAAAAACATGGAGAATTCGGCCAAAAAGAAAAGTTTGAGTTTGATCCAAAACCTTTAAATTATGATTTTTGTCCCGTTTATTTACCTTTTCATATAAGGGCAAGTCACTTTATACATATTTTATAACTTTTTTTGGTCAGTGACTCGCTCCCCTGGCAGTTATCTTGCCAGGGGAAATACGGCAGGGGAGAGACATTTTCATGTAAATTCAAATTTTTTAACTGACTGAATAAGTTTTTGGGTTAATTGTGTATTTCACTTTAATTATTACCGTATTGTTTAATTAGGGCAGTAAATGCAATTGAATTGAATGAATATTATAAGTTTTATGACTTACCAGGGGAGATACATGATCACTGTGCTAAACCACTACGCAGCACGGTTGCGTCGCAATAACTAAAAACGGCGACGCTTAAATGGGTTGCGCGTTTAGTATTGCTAACTTCAAGCCGATTGATGTTCTTAAGCACTACTTCCAATATATCCATCCTTGAATTTATATTTGTTTCAGCGGAACGAAATTTGACGGGAGAGACACAAAAAAAGCGAGACAAAAGTTAATTTTAAAAATTATTTAAAATTTACAAAATTATTTTATCTTTTATTTTATAATACGTAAGTATAATTACTTAAGTTCCAATTAAGCATACTTTAGTTAAGCATCTGGCGGAAAAAATATATGTATTGTTTGAAAGTTAAATTGAAACCGGCAAGGGGACATGCCAGGGGAGGGGACTTTTTTAGACTTTGTAAGAAATTTCAGAAAAATGTCTTTTAATTAGGCATTCAATCGGGATGTTACTTAATAAAGTATATTAAGATGATGCGATTCATTGCAAAAAATAGCAACATATAGAATAAAAAATCTGTTTTAAACGGATTGCCGTACAAATTACCTCTTATCGTAGAATCACCCATATACACTGTAAAAACAAAATACCCAAATTGGGTTGAAAGATTTTTAGTTACAGCATTGTTCCAATTTGGAAAGTTCAGTTTGTAGCACAAAATCGTTTTAAATAAGTCTGATTTTTAATGACATTAAAACAATTAAAATATCTTAGATAGTATATACATTACTAGGGGGGGCCCCGCCCCCCTGCTCGCTATGCTCGCCAACCCCCCGCGTAATCGCTTCGCGATTCCAAATTATTGCCTACCCCTGCTTGCTGCGGTCGCCAATACCCCATGGTATGAATAAGCAGTTGCAGAGCTTTCAAATGATGTGTCACACGACTGGTGTTGTAAAGAAATTAAAAATGTGCCCCCCTGGGGGGCAGAGTGGGAAGCGACACAAAAGACATCCATCATATGAATAAGCAGCTGCAGATCGCTCAAATGATATGTCACACGACTGGTGTTGTAAAGAAATTAAAAATGTGCCCCCGGGGGGGGCAGAGGGGGGGAGTGACACACAACACATCCATAATATGAATAAGCAGTTGCAGACCTTTCAAATGATGTGTCACACAATTGGTGTTGTAAAGAAATTAAAAATGAGCCCCCCCTGGGGGGCAGAGTGGGGGATGACACACAACACATCCATAATATGAATAAGCAGTTGCAGACCTTTCAAATGATGTGTCACACAACTGGTGTTGTAAAGAAATTAAAAATGTGACCTCCCCTGGGGAGAGCAGAGTGTGGGGGTGACACACAAGACATCCATAATATGAATCAGCAGTTGCAGACCTTTCAAATCTTGTGTAACACAACTGGTGTTGTAAAGAAATTAAAAGTGTGTCCCCCCTGGGGAGCAGAATGGGGGATTACACACAAGACATCCATTATATGAATAAGCAGTTGGAAACCTCTCAAATGATTTATCAAACGACTGGTGTTGTAGAGAAATTAAAAATTTGGCGAAATATTACAGTTATCGCCAAGTTGGCGTCACTTTTGACAACTAATTTTGGTCGCCAAATTTGGCGATATATCGCCAAGTTGGCGAAAAACTTAGCGATTGTTGGCGATGGTAACCTTTTCTCTCTTTATGGTAACCCATACGGCGATGCATAGACGGAGCCCTTCCTGATTGGTCTATTCGACTCATGGAAGGAGTGGACAACCCGGATTCGTTAGTTCCGGAAATCTTCCACATCAGCATCATTCCAGGAGTCATTCCTTTTAAGGCTAGTTTTTTTTTTACTACTAGGGGGGCCCCGCCCCCCTGCTCGCTATGCTCGCCAACCCCCCGCATAATCGCTTCGCGATTCCAAATTATTAGTTACCCCTGCTTGCTGCGCTCGCCAATACCCCATGGTATGAATAAGCAGTTGCAGACCTTTCAAATGATGTGTCACACGACTGGTGTTGTAAAGAAATTAAAATTGTGCCCCCCTGGGGGGCAGAGTGGGAGGCGACACAAAAGACATCCATAATATGAATAAGCAACTGCAGACCTCTCAAATGATATGTCACACGACTGGTGTAGTAAAGAAATTAAAAATGTACCCCCCTGGGGGGCAGAGTGGGGGTGACACACAAGGCATCCATAAAATGAATAAACAGTTGCAGACCTTTCAAATGATGTGTCACACAATTGGTGTTGTAAAGAAATTACAAAATGCGCCCCCTCTGAGGGCAGAGGGGGGGGGGGTTACACACAAGATATCCATAATATGAATAAGCAGTTGCAGACCTCTCAAATGATGTGTCACACAATTGGTAATGTAAAGAAATTAAAAATGTGCCCCCCTGGAGGGGGCAGAGTGGGGGATGACACACAACATCCATAATATGAAAAAGCAGTTGCAGACCTATCAAATGATGTGTCACACAACTGGTGTTGTAAAGAAATTAAAAATGTGACCCCCCTGGGGAGAGCAGAGTGTGAGGGTGACACACAAGACATCCATAATATGAATAAGCAGTTGCAGACCTTTCAAATCTTGTGTAACACGACTGGTGTTGTAAAGAAATTAAAAATGTGTCCCCCTTGGGGAGCAGAATGGGGGATAACACACAAGACATCCATTATATGAATAAGCAGTTGCAAACCTCTCAAATGATGTATCAAACGACTGGTATTGTAAAGAAATTAAAAATTTGGCGAAATATTACAGTTATCGCCAAGTTGGCGTCACTTTTGACAACTAATTTTGGTCGCCAAATTTGGCGATATATCGCCAAGTTGGCGACAAACTTGGCGATTGTTGGCGATGGTAACCTTTCCTCTCTTTATGGTAACCCATACGGCGATGCATAGACGGAGCTCTTTTCTGATTGGTCTATTCGACTCATGGAAGGAGTGGACAACCCGGATTCGTTAGTTCCGGATATCTTCCACATCAGCATCATTCCAGGAGTCATTCCTTTTAAGGCTAGTTTTTTTTTACTATAGAAGGATAGAAGGATACCTCAGAAATTTTGATTAATTTCATGTTAATAAAGATCTGCTCTGTTTTGAACCATTTTGGGTTATCTATTTTGGGAACAATACTCTACCATTTTGGAGTCCTTAATGTACCATTTCAGGAAAATTACTTTACCCAGAAATCTTTCAATCCAATTTGGGTCTTCAATTTTTACTGTGTAGTATTATAATTTCTGAGCCATTTTACAAAAAAAGGTGTATATTTTTTATCAAACATGCGTAATGTTCATTCTGTGAACAAAATCTTAACCTTAACCTAATTGTACTGTAATCATAACTTGTCTGTAACCTAGCTGTATCTTAACAGTAACCTAACTGTAACTTAAATATACCATAAATGTAATCTGGCTGTCACCTTATCATAACCTACCCATAATCTAACCATAACCTAACCGTAACTTAACCTTAACCTAACTGTGCCTTAACCATGACCTAACTGTAATCTAACCGGAAATTAAGTATAACATAAGGCTCACCGGAACGTAATTGCAAACTAACTGTTACGTAACCGTAACCAAGTTCTAATTGAACACTAACTAAAAACGAAATATCTTAACCATCACGCGCTACAAAGTACTTAGTTTCACTTTCCACCGTTACGGAGCGCATTATGTTTTGTAGAACATCCGAATTTTTGGTTCGCAATGGATTCATGTCCATGGAAATTATTTTGTCTTCTTCGGATACGGTTATGTTTGTTTGGAATATTTTTGTTCAGTTTAGATTCGGTTCAATTCAGATTTCTTGGGGGGTTTTTTTCCTTCAAATGGGATTTTTAGGTTCGGGTCGGGTTGTACTTCAATGGAAATTATTTTACCTTGTTCCAATAAGGTTATACTTCACTGAAATATTTTTGCCAGTTTCAGATTAGGTTTGGTTCAAATTTCGAGATTTTTTTAAAAAATGTTTTGGTTCGGATTGAGTTCATGTCCATGAAAATTATATTGTCTTGTTCGTATCTGGTTATAGTTATTTGGAATATTTTCGTCGGATTCAGATTCGGTTCTATTCAGATTTCAGATATTTTTTCAAATTGATTTTTAAGATTCTGGTCAGATTCATGTCCAGGGAAATTATTTTGTCTTGCTCGGATCCGGTTTTAGGTCTTTGGAATATTTTTTTCAGGTTCAGATGTCGTTCAATTCAGATTTCGTTTTTTTAATGGAATTTTTAGGTTCAGGTTGGGTTGCGCATCAACGGAAATTATTCTGTATTGTTCGAATAAGGATATGCTTCTCTGGAATAATTTTGTCAGATTCAGGTTTAGTTCAGTTTTTTAGTTTCGGATTGGGTTCATGTTCATGGAAATTTTTTGTCTTGTTTGGATTCGGGTATGGTTCTGTGGAATATTTTGTCAGGTTCATATTTGGTTCGATTCAAATTTCAGGTTTTTTTCAAATGGAATTTTAGGTTCGGATCGGGTTCATGTCCATGGAAATTATTTTCTCTTATTCGAATCCGGTTATGGTTCTTCCGAATATTTTGATCGGATTCAGATGTAGTTTGCATAAAATTTCAGGTTTTTTTTCAAATGGAATTTTTTAGGTTCGAGTCAGGTTTATGTTCACGGAAAGTATTTTGTCTTGCTCTTATCGGGTTATAGTTCTTTGGAATATTTCTTATCGATTTCATGTTTCGTAGTCCAGGTGCTACGCATCAGAAAACTGCAAATCGTGATAAGAATATACCGCTTGGTGAGTATGTACTTTATGATAATACAATGTATATTAGAGGGGGAGGCATCTCGCAAAGTCGTCGGAATTCAAGATGGCGGCTGTTATTCAAAATGGCGTCATTTTCTGAATATGCTTTATATAAATGTGCATTTCATGTCGATTTCGATGTTTTTAAAGTCAAGTTTTCGTTTTTAATACTATTCAACATTATTTAAAAGAGTGTATGAATTCGGTTTATCTGTCTGTTTGTCTGTCTGTCGCCTGTCCTTCCATGCTCTAGCTCGCTTAAATGTACTCAGATTGCCATGTATATTTTATATGTTTTATGAAGTTTATAATAACATGTTCGGAGTAAAAAGTAAAGTGTATAGCTTTTATAGTCCATTTACAGGGCACTCAAAGTATTTACGAATTGTCTGACCCTGCTCTTTTTTGCTTAAATTTACTCATATATCCGCGTAATTTATTTATGTGTTATCTGTATGTGTAATTTAAAGACGAGGTATACTGCAAAATGTTCTACATCGAAAATGAAGTGTCTAGCATTTATAGTTCGTTTACAGACACACTCAAAATAATCCCCTTACATTATGGTCCATTTGCTAAAATCCTCTTTAGTGTGTTTTAATGATGTTAAATTATTTGAAACATTTTGAAATTAACATACATCAGTGAAGTGTAGTACAAGATACTTACTGTACAATATGGTGAGCGTAGAATTTATAGTTCATTTACAAGCTCTAAAAAAGAATACGTTTACAATTCTGTCTATAAAAACAATGTTGTCTACGTGCTTTTAAATTATAGTATGCTATTTTAAACTTTACCAGGTAGGAACGAATTGCAAAATGTCATATGATTATTTTCTTTGGTTGGAATGCAACTTATAAAATGTGATGCTTTAATATATGAGGGGCTATTTCTTACGAACATTTTAAAGCCTCAACAGACTTTAAAGACATTTAATGACTACTACATTACCCCCCCCCCTCCTGTTCTCTTTGATTTGGACTCGTTCCAGTAAGATGTGACGTATGATTGGTCTCCTCTGGGTGCGCATGCCTGCTTATTTTTACTGTCGCTTTGCGACGTTTCCTAATCAGTTCGCCCAAGGGCGAGCTCAGTTACAAGACTTATTTTATTTTGCGATGTGACATTCTTTTATATTTTACACTTTTAGCACTGATGATGGGACTTAAGAAGTCCCGAAACATGTATGCTTTTAGCATCTTTTAACATCTTTTATTTTATATTTGTGCTTTTGAACGTTGTTTATTTTTTTAGTTATACATTAAAACGTTTTATCCTTACTTACGTACAGACATTGAGAGTTTTAAATGTCAAAGAATAGATTTGAATTGGGATAGATATATTATACTAGGCTTTAAAGGAGAAACTAGACAGAAGAGGGGTTCAAGGGGCGAGATTACAAGTGCAACCACATGTTAGATTACCTAAAAATCGACACCATTTCTTTAGAAATTCAAATAAAAAAGAAGAGTTTTTTAATATCCTTGGAACACTAGCACCATACAATAACACACAAGTTATGGTGGAGTTCTCCTGGAGTAACCACTCCAGGAGAAGAAGTTAAAGGCAGTCTTACTGCCGTAAGTTCCTTAATTGCAACGACTTGCCCTGGTCACGAAGAAGCAATATTGAAGAATAATACTGCATCTCAAAGACATGGTTGAAAAAGGACTGAAAAATAATATTGTACGCTCTGTAGACACTGATGTATTAGTTTTGGTGATTCCATATTTTTTTAATCCTTTCAAACAGATGCTTAGAAACTGTTCGGATTGCATTTGGAACAGAGAAGAAATACAGATTTATTCCTGTTCATACCATAGCTCCAGTGATTGGAAGAGAAAAGACAACGACTTAGGATTTAATGCTTTCACAGGATGCGACAGTAATATGGGTTTCACAGGAAAAACTAAAAAATCAAATTGGAAAACGCCCATTCTCTTTAAAGAAGGTACTGCTGCCTTTGCATACCTATCAAAACCACAAACTCCTATTCTTGAAAGTATTTTAAATATTTTAGAAAAGTTCGTAGTATTGTTGTGCTGTTCATCAAGCAATATCATAAGTGTCAATAATGCAAGACAAGAATTGTTTCTGACAATTTTCCACCAACCATGGGTGCACTTCAAAAATATATTTTACGCAGTGCTTTCCAAGCTGGAGAAATTTGGGGAAAAGTAGATCATCGGGAAATACATGCAATCTCTCCAAACAAATGTGAATGGTGCTTGGATAATTTATCATAGAAAATAGATGGTAGGAGTTGCCAGTGATTTTAGACTCTTGTGAAGATTTAATAAAGTGTATGTGTAAAATCTGTAAAGTTAAATGTGGCTGTAGAAAGGTTGGACTTTCTTGCATTATTGTGTATTTGCAAACAGGAATGTGAGAAATATCATGACACCGAGTGAAGTTTCTATATTCTACAGCTTTATATATAACATTCATTTTTTAATATGCTGTATAAGTAACCTATTAATAAAAGAGTATTTTTATTATATATTCATTCTTTTACATTTTCTACTGTAAATGATAAAAATACTTTAATAAATGTCCTATTTTCATTTTAAGTATATTTCTAGTATTAGAAAGATTATTTTTGAGTTATAAAATATGGATATTAACATAATAAATAGCCTTGTAAGATGCAGAGGAATAAACCTGCAAGAGATTTTAAATAATAGTCGCCATTTTGAATTCCTATAAATTTATATGATACCTCTCTTTCTTACATGCATTTTATTAATATAAGATAGATACTGACTATTCGGGATATCCTTATTACAAAGGTTTTATCCCACTTAGCACTTTCACTAATAACACTTGAATTATATGGTGATCGTTATAAGATTTATATGCAAATACGCATTTTCTTGTTTGGTGTGTCACAGTAAATAAGCGATAAATACTATGTACGTCTTATTATATAGTAAGTAATTGGTAGCTCAATGTAGTATTAACATTGATGTATATAAATTTTAATGTGTTTTAAAAAGGATAACAACATTAAGAAACATTGCAAACGATTTGGCCACATACGCAATATTGTAATGTAATGTTTTTAGCGCCCTGTAAATGAACTATAAAAGCTATACACTTTACTTTTTACTCCGAACATGTTATTATAAACTTCATAAAACATATAAAATATACATGGCAATCTGAGTACATTTAAGCGAGCTAGAGCATGGAAGGACAGGCGGACAGACAGACAAACAGACAGATAAACCGAATTCATACACTCTTTTAAATAATGTTGAATAGTATTAAAAACAAAAACTTGACTTTAAAAACATCGAAATCGATATGAAATGCACATTTATATTAAGCATATTCAGAAAATGACACCATTTTGAATAACAGCCGCCATCTTGAATTCAGACGACTTTACGAGATGCCTCCCCCTCTGATATGCATTGTATTATCATAAAGTACATACTCACCAAGCGGTATATTCTTATCACGATTTGCAGTTTTCACCTTATTTTTGTCGCGTAGCACTCGGACTATCGTTCTGGTCATTTTTCGGGTTTTTTCAAAGAAAATTTTTAGTTTCGGGTCGGGTTGCATATACACGAACATTATTTTTCCTTAATCGGATTGGGTATGCTTCATTTGAATATTTTTGTGGGATTCAGATTTGATTCGGGTCAGATATCAAATCCATATTTTTTTTTTTTTTCAAACGGAATTTTTTTAGGTTCGGGTCGGGTTTGTGCTCATGGAATTTTTGTCTTGCTTGGATCGAAGTATGGTCTCTTTTTTTCTGGTTGGGATCGGGTTATGTATTAATACGCCTAAACATTATGTTTTGCTACTATTCTTTTAGTGACTATTTTTTATATATAATTTACTTTGCTGTTTGATAATTTATTATTGTGTATGAATCGTCTGCCGATTCGAGCAATTTTACGTCAAACAGCCATTTCATTTTTGTTTTAAAAACAAAATAAAATCATAATAAAATTTTAACTTAAATAAAATGCATTCAAATTTAATCAGTGACTTAAAAAAACTGCTAAAAAAGTTTCTTATATACGTACATAATATATTTACTGCAACACGTGCTTTGACACGCCTATCAATTGAAACAGGTTTAAATCCGTACTTTTTTTGGTCTTGTTTTTTAAAAAGAACTAATCTATCACTTCACCAGTAAAAATTTATTAATTATTTTATCATATGTGTTTTATCAATATAGAAAATTATTTAAACTTTTTGCTTCAAACTATAACATTCTTTTTTTAATATCTTAAAATCGTCTGCAGTCAGAAATCTATATTTTAGAATAATATTTATTACTTAAGTTTTCATACATGATTTTAAAAGAATGTTTTCATCATTATACTTTAAATATTTATTTACATGCGATTAATAAGTCAAACATTTTTCATCTACGTTATAAAGTATTTAAAATTACATTAATGAAGGAAACTTTTAGTTATACAATTTTTAGCTCCTATCAAATGTTTTCAATATCTTATTTAATTTTAATTTGATATTTAATTATTGCTAATTTTCCAATTTTCTTCATTTTAAAAGCGGACATTTACTTTAATAAATATTAATAGAAAAAAGACCATTTTAAAAATTTGCTATTTCTTCTTAAAATATGCTTCAATTGTAATTCGTTTCTTTCAATTCGTATTATAATACAAAATCCCTTCCACGTCCTTTTGTTTGGCACATTAAATTTTGAGCGATATATGGTTTCATATTGCAAACCTTTTTTGAGGCTTACTTCACCTCCACTTATCTCATTCCTCCATGGGTTTCTTTAATTCTCTCTTAGCTTTCTTAAAATTTTTACACAACCAACCAACCGTAAAGAAACTAAAGAGAAAAAAATTGGGAAAAAAGATGAATTTTTATGAGAGTGACCTCTTGATTTTAATTAATTACTCAGTTAATAATTGGAATTTCGAAATTCTGAAGCTCAGGTGCATCAGGAGAGATTTGAGGCTACTCTCAAAAAAATTTTGAACTTTGTACACGCTGTAGATTTTGCTAGCCATCGCAGACACACACACACACACACACACACAGACAGAGCGTTTTGTTCTTTTATTAATATAGATATATGTGTGTGTGTGTGTGTGTATTTACATATATATATATATATATATACATACAGGGTGTCCCTAAACAAATGGTATATACGCTAGGAGGTGATAGAACACATCAAGACGAGTAATAAGTAAATAGGAAACCAAGGGTCCCAAACGTTTTCCAAAGGAGATAGCCGCCATTAAAGTTTGGGGTCCAAAATTTCAAATACACATACAAAACGGAAAAAATGGTCGATTGATTTGCGGTTTTCACTAAAATTATTCTTTATGTTGATATTTTTTTGAAAATAAATTATAAAGATAAATTTCGAAAAATGCCGATAGAGGGCGCTTTAGACTTTAAAGCTCTGAAAAACTACTTTTTGCCGTGATTTTTTGCATCTCATTAAATGTTTTCGTAAGTTTAGACTTAAACTTAAATTTTGAACTCAAAATCTGAATTTCTGAATAGTTGGAAGCAGTTAAGTAGCACAAACTTAACTGTGTTCAGAGGGTTTTAATTTCAAACGAAAAGGAAAACTATAAAAAAACGGAAAAATTAGTCGATTCATTTGCGGTTTTTGCTAAAACTAATCTTTAAATCAGTGTTTCCTTGAAAATAAATTTTAAAGATAAATTTCACAAAATGCCGATAGAGGGCGCCTTAGACATTGGTGTAGCGTACAACTATTTTTAATAGTTGTACGCTACACCTCATTACGCTAAAATCTCACTAAATGCTTTCAAATGCTTAGATTTAAATTTTGAGATCAAATTCTGAGTCGTTGCAAGTGTTTAAGTAGCGCAAAAGTGAACTGTGTTCGAGAGGGGGGGGGGGGTAAATTTCAACTCCTGAACACACTTCAGTTTGCGCTTCTTAACCCCTCTCAACGATCTCAGAGTTCAAAATTTAAGTTTAAATCTAATATTTCGAAGACATTTAACAAGTTTTGGAAAGCATTTAATTAGATACAAAAAATAACGGTTAAAATTTGTTGTTGGTTACTCTGAAGTTTAAGGCGCCCTCTAACAGAATTTTTTGAAATTTCTCTTTAAAATTCATTTTTAAAAAGATACTGACTTAAAGAATAGTTTTATTTTAAACCGCAAACGAATCGACCAATTTTTCCGTTTTTTATTATCATTTGAAATTTGAACCCTCTGAACACAGTTCAGTTTGTGCTACTTAACCACTCCCAACTATTCAGATTTTGAGCTCAAAATTTAAATTTAAGTCTAAGTTTACGAAAACATTTAATCAGATGCAAAAAATAACGTAAAAAGTAGTTGTTTGTTACTTCAAAGTTTAAAGCGCCCTCTATCGGCATTTTTTGAAATTAATCTTTATAATTCATTTTCAATAAAATACCGACCTAAAGAACAGTTTTAGTGAAAACCGCAAATCAATCGACCAATTTTTCCGTTTTTTATAATCATTTGAAATTTAAACCCTCTGAACACAGTTAAGTTTGTGCTACTTAACCGCTTCCAACTATTCAGATTTTGAGCTCAAAATTTAAGTTTAAGTCTAAGCTTGAAACCATTTAATGAGATGCAAAAAATCACGACAAAAAGTAGTTTTTCAGTGCTTTAAAGTCTAAAGCGCCCTCTATCGGCATTTTTCGAAATTTATCTTTATAATTTATTTTCAAGAAAATACCAACATAAAGAATAATTTTAGTGAAAACCGCAAATCAATCGACCAATTTTTCCGTTTTTTATGTGTATTTGAAATTTTGGACCCCAAACTTTAATGGCGGCTATCTTCTTTGGAAAACGTTTGGGACCCTTGGTTTCCTATTTACTATTACTCGTCTTGATGTGTTCTATCACCCCCTAGCGTATATACCATTTGTTTAGGGACACCCTGTATATATATCCATACGCATATATATATTGCAAAAGATTTAAGTTAAATACACTCAGGAACATTGAAAATAGCGACCCAAGAAGAAAGCTATGTACAATTACGAAACTTTGCAAATAAGTACAGCGTAATGTGATATGCAAATGATGCAATTTTTGTGCCAATACGCATGCTCATACACGCCGAGATGGCGCTACAATCAGGAAGAAGGTGCTATATAAGCCAGCGCAAAATCGAAGATTCATAAACGCGACGATTACCTACTGATTGAAGGAAGACTTTGGTAAGCGAAACATGCCAGGTAAACGTGCTAGAAGACATTTTTCACAGTTAAGCGAGTTTGAGAGAGGCCTGATCATCGGAATGAAAACTGCAGGCTGGTCGACGCGCCGTGTTGCTGGCCAGGTGGATCGTTCGGAGTGTGCCGTTAGAAAATGTTGGGAGCAGTGGACACGAGAAGGTACCCACGTGCGGAGAATCGGGTCTGGAGCGACCAGAAAGACCACGAGAAGAGAGGATCGAAGGATCGTGCGGCAAGCACTCGTGGACCCCACAGTGACTCGTTCAACGATTCGAGCAGACGTAGGCGTAGCAATTGTTCCCCAAACAATTTCCAGACACCTTGCAGAAGCAGGTGTAAAATCCAAGCGCCCTTTTCGTGCACTCCCTTTAACACCGGAACATCGGCGACTGCGTCTACAGTGGTGCCAAGCCAGATCAACGTGGAATGTCACAGATTGGCAAAAGGTTGTGTTTAGTGATGAATCCCGGTTTGTTTTGGGGACAGATGACAACCGTGTACGGGTGTGGAGGCGCCCTGGTGAGCGGTACAATTCCTCCCACACTGTTCCACGTCACACTGCCCGCACAGCTGGTGTAATGGTTTGGGGGGCCATAGCCTATGATAGCCGGTCCACTCTAATTGTGATTCATGGAAACTTAACGGGCCAACGTTATGTTGATGAGGTGCTTCGACCCCATGTAGGACCTTTCCTAAATGGTCTCCCAGGGGCGATTTTCCAACAAGATAATGCTCGTCCGCATACAGCAAGAGTTGCTCAAGACTTCCTACGTCAATTTCAGACTCTTCCATGGCCGGCCCGCTCTCCCGACTTGTCCCCTATAGAGCATGTGTGGGATCAGCTAAAACGTCAGATGCCATCGTGTCATTCGGTGCATGATTTGGTGTTGGCTGTGCAAGATTTATGGACCCATCTGCCTCAGGACAACATCAGGTGTCTAATCAACTCTATGCCGGACCGTGTGGCGGCATGTATTGCAGCTGGAGGTGGTCCAACGCGCTATTGAAGTTGCCCTGTATTTGCGTCGTTGCACACCCTGTATTTGTTTAATTGTCTTTATTTTGAGATCAAGTCAATCTCTCATCCGTATCATTATGTGTATTAAATTTCATTTCAATCCGATGCTTTCTTCTTGGGTCGCTATTTTCAATGTTCCTGAGTGTACTTATGAAAACTTATCTTTTTCTTGGTTTCTTCTATCTTTTGGAAATTTTCAGGAATTTTTCAAACTCAGATGAAAAAAAAAAAAAAAAAAAATATGTTATGAGGGATTCAGCTTAGATGCAGGCATTTATTCGTTTGTTTTCAACGGAAAAAAAAAAAAAAAAAAAAAAAAAAATCAGACATTTTATTTTTTATAAGTAAAAGAATAGAGGTTCCCGAATGGGGTCCAGAGGCCGAAGAGGTTAAGAAGTTCAAATTTTAAGAATTTGTCTCTTAATTTTGAGAGTTTTCGTATACGCAGCAGGAGGTATAGTAGGAAAATATCCCCCCCCCCCCCTAATTCTTTGAAAATTGACTTTTTTTTCGCCCTAGTGTATATGTGTGGCTGTTTGTAATTGTTATTAAATTCATTATTGCATGATCCCAGATTTATTGTATGTTAGTTTTGTTTATGTTTTTATCATTTTTTTGCAAGTGTTAACTTTTATCACGGATTAAGCAGATAACAACTATTTTCAACCCTTCTTCACCTCACCTAAGCTTGCCTACGCACATGGGTTACTTACTTTTTTTCTTTCTCATTCTCTTTTCTTTTTCATTTTTAGTATGATTTTCAACATCCAGAATACACTATATTGCCATTGATTATTGGACACTTGCGATTTTAGACATTTTACTAAATATCTAGAAAAATACATGAGGAATCATCTCGAAACTCTTAGTGTATAAATATAATAGTATACGTCATACATCTCCGTGAAGATTTTTTACCGAAACTCCATAGGGGACCGTCAACAAATTAAAAAAGAATAATATCTTTTGAATAACCCTGTCAAAACTAATGTAGCAAAAGCGCTCAAACTCTAGATTATGATTGAATGCCTTATTGTAATACACTGTGTTCATTTTTATGCAAATAGCATGCATACTCGCAGAGTAATTAAGGTTTTTATAAAAATGGTCCCAAATTTTTCCAAGTTTTTTCCTTATAATTTTTAGAGTTTTTAATATAAAATAATATTTTTTTCAGAAAATATGACAAACAACATTGCACACAGTACCCTGTAGTCAGAATTAAAAAATAATGAAAATTGTATACAAAATGAGTTGATTTACTAAATAATTTTTTACTGCGCATGCGTCAACGATATCGAAATTTCATTTGCATATTATGTTAGCTAAATGTATAGAGCAACTTTTGTGAAAGTCACAAAATCATAACTTGAAAATTCTGAAAATAATCGTCAATTGAATAAGTTGAAAATCCGTTATTCTCAAAATGAAGCAAAAACAAGAGGGGTTGTATCCATATATTCATTGATTAGTGTCAATTAGAGGGCTGCACGGGCCGAAATTTCCAGGCCCGGGCCCGGCCCGAATGTTAAAATTTCGGCCCGGGCCCGGCCCGAACGAAAGAAATATTGGCCCGACCCGGCCCGGCCCGAAAGTTAAAAATTCGGCCCGAGCCCGGCCCGGCCCGAACGAAAAAAATAATGGCCCGACCCGGCCCGGCCCGAAAGTTAAAATTTCGGCCCGAGCTCGGCCCGATCCGGAAAAAAGTTTAAAATTCGGCCCGAACCCGGCCCGGCTCGAGTGAATTTCTGCAGAACATTGATCTTTAATCTTATGGAAGAGTTCTGACCAAAAAAAATTATATTAGTCTTTTTTTTTTTCCATGTTTATAATCTCTATTTTTGCAGAAGTGCTGTAGGCTGTGATATTTATGCTTTTAAATGAATCTTTCTTTGTTGTATGTAAATGTATTAGTTATCACTAGTATTACACTGATAAAAAAATTTTAACGAATTTTCGATTTCTCTATATACGTTGGGTGTTTCTTATAGCTTTCAAGCTGCTGAAAAAGAATATGTTTGTAAAAATTTTCTATCACCTTCCAATTTTGAGAAATTTCATTAATACGTTTTGGAGTATGTAGGCATCGTACAGGCATTATAATTATATTATATTATTCTCTTTCATGTATTTGATTCACACAAACATTCCTTTATCTTATTACAAGATAGAAGATACAGCAAGAGAGTAGAAACAGATGTCCCCCTAATAAATTTTATGTTAGCGACCTTGAACAGACAGATCTAGCCACCCCCAGAGTATTTGACTTTAACGCAAATCCCTGACACTGGAAACTTATCTTTCTGGAAAAATATACTATTGTTTCTTTGCTCTGTAAGACTTTTAAATTAAATTTTTATTATAATTATCATATCTTCCTCTACAATATGTAAAACATGTCTAGAGGATGCATTAATGAACCCGATTCTTTTTGCTGTGTGTGCGGGGAGCTAACTTTGAAAAAGCATCGATGCGCCTATCATATGTACTTTGGATATAAGTAGTTGAACGAGATAAGAAATAAGCACTTCGCTCTTGTTATACACAACGCGCTACAAACTTCCAGACGTGGATGAAAGGTACAAAAAAGTGTATGTCCTTTGCTATACCCATGATATGGCACACGCTGAAGGATCAAATAACTGACTGCTACTGTATTACAAAAATTAAAGAACTCTCTGCAAGAAGTAAACATAAAATTAAGTACACGAACTTAGATTCAGCAATGTGACCAGCAATACATAATGATGATTTAAAAATACCGAAACCTCCAGAGAATTTTACATATGATAATGCAGCAGTAGAAATGGAAATCGATGAAACTGAAACTTCCTCTACATCTGATATGAACTATTATCCTGGCATAAATGAAGAACCACACCTAATAACTCAAAAAGAATTAAATGATTTTGTGAGAGACTTAAATTTTCAAAGAAAAACTCAGAATTACTTGATCAAGATTGCAAGGTTGGAATCTCCTGAAAAACAATACAAAGATATCTATTTATCAAGATTGATATAAGAAATATTCAACATTTTTTAAAAGAAAAGATGATTTACGCTACTGTAATGATATAAGTGGCTTAATGTCTGCTTTAAATTATCAATATAACTCGGAACAATGACCTATAAGAGAGCACCCACAGCTAAGACATTTACAGCTACATAAAGTATGAAATTTCTTATTAATATCATTTCTTTTTACAAAAAATCTATATTTTTCTGAAACTTTATAAACAATGCATACTTTCAGTGTTTTAAATATTAATTTTAAGCTTTATAAATGTTTATTTAAAATTTTGTCATTACTAAAATACCAAATGATAAATTTCATAAGGTGTATGTGTTGAATAAATACTACAAAATTGAGATTTTCAGGATTTTGAATTTTTTAAAAATCTGTGGGTGATGGAAACTTTTTAATGGCATATTCTTTCACAGCACCACCTAAAATATAAAAGTCACCACATACTTAGTTCGAAACAGAAACCTTGTTTATCAGTGTTATTAATCCATATTCCCTGTAATGGAGACAAAAAATCGAAAAAGCGGTATATGGTAAAATTTCCAAAGACGAAATCGCTTTGGAACGAAAAAAATGCATTCCCTTCTTAACAGATGTAAATATTTAATATATTTTTATCTCCCGTATTGTTGTATTCATTTTGCATGGATGATCATTTTAAAGAAACTTTCAGTTTTCAGTTTAAAAAAACAATTCCGTCATAATCATGTTCTTTTTTTTTTTTTTTTTTTTTTTCTTTGTGTGTGTGTGTGTGTGTGTGTGTGTTTAATTCTATTTTAAAACGCCTAGTAATCTACGATTCTTTAAAAAGAATAAATTCTAATGTTTAATTGTAGAATAATGACGGCTTAAAAGTATATGCTTTTTTTGCAGAAATTTTTGGACAAAGCCAAATATTACTGATTTATAAAAAGTCGAGAAAAGGATTTTCATATAGGAAGATTCAATAGGAACTGATTATTTTGGTCCATGAAAACTAGGAAGAATGGAATCAGTCTCGGCTACGTACGGAAAAAAAAGTTAGGCCTGGCCCGATACTTCAGCAAAAAAATTAACGCCCGAGCCCAGCCCGGCCCGAAAAGATTAGTGACTAGGCCCGGCCCGAAAGGATTAGTGACTAGGCCCGGCCCGAGTCTTCATAAGTAAGGCCCGAGCCCAGCCCGGCCCGAATGCCATTATTGAAAATCGGCCCGAGCCCGGGCCGAGGCCCGGCCCGTGCAGACCTCTAGTGTCAATATAGAATACACAATACGGGATGTTACGACTACTTTTGGATAAAATCCCTCATTTTTTTTGCTTCATTTTGGAAACAACGGATTTTGTCCTTCTTCTATAGACGATTACTTTCAGAATTTTCAAGCCATAATTTTGAGACTTTTACTAAAGTTGCTCTATACATTTAGCTAACATAATATGCAAATGAAATTTTGATATCTTTGACGCATGCACAGTAAAAAATTATTTAGAAAACCTACTCATTTTTCATACAATTTTTATTATTTTTTAATTCTGATTACAGGGTACTGTCTGCAATGTTGTTTGTCATATTTTCTGAAAACAATATTATTTTATATTAAGAACTCTGAAAATTATAAGGGGAAAAACTTAGAAAAATTTGGGGCCATTTTTATAAAAACCTTAATTACTCTGCGAGTATGCATGCTATTTGCATAAAAATGAACACAGTGTATTACAATAAGGCATTCAATCATAATCTAGAGTTTGAGCGCTTTTGCTACATTAGTTTTGACAGGGTTATTCAAAAGATATTCATTCTTTTTTAATTTGTTGGCGGTCCCCTATGGAGTTTCGGTAAAAAATCTTCACGGAGATGTATGACGTATACTATTATATTTATACACTAAGAGTTTCGAGATGATTCCTCATGTATTTTTCTAGATATTTAGTAAAATGTCTGAAATCGCAAGTGTCCCATAATCAATGGCAATATAGTATATTTAGAAACTAACCGAACATGAACAGAAATGAAAAAAATATGATTTTTCATTTAATTTTGTGCATTGGTAAAACGACACTGATTGATTGGTTACATGTGAATAAACGTATGATGATTTGCAGGGCCGAAACTAGAGGAGGACAGAGGGGGCCCGTGCCCCGGGCGCCAACAGAACAGAAGGTGAAGGGGGCGCCAAATTAAGATTTTTTTTGTACATACCAAAGAAAATCTTAATTTGGCTCCCCCAAATCTAAATCTTAACTTTTTTAATAAAGAATGCATATATGTGATGGGTAGGGGGGGGGGGGCGCCAAAATCCATGTTTGCCCCTGGCGTAAAAAGCTAGATTCGGCGCTGATGATTTGGACTGTTTTGTACTTGTTATCAGGGTTAAACAGTAACTCGCGAGGAGAAACGACTCGTATGTTACAGATATTTTGTTAAGATATGAAGTTAAAATGCAATAAGTAAAAATTAAAATGAAAGTAATTTAATTCTTAATTCATTTAAAGCATTGTATTATTAGCATTTAATTACAGAGTTTATGTATATACATACAAATTTAAGCAAAATGTTTCATACTCAAGAGACTTCTCTATACAGGGTGTTTCAAAATAACGTGGACAAAATTATATGACAAATCAAGGATCAAAAATCACATAGGAACATAGGGTCGCAAACTATTTCTTGAGTCACAAATACGGGGTGTTTCATTCTAGCTACACCCGGTTTGAAAGTAATAATTTCAAAGAAAATAAAAATATTGTAATGAAAATGCAACTATATGTACCTTATTTTGTATGAAATGTGATAACGTTACGAAAAGATCTCGAAAAACGTATTGCTCAAGCAATCGATGATACCGCATAAACTGATTATGACAGTCCAAAATGAGAGGTGTCCAGTGCATATTGCTGGTGCGCATAATGCAAACATCTACCCCTTTTGTTTGGTGTTATCACACTTAAAACAAAGGTGAGAATGTCTGTTAAATGTTTTATCATAATATACTTCAGTTTTCTGAAATTTATGACCGTCAACCCAAATTGAGTTAGGATGAAACACCCTGTATTTGTGGCTCAATAAGTGGTTTGCGGCCCTATGTTCCTATGTGATTTTTTTATCCTTGTCTTATGCTTGATTTGCCATATCAATTTGTCCACGTTAGTTTGAAACACCTTGTATAACGCTTGCAAGCTATAGATATCGCAAAAATCGTGAAAAAAAAAAAAACACATAACATTGATACCTGTTGAGTGGTATACACCCAAGCATAATAAAGATCTACGTAAAGGTGTATTCCCATCCAAACTGATTATTTTCTGATTTATTTTAAAATTCAATTTCGTTCTTAAACGCATCCAACTAGCAAATTCTCTAGAAACTACATTATGTGCAGTGTTTGACGATTGTTTGATAAAAAATGTTATGAAAGTTGGCATTTTGAACCGAATTTCCCAAAGGCGGGAGTTTTGGGAGCAAAAAAAAAAAAAAAAAAAAGCGATCATACTGAGAAAATAATTGTTTACTAGCAGGGGTGACCGAGCTCAGCTCGGTCAAAATTAACTTTGTGTTCAACTCGGTATAGTATTATTACTGTAAAACATGTTATTAATAATAGTATTATTTATAAAAACAATCAACTATGTTTGTATGCACATGTTCATAAATTTTACTTTATTTTAAAATTTACAATGAAAGGACATCAATCCAAATCACTTTTATAGCTCGACTCTGATTAGTTTAACTATGCATTTCGAAGACTATTAAGAATGTATAAGAAATTTCTTCACATTCTGAAAGACAATATTTTTTGCCAGATATAACCAAATTTGGACACATTCTTTCATTTGGCGCCAAATATGTGTTTTGGTTTCGTAACCTTAATAGTCGATTTTTCGGCCAAATTTCGTCAGTATTTTGTCAAATATCGCCAACTTATTGACTTTTGCCATAGTCTCGTGATCCTGACCCTTTTTTACCCAAATGATCCACTAATCACATATGATCAAACATGTGACTTAGCTCAATGGTCTTCAGGTAATCAAAAACAGTAGAGTATAAAATGAATCAAAATCGTTTAAGTCATTTCTTAAGTAAAATTAGCTTGACAGCATTCAGCAATGAAGCGATATGACCCACTAATATAATTTTGTTTAATATGCAACTTAGCTCAATAGTCTTCTCGTGACAAAAGACGTTCCATTGCAAAATTTAGGTAAAATTGACTGAGTCGTTGTTATATATAATTAGAATGACCCGAACCCATTAAGACCTAAAACGACCCACTAACTGAATTGTTACGTGCATGTGTCCTATCTCAATGGTTTTCTTTTGTCCGAAAACGATATAATAGAAAATACACTGAAAATGGTGAGAACAATTTTCTAGATAAAATTAGCATGACCCACAAATGACCCTTATATCGAAATCTCTCGAAAATGTGACTTAGTTCATTAATTTTTGCGTGCCGAAAAACGTTAAATACAAAATTTAGATAAAATCGATTGAGCCAATTTTTAGGTATAAATAGTTTGACCTTGACCCATTATGACCCAAAATGACTCATTAATTGAGTTTTCTGAAACATCTGACCTAACCCAATGATTTTCTTGTGTCCGAAAACGATAGAATATAAAATTCAGTCAAATTTGCGCGAGACATTGTCTAGATAAAATTAGAATAACCCAAAAGTGACCCATTGATCGAAATTTCTCGAACATGTGACTTAGCCCAATGATTTTCTCGTGCCAAAAATATGCTGTATACAAAATTTCGTTAAAATCGATTCACCCATTCTTTAGATATAGCTTGACCATGACCCATCATGACCCGCAAATGACCCTTATAATCGAAATCTCTCGAACATGTGACTTAGCCCATTAGTTTTCTCGTGTATAAATATTGTTACACTCAAAATTTCGTTAAACTCGATCCTGCCGTTCTTTAAATATAAATAACTTGACCCAGACCCTTTATGACCCATTAATCGAAATTTCTTGATCATGTGACCTAGCCCAATGATTTTCTCGTGCCAAAAAATGTTGTATACAAAATTTCGTTAAAACTGATCCACGTGTTCTTTAGATATAGCTTGACATGACCCGTTATGACCCATCATGACTCATAATATAATGACCCATAACCTCTTATAATCGAAATTTTTCAAACATGTGAGATAGCCCATTAATTTTCTCGTGTCAAAAAACTTACATACAAAATTTCATTAAATTTGATACTGTCGTAGTTTACATATAAATAGCTTGACCCAGACCTTTTATGACCCAAAATGACCCAGTAATCGAAATTTCTCGAACTGAGACCTAGCCCAATAGTTTTCTCGTGCCAAAAAAATGTTGTATACAAAATTTCGTTAAAATTGATCCACCTGTTCTTTAGCTATAGCTTGACTATGACCCATTATGACCCATCATGACCCACAAATGACTCTTATAATCGAAATCTCTCGATCGTGTGAGCCCATTAGCTTTCTCGTGTCAAAAAACTATTACAGGCAAAATTTCGATGAAATTGATTCTGCGGTTCTTTAAATATAAATAGCTTGACCCAGACTCTTAATGACCCAATATGACCCATTAAAATTTTTTCTCGAGCATGTAACCTAGCCCAATGTTTTTCTCGTGCCCGAAAACCATAGAATGCAATTTTTAGTCAAAATTGCGTGAGAAAATCTCTAGATAAAAATAGCATGACCCACAATGACCCACTAACCGAATTTTCTCGAACATGTTACCTAACCCAATGGTCTTCTGGTAATCCAAAACGATAAAATGTAAAATTTGGTCGAAATCGTTAGAGCCGTTTTTTAGATAAAAATGGCTTGACCCATAATGACCCAAAAATGACCCAAAATACGAAATTTTTAGAACATGTGACCCAGCCCAATAGTTTTCTCGTGCCAAAAAACGATTGGTTACAAAATTTCCTTAAAATCGATACAGCCGTTCTCTAGATATAAATAGCTTGATCTTGACCCATTATGACCCAAAATGACCCAATAATCGAATTTTCTCGAACATGTGACCTAGCCCAATGGTCTTCTCGTGCCCGAAAATGGTAAAATTCAAATTTTTGCGAAAATCGTTAGAGCCGTTTTTGAGATAAAATTTACCCACACACACACACACAATTTTTGCTCGCATTATAGTATAAGACTAGCAGGGGAGACCTCGGTCAAAATTAACTTTGTGTTAATCTCGATATAGTATTTTCACTGTATCATTACTCTGTATTATTTCTGTAAAACATGTTTATAATAGTATTATTTAGAAAAACAATCAATAATAAAACTATGTTTTATGTGCATGTTTATAAATTTTACTTTATTTTAAAATTTACAACGAAAGGACATCGATCTAAATCACTTTTTAGCTCGACTCTGATTGGTTTAACCATGCATCTCGAATCCTCTTAAGAATGTATAAAAAAATTCTTCACATTCTGAAAGACAATACTTTTTGCTAGATATAGCCAAATTTGGAGGCATTCTTTCATTTGGCTCCAAATACGTGTTTTGGTTTTCGTAATTTTTATAGTCGATTTTTTGGCCATATGTCGCCAATATTTTGTCAAATATCACCAAGTTATTGGCTTTTGCCATATTCTCGTGACCCTGACCCGTATTAATCAAAATGAGCCACTAATCAAATTTGATCAAGCATGTGACATAGCTCAATCGTCTTCAGGTAATCAAAAACGGTAGAATACAAAATTGAATCAAAATCATTTAGGCCATTTTTTAGGTAAAATTAGCTTGGCAGCATTCAGCAATGAAGCGAAATGACCTACTAATATAATTTTGTTTAACATGCGACTCAGCCCAATAGTCTTCTCGTGACAAAAAACGTTTTGTTTCAAAATTTAGGTAAAATTGATTGAGTCGTTGTTATATATATCTAGAATGACCCTAGCTCATTAAGACCCAAAATGGCACATTAATCGAATTTTCGCGAGCATGTGTCCAAGCCAAATGGTTTTCTCTTGCTCAAAAACGATATAATACAAAGTATAGTCAAAATGGTGAGTACCATTTTCTATATAAAATTAGCATGACCCATCATGACCAACAAATGACCCTTATAATCGAAATCTGTCGAAGGTGTGACCTAGCTCATTAGTTTTAGCATGCCGAAAAACATCAGATACAAAATTTAGATAAAATCGATTGAGCCGTTTTTTAGATATAGTTAGTTTGACCCTGACCCCTTATGATCCAAAATGACCCATTGATCGAATTTTCTCAAAAATATGTCATAACCCAATGATTTTCTTGTGCCCGAAAACGATAAAATAGAAAATTTAGTCAAAATTGCGCGAAACGTTGTCTAGATAAAATTAGAATGACCCAAAAGTGACCCACTAATCGAAATTTCTCGAACATGTGACCTACACCAATGATTTTCTCATGCCAAAAATATGTTGTATGCAAAATTTCGTTAAAATCGACCCACCCATTCTTTAGATATAGCTTGACCTTGACCCATTAAGACCCACAAATGACCCTTATAATCGAAAGCTCTCGAATATGTGACTTAGTCCATCAGTTTTCTCGTTTCTAAAAATTGTTACATACAGAATTTCGTTAAAATTGATCCTGCCGTTCTTTAATTATATATAGCCTGACCCAGACTCTTTATGATCCAAAATGACCCATTAATCGAAATTTTTCGAACATGTAACCTAGTCCATTGATTTTATCGCGCCAAAAAATGTTGCATACAAAATTTTATTAAAATCGATCCATTTGTTCTTTAGATATAGCTTGACCATGACCCATTATGACCCATCATGGCCCACAAATGACCCTCATAGTCGAAATCTCTCAAACATGTGATTTAGCCCATTAATTTTCTCATGTCGAAAAACTGTTACATACAAAATTTCGTTATAATCCATCACGCCGTTCTTTAAATATAAATAGCTTGACCCAGACTTTTAATGACCCAAAATGACCCATTAATCGAAATTTTTCGAATATGTAACCTAGTCCAGTGGTTTTATCGTGCCAAAAAAATGTTGCATACAAAATTTCGTTAAAATCGATCCACCTGTTCTTTAGATATAGCTTGACCATGACCCATTATGATCCATCATGACCCACAAATGACCCTCATAGTCGAAATCTCTCAAACATGTGATTTAGCCCATTAGTTTTCTCATGTCAAAAAACTGTTACATACAAAATTTCCTTATAATCCATCACGCCGTTCTTTAAATATAATTAGCTGGACCCAGACTCTTAATGACCCAATATGACCCACTGAAATTTTTTCTCGGACATGTAACCTAGCCCAATGTTTTTCTCGTGCCCGAAAACCATAGAATGCAATTTTTAGTCAAAATTGCGTGAGAAAATCTCTAGATAAAAATAGCATGACCCACAATGACCCCAAAAATGACCCACTAACCGAATTTTCTCGAACATGTTACCTAACCCAATGGTCTTCTTGTAATCCAAAACGATAAAATATAAAATTTGGTCAAAATCGTTAGAGCCGTTTTTTAGATAAAAATGGCTTGACCCATAATGTCCCAAAAATGACCCACTAATCGAAATTTTTCGAACATGTGACCCAGCCCAATAGTTTTCTCGTGCAAAAAAACGATTGGTTACAAAATTTCCTTAAAATTGATTGAGACGTTCTCTAGATATAAATAACTTAATCCTGACCCATTATGACCCAAAATGACCCAATAATCGAATTTTCTCGAACATTTGACCTAGTCCAATGATCTTCTCGTGCCCGAAAATGGTAAAATCCAAATTTTTGCGAAAATCGTTAGAGCCGTTTTTGAGATAAAATTTACCCACACACACACACACAATTTTTGCTCGCATTATAGTATAAGACTAGCAGGGGTGACCGAGCTCAGCTCGGTCAAAATTAACTTTGTGTTCAACTCGATATAGTATTATTACTGTAAAACATGTTATTAATAATAGTACTATTTACAAAAACAATCAATAAGAAAACTATGTTTGTATGCACATGTTCATAAATTTTATTTTATTTTAAAATTTACAACGAAAGGACATCAATCCAAATCACTTTTTTAGCTCGAATCTGATTAGTGTAACTATGCATCTCGAAGACTATTAAGAATGTATAAGAAACTTCTTCACATTCTGAAAGACAATATTTTTTGCCAGATATAACCAAATTTGGGCACATTCTTTCATTTGGCGCCAAATATGTGTTTTGGTTTCGTAACCTTAATAGTCAATTTTTCGGCCAAATTTCGCCAGTATTTTGTCAAATATCGCCAACTTATTGGCTTATGCCATAGTCTCGTGATCCTGACCCTTATTACCCAAATGATCCACTAATCACATATGATCAAACATGTGACTTAGCTCAATGGTCTTCAGGTAATCAAAAACAGTAGAGTATAAAATGAATCAAAACCGTTTAAGCCATTTCTTAAGTAAAATTAACTTGACAGCATTCAGCAATGAAGCGATATGACCCACTAATATAATTTTGTTTAATATGCAACTCAGCTCAATAGTCTTCTCGTGACAAAAGACGTTCCGTTGCAAAATTTAGGTAAAATTGACTGGGTCGTTGTTATATATAATTAGAATGACCCGAACCCATTAAGACCTAAAACGACCCACTAATTGAATTGTTACGTGCATGTGTCCTATCTCAATGGTTTTCTTTTGTCCGAAAACGATATAATAGAAAATATACTCAAAATGGTGAGAACAATTTTCTAGATAAAATTAGCATGACCCACAAATGACCCTTATATCGAAATTTCTCGAAAATGTGACTTAGTTCATTAATTTTTGCGTGCCGAAAAACGTTAAATACAAAATTTAGATAAAATCGATTGAGCCAATTTTTAATTATAAATAGTTTGACCTTGACCCATTATGACCCAAAATGACTCATTAATCGAGTTTTCTCAAACATCTGACCTAACCCAATGATTTTCTTGTGTCCGAAAACGATAGAATATAAAATTTAATCAAATTTGCGCGAGACATTGTCTAGATAAAATTAGAATAACCCAAAAGTGACCCACTGATCGCAATTTCTCGAACATGTGACATAGCCCAATGATTTTCTCCTGCCAAAAATATGCTGTATACAAAATTTCGTTAAAATCGATTCACCCGTTCTTTAGATATAGCTTGACCATGACCCATCATGACCCACAAATGACCCTTATAATCGAAATCTCTCGAACATGTGACTTAGCCCATTAGTTTTCTCATGTATAAATATTGTTACACTCAAAATTTCGTTAAACTCGATCCTGCCGTTCTTTAAATATAAATAACTTGACCCAGACCCTTTATGACCCAAAATGACCCATTAATCGAAATGTCTCGATCATGTGACCTAGCCCAATGATTTTCTCGTGCCAAAAAATGTTGTATACAAAATTTCGTTAAAACTGATCCACATGTTCTTTAGACATAGCTTGACATGACCCGTTATGACCCATCATGACCCATAAATGACACTTATCGAAATCTCTCAAACATGTGAGATAGCCCATTAATTTTCTCGTGTCAAAAAACTTACATACAAAATTTCATTAAATTTGATACTGTCGTACTTTATATATAAATAGCTTGACCCAGACCTTTTATGACCCAAAATGACCCAGTAATAAAAATTTCTCGAACTGGGACCTAGCCCAATAGTTTTCTCGTACCAAAAAAAATGTTGTATACAAAATTTCGTTAAAATCGATCCACCTGTTCTTTAGCTATAGCTTGACCATGACCCATTATGACCCATCATGACCCACAAAAGACTCTTATAATCGAAATCTCTCGATCGTGTGACTTAGCCCATTAGCTTTCTCGTGTCAAAAAACTATTACAGGCAAAATTTCGATGAAATTGATTCTGCGGTTCTTTAAATATAAATAGCTTGACCCAGACCCTTAATGACCCAATATGACCCATTAATTTTTTTTTCTCGAACATGTAACCTAGCCCAATGTTTTTCTCGTGCCCGAAAACCATAGAATGCAATTTTTAGTCAAAATTGCGTGAGAAAATCTTTAGATAAAAATAGCGTGACCCACAATGACCCCAAAAATGACCCACTAACCGAATTTTCTCGAACATGTTACCTAACCCAATGGTCTTCTTGTAATCCAAAACGATAAAATATAAAATTTGGTCGAAATCGTTAGAGCCGTTTTTTAGATAAAAATGGTTTGACCCATAATGACCCAAAAATGACCCACTAATCGAAATTTTTCGAACATGTGACCCATCCCAATAGTTTTCTCGTAACAAAAAACGATTGGGTACAAAATTTCCTTAAAATCGATCCAGCCGTTCTCTAGATATAAAAAGCTTTATCCTGACCCATTATGACCCAAAATGACCCAATAATCGAATTTTCTCGAACATGTGACCTAGTCCAATGGTCTTCTCGTGCCCGAAAATGGTAAAATCCAAATTTTTGCGAAAATCGTTAGAGCCGTTTTTGAGATAAAATTTACCCACACACACACACACAATTTTTGCTCGCATTATAGTATAAGACTAGCAGGGATGACCGAGCTCAGCTCGGTCAAAATTAACTTTGTGTTCAACTCGATATAGTATTATTGCTGTAAAACATGTTATTAATAATAGTATTATTTAGAAAAACAATCAATAAGAAAACTATGTTTGTATGCACATGTTCATAAATTTTACTTTATTTTAAAATTTACAACGAAAGGACATCAATCCAAATCACTTTTTTAGCTCGACTCTGATTAGTTTAACTATGCATCTCGAAGACTATTAAGAATGTATAAGAAATTTCTTCACATTCTGAAATACAATATTTTTTGCCAGATATAACTAAATTTGGACACATTCTTTCATTTGGCGCCAAATATGTGTTTTGGTTTCGTAACCTTAATAGTCGATTTTTCGGCCAAATTTCGCCAGTATTTTGTCAAATATCGCCAACTTATTGGCTTTTGCCATAGTCTCGTGATCCTGACCCTTATTACCCAAATGATCCACTAATCACATGTGATCAAACATGTGACTTTGCTCAATGGTCTTCAGGTAATCAAAAACAGTAGAGTATAAAATGAATCAAAATCGTTTAAGCCATTTCTTAAGTAAAATTAGCTTGACAGCATTCAGCAATGAAGCGATATGACCCACTAATATAATTTTGTTTAATATGCAACTCAGCTCAATAGTCTTCTCGTGATAAAAGACGTTCCGCTGCAAAATTTAGGTAAAATTGACTGAGTCGCTGTTATATATAATTAGAATGACCCGAACCCATTAAGACCTAAAACGACCCACTAATTGAATTGTTTCGTGCATGTGTCCCATCTCAATGGTTTTCTTTTGCCCGAAAACGATATAATAGAAAATATATTCAAAATGGTGAGAACAATTTTCTAGATAAAATTAGCATGACCTACAAATGACCCTTATATCGAAATCTCTCGAAAATGTGACTTAGTTCATTAATTTTTGCGAGCCGAAAAACGTTAAATACAAAATTTAGATAAAATCGATTGAGCCAATTTTTAGGTATAAATAGTTTGACCTTGACCCATTATGACCCAAAATGACTCATTAATCGACTTTTCTCAAACATCTGACCTAACCCAATGATTGTGAGACATTGTCTAGATAAAATTAGAATAACCCAAAAGTGACCCACTGATCGAAATTTCTCGAACATGTGACATAGCCCAATGATTTTCTCGTGCCAAAAAAATGCTGTATACAAAATTTCGTTAAAATCGATTCACCCGTTCTTTAGATATAGCTTGACCATGACCCATCATGACCCACAAATGACCCTTATAATCGAAATCTTTCGAACATGTGACTTAGCCCATTAGTTTTCTCGTGTATAAATATTGTTACACTCAAAATTTCGTTAAACTCTATCCTGCCGTTTTTTAAATATAAATAACTTGACCCAGACCCTTTATGACCCAAAATGACCCATTAATCGAAATTTCTCGATCATGTGACCTAGCCCAATGATTTTCTCGTGCCAAAAAATTTGTATACAAAATTTCGTTAAAACTGATCCACATGTTCTTTAGATATAGCTTGACATGACCCGTTATGACCCATTATGACCCATAAATGGCTCTTATAATCGAAATCTCTCAAACATGTGAGATAGCCCATTAATTTTCTCGTGTCAAAAAACTTACATACAAAATTTGATTAAATTTGATACTGTTGTACTTTATATATAAATAGCTTGACCCAGACCTTTTATGACCCAAAATGACCCAGTAATCGAAATTTCTCGAACTGAGACCTAGCCCAATAGTTTTCTCGTGCCAAAAAAATGTTGCATACAAAATTTCGTTAAAATCGATCCACCTAGCTATAGCTTGACCATGACCCATTATGACCCATCATGACCCACAAATGACTCTTATAATCGAAATCTCTCGATCGTGTGACTTAGCCCATTAGCTTTCTCGTGTCAAAAAACTATTACAGGCAAAATTTCGATGAAATTGATTCTGCGGTTCTTTAAATATAAATAGATTGACCCAGACCCTTAATGACCCAGTATGACCCATTAAAATTTTTTTCGAACATGTAACCTAGCCCAATGTTTTTCTCATGGCCGAAAACCATAGAATGTAAATTTTAGTCAAAATTGCGTGAGAAAATCTCTAGATAAAAATAGCATGACCCACAATGACCCCAAAAATGACCCACTAACCGAATTTTCTCGAACATGTTACCTAACCCAATGGTCTTCTTGTAATCCAAAACGATAAAATATAAAATTTGGTCGAAATCGTTAGAGCCGTTTTTTAAATAAAAATGGCTTGACCCACAATGACCCAAAAATGACCCACTAATCAAAATTTTTCGAACATGTGACCCAGCTCAATTGTTTTCTCGTGCCAAAAAACGTTTGGATGCAAAATTTCTTTAAAATCGATCCAGCCGTTCTCTAGATATAAATAGCTTGATCCTGACCCATTATGACCCAAAATGACCCAATAATCGAATTTTCTCGAACATGTGACCTAGCCCAATGGTCTTCTCGTGCCCGAAAATGGTAAAATCCAAATTTTTGCGAAAATCGTTAGAGCCGTTTTTGAGATAAAATTTACCCACACAGACACACACACACACACACACACACACACACACACACACACACACACAATTTTTGCTCGCATTATAGTATAAGATAAATCAAATTCTAATGAATTGAGCGAAAATTGAAATCTGAATTAATCTTATACACCTCTTCAAAAATCACCTCAGCAAGTGTCATGTTTCTAGTTTTAAAGATGAGTCTGAAAATGTCTTAAAAAATTTCGATTTGTTGATGGTGGAAAAATATCTTTTCGACCTTCTTGACTTACAGGTGCATACTCGTAAGTCAAGGTCTAACAGAATATGAAGTTTTGTGAAATTCCTTGCATACGTTCTTGGGATACAGCCGAGACAGGGGTTTTCATCCAAACCTATTCAGCATCTATTTATGTCACGGTCTAATTGAATCCGAAATTTTATAAAAAATTCTGCGTGTTAGTTCCTGAGAAATAACTATTGCGGAAATAGTTAAAAATGCAGCCTAGCAGCGCCACCTGCCGGGTGATTTACATTAAAACCTAAAAAGGAGTTATTTACGCCACTGTCTAATTGAATTTAAAATTTAATTAAATTCCATACATTAGTTCATGATTTATAAAATATTACTTGTGAATAAGATTAATTTCTTCTTTTTACTTTATTTTTCAATGCCAAAAAGCAGCTGTTATTTTTGGAAATATATAACGATGTTAGCACTGATATGAAGCTTTTGCTTTTACTGCTCTTACACGACAGTGTTAAATGCTGGGGGACATCCCCCTCCCCCGCATATACACACATACATCTGAGTAATGAGATTATTATCTTTTTTTCTTTGGCCCCACGATAGCCGAGAGGTTTCTGCTGTCAGAGTTGGTAGACTTGAAGTGCTGGGTTCGAACCCTAGATCACCCAAATCGTTCGAAGTTTTCCGTGTTTTTCTTCGAACCTTGGATTTCCTTGCATAAATATGGGTTAGGTTCCACTAGAAAGGCCCCCACGGAAGGCACTCCCCCTTAGAGCCTCGTGTTGATAATTGGCAGCCATAAACATAACCAACCTTTCTTTTTTGTGCGTGTATGCTACATAATCAGTGTTGATTTCAGGGGTAGACCGAAGGGGACATTCCCCCATGGAGTAATGAGATGTCCCCCCGGGAGGTTTGAGATTTTGTGTTGTCACTGGTAAAAAAGTAGAATCTCCCCCCCCCCCTCCCCGGAGCTAAAGAAATCCCTCTCGGAGAAAAGTGTCAGAATTCAACACTGTATATAATAATGAACATAAAACAGTGTTGTATTCAAGGGATGGACCGGGGGGGACATCCCCCCGGAGCAATGAAATGTCCCCCAGGAAATTTTGCGTTTTCAATGGTCAAAACGTACAATTTCCCTTAAGGAACTCTATAATGTACCCCCACCCCCTCGAGCCATTGAATTCCCTCCCGGAGAACATTGTCTGAATTCATCACTGACATAAAACAGAGCACATTCACTTCTTGTCGCAGCCCTGATTTCCGGTATTGAAAATAAAGTTAAACCGAAGAACGTGGAAAAAGAAAGATCTTTGGTTAAATCTACTCAATGACCGGAGATCATGCGTCAAATCGTTTGCACGCAAGCATTTTGGAACGACAAACGACATCGTATTTTGTTCTTGCGCATCAAGCCGCGCCTGGAACGACGTGATGACAGCATCAGACTTCGAGTAATCGTAATCGTGTAATCGTAATCGATTATAATCGACTACAAAAACTGCGTAATCGCATTGTAATCGTAATCGTAAATTTTAATTTCGAAATAATCACGATATAATCATAATCAAAAGATTTCACTTTGATTACAATCATAATCGCAATGCAGATCATCGCAATGTAATCTGTATCAAAAAGCTATATAATCGTAATCGAGCACAAAAATGCGATTACGTTCTTCGATTACACCTTTTTTTTCCCGTTCTTCATTTCGCCATATCCAGAAAATATTTGGTCGGTAAGTTAAACATTGCACCAAGGAAAGAGTAGACGTTTGGAGCTCGTTAAATCGCCCCTAAAGTTAAAAGTGAGAAGAGGTCATAGGTCAGGCAGCAGTTCGGGGTGAAACAGAATACATAGTACTTTACATTGTATGTAGTCAACGCTATAGAGGGCTGCCCCTGGTATATAGTATAAAAACATAGTAATAGTCTGACTTCCTTAAAAGATACGGGTATTGGGGAAAACACTCTGGTTATACGAGGGGTCTTGTTTCGCGGGTTATTGAGTGAAAGTGATAAAGGATAGAAAAGAAAAAAGAAAGAAAAATATTTTATTTATGGTTTTATTATGGGCACTTAGCAATTGGACAGACATCACCCTCTTTGAAATGTGGGAATGGGAAAATAAAGAAAGTGGGGAAAAAAAAGAAAAAAAAAGATGCTTAAATTACATGTGACAATTCATCGAACAGCTCATTCGCATTTTGGATTTCTTGGTTATATCTAAGTAGTTGTTTACAAGGTTCTAGGGAAAGAGATGGCTAAAAGAAATAATAAAAAAATTGAAGATTATTTCACGGAATCTGTATCAGAATTTAATGAAAAAGGCGTGAAAATTTTAAAATATAAATGTAAATTGTGCTCGTCAGATGTCAGGGTGTCCATAAAAACCAAGTCCAATTTGAACACCCACATGCAGGTAATTTTTTACTAGATATGTACATATTGTATCGATTTATTTTAGAAATATTGCATAGTGATATCTTATCTTTTTCTTTAAAATTGTAGTGAAAGGAATTTTTTATATTAAATTAACTATATAGTGTTTTTAATCATAAGTATAAAGTCTGTTTATTCAAAATTTGTATTTTAATATATCTGGATAAGTTAAACATATAGATCAGTTTTCTTACAAAAGCTCTAATAATAAAAGATTGTTTTTTATTTTTTTTATTTATTATTAATATTTTTTAATACTTTTTTTTATGAGAATCCCCTCCAAAAAAAAAAACGGAAAGTAAGACTGGTTTGTCAATAAATATACGGGTGTAAGTAAGATTTCTTTAATGGTGAAAGACAATGTTAATGATACCTAGTTGTTAGTAATTTTTTTTAGCTTATACGCCGACAAATACAATGACGAACCTCTGAATTATGAAATGTAGCCACCAAATTTTTTTTATCTCTGATTATTTTAAAAAGGAAAAAAAAACTACCAAAAAAAATCTCTCTAAATGAGTTATAAATAAATAATGGGGAAAAAAAGGTAGTTAATTTTTTTCCCAGAAAGGTTTGTTTCCCCCTCTCCCCTCCCCCAATATACTCCTACCAAAATACACCATTTTATATTATTATTATTATTATTATTTGCCTGTAAAGGTTTATGTGTCTCAATTTTGTTTTAAATATGTGGTTCAATTGGACAGAGGTATGCAAATGAAAGAAAAAAGAATGAATTGCTTTAATTCTTCCATTTCGAAAATTTTGGTAGAAGCTTATTTTATTTAATTTTTCTTCATTTTTTAAATTTTGTTTTGCTTATTTGCCTAAATGTCTTGCAACGAATGTTCTGAGGAAAATAACCTTATTTCAACTCATTTCATGTTTAAATTTTACGTTAAAAAAAAAAAAATGTGAAACACATGTTCCCCCCCCCCCAAAAAAAAATTTTAGTGTATGTGTAAGGGGAGGGGGGGGGGGGCTCATTCTACGTACACCGGTATTCGTGAATTTCAAATCAGAATTTCGCATGTTACATATTCCTATTCTATTAATCAAACATCCTTAGAAATGCTCTTAATTTCAAAATAAATTTATAATAATGAAATCAGTTCTAAAACATTCAAAAAGCAAAACATATATTATTTATATAGAAAAGAATGGCTCATTTAATATAAATGATTTATTTTTCCTTTAAAAATAAATAAATTAACGGAAACGCATATTTTGTAAATTTGTAACTCTAGTTTGTAACATGTAGACTACGGAATTACTGTAATCGCACTGTAATCGTAATCGACTAGTTCGGTAATCGTAATCCAACAAAAAAATATTAATCCTAATCCAAACGTAATCGTAATCTTGAAATAAAAAAATGGATAATCGATTATGTAGTCGTAATCAGGCTTGCATAAATAGCGACATAATCGTAATCTATTTTTTGAAATTGGAAATAATCGTAATCTTAATCGATTACAGTCCTCTGTAATCGACTCGAAGTCTGGACAGCATATATTTCTCTCCACTTATTATCCCCCCCCCCCCCTGGAGCAGCAGTCCTTGAAAGCTAATAAATATTCAAATCCATGTTCTCAGACTGTTTGTCTGTCTGTGTCTGCTGTTATGGAGCATGATTTCAGAGAATATCCACAAACAGCTAGGGTTTTATTTTGAATTTTGTATGGAAAAAATCGATTAGGATTTGCAGTTGAAATTCAAGGATTAGGAGGGGCTGCGCCTATATAACGTTATCCAGGGGTGTGTCGTTTAAAAATACATTGAGAATAATGCCTACATCCATATCAATTAGAAAATCATAAGTTAGAAAATCTACATTCTCTAAAAAACTCCTTTCTTCAGTAGTATATGTTTGCTAGCATTAATATTTCACTACTCAATCTATCTATATACAGTCGACTCTCGTTATTTCGAAATCGGATAATTCAAATCTTCGCTTAATTCGAACTAAACATAAAGTCCCGAAATTTTCAATGGCGGAATAACGTTAAACTTTTTCATTAATTCAAACTCGTTTTCTCTTGACATCGTTTAATTCGAACTAACGAGAATTCCGATTTTTCATTTTTCCTTTTCCTGATTTCAGATTATTAGAATAACTTTCTTTCTTTGATTTTTGTGAAAATTATTCCGAACGAGTATACGTATAATCCCATGCATTTGATATCCACTTTCTAAGTGGCCCGTCTGTCCATCAGTGACGCATCAAATTTTTCTTCCATTGTACTTGTTTCTAATCTTTTATTAAATTTAAGCATTTATACATTCCAATTTCATATTAAGTCGTATTCTGATGATAACAGACATAATAAATTAAAAAAAAAGAACACTATAACATTAATTCCTTTGTAATAGTACCGTATTAAGTATGTTCTCATTTCATACTTTCCATAATTCGAACTTCGGATAATTCGAACACTTCTTGTGGTTCCGACGAGTTTGAATTAACGAGAGTCGACTGTATATATGAAATAGTTTATCGTGACTGACTGATAATCAACGCACAGCTCAAACTACTGAATGTAGAAACATGAAAATTGAAGAGAATATACTTCTTATGATGTAAGCGTGCACTAAAACGGAAGTCTTGAAAAATCCCCCCCCCCTAAGGGGCAAACGGGGGTTCAAAAATATGTACAGTCCTCCCCACTTAATCGGGTAACGGATAATCGAATACCCCGTTTATTCGAATAAAATCCTCCGGAACCGAATTTAACCGCATTGGGCTAATGTTATTTTACCCCGTTTAATCGAATACTTTTCACGAAATGTCCTCGCTTAATCGAATAACAAATGAGTGAGACAATTTGAAAAATGGGTGTGAAAAACGCGTTTCAATTAGAATTTCCTCCATACTTTTTGTCATTTTCGGTTGTTACACATAAAACAAACTTCCAGAACTCCCAGCATGGATTTCGCCTGGTAGGTGCATAATGGACTGGTCAAGTGAGTTCCCTTTCTTGTTTATTTTTTCGAATTAATTTTAAAAATGATGAAGTAAATTGGACAATAATTTTGATCAATATCATATTTTGTTTACTTTCGTTTGTCAAAGGACTTTTTTTTCACTTTTTCGATTTTTTTACAGTTATTTTTAATGGAGACATTTTCATTTTCGAAACCAGTTCCGAAACTGAAATCAACCTCATTAAAAATATCAGGAATAAAAACGAATGTTAAAAACGACGAAGTCCTTTATACAGATCGATCTCAGCTATCCATTGCAAAAAAGATCATTTAAAAATATTGAAATGCGATAGAGATATCTTTATAAATTTCTTCTATAGAATTAGCATTAGCGAGCAAATCTTTTCACGTGATTGAAGTAGCCCTTTAATAATAATATGTTGTCACTTAGAGGCTCAAGATGGTGATTGTGATACCATTCGAAAGAAAATCTCGTCCATCTTTTACTCTAAAATTTCCCATAAACCACTTTCATCTACTTTTTTAAACCTGTATAAATTACGTAAAATAAATTCTAATAACAAAATTTGGACCCAATTCACACGATTTGCATTTAGTGTTATGTAAACAAAATGCATATGTTTACTGTCATTGAACTATTGCGTATTTACTTGTCATTTTGTTTATATTTTGGTTTGTATTACACTCTAAAAGATAAATGTGTAAATTAGACAAATTTACGCATATTTATGTGTAAATTTGTAACTTTACACACTTGCCATGAACTTTACACATTTTTTGCAGACTTTTACCTGTTTGTATGTGTATTTAGCTTATGAAACTAAGTGTGTAATTTGTTATCAGTTGAAAAACATAAATATGTGTGTAAAAGTAGAAAAATACCTAAATTGACACCAATTGGTGTGTTAGTGTAATTCACACATAGTTCTGTATACACTGATAAGTGTGTAAATTTCAAAAATCACCCACTTGTCATAAAAAATACACATTTTGTTAAAAGAGTTACTTGTTTTTATGTGCATTTACTTTATGACATTAAGACTGCCAGTTGTTATCGGTTGATTTACACATACAAATGTGTAAAATTACAAAATACCTGTATTTATATGAATTGGGGAGTTACATAACATTATTGGTAGATATGGGTCCAAAATTCAATTTCGTTTTCGTTTTCGGCTCAAAACTTGATTTTCACCGAAAATTCATTTTCGGCAAAAATACTGCTGAAAATTCGGCCGGACCAGAACTGTCTGTATTACAGCAATCTAGTTTTTAGGTGCGTTCGTAATTATGTAAATACGTAGCACCTATTGTTGTTGTTCAGTCCGTCCGTTTGTCTGTCCGTCCGCATATAACAACGCAAAAACTACCCAACTGAATCGTTTCAAATTTAATATACATAATTATTACATAATTTTGTCGAGTCATTCCAAATTTTATGAAAATCGGATACATAGATCAATTACAGGTACAATCAAAAGTATTCCATTACATTACGGTCAATGGGAAAAAAGTTTCAAATGCATTTTAATCGTTTGAAATTTAAAATACATAATTATTACATAATTTTGTCGAGTTATTTCAAATTTTATCAAAATCGGATGCATAGTACAGTTACAGGGACAATCAAAAGCATCCCGTTACATTACGATCAACAAGGAAAAATGTTTCAAATGCATTTTAATGGTGTTACACACATTCGAACATGATAAAATTCACATGCATCTGTGAAGTCCATATTATAATATACATTTTGCATAATCTGTGGTGCAAAGAACATTTGTTATTGGTTTAAAATGCCACACAAAAGTATTCCATTACATAATGGTATATTGAGAACATTGTTTTGGGCGCATTTTAATTGTATTTAACTATTTATAATTTAATGAGATTGATATAAAAAAATGATATTTTTAAAATGTCGTTATCGTACGAACGCACCTCATTTGCTACGCTTCACGTGCAATTTTCAACTTGTTTTCATACAGAAGAAAGTAAAAATGGTACTTTGTTGGAATTATAAATTTTAAATTATTTTTATTTATTTATGGAACAATCGAATTAAATATAATATTGTAATGTGCATTTGTATAAATGTAAAACGGACGTAAGTTTTGAAACACTATGATGTGTCTTCAAAAAATATTTCATTTATTCATTTTTTAAAATAAGAAAAAAATCAGAATACGAAATTTAATTATTATCATTATCGTCTGCATTCTGCAAGTACGCAGGAGAACAATAAACAAGTTGGAAATTGCACGTGAAGCGTAGCAAATTAGGTGCGTTCGTACGATAACAAAGTTTTAAAAATATTAAATTCATATGTCAATCTCATAAAATTGTAAATAGTGAATTACAATTAAAACGCTCATCAAACAATGTTCTCCCTATACCATTATATAATGGAATACTTTTGTGTGGCCTTGTAAATCAATAACAAATGTTCTTTGCACCACAAATTATGCATGATGTATATTATAATATGTACTTTATAGTTGCATATAAATTTTATTAAGTTCGTATGAGTGTAACACGATTAAAATGCATTTGAAACAATTTTCCCATTGACCGTAATGTAACGGAATACTTTTGATTGCCCCTGTAATTGATCTATGCATCCGATTTTCTTAAAATTTGAAATGACTCGACAAAATTATGTAATAATTATGTATTTTAAATTTCAAACGTATAGAATATATTTGAAACTTTTTCCTAATTGACCATAATGTAATTGAATACTTTTGATTGCCCCTGTAAATGATCTATGCACACGATTATCAAAATATTTGAAATAACTCGACAGAATTATGTAATAATTGCGTATTTTAAATTTCAAACGATTAAAATGCATTTGAAACTTTTTTCCCCATTGACCGTAATGTAATGGAATACTTTTGATTGCCCCTGTAATTGATCTATGCATCCGATTTTCATAAAATTTGAAATGACTCGACAAAATTATGTAATAATTATGTATTTTAAATTTCAAACGATTCGGTTGGGTAGTTTTTGCGTTGTTATATGCGGACAGACGGACGGACGGACAGACGGACGGACAGACGGACGGACTGAACGACCACTATAGGTGCTACGTATTATATAATTACGAACGCACCTAAAAATGAAAACATCTGTCACTTTCGAAGTTTCGCCATTTTTTCGCCATCAAAAGAGGAAACTCGGTCCTCCTCTAGTTAGCTCAAAAAATAAAATAAAATCATAATTAAATTACAAACAATCGTGGATTGTTAATTTTTACGGAGTGTTTGTCTTCAATTCAAAGTTGGATATTCTATAAACAAAGGTATGTAAATGTTTTATTCTAATGAAAATAAAGCTTTTCAATTGACAACTGATTTAAAAGATTTTTTCTAAGAATAAATCTAATTTTTTACTAGCTCATTTCTTTTATTATGTAAAAATATGAAATATTGTTCATGGTTTCTGTGTGTTATGAAAGTTTTATCATAAAAAAGGATCATATATTAACTAAATTATGATTATTTTATTGTCTGAGCGTAGCGAAGTCTTATACTCAGAGTACGTAACGATATTAAAAGTCAAAAAAATTCTTTCGTCAAGCAAATCTCAAAAAGTACTTGTCGGAATTCGATTCTGTTTGTACCAGAAGGTACCTATGAAGGTAATCTGGTGAATGCACCTACTTTTAAAAATTAATTACAAATAGTTTAAAAGTTATATTAAAAAAACTGATAAAAAAGCACAATTTATTTGCATACGTCACAGAAATTTGGTGCGCGTGATTTCCACCGGCTGGATATTTTCGTAGATAACCGAATCAGTACATGGAGTAAATGGTAATCATTTACGCACTCAGAAATATTGAATGCAATAAAACATTTTAAAATTTAAATCATGCAGGAAAATAAAACTGTTATTTTTTTATATTAAAAAAATGTTGTAAAAACTTTGATTTTGAGATTATGTGATAATCTCTTAGCATTTTTTCATCGCTGAAAGAATATTTTATATATTTCGCGTGTGAAAATTAGAAACAATTACGTTTTTAAATAAAAAGTTTGTTTTATGACATCATTTTCCTTTTATATTTACTTTTATTGCATGTTTTCTTTTAACTGATATTTTGTTAGTATGTGGAAGTCAATTCTGGTCACTAATTTTTCGGCACGGATACCACAAGCGCATCAGATTTGGTGCAAGTTTTTTCAAAGCCCGCATTTGGCGAAAACTCCGTTTTCAAATAACGCTTACATACACATTTTAAAATTATTTTCTATTTTCAAAAAGAGCTTACAGTAAATAAAATAATAATAATAAATAATAACTATAAAAAGAAATAGTTTATATAATTAAAAAAAGGAAATGAAAGTAAATAAACATTTTATGAGTAAATAAACAAATAATAAATAAATAAAGCCGGGTTACCATCTCAGGTAAAATAATTCCATTTTGACGCCAATTATGTACTCTGGTGCATATGTGACATCTTTTCCCATTTTTCATCCGTTTCCTGTTGGCATACAGTTTTGAAATTTGGAATATGTATGCATACCTGCGAGCAATACTGGAATTAGACATTGATTTTTTTTTTTTAATTCGATCCAAAAAGGGGCAACGGGGGCTATTTTTTAAAGATTTATACAATTTATACTGCATGAAGGAGCCTCTTACCTATTTTTATATACAAGAAGAAGTAAGTGGTATGTAAAAACAATTATAGTATACATAAATAAAATACTTGAGATAATATACTAGAGATATAAGCACCGGGTGTGGCGAGATTTTTTATGCCAATTAGGCGAAAACATCGTTTTGATTACCAGATATATATATATAGCATACTATAATAACATGTTATTTATTTATTTCAAAATGAAAAAAAAGGAATAAACGAAACATTTTCTGTTATTAAAAAAAAATAACAATCAATAAATGATAATATTTTTAGAACAAACAATTTATTTTAACATTTATATGATAACCAGCATGTTAGGCAACTGAACGCCATTTTGGAACAAATTAGGTACCTCGGTTTTTATAGGGCATATATGTGCCATATTTATTTGCAAAACTGAGCATGAACGTTTACCAAGTGTGTTTTCCCAGTCTCTTATATCTTTTTGCAACATAGCGCACCTTTCGAAGCCAAAACTGCACAAAAGAAAAAAAAATCAATATTTGCAGCATTTTTTTTTATGTAATGCACATTTTGTAATCATTAGGCTTATAATCAGACCTCGTTTTTTTGCTTTAAAAGATTATATTTCATATGACGTCTTTTTTGGATTCGTCGTTTTTTCATATTTGATAGTATGCGTCTACTCGTTTTGTAACTTTTTTTGTAACTTTCTTCTTTATTAACAGCGACATTTGGACTTTCTATTTAAATAAAAATTCTTCTAAATACAAAGAATTTTGTTAAAATAAATAAATAAATGAAATGCGGACATCTATTGCTCAAAGCACAAAATTTTTCCTATTGAGTTAACAAAAATCAGTAAAAAATATAATTTTTATGATAATAAAAAGGTGACTTATGTAATAACAGAGTCATATATTATGTACGTTATGGATTAAGTATGAATATTTCTCCACCATTTATAAATAATACTAATAATAAAATAAAATGCGGACAGACCGAAGTCTATATTTGACTGAAAACAACAACCATTTTCTAAATGCTTTAAAAAAATGGCCAATGAAAAGTGATATTTCAAAAGTATTATGAAATTAGTTAAAAACCATTTATTTTAAACTAAATGAATAAAAGATTTATATTTTTAATGAAATAAATGGGATTTGAAAAATTATTGGAAATTTATCACCATAGATGTATGAATGTTACAATCAGTACTTTGTATGCAAAATGGAACAATTAGCAATACTTTTTGTACCCGAAAAATGGTCGTTGCTTTTTTTAAGGTTAAAAAGTAGATTACGAAATATTTCTATACAGAGATGCCAAGCCCCCGCTTATTGCACAGCAGAATTTTCTTATAGGAAAATTTATTTTTTAAATCCGCAGAATGTTCCAATTTAATAAAACATTTTCTGTATTAAAATACCAGTATCCAAAATGCCGGAGACTTGGCAGCTCTGCCTATAACATTTTAATTAATCACGGTACTTTTTTTAATCGGATTCAAATTTAGTGAAGACAACGTTTTTTGGCCAAAAGCAGCTTTTTCCCACATGTGTAACTACGATACAATTCCTTGATGCTGAAATAAAATGTTTTGACTTATGCAGTTATTGCTTCCTCTTATTTATCTATTTGAATTTTAAATAAGATGACTCAAAATCGTGTTTTTTTTTTTTTTTTTTTTTTTTTTTTTTTTAATGTACGGAAAAAATGCATTTCGAGAGAGGGCGAAAAGAACAATATTTGGCGATTTATTACCTGCGTTTGGTTAAGTGTCTTACTACCTTGTATTTAATACTCTTCACAATACTTCGCTGTTATATGGACTTAAGCGCTTTTATAAAAAGTTTGACGTAATTCGGGCTTAAGAAAGTGAGTTTTTTACTGAATAATACAAATAAATGAAAAATGAATACTAAGAAATACTAATAAAAGGAAAATGAAGCATTATATTGATCTATGTATATTTAAAAATGCATCTGCTAGCACTGATTAGATAATTTATGTGCATATAATAGGAGATAAATAGCTGTTGATTCTGTATTTCTATGCTATAAAGCATTAACGTTCGTGTGTTTTTCGTTATCATTGGGAGTACCTAGCCGATTTAAAAAATAATGTGGGCAAAAAATGTTAGTAACCATCTTTGCTGCAAAATATACTATATTTTGCGTAGGAACAATAATCACCATCAATGCATGAGTAAAAAAAGTTCTAAAATTGAGAATTCTTTAATGTTGATATGACTAAAAATTTAAAATCTTTTTTTTTATGGCAACTTTTAAGATATAATATTCTAATTATGAACGATTTCTAAAACATTCGACAATTTAATTTCACAAATTAAACATTTTTTTTTTTCTAGAAAAAGTTTTAAACCTAATTTATTGAGAATATTGCAATTTCTAGGATACTATTGGGGTCAGAAACTATAACTTTGGCATCACAGTAACTTATAAGATGAAGTGCTCGTTTAGGACAAATTTTTAAAAAAGGATTCCTTAACTTTTATCGACAACCTCATTGCATCCGTGGAAAACAGATATTCAACATTATAAACTATTCGGACGGATTTCACCCTATATAAAATACACTCCATTCTCTTCAAACATAATAGTTTGTTATTTATAGTTTCTCAAATCGGTGCGAAGCTTCTGTTTATGCTCATGACATCATTTCAAAGAGTTATATTTCCAATATAGGAAAATTTGGTGTTTTATTTTCTGTATTACTTTTAACATTTTGCGTATTTCCAATTTTATATCCATGCATGGTTTGCTTTTCTTTTATAAAAATAGTATATGCAACTTTATATATAAGATTTTGTAGTTCTATGATTCAATATGCTTATTTTCATCATATTTTATCACAATGAATGAGCAATTAAAGGTAACATCTCATATTCTTTACTTATCGCAAGTTATTAAATGTGCATTCTCAGCAATATCGCTCAGACTAATCCCTTTGAGGGAAGTCCTAGTTGGATTAGTAAAATTTACATTATAAAGTATGTTATACATCCTTATGACTCATAAGGATGTATAACATACTTTAACGTGAAGGAACAAAGTCACTTTTGCGACACATTTGGAACTCGGATAATAATTAAGATTTTATAATGTAAATTTTACTAATCCAACTAGGACTTCCCTCAAAGGGATTAGTCTGAGCGATATTGCTGAGAATGCACATTTAATAACTTGCGATAAGTAAAGAATATGAGATGTTACCTTTAATTGCTCATTCATTGTGATAAAATATGATGAAAATAAGCATATTGAATCATAGAACTACAAAATCTTATATATAAAGTTGCATATACTATTTTTATAAAAGAAAAGCAAACCATGCATGGATATAAAATTGGAAATACGCAAAATGTTAAAAGTAATACAGAAAATAAAACACCAAATTTTCCTATATTGGAAATATAACTCTTTGAAATGATGTCATGAGCATAAACAGAAGCTTCGCACCGATTTGAGAAACTATAAATAACAAACTATTATGTTTGAAGAGAATGGAGTGTATTTTATATAGGGTGAAATCCGTCCGAATAGTTTATAATGTTGAATATCTGTTTTCCACGGATGCAATGAGGTTGTCGATAAAAGTTAAGGAATCCTTTTTTAAAAATTTGTCCTAAACGAGCACTTCATCTTATAAGTTACTGTGATGCCAAAGTTATAGTTTCTGACCCCAATAGTATCCTAGAAATTGCAATATTCTCAATAAATTAGGTTTAAAACTTTTTCTAGAAAAAAAAATGTTTAATTTGTGAAATTAAATTGTCGAATGTTTTAGAAATCGTTCATAATTAGAATATTATATCTTAAAAGTTGCCATAAAAAAAAAGATTTTAAATTTTTAGTCATATCAACATTAAAGAATTCTCAATTTTAGAACTTTTTTTACTCATGCATTGATGGTGATTATTGTTCCTACGCAAAATATAGTATATTTTGCAGCAAAGATGGTTACTAACATTTTTTGCCCACATTATTTTTTAAATCGGCTAGGTACTCCCAATGATAACGAAAAACACACGAACGTTAATGCTTTATAGCATAGAAATACAGAATCAACAGCTATTTATCTCCTATTATATGCACATAAATTATCTAATCAGTGCTAGCAGATGCATTTTTAAATATACATAGATCAATATAATGCTTCATTTTCCTTTTATTAGTATTTCTTAGTATTCATTTTTCATTTATTTGTATTATTCAGTAAAAAACTCACTTTCTTAAGCCCGAATTACGTCAAACTTTTTATAAAAGCGCTTAAGTCCATATAACAGCGAAGTATTGTGAAGAGTATTAAATACAAGGTAGTAAGACACTTAACCAAACGCAGGTAATAAATCGCCAAATATTGTTCTTTTCGCCCTCTCTCGAAATGCATTTTTTCCGTACATTAAAAAAAAAAAAAAAAAAAAAAAAAAAAAAAAAAAAAAAAAAAAAACACGATTTTGAGTCATCTTATTTAAAATTCAAATAGATAAATAAGAGGAAGCAATAACTGCATAAGTCAAAACATTTTATTTCAGCATCAAGGAATTGTATCGTAGTTACACATGTGGGAAAAAGCTGCTTTTGGCCAAAAAACGTTGTCTTCACTAAATTTGAATCCGATTAAAAAAAGTACCGTGATTAATTAAAATGTTATAGGCAGAGCTGCCAAGTCTCCGGCATTTTGGATACTGGTATTTTAATACAGAAAATGTTTTATTAAATTGGAACATTCTGCGGATTTAAAAAATAAATTTTCCTATAAGAAAATTCTGCTGTGCAATAAGCGGGGGCTTGGCATCTCTGTATAGAAATATTTCGTAATCTACTTTTTAACCTTAAAAAAAGCAACGACCATTTTTCGGGTACAAAAAGTATTGCTAATTGTTCCATTTTGCATACAAAGTACTGATTGTAACATTCATACATCTATGGTGATAAATTTCCAATAATTTTTCAAATCCCATTTATTTCATTAAAAATATAAATCTTTTATTCATTTAGTTTAAAATAAATGGTTTTTAACTAATTTCATAATACTTTTGAAATATCACTTTTCATTGGCCATTTTTTTAAAGCATTTAGAAAATGGTTGTTGTTTTCAGTCAAATATAGACTTCGGTCTGTCCGCATTTTATTTTATTATTAGTATTATTTATAAATGGTGGAGAAATATTCATACTTAATCCATAACGTACATAATATATGACTCTGTTATTACATAAGTCACCTTTTTATTATCATAAAAATTATATTTTTTACTGATTTTTGTTAACTCAATAGGAAAAATTTTGTGCTTTGAGCAATAGATGTCCGCATTTCATTTATTTATTTATTTTAACAAAATTCTTTGTATTTAGAAGAATTTTTATTTAAATAGAAAGTCCAAATGTCGCTGTTAATAAAGAAGAAAGTTACAAAAAAAGTTACAAAACGAGTAGACGCATACTATCAAATATGAAAAAACGACGAATCCAAAAAAGACGTCATATGAAATATAATCTTTTAAAGCAAAAAAACGAGGTCTGATTATAAGCCTAATGATTACAAAATGTGCATTACATAAAAAAAAATGCTGCAAATATTGATTTTTTTTTCTTTTGTGCAGTTTTGGCTTCGAAAGGTGCGCTATGTTGCAAAAAGATATAAGAGACTGGGAAAACACACTTGGTAAACGTTCATGCTCAGTTTTGCAAATAAATATGGCACATATATGCCCTATAAAAACCGAGGTACCTAATTTGTTCCAAAATGGCGTTCAGTTGCCTAACATGCTGGTTATCATATAAATGTTAAAATAAATTGTTTGTTCTAAAAATATTATCATTTATTGATTGTTATTTTTTTTAATAACAGAAAATGTTTCGTTTATTCCTTTTTTTTCATTTTGAAATAAATAAATAACATGTTATTATAGTATGCTATATATATATATCTGGTAATCAAAACGATGTTTTCGCCTAATTGGCATAAAAAATCTCGCCACACCCGGTGCTTATATCTCTAGTATATTATCTCAAGTATTTTATTTATGTATACTATAATTGTTTTTACATACCACTTACTTCTTCTTGTATATAAAAATAGGTAAGAGGCTCCTTCATGCAGTATAAATTGTATAAATCTTTAAAAAATAGCCCCCGTTGCCCCTTTTTGGATCGAATTAAAAAAAAAAAATCAATGTCTAATTCCAGTATTGCTCGCAGGTATGCATACATATTCCAAATTTCAAAACTGTATGCCAACAGGAAACGGATGAAAAATGGGAAAAGATGTCACATATGCACCAGAGTACATAATTGGCGTCAAAATGGAATTATTTTACCTGAGATGGTAACCCGGCTTTATTTATTTATTATTTGTTTATTTACTCATAAAATGTTTATTTACTTTCATTTCCTTTTTTTAATTATATAAACTATTTCTTTTTATAGTTATTATTTATTATTATTATTTTATTTACTGTAAGCTCTTTTTGAAAATAGAAAATAATTTTAAAATGTGTATGTAAGCGTTATTTGAAAACGGAGTTTTCGCCAAATGCGGGCTTTGAAAAAACTTGCACCAAATCTGATGCGCTTGTGGTATCCGTGCCGAAAAATTAGTGACCAGAATTGACTTCCACATACTAACAAAATATCAGTTAAAAGAAAACATGCAATAAAAGTAAATATAAAAGGAAAATGATGTCATAAAACAAACTTTTTATTTAAAAACGTAATTGTTTCTAATTTTCACACGCGAAATATATAAAATATTCTTTCAGCGATGAAAAAATGCTAAGAGATTATCACATAATCTCAAAATCAAAGTTTTTACAACATTTTTTTAATATAAAAAAATAACAGTTTTATTTTCCTGCATGATTTAAATTTTAAAATGTTTTATTGCATTCAATATTTCTGAGTGCGTAAATGATTACCATTTACTCCATGTACTGATTCGGTTATCTACGAAAATATCCAGCCGGTGGAAATCACGCGCACCAAATTTCTGTGACGTATGCAAATAAATTGTGCTTTTTTATCAGTTTTTTTAATATAACTTTTAAACTATTTGTAATTAATTTTTAAAAGTAGGTGCATTCACCAGATTACCTTCATAGGTACCTTCTGGTACAAACAGAATCGAATTCCGACAAGTACTTTTTGAGATTTGCTTGACGAAAGAATTTTTTTGACTTTTAATATCGTTACGTACTCTGAGTATAAGACTTCGCTACGCTCAGACAATTATATATTTGTAAAATGTCTGATTTTTACAAGAATCAGATTATTTTTGGTTAGAAATCGAAATAACCGTATAAATGAGCTTTCTTAAAACTGAGTTTAGTTTTTTTATTAAATTAGTTAGTGTTTTTAATTTCAGTATATTTATGAATTTATTATCCTAAAAATGTAACTAATTTGTGTACCTTAATAGAATAATAATAAAATTAAATATATTGCATTTTTTTAGTTCGTTTATGCTTTTTTGTGCGTTTATAAACAAATTTTGGTACTTTTTAAGATGTATTATATAAACCTGTAATATATATATATATATATATATACATATAAATATAGGAATGTAAAAAAGAAAATAATAATAAAAGTTATGAGCGCATTTTTAGGGGGTGGGGGGGTGGCGGGGGCATTCTTTGTTGCAAGTCATTTTAAAGTATTCCATATTACATTTCAGTACATAGGTAGATGTGTCAATAATGGACACCTTCTAGTAATGTACTCCCTCCATACTTTTGGTTCACGAAAAAAATTAAAAAGTAAATGCAAACCATGCTTTAGTTATTTTTTTCATAGGAAGCGAACGATTTTAATCAGTTGACTTAAGGGGGCTCAGGGGTTGAAAACTTTTCAAAATATCGATTTTTTTTTTTTTTTTTTTTTTTTTTTTTTTTTTTTATGATCTAGTTTTACTATTCAATTAATTCTTAACTCAATGCAAAAAACCGCATAAAAATATTAGCATTTTTAACGGAGTTATAAGCATTTATGTATCAATACTTACATAACCGCATCCATATAATTTCAACTTTAAGTCGTGTTTTCTCAAAACTTGATTTTTGACGACTAACACCAAGATTTAAAAAAAAACTATTGTGTTGATACATAAATGCTTATAACTATGCAAATAATTAAAAATGCAAATATTTTTATGCGGTTTTTTGCATTCAGTTAAGAATTAAAGGAATAATCAAATTAGATCATAAAAAAATAAATTTTTTGAAAAGTTTTCAACCCCTGAGCCCCCTTAAATGGGTAATTAAATCGTGATTTAAATCAATTGATTTTTTTAAGTCATTGACTAAAATAATAAATTTTCAAAATATTTAAAATGACATAAAGAGTATTAAAATCTAAGATGACCATAATTTGGCAAGTTCCTATAGGTATTGACTTTTGAATAAGCAAAAAAGCTTTAGATAACTATTTTTAAACTTAATTCCTGAGTAATGTCAAAGACTTGCACGGTAATTTTGTAAAAATAATAGTTTTTATCTTATAGATAAAAAAATCTTTTCATTTAAAATAGGGGTGCACAACCTTTTCAAGAGAAGAGCCACTTACAAATATGTCTGGGCAGTCGAGGGCCACATCAATAACATGGAGATAATTCAATTTCGAAGGTGACCTGTGGCTTATAATCTGATAAAAAAATATGTTTTCAGAGAGAAGTGGGAAAATACCCCTTTAGGTTTCGCTTAAACAGTCAAAATATCCTTTTTCAGTTGGTAAGGATATATCAGCAGTTTTTACGTTTGTGTATATAACAGATATAGCAAGGATTATTCTCAAGATGTGATAGTATTCCTTGACTTTATTAAGGAGAGTAAATTTTGTCTTATTAAAAGTGCTAAAAAAAACAAAGATAAGTGGCTGGTGCCAAAAAAAATGTGATCTTTATGAACGAAGGAGAAGGAAGGAGTCGAGCAATAAGATTTTTCCGTGTCTCATCACTGAAATTCCTGATTTTTCAATGCCCGATCAACAAAATTTCCCATGCATGTCGCCCAAATTAGGGATTTTTATGAAAGTGATAAAAAAAATTCGCAATTTTTACGAAACTGATTGAGGAAATTCAATCTTTCTGTGCGTGATCAACAAAATTTGCGATTCTTACGAAACGTATCAAGAAAAATCACAATTTTTACAAAACAGATCGACAGAAACATGATTTTTTACAAAGCCCATCGACGAAATTCGCGATTTTTACGAAGCAGATCGGCGAAATTCTCGATTTTTACGTAGCCGATCGACGAAATTATCGATTTTTACGAAGATGATCGGTGAAATTCGCGATTTTTACGAAGCCGATTGACGAAATTTGCGATTTTTACAAAGCTGATCGGCGAAATTCGCGAATTTTCTGTGACTGATCGACGAAATTATCAATTTTTACAAAGCCGATCGGCGAAACTCGCGCTTTTTCTTAGCATGATCGATAAAATTCGCGATTTTTCTGCGGCTGATCGACAAAATTATCAATTTTCACGAAGCCGATCGGCAAAACTCGTGATTTTTACGAAGCCGATCGACGAAATTTGCGATTTTTACAGAGCTGATTGGCGAAATTTGCGATTTTTACGAAGCCGATCGACGAAATTTGCGATTTTTACGAAGCTGATCGGCGAAAATCGCGATTTTTACGAAGCTAATCGGTGAAAATCGCGACTTTGCTGCGGCTGATCGATGAAATTATCGATTTTTACGAAGACGATCGGCAAAAATCGCGATTTTTACGAAGCCGATTGACGAAATTTTCGATTTTCACAAAGCTGATGGAAGAAATTATCGTTTTTTACGAATCCGATTGCCGAAATTTGCGATTTTTACGAAGCTGTTCGACGAAATTTGCAACTTTCATCGCATGATTGATAAAATTCGCGATTCTTCTATACCAGGTCAACAAATTTCGCGATTTTTATAAAACCGATTGATGAAATTCGCAATTTTTACGAAACTGATCGATAAAATTTGCGATTTTTGCAACTCCGATCGACGAAATTCGCGATTTTTCTTCGCCTGATCAACAAAATTCCGGACTTTTCCGCACCGGATAGATGAAATTCGCGATTTTATTTGAACCTGATAGACGAAATTTGCAATTTTTCCGCGTTAGATCGACCAAATTCGAAAAATTCCTGTGTCCGACTGACAAAAAATTTGCCATTTTCGGAACCCGATCAATAAAACTCGCGATTTTTCCGTGTCTGATCGACGAAATTCGCGTTTTCCCGCCTTTAACTGATGAAACCTGCATTTTTTTTACGCGGCAAGATGAAATTCGCGATTTTTTTCTCTTGAGAAGCTTACAAATCTCACGACTGTTTCGCAGCCGATCAACGAAATTTTCATTTTTTCCGCGCATTATCACAAAATTCGCGCTTTTTCTGTGTCTTATCAACGAACTTTGCAATTTTTTCGCCTCTGATCGACAAAATTCGCGATTTTTTCGTGTCAGATCAATTTTTTCGTGCATCACCAAGAAATCTGACGATTTTTTTCTTGGCTGATCAATGAAATGTACGATTTTCCGCGTCTGACAGACAAAATTCGCTGTTTTTCCGTGCCTGATAGACAAAACTCGCGTATTTTCCGTGCCCGATCGGTTAAATTTACTATTTTTTTCATACCTGATGAACCAAAAGTTCGATTTTTCCGCACTTGATCAATGAAATTCGCGATTTTTCCGTGCCCGATCTACGAAATTTGCGATTCTTAAGTGACTGACGAATTTATATTTTCTCGCGGTAAAGTGACGAAATTTACGATTTTTATCTGCGACTTTTCCACAAAAATTGCAATTTTTTCTAGCTGTAAATTGACGAAGTTCGCGGGCCACACGTTAACCCATCGCGGGCCACTTTTGGCCCGCGGGCCACAGGTTGTGCATCCCTAATTTAAAAACTATATTAAAATCTGATATAATTTACAAAGTCTTAATTTTCATTTTGGTAATCAAATTTTTGATTCTTTTATATAAAATAAGCATAGCAAGTATAATAATTTTCTGCAAATAAAAGATTAAAATAGCTAAATCTTACTTTCTCATTCTGCATTTGCAAATTATAAATTTATAGCAAATTTGAAACTAAAGAAGAATAAAATAATGACATCGGCTGAATCGCTATTGTAAAAGAAAGTATGAGAAAAAAATAATTTATTTTTATAAAATGTTAAGCATAGCAAGAGCTTGTTCAGTAAATGTTGAATAGTTTTCTTAATATAAAATCAAACCAATCAGGAAGCTGCAGATAAAGTATTGTTTAAAGGCACAGTCAAAGAGAGGCCCATAGGGCTTAATCCCTCTTTATATAAAGAAAAAAAATTAAGTTAGAGAAGCTATTAAAAAACTATTTTCTATCTTAAATGTTTCCTTATTCATCTCTAACAAAGAAATATAATAGTAATCATGAAATTAGTAAATCTGCGGACCAATGGTCTCAAACATCAGTTCTACAGTTTTATTTTGAAATTATTTTATTTAGTATTTAAAATATTCAACTCACAATATCATTTCTTCTATATTTGTAAAATTAATTACTATAAATGATATATCAAAAAGTCTCTGGACGATTAATTATTAAAAATAATGAGACAAAATTATACACTAATATTCCAAAACTATTTTAAATTACCTTTTAATCGCTTTGGGATGAGCGTCTTTAACAGAATTTTTAAAGTTTTATCACAGCTATTTACCTAGTTGAATCGCGAAAATGCGTAATAATAATATGCGTAATATTAAGAAATCGCCCCACTGTTTCAATAATTTGATAGCTGTAATTGCCTGATATTTAGTATTTTAAACTATCCATCAAAAATAATTAAAATACAAAATGTTCCGATAATTACAACGATTGATGCAAACAATTAATGATTATCACAATTATTTTATTAATTAATAGCATCCTAATTGTTAAATTTATTTGACAATAACTATTTTGTTTCATTAGTATGTTTTTATTAAATTCTGGTCATAAAAACCATTATATTTATAATTTTTTATGGGTATGTCCATTACTGGAATAAAGGGTGTCCATTATTGGGGCTTTAGGTGTTTTTATATATTTCTGTTATTTAAAACTAAATTTTGAGCATATTGGAAAATGAGATTATAGGAGTGATTAAATATTGTTGATTGATTAATCTAATATGGATAAAACTGGAATATAATAATTGCAACTTAAAAAAAAAAAAAAAAAAATTAAAGAAATTGCTTAAGGAAATCCATAACTGGCACATCTACCACATACAAATTAATCTAAGTTTCATAAACATTTCTATAAATTGAAGTAAATTTTTAGACGACTTACTAAAAAAATTCTATTCCTAAATAATATTTTGTATTAATATTAAATACAATTAAAGCTATCCAATTTTCAGTATGTGGGTTTGAAAAAGAAATGCATAAATATTTCTGAAAAAATTGCGCTTAAAAACATTAATAAAGAATACTGCCCAGTTAAACTGATGGCATTGAGCTCACAGGCTACAAATACTAATTGTACATTAAAGCCTTATATTTTCAAGGGTTAATTCCGTTAAAAAATTAAGAAAGGGAAACAGCTCTCTTCTTTCCTCTTTTTTTATACTTAATCATTGAACCTCCTATACTATCAAAGACATGCTTTATCATATAAAAAATCTATATCCAAAATTCAGAGCAAATTAGATAATTCTTAATAAAAACCCATTTAGCATTTATATAATTTAAGAGGAGTTATCCCCCTCTTTTATACTTAACCATTAAACTTCCAAAACTATTCAGAGATTTGAACGAAATCTGAAAATTCTGCTTGAAAAACCCATTTATATAAATTAAGGGGGGGGGGCATTAGAACCCCTGTTCCCCCTATTTATACTTATACAATGAACACCTAATAACAGTCACTGAATTGCCTCATCTGAATGATCCTAATCTAAATTTTGAACGAAAACTTAATTCTGCATGAAAATCCCATTTATATCAACTAACGGGGGGGGGGGGATTATAGCCCCTGTTCCCCCTATTTATACTTATTCAATGAACACCTAATAACAGTCACGGAATCGCCTTATCAGAATGATCCTAATCTAAATTTTAAACGAAAACCTAATTCTGCATGAAAATCCCATTTATATCAACTAACGGGGGGGGGGGCATTAGAACCCCTGTTCCCCCTATTTATACTTATTCAATGAACACCTAATAACGGTCACGGAATCGCCTCATCAGAATGATCCTAATCTAAATTTTGAACGAAAACTTAATTCTGCATGAAAATCAAATTTCTATAAATTAAGGGAGGGGGGGGGGCATTAGAACCCCTGTCCCCCTATTTATACTTATTCAATGAACACCTAATAACAGTCACGGAATCGCCTCATCAGAATGATCCTAATCTAAATTTTGAACGAAAACTTAATTCTGCATGAAAATCCCATTTATATCAACTAACGGGGGGCATGAGCCCCCCGTTCCCCCTCTTATACATATCGAATGAACTCCAAAAACTAATCAGGGAAGCGCCTTGTCAGGATATACCTACATACAAAATTTCAAGTGGATCCGATATTTTTATCATGAGTTATCGCGTTACGCACATACGCACATACATACAGAACGGACGGGCACATAAGCTCTCAGGCTATGATAGCCTGTGAGCTAAAAACAGTATGAGTTGTTATAGTTGTAAGCATGAGAATTAGAATTTCTTTTTACCTTCAGTTTAAAAGACAGAAATTGTAAGGAATTGAAATTATGCAGAGTCTGCGCATGAATTGTGATCTCACGACATTCGAACCATAAACCAACTCTAAAAGAAATTACAAATTGGTAAAAAAAATTTCAGTTTATCATATTTTATGTAAAAACGGGTATATCGGTGATAAGAAAATTATTTGTCTATTATTTAGTGTGGTGTGTAAACTGCCAAAATACATTCGGGTACACTATTTTTTGGGCATCAAACAAAGCCACCAGAAAATGTAATATCAAACAGTATATAACATTGTTCTTTGCACATTTTTTTAATAACTAAAACAATTAATTCCCAATTTAAACATACCAAAACATATAATGTTAAAGCTAGATACATAAAAATATTTCTGCTTGGAATATTACACAAACATCTAAGTATTTTGGTTATTACACACAAATCTGTACTTTGCATATTCTGCAGAAATATTTGTAGGAACAGAATGCTGCACAAAAATCTGTGTAATTTGTATGTTACACAAAAAGCTGTGTATTTTTCATATTACACAAAAAGCTGAGTATTTTATATAAAACACAAAAGTATGGGTTTTTTGCATTATACACAAAAATACGTTTAATCACTGAAAATTACACATATAAATGTGTGAGAATATTACATGTAAATCCGTGTATTCGTCTGCAATTTACACATTAAAGTGTGTATTTAAAGACTTATCAGATAACGTTTACACATTTGGACCTATCATCAAATTACTCTTTAAAATGTGTATTTTCAAATTTACACATTAGGCGTGTAAATCGGCACTTTACACACCAATTTACACATATAGACATGTCGTTTTTGTATCATCGATATACCTGTTTTTATGTGTAAATTTACACAGATTTTTTTTAGAGTGTATTCCATTAAAGTTTTTAACGATTTTCTTACTCTGGTAATTAAATATACTATATTTAATAATTTTGTCATTTTATTGCACATTAAATATTACATTTATATGCCTCCCCGTTTAACCAAATACCCCGCTTAATCGAATATTTTTTCTGGAACCGTTAATATTCGTTTATGCGGGGCCGACTGTAATACCTTGCTATATCTCAGCAGCCGTTTAGGGTAGCAGCATAAAATTCCAGGAAATAAATCTACTAAAAAATAATTAAACACATATTTCAGCGATTTTAGAAATTGCCCCTCTGAGGGGGTCTAACAATTTAAAACATTTGGCGCATCTGAGCAGTCGTTTTAAGGAGCACTTCGAAATGGCAGAAAATAAATCTATTAAAAATAATTTAAAGACATGTTTCAGCGATTTTAAAATTTCCACCCCCTTGAAAGGGTTAAAAGGGGGGGGGGATCGAAAAATTCAAAACTTTTTTTGAACCCGTCATGTGACATGTCATCGGAGAGCCCTAGGACCGCTCTTTCATATTATGAACCTTTCTTCCAGCACTACAACGCAATTTTCGAATTTTTTTTAAATTGAAGCTTTTTATTATTCAGATTGAATTTTTTGTTGGGCATTCTGATAAATGTAATTTAAAATTATGAAATTTTCAAAGAGTGGGGAATTTTTAGAACCGGGGAGGCGTGTAAGTTGGAACTCTGGGGAGAAATTTTACAAATTTGGCCTTTTATATTTATTTTTAATTGATTTATTTCGCTTGATTCAAGATTCTTTTAGAGAAACCGACCAACGTAGCGGGCGAAGACTGCTTGTCATTCATATTTTTCACGGTCGGCAAACATATGTGATTGAAAATGTTACTATCGTAAATTTGACATCCTTCACACTGGAATATTCTATTAAACATGCACATCAAATCATGTTCAATCCATATAATTAGTTGAGTCATCATCCAAGTTGCGCCTTTTGAAATTGTAGTGACAATTCTGCTCTCGTGTAATTAGGTTTAGTAAATATTCTAAATAGGGTAGATGTGCCAGTAATGGAATCCCTTAAGGTATTTCTCAAAAAAAAATTTTTTTATTGATAGTTATAATTATTGTATACAAATTTTTTTCATATTATATTAATCTTTCAACAATATTTAACTAATCCCATAGTTACATTTCCCAATATAAATAAAAATTTAATTTTAAATAATAGAAATATGTCTAAACAAACAAAAGCCCAGTAATGGACCACCCTACAAAAAATAACAGATAATTGCTTTTAGGTACGTTCGTCATTATGTAAATACGTAGTACCTATAGTTGTCGTTCAGTCCGTCCGTGTGTCTGTCCGTTTGTCTGTCCGTCTATCTGTCTGTCCGCATATAACAGCACAAAAACTATCCAACCGAATCGGTTGAAATTTAAAATACATAATTATTACATAATTTTGTCAAGTCATTTCAAATTTCATGAAAATCGGATGAATAGATCAATTACAGGGAAAATCAAAAGTATTCCGTTACATTACGGTCAATGGGGAAAAAAGTTTGAAATGCATTTTAATCGTTTGAAATTTAAAACATATAAATATTACATAATTTTGTCGAGTCATTTCAGATCTTATGATAATCAAATGCATAGATCAATTACAGGGACTATCAAAAGTATTCCGTTACATTACAGTCAAAGGGGGGGAAAGTTGCAAATGCATTTTAATGGTGTTACGCTCATTCGAACATAATAAAATTGACATGAAGCTATGACGTATATATATACTAAAATATAAATTCTGTACAATCTGAGATGCAAAGAATATTTATTATTAAATTACAGGGCCACACAAAAGTATTCCACTACATAATGCTATACGGGGAAACATTGTTCGGGACATGTTTTAATTATATTAAACTAAGCCACATTTTATGAATATGATATACGTTACTGAGGTGTAATGAAAATTACTTTCTGTGTGTTTATAGGAACACAAAGAGTTCAACCACTGTACTGTATCCGAAGTATTGTCTACTATATCAGGAAGATCTGTATATTTTTAAAACTTCGTTGTCGTACGAACGAACCTCATTTGCTACGCTTCACGTGCAATTTCCAACTGGTTTCAATTGTATTTTGCTCCAGAACTTAATGAAAGCATAATAATAATAAAAAATATTAAAACTTAAGTTAGAAATTCATTACATTAAAGGATTTATAATGAAAAAACATAAAACAAAATATTTAAATTTAAGTTATGAATTTATTATAATCAAGGAATCTGGGGTTGGGGACCCCCCACTGCCCTTCTAAAAATCGATTATCACATAATTGTCTGAGCGAAGCGAAGTCTTTATACTCAGAGATACGTAACGATATTAAAAGTCAAAAAAAATCTTTCGTCAAGCAAATCTCAAAAAATACTTGTCGGATTTTGATTCTGTTTGTACCAATAGGTACCTATGAAGGTAATCTGGTGAATGCACTACATACGAAAAATTAGTTCCAAATAGTTTAAAAGTTATATTAAAAAAAACTGATAAAAAAGCACAATTTATTTGCATACGTCACAGAAATTTGGTATGCGTGATTTTCACCAGCTGGATATTTTTGTAGATAACCGAATCAGTACATGGAGTAAATAGTAATCATTAACGCACTCAAAAATATTGAATGCGATAAAACATTTTAAAATTTAATCATGCGGGAAAATAAAACTGTTATTTTTTTATATTAAAAAAATGTCATAAAAACTTTGATTTTGAGATTTTGTGATAATCTCTTAATTCGCGTTTGAAATGAAATAGACGCCCTCTCGCGGACAAAGTGTGCAACGAAATAGAACTGATACCGTGAGCATCTTCCGCTGAAATCAGTGTTTAAAAGGCCGATAAATAAATAAACAGTTCTATAATAAATAAATAAATAAACAGTTCTATAACGCATGCAATGTTGGGTTCTTTGTATTAAAATTATCTAAAATCAAAATTTTATACACAAAGTTTAGATCTATAACATAAAAAAGTACATTTGACTTACTCATGGTAAAATAACATGACAGCAACACAATGCTTGCATGATTCGATTGCATTTCTTGCATGGAACAAACAGCAAGCACTACGTAAACAAACAATTATCAGGTCTATACAACGCCACCTTTCGGTCATTACAAACGCGAATAGCATTTTTTGATTGCTAAAAGAATGTTTTATATATTTCGCGTGTGAAAATTAGAAACAATTACGTTTTTGAATAAAAAGTTTCTTTTATGACATCATTTTCCCTTTATATTTATTTTTATTGCATGCTTTCTTTTAACTTATATTTTGTTTGTGTGTGGAAGTCAATTCTGGTCACTAATTTTTCGGCACGGATATCACAAGCGCATCAGATTTGGCGCAATTTTTTTCAAAGCCCATTTGGCGAAAACTCCGTTTTCAAATAACGCTTACATACACATTTTTAAATAATTTTTTATTTTCAAAAAGAACTTACAGTAAATAAAATAATAATAATAATTAATAACTATAAAAAGGAATATTTTATATAATTTTAAAAAGGAAATGAAAGTAAATAAACATTTTATGAGTAAAAAGACAAATAATAAATAAAGCCAGGTTACCATCTGAGGTAAAATAATGCCATTTTGACGCCAATTATGTACCCTGGTGCATATGTGACATCTTTTCCCATTTTTCATCCATTTCCTGCTGGCATACAACTTTGAAATTTGGAATATGTATGCATACCTGGGAGCAATACTGGAATTAGACATTGATTTTTTTTTATTCGATCCAAAAAGGTGCGACAGGACTATTTTTTAAAGATTTATACTTCATAAAGGAGCCACTTACCTATTTTTATATACAAGAAGAAGTAAGTGGTATGTAAAAACAATTATAGTATACATAAATAAAATACTTGAGATAATATACTAGAGATATAAGCACCGGGTTTGGCGAGATATTTTATGCGAATTAGGCGAAAACATCGTTTTGATTACCAGATACATATAGCATGCTATAATAACACGTTATTTATTTATTTCAAAATGAAAAAAAGGAATAAACGAAACATTTTCTGTTATTAAAAAAAAGAAATAACAATCGATAAATGATAATATTTTTAGCACAAACAATTTATTATAACATTTATGTGATAACCAGCATGCTAGGCAACTGAACGCCATTTTGGCACCAATTAGGTACCTCGGTGTGTATAGGGCATATATGTGCCATATTTATTTGTAAAACTGAGCATGAACGTTTACCAAGTGTGTTTTCATAGTCGCTTATGTCTTTTTGCAACATAGCGCACCTTTCGAAGCCAAAACTGCACAAAAGAAAAAAAAATCAATATTTGCAGTATTTTTTTTTTCTTAATGCATATTTGATAATATGCGTCTACTCCTATTGTAACTTTTTTTTGTAACTTTCTTCTTTATTAACAGCGACATTTGGATTTCCTATTTAAATAAAAATTCTTCTCAAAACAAAGAATTTTGTTAAAATAAATAAATAAATGAAATGCGGACATCTATTGCTCAAAGCACAAAATTTTTCCTATTGAGTTAATAAAAATCAGTAAAAACATAATTTTTATGATAATAAAAAGGTGACTTATGTAATAACAGAGTCATATACGTTATGGATTAAGTATGAATATTTCTCCACCATTTATAAATAATAATAAAATAAAATGCGGACAGACCAAAGTCTTATTTGACTGAAAATAACAACCATTTTCTAAATGCTTTAAAAAGATGGCCAATGAAAAGTGATATTTCAAAAGTGTTATGAAATTAGTTAAAAACCATTTATTTTAAACTAAATGAATAAAAGATTTATATTTTTAATGAAATAAATGGGATTTGAAAAATTATTGGAAATTTATCACCATAGATGTATCAATATTACAATCAGTACTTTGTATGCAAAATGGAACAATTAGCAATACTTTTTGAACCCGAAAAATGGTCGTTGCTTTTTTTAAGGTTAAAAAGGAGGTTACGAAATATTCCTATACAGAGATGTCAAGCCCCCGCTTATTGCACAGCAGAATTTTCTTATAGGAAAAGTTATTTTTTAAATCCGCAGAATGTTCCAATTTAATAAAACATTTTCTGTATTAAAATACCAGTATCCAAAATGCCGGAGACTTGGCAGCTCTGCCTATAACATTTTAATTAATCACGGTACTTTTTTTAATCGGATTCAAATTTAGTGATTACAACGTTTTTTGGCCAAAAGCAGCTTTTTTCCACATGTGTAACTACGATACAATTCCTTGATGCTGAAATAAAATGTTTTGACTTATGCTATTATTGCTTCCTCTTATTTATTTGAATTTTAAATAAGATGACTCAAAATCGTGTTTTTTAAATGTACGGAAAAAATGCATTTCGAGAGAGGGCGAAAAGAACAATATTTGGCGATTTATTACCTGCGTTTGGCTAAGTTTCTTCTACCTTGTATTTAATACTCTTCACAATACTTCGCTGTTATATGGACTTGGGCGCTTTTATAAAAAGTTTGACGTAGTTCGGGCTTAAGAAAGTGAGTATTTTACTGAATAATACAAATAAATGAAAAATGAATACTAAGAAATACTAATAAAAGAAAAATGAAGCGTTATATTGATCTATGTATATTTAAAAATGCATCTGCTAGCACTAATTAGATAATTTATGTGTATATAATAGGAGATAAATAGCTTTTGATTCTGTATTTCTATGCTTTAAAGCATTAACGTTTGTGTGTTTTTCGTTATCATTGGGAGTACCTAGCCGATTTAAAAAATAATGTGGGCAAAAAATGTTGGTAACTATCTTTGCTGCAAAATATACTTTATTTTGCGTAGGAACAATAATCACCATCAATGCACGAGCAAAAAAGTTCTAAAATTGATGTCGATATGACTAAAAATTTAAATTTTTTTTTCTTTTTTTTTTTTTTTTTTTTTTTTTTGTGGCAACTTTTAGGATATAATATTCTCGTTATGAACGATTTCTAAAACATTCGACAATTTAATTTCACAAATTAAACATTTTTTTCTACAAAAAGGTTTAAACCCAATTTATTGAGAATATTGCAATTTCTAGTATACTGTTGGGGTCAGAAACTATAACTTTGGCATCACAGTAACTTATAAGATGTAAGTGCTCGTTTAGGACAAATTTTTAAAAAAGGATTCCTTAATTCTTATCTACAACCTCATTGCATCCGTGGAAAACAGATATTCAACATTATAAACTATTCGGACGGATTTCACACCGTATAAAATACACTCCATTCTCTTCAAACATAATAGTTTATGTTATTTATATTTTCTCAAATCGGTGCGAAGGGATAAATCGTTTATGCTCATGACATCATTTCAAAGAGTTATATTTTCAATATAGGAAAATTTGGTGTTTTATTTTCTGTATTACTTTTAACATTTTGCATATTTCCAATTTTATATCCATGCATGGTTTGCTTTTCTTTTATAAAAATAGTATATGCAACTTTATATATAAGATTTTGTAATTCTATGATTCAATATGCTTATTTTCATCATATTTTATCACAATGAATGACCACTTAAAGGTAACATCTCATTTTCTTTATTTATCGCAAGTTATTAAATGTTTATTCTCAGCAATATCGCTCAGACTAATCCCTCTGAGGGAAGTCCTAGTTTAAATACTTCAAAATTATAATAGACATTACAACATTATAATCTTCAAAAGTATTTCCGAAAATTGATGAAAATGCTTCTGAATGGGAAACTTTCTTTCATTCATAATTTCGAATCTATTATAATTTTGTTATAGCTTTAAAAAATAAAAGTTCTATTTTAAATGCATTATTTATACCGTTACACGAGGCCGTTATATTGAATGCCTTCAATCTCGAGTTATATCTGTAGAGTATTATCGCCAAAAGAGCGATTTTCGATGAAACAGGAGCACACGCGAATGAGATGCCATACCCGGATGTCAGACATGACGTCACTGGCCGACGCGCCAGTATTTTCTTTTTAAAATGCAGATTTAGTTGTTGAGAAATGAGAATGTTTACTTTGGTCCTGCTAAGAGGTGAAAGTTGTTTTCAAGATGTTCAAATAAGTTCAATGAGTTCTTTTTACCTGGAAATACATTATAGATAAATTTTAGCCATTTTTAAAACTAGATTTTAAGAAGCTTAAATGGGAGAGGGGGGGGGGGGGATTAATCCCTTAACTCGTTAATTCTTTTCCGTTCAATAAATAGAAAATAGCGGATTCACACCACTATTATTTAAATAAAATATTCGTAAAATTGAGTCTAAACATTTCCGCCTTTCAATAGTATGAAAATTTTCTTTAAAATAATAGTGGTGTCAAAAAGCTTTAAATGATGCAATAAGCAAACTCGTCTTGCCCGAACGCTGTTCGGGCAAACCAGTTAAGGGGTTAAGTATATTTAATTGATTCATTATCATTATTTAGTTTTTAAAAAAGGCACCACTATAAACTGAACAAAAAAAGTTTTTACCTTTTATTTTTTTAATTTCTTTTTTTCTCTTATCTTTTATTTATACAAGGTAGAACCCGTCGAATTTCGACGAAAGAAAATGTTTAAGAAAGAACTGTTTCATTGATTTATAGTAAATCTACTTAATTAGTCACAGTAAAAAAATACACTTTATGTTTGTAAATCTAACTCTTAAAAAAATGGTATTTAACCTAAAGTTAAACAAAATACTATTTCTATAAAACTCATTTGTAGAAATCTTATACTATAATGCGAGCAAAAATTGTGTGTGTGTGTGTGGGTAAATTTTATCTCAAAAACGGCTCTAACGATTTTCGCAAAAATTTGGATTTTACCATTTTCGGGCACGAGAAGACCATTGGGCTAGGTCACATGTTCGAGAAAATTCGATAACTGGGTCATTTTGGCAGTGGCGTAGCTATGTTTTTTGGCGCCCGGGGCCAGCAAGAAATTTTGCGCCCCCACCCCAATATAGATATATAACAATTTTTCTCAATTTGGCGCCCCCAGGCCTCGGCGCCCGGGGCGGACGCCCCCCCTTGCCCCCCTTAGCTACGCCACTGCACTTTGGGTCACAATAGGTCAGGATCAAGCTATTTATATCTAGAGAACGGCTGGATGGATTTTAAGGCAATTTTGTATCCAATCGTTTTTTGGCACGAGAAAACTATTGGGCTGGGTCACATGTTCGAAAAATTTCGATTAGTGGGTCATTTTGGGGTCATTATGGGTCAAGCCATTTTTATCTAAAAAACGGCTCTAACGATTTTGACCAAATTTTATATTGTATCGTTTTGGATTACAAGAAGACCATTGGGTTAGGTAACATGTTCGAGAAAATTCGGTAAGTGGGTCATTCTTGGGGTCATTGTGGGTCATGCTATTTTTATCTAGCGATTTTCTCACGCAATTTTGACTAAAAATTGCATTCTATGGTTTTCGGGCACGAGAAAAACATTGGGCTAGGTTACATGTTCGAGAAAAAATTTCAGTGGGTCATATTGGGTCATTAAGAGTCTGGGTCAAGTTATTTATATTTAAAGAACGGCGTGATGGATTATAACGAAATTTTGTATGTAACAGTTTTTTGACATGAGAAAACTAATGGGCTAAATCACATGTTTGAGAGATTTCGACTATGAGGGTCATTTGTGGGTCATGATGGGTCATAATGGGTCATGGTCAAACTATATCTAAAGAACAGGTGGATCGATTTTAATGAAATTTTGTATGCAACATTTTTTTGGCATGATAAAATCATTGGACTAGGTTACATGTTCGAAAAATTTCGATTAATGGGTCATTTTGGATCATAAAGGGTCTGGGTCAAGCTATGTATAATTAAAGAACGGCAGGATCAATTTTAACGAAATTCTGTATGTAACAATTTTTAGAAACGAGAAAACTAATGGACTAAGTCACATATTCGAGAGCTTTCGATTATAAGGGTCATTTGTGGGTCTTAATGGGTCAAGGTCAAGCTATATCTAAAGAATGGGTGGGTCGATTTTAACGAAATTTTGTATACAACATATTTTTGGCATGAGAAAATCATTGGGGTAGGTCACATGTTCGAGAAATTTCGATTGGTGGGCCACTTTTGGGTCATTCTAATTTTATCTTGACAACGTTTCGCGCAATTTTGATTAAATTTTGTATTTTATCGTTTTCGGTCACAAGAAAATCATTGGGTTAGGACAGATTTTTGTGAAAATTCGATCAATGGGTCATTTTGGATTATAAGGGGTCAGGGTCAAACCAACTATATCTAAAAAACAGCTCAATCGATTTTATCTAAATTTTGTATCTAATGTTTTTCGGCATGCTAAAACTAAAGAGCTAGGCCACACGTTTAAGAGATTTCGATTATAAGGGTCATTTGTTGGTCATGATGGGTCATGCTAATTTTATATAGAAAATGGTACTCATCATTTTGACTATACTTTGTATTATATCGTTTTTGAGCAAGAGAAAACCATTTGGCTTGGACACATGCTCGCGAAAATTCTATTAGTGGGTCATTTTGGGTCTTAATGAGCTAGGGTCATTCTAATTATATACAATAACGACTCAATCAATTTTACCTAAATTTTGAAACAAAACGTTTTTTGTCACGAGAAGACTATTGGGCTGAGTCGCATGTTAAACAAAATTATATTAGTGGCTCATTTCGCTTCATTGCTGAATGCTGCCAAGCTAATTTTACCTAAAAAATGGCTTGAACGATTTTGATTCAATTTTATATTCTACTGTTTTTGATTACCTGAAGACGATTGAGCTATGTCACATGCTTGATCAAATTTGATTAGTGGCTCATTTTGGGTAATACGGGTCAGGGTCACGAGAATATGGCAAAAGCCAATAACTTGGTGATATTTGAAAAAATATTGGCGACATATGGCCAAAAAATCGACTATAAAAATTACGAAAACCAAAACACGTATTTGGAGCCAAATGAAAGAATGCCTCCAAATTTGGCTATATCTAGCAAAATATATTGTCTTTCAGAATGTAAAGAATTTTTTTATACATTCTTAAGAGGATTCGAGATGCATGGTTAAACCAATCAGAGTCGAGCTAAAAAAGTGATTTAGATCGATGTCCTTTCGTTGTAAAATTTAAAATAAAATAAAATTTATAAATATGCGCATAAAAACATAGTTTTCTTATTGATTGTTTTTCTAAATAATACTATTATAAACATGTTTTACAGTAATAATACAGAGTTAATGATACAGTGAAAATACTATATCGAGTTGAACACAAAGTTAATTTTGACCGAGCTAAGCTCGGTCTCCCCTGCTAGTTATTAAAATTAAACTTAATCGATATGTAAACAATAAAATATAAAGATCTTGTATTATAATTAAGTTATCAATTACGGCTCTTATGCATGGTATTCCAAATGTAAAACTAGTCGTTGGGGGCCACCTTAACACTTACCCATCATTTATATGCATATTTACATTTGAAAACTATTTATAAAATGGATTGCAATTCCGAAACAAAATTTAAACGTGCATTTATATTTTTATTGTGCATAGTAATGCTGTATTAATGAGTTGCTGATGAATCTCTTTCGATAAATTATACAACACGCCAAACTACTCAAGTAAGTACTGAATTGCGAAAAAGAAACATCCTTATAACTCCAAAAATAATAATCTTATTAACTAACAGTTTATTGCGTCGGATGAAGCGTTTCATTACCAATTAAAATGTATCTTTGAATTGAAATTTGAATGAAATACAGGGTCATGAAAAATCGAAGAATGTGCAAAACACGATTACAGATATCTCGGCAACTAATAATTCGATCAACTTCGTTCTTTATGCAAAATTTGTATTATTGTATTGCCTTTTACGATCACTCCTTAAAATAAAAAATTTCGAAAATTTTTATATACCTTTCATCAGAACGAATTTTTCGAGAGTCCGAAAAAAATAGTTCCGGATAATCGAGGTTACTGATATTAAATAGGCTTCGTCCCATTCTTACATACTAAGTACATACAAAATTTCAAGTCTCTATCTCAATTCGTTCGGGAGATAGAGCGTTTACAGACAGACAGACGGACGGCAATTTTTTTTTTTTTTTTTTTTTTTTTTTTTCTAAAAATATGTTTGTTCGGAATCTCTACTATCTAAAACGTGTAAATCCGTCAAAAAAAATTTTTCGATTTTCAAAACGATTGCAAGACTTACCCTATACTACGTATGATGGGTAAGTAATAGCAAAATGTACTCCACTTTGATTCAATCATAGAATTTTTTGCCCCATGAAATCTAAATTCGACATTATTTTTACTACTTCAAAATTTACATATGCACCTCTCTTATCCGTATTCACGTTTAAAAAAAAGGGTATTTTAATTTGATCATTTCAAAATCATTTTAATTCAAAACTTGAAATCTCGATTGCTATTAGCCATAAATAGATACTAATTTATTTATATTCTTTTAAGTGTAAATGAAAATTTCTGAAATAACCTGCATGCAATAAATACGATATACAATATTCCTGTGACGTCAGAGTATGTTGTATCGTGTTTAAAGAAAGTTTTTAATAAACTAAAATTCCTTTAAGTAATAAATAAAAATGAAATAAAACAATTTTTTTACTTAAAAAAATGACAACAAAACGATAAATTAATTTGCTTTTTTCGGCTTTTTTTTTTTTTTTTTTTTTTTTTTCCATTTTCATTTTAATAAAAATTGAGTATGTCTTTTGCCACAATTCAAAAATGGTATAAAAAACTACGAAAAAATTAATAACTCAAAAACAAATAAAGATAGAGCTTTCAAACAAATCGCATTAAAAAGTAAATTTTTTTCCCTATACGATGGTATAAAAATTGAAAATGTGCGGTATTAAGAAGTTTAAAAATCTACAAAAGAAAAAAATGCAAAATTTAAATTTCATTTCAAATTTTAAAATGTTGCCATTCGCAAAATAACGTATGCGTTACGCACAGATACGTTTGGCCTTTATAATATAGATTTCTGTATATTCAACTGAATGACATTAAATAAATAATTTTATCTAACAGAATGGCATCGTTAAACAGAAATTGTTAGGATTTTTTTTAAATATACATAGTTGTATCTGGAGAGAAGGGAGGGCAGGGGCGAAACTAGGGTGGGATAGGGGGGGGGGGTCATGTGCCCCGGGCGTCCAATGAAGATTTTGTTTACAGATTTTTCTCACGTCTATGTTTAGCATGGTATTGTTAAAATCATCTTCTATGGTAATGTTGAATTCAGGGGGTGGCCCGGGGGGGGGGGAGGATCCCCCCGGAGCTATGAAATGTCCCCCCGGGAATTTAGAGATTTTCCGTTTTCAATGGTCAAAATGTACAATTTCCCCCCGGGACGCTGTAATGCCCCCCCCCTCCCCGAAGAAAAGTGTCTGAATTCAACACTGCTCTTTGGGGGGGGGGGGGGAGTGCCAAAGCATAGAAAAAATTGAGGATGGTATGCATAAAAAAACCTGTATAAAGCTCATATTTTTTTCCGATTCCGTATTTAAGATTTTAATACATCATATTTTAACAAAGAAGATTACACAGTTTAGTATTACATATTTTATGATTACATTTTTGAATTTTAAAATAAGTAGGCTATTAGAAAATTAGTAAAATTCTCTTTGTAAATATACTATACGGTAAAGCGGGGGAGGGGGGGGGGAGAACGGATCGATTTTCAACATTCGTAATGCAGCAATGTTCTATAAACTTTGAAATCTCTACTTCAAGAAAATTTGCAAATTTTATCATTATCATAAAAGATACTTTTAGGGAGACAACTTTCGATAGTTAAATTAGGTGCCTGACGTCTGATCATCACCTATTTAAATTATCTTATAGGTTTGTATGGGATTTAGTTATCGGGGAGGTGCGATGACAGGGGTCGTTTAAAATTTCGTCATAGTTGTTTTTACTGTATGCGTATTAGAGGTCTGCACGGGCCGAAACTTCCAGGCCCGATCCATAGAAAGAAAAATTTGTCCCGAACAAAAAAAAAAAAAAACAAAAAAAAAAAAAAAAAAAATATTGACCGGTCCGTTATTAAAGTTAAAATTTTGGACCGAACCCGGCCCGGTCTGAGTGAATTTCTACAGAACATTGATCATTACTCATACGGAAAAGATATGACCAAAAAAACTTGTCTTTTTTTTTTTTTTTTCTCATGTTTATAGTCATTATTTACGCAAAAGTGCCATAGGCTGCGATATTTATGCTTTTAATGAATCTTTGTTTTTTTCTATGTTAATGTTTCAGTTATCATTAGTAATATTAATCCATATTCCATGTAATGGTGACATAAAAATGTAAAAAATGATGTATGGCAAAATTAAATCTTCTAAGGCGTAATCGCATTGGAAAGAAAAAAATACGTTTTCCTCTTAGCAGGTGTAAATGTTTAATACATTTTTTTTTTTTTTTTTTTTTTTTTTTTTTTTTTTTTTTTCTCGCGTATTATTGTATTTGTTTTTCATGAATGAACAATTTAAAAGAAATTTGCAGTTTTCAGTTTAAAAGAAAATTCCGTCATAGGCAGTTTTTTTTTTCATGCTTTAACTCTACTTTAATAAGAATAGAAATGAACGGTTCTTTAAAAATAATAAATTCTAATGTTTAATTTTAGAATAATGACGACTCAAAAGTATATGCCTTTTTTTCAAAATTTTTGGAACAAGCCAAAGTTTACTAATTTATGAACAAACTTGGCCACGTCGAGAAAATGATTTTCATACGGGATGATTCAACCTGAACTTATTACCCTCATAGCATGCATGGTCACATCACATCTGTGACCAAAATGCCACCACTCAGTGACGTCACATTGTGACTGAGATGTGACTTTCTTAAAAATTTTTAGAAAATTACAAATGTTCTTCAAAACATGTTTTTTACTTCAAAAAACATACTTCTGGCAATTTAAATATCGTCGCTTTTGTCACAGTTTCGTCACAATGTTAATGTCAAAGTAGTCACAAATGACACATTTCTCACAAATTTGTCACACCGTGACTTCACAAAGTGGTCACAATGTGACGTCACAAACGAGCTCTAAAACGGCTATAAGAGCCCACAATAGTCACAGAAAAAGTACACAAAAAGACCCGGATGATCATGTAAAGTCTATGGGAGCGTTCTTTTCGAATATCTCGCTCAAATTTTAATATTTTTACATGATTTTTTTGCACAAGATAGCTGAGGACGATCCACAACCGGCTTAGTTTTTACTTTTTCGATTTCGGTTATATATTTTTTATATTACGATAGTTTCAGTTTCAGAACCGGTTTAAACCGGTTTCGAAAGTTAAAGTAATTTTTTAAAGAAAATCTGAAACAAAAATTGAAAAAGTAAAAACTAGCCCGGTTGTGGATTGCCCTCAGCTATCTTGTGCAAAAAATCATGCAAAAATATTAAAATTTGAGCGAGATATTCGAAAAGAACGCTCCCATAGACTTTACATGGTCATCCGGGTCTTTTTAAGTAATTTTTCTGTGACTATTCCCTCATAGCATGCATGTTCACAGTGACGTTACAATGACGTCACTGTGAGTCACTTTGGTCACATCACATCTGTGGCGAAAATGTCACCACTCAGTGACGTCACAATGTGACTAAGATGTGACTTTCTAAAAAACTTTTCACAGTTCGCCACAATGTTAATGTCAAAGTAGTCACAAATGACACACTTTTCACAAATTGGTCACATTGTGACGTCACAAAGTGGTCACAATGTGACGTCACAAAAAAGCTCTAAAACGGCCATAACGACTTCACATTTTAGTCACTGTGACTTCACATCGACGTCACGTGACGTCACATCGACAATCGATGGTCACAAAGTCACAATGTGATTTCACAACGACGTTGCAGTGACGTCACCATGTCTTACGGGTTGTGGGCTCTTAATGACTTCACATCGACGTCACGTGACGTCACATCGATAATCGATGGTCAGAAAGTCACTATGTGACTTCACAACGACGTCGCAGTGACGTCACCATGCCTTACGAGTATTTTCCCGTAAGACATCATGACGTCACTGCAACGTCGTTGTGAAGTCACTTTGTGACCATCGATTGTCCATGTGACGTCACGTGACGTCGATGTGAAGTCACAGTGACTAAAATGTGAAGTCGTTATGGCCGTTTTAGAGCTTTTTTGTGAAGTCACATTGTGACCACTTTGTGACGTCACAATGTGACCAATTTGTGAAAAGTGTGTCATTTGTGACTACTTTGACATTAACATTGTGACGAAACTGTGACAAAAGCGACGATATTTAAATTGCCAGAAACATGTTTTTAAAACATGTTTTGAAGAATATTTGTAATTTTCTAAAAATTTTTAAGAAAGTCACATCTTAGTCACAATGTGACGTCACTGAGTGGTGGCATTTTCGTCACAGATGTGATGTGACCAAAGTGACTCACAGTGACATCATTGTGACGTCATGTGACGTCACAATGATGCCGGCTTAGTTTTTACTTTTTCGATTTCGGTTATATATTTTTTATATTACGATAGTTTCAGTTTCAGAACCGGTTTAAACCGGTTTCGAAAGTTAAAGTAATTTTTTAAAGAAAATCTGAAACAAAAATTGAAAAAGTAAAAACTAGCCCGGTTGTGGATTGCCCTCAGCTATCTTGTGCAAAAAATCATGCAAAAATATTAAAATTTGAGCGAGATATTCGAAAAGAACGCTCCCATAGACTTTACATGGTCATCCGGGTCTTTTTAAGTAATTTTTCTGTGACTATTCCCTCATAGCATGCATGTTCACAGTGACGTTACAATGACGTCACTGTGAGTCACTTTGGTCACATCACATCTGTGGCGAAAATGTCACCACTCAGTGACGTCACAATGTGACTAAGATGTGACTTTCTAAAAAACTTTTCACAGTTCGCCACAATGTTAATGTCAAAGTAGTCACAAATGACACACTTTTCACAAATTGGTCACATTGTGACGTCACAAAGTGGTCACAATGTGACGTCACAAAAAAGCTCTAAAACGGCCATAACGACTTCACATTTTAGTCACTGTGACTTCACATCGACGTCACGTGACGTCACATCGACAATCGATGGTCACAAAGTCACAATGTGATTTCACAACGACGTTGCAGTGACGTCACCATGTCTTACGGGTTGTGGGCTCTTAATGACTTCACATCGACGTCACGTGACGTCACATCGATAATCGATGGTCAGAAAGTCACTATGTGACTTCACAACGACGTCGCAGTGACGTCATCATGCCTTACGAGTATTTTCCCGTAAGACATCATGACGTCACTGCAACGTCGTTGTGAAGTCACTTTGTGACCATCGATTGTCCATGTGACGTCACGTGACGTCGATGTGAAGTCACAGTGACTAAAATGTGAAGTCGTTATGGCCGTTTTAGAGCTTTTTTGTGAAGTCACATTGTGACCACTTTGTGACGTCACAATGTGACCAATTTGTGAAAAGTGTGTCATTTGTGACTACTTTGACATTAACATTGTGACGAAACTGTGACAAAAGCGACGATATTTAAATTGCCAGAAACATGTTTTTAAAACATGTTTTGAAGAATATTTGTAATTTTCTAAAAATTTTTAAGAAAGTCACATCTTAGTCACAATGTGACGTCACTGAGTGGTGGCATTTTCGTCACAGATGTGATGTGATCAAAGTGACTCACAGTGACATCATTGTGACGTCACTGTGACCATGCATGCTATGAGAGTTGGTTCGTGAATGTTAGGACGAATCAAATCAGTCCCAGCTTCTTACGGAAAAAAAAGTTAAGCCCGGTACTCCAAGGAAAAAAGTAAGCCCCGAGCCCGGCTCGAAAAGATTAGTGACTAGGCCCGGAGTCTTCAGAAAAAAAGCAAGGCCCGAGCCCAGTTTGCCCGAATGCCGTTAATAGAAATCGCCGCGGGCCGGTCCGAGGCCTGGTCCGTGCGGATCTGTAATGTGCATACTAATTGCAAAAGAAAGAGATAGATGCTTTCAGTGAAAAATAAATTAATAAATCTTTTAGAAGTTCATTTTTAATCCAAGAAACGTATGCAGGGGCTTGCGAAGAGAAAACTGCGCCCAGGGCAAAATTGCAATTTGGATCTCCCCTCCGCCAACTTTTTTTTTTTTTTTTTTTGTAACAGGCCAAAAAAGACGTTGGAAGTATAAATTTGGTGCCCCCTAAATTTTTCGCGCCCGGAGTGACCACCCCCTTCGCCTTCTCTTTCGCACGGCGCTGAACGTATACAAACATTCCTGTAACCACAGTTTTATTTATTTATTTTTTGGATGTGAATTCGAAGTTCAAAAGTACATATCTTATAAGTATAGTATCGTTGAAAAATAAAGTCAGTTTTGGAAAAAAGTAAAGAAAGGGAAAAAAATGGCATTTTGGTGCATATTATTTATGCAACACTATGACTGATATTTATTTTATTTATTTATTTATTTTTTAACATTTTGCAAAAATCGTGAAAAATGTAGCACAGAGCTGCAAGTGTTTATCGACTTACATCAAAATCTAATCACCACCCATTTATGTTAAGTTCTAACTGAAACTGAGGTTTGACTAAATTCTGTGCATTGAGACAGAGCGCCCCCGAAATTTGCGTCACATTCAGGTAGACAAATACACAGACATTTTCTTTAAAAAAGTGCAACCGTTTTCGGCATCTTCTTAGAACATATAAATCCACCGAAAACAGGAAATCAAAAATTTTCATGAATTTAATATTTGGGAAGGCAGAAGAAAGTATAAAGATAATAATAGTGTTTTGTACCTGAAGCGTATATCTTCCATGCTTTAAAAAAAAAAAAAAAAAAAAAAAAATTAAGGGTCTAAAAAATATATTTTTTTACTTTTGATTAAAATATAGAATCTAATTTTATTTCTTTCTTTCTTTTTTTTTTTTTTTTTTTTCTTTCACACTCATTCAAAGAAAAGGCTGGTTCCGACGGACTGTCTATTCTTTGTTCCATAATCGGGTGCTTTTCCATTCACTCCCGTATTGTGACATGTAAAATGGATCTTTTAAAATAAAAATTTTTAAAATATATGGCAAACCGGCAAACAGACATCAAAAACATGCCATATCTTAAATCAGATTATGCATGTTAATAATAATTTAAAAATAAATCCTGATAAAGATTTCAAACAAATTTCATTTAAAAGTGCATTTTTTTCTGCGCAATGGTATAAAAATTTAAAATGTGCGATTTCTATAAGTTTAAAAATTTGCAATTCCAAAAAATATAAAACTGAAATTTCATTTAAAATCTGTTCATGATGGGTTTAGGAATATTAATGTTTAATCCATGCCGTACGTAATTGGAGGAGTTCAGAAGTCACTCTGATTAACTCCATCCAATAAAAACGCACATTTTAAACAGTAAAGTAATATATCTATAAACTACTGTTTTGTATATCATTGGTCTAGGAATATTAATATTTAATGCATGGCGTACGTAATATAGGACTCACTATGATCATCATAAAAATGGTGTTTATTAATTTAAATACAGAATTTATTTATAAATCTTCAAAATTTGAGTCTTTAAAAATATCATTTTACTTACCCATCGTACGTAGTATAGGGTAAGTCTTGCAATCGTTTTGAAAATCGAAAAAAAAAAAAAAATTATGACGAATTTACACGTTTCAGATACTGGAGATTTCGAAAAACATTTTTAGAAAAAAAAATTGCCGTCCGTCTGTCTGTGTCTATCTGTCTGTCCGTCTGTCTGTGTCCGTCTGTCTGTAAACGCTCTATCTCCCGAACAAATAGCGATAGAGACTTGAAATTTTGTATTTGCTTAGAATATGAATATGGGACGAAGTCTATTTAATATCAGTAACCTCGATTATAAGGAACTATATTTTTCAGACTCTCGAAAAATTCGTTCTGATGAAAGGTGTGCTTAAAAGTTTTCGAAATTTTTTATTTCAAGGAGTTGACGTAAAAGGTAAATAAAATAACACAATTTTTTTCATAAAGAACAAAGTCGATCGGATTACGAGTTGTCGAGATATTTGTAATTCTGTTTTCCTCGTTCTTTGATTTTTGATGACCATGTATTTCACTCAAATTTCAATTCAAAGATATATTACTTACCCATCATACGTAGTATAGGGTAAGTCTTGCAATCGTTTTGTAAATCGAAAAAATTTTTTTGACGGATTTACACGTTTTAGATAGTGGAGATTCCGAAAAACATATTTTTAGAAAAAAAATTTTGCCGTCCGTCTGTCTGTCTGTCTGTCTGTCAGTCTGTCTGTCTGTCAGTCTGTCTGTCTGTAAACGCTTTATCTCCCGAACAAATTGAGATAGAGACTTGAAATTTTGTATGTAGTTAGTATTTAAGAATGGGACAAACCCTATTTAATATCAGCAACCTCGATTATCCGGAACTATTTTTTTCGGACTCTGGAAAAATTCGTTCTGATGAAAGGTATATAAAAATTTTCGAATTTTTTTTGTTCTAAGGAATGGACGTAAAAGGCAATAAAATAACACACATTTTGCATATAGAACAAAGTCGATCGGATAATTAGTTGCCGAGATATTTGTAATCTTGTTTTCCACATTCTTCGATTTTTCATGACCCTGTATTTCATTCAAATTTCAATTCAGAAGTATATTTTAATTGGAATTGAGACGCTTAATCTGACACAGTTAATTGTTAGTTAATAGAATTATTATTTTTGGAGTTATAAGGATGTTTCTTTTACGCATTTCGGTACTACTTGAGAATTTTGGCGTTTTACATAATTTGTCGAAATGGGTTTATCAGCAATTCATTAATAGAACACTAGCTGCACCCGTCGAAACTCGACGGAAAAGAATATAGATTAGGTATGTTATATATCAGACAGTAAAATACTGAGCGAAATAAACAATTGCCACCTCTTAAAATAGGGATAACATAGCTTTTCATGATGAAGATACACAAACTTCAGAAAATGACAACAAATAAGGTTTGGTTTGGTTTATTTTTGTCGTCCGATTATCTACGCTAGGGATATGGGACCAGGGGGGAGTGCCCTTCGTGGGGGTCTTTCTAAGGGAACCTAACCCGTATTTACGCAGGGTTCGAAGAAAACCACGAAAACTCCGAACGGTTAGGCCGACAGCCGCGATGGGGTTCGAACCCAGCACCTGCCGTCTACCAGTTGAAAGGTCCGTACCTCTCGGCCACTGGTGGGGCCCCAAAAATAAGGAAAACAACTCATAAATTATTATGTTGGACTTAACTTCAGCTACAAATCTTTTTTTAAGGCGGTTCCTAAACCTTAAATATTATTTAAATGCCAAATTATTTAGGAAGTTAATATTATACCCCGAAAGACGAATTCAATAATATCTGCTTAGTTTATTTTTTCTCCTTTTCAATATCGCTTGATAACTGTACAATAATTATAATACCAATGAAACATTTTAATTATAATAGAAACAGGGACTTACTAAACTGCCTAACCAACCCAGTACACATTTACAGCACTTGCAATAAATTTAATTTATTTATTGGTTTGTATCCTCCATGAACTTGTAAAAATTAATTTTATTGTTATGGCAACAACAAAAAAAAAAAACGATATCTCTGTTTTTAAAAAGAATAAAATTTTTGTATTTGTTGCTGAAATGCAGATTTTTTTTTTAAACAATAACTTAATACAATGAAATGATTTTTTTAATTATTTTTTTATATTATGTAAGACAGAAATATAATACCGGCATATCACAGGTTTTATTGTTTTTTTTTTTTAACCATTTGAAAAATGGTTGTTGTTTTCGGGAGAATGGTTGGTTGGTTGGTTGGTTGATTTTTGTCGTCCGATTATCTACGCTAGGGATATAGGACCAGGGGGAGTGCCCTCCGTGGGGGTCTTTCTAAGGGAACCTAACCCGTATTTACGCAAGGTTCGAAGAAAACCACGGAAAACTCCGAACGGTTAGGCCGACAGCCGCGATTGGGTTCGAACCCAGCACCTGCCGTCTACCAGTTGAGAGGTCCCAACCTCTCGGCCACTGTCGGGAGAATGGACCCGATGATGTTACCACTTTTGAATGATGTTACCACTTTTGAATGATGTTACCACTTTTGAATTTAAATTAAATTCTTTATTTTTAGAAGAATTTTTATTTGAATTTAAATTAAATTCTTTACTTTTAGAAGAATTTTTATTTGAATAGTAAATTAAAATGGTTAAAATCATTGTAATAAAGGAGAAAACTAACAAATTTAAAAATGGGTAGACGGAAATTAACAGATACGGAAAAAGCCGAAGCCAAAGAAATGAATGAACGTGAATATCGCATTCAATGATATTAAACACAGTCAACATGTATAAGTTGCTTATTAGTTTGGCGATTCGTATCATTTGGCGAAATTGGTCGACGGGATAACTGAGTAATACTGTATTTGGTTTGGCGCAAAAACGTCTTTCAATGCAGAAAATGATAAAATCAAAAGATTATTGAGCCGCTGAAAACCAATTACGTGTTGAAAGGCGATCACGAAAAAGGAAGCAATTTAATGCCGAACCGATTAATTGTAAAACATCATGTCGCCAGGGCGACCAATCCACTAGCCATGGCGTTTTACTATCGGTCGGTTCTAACCAGGAAAATTTGAGTGCCAATAGTGATTCTAACAAGCCGGAAAATGTTATAGCTATTACTCTTGATTTTCCACCACCTAAAAAGAAAACTAAAAAGCAATCGGCTTGGGAAAAACTGGGAAAAAACTTTTTTGATTCGATGTCTGATGGACCCATTCACAGATGCATGTGCTGCGATCGATTTTGGTTTAAAACCTCCATCACCAAAATTCTGCTCTGTAAAATCAAACAATATATGCCAAAGTCTTACAAGTATAACAGTATATGCCAAAGCTGTATTTTAATAATGATTACTTTTGCACCAACAATGTTAAATAGTTTGAAATGTTTCTTTCGTCGCCAACTTTTATGCTTGGCGACAATAGAGTGATATAACTTAAACGAACCGTACCTTCAAATTGCAGCATGTATAAAGTCATTTATAGCAGTGGCACGGATAATACACAATAAAACAACTGGTATTTAGCTTAAAATGATAGATGAATGTATCGAGTGAAACATTTTTCAAATGGTTGGGGTAATTTCTTAAATTACAATTTTTTTTTTTTTTTTTTTTTCTATTATGACATCATTTACACCTTCAGAAATACTCATCTTTTCTTAAATAAAAACGTGATTTATGCAGTTATTTAAGAATTCTTTAGTTTCATAAAATATTCATTATAATTAAATAGAAATGGCGCAGTTTATAAAAAAATTTTCATTTGTGCACACCACGGACATTTAAATTAATCGAAGTGCACTTTATTTAGATGCAGGAATTAAAGTCAGTGAATATGACATCATCGCTGACACAGTTATAACAATGTATATTATATTCATGTAATAAATTTATCTGGTTCCTGTATGACGACATTTTCACCATCGACAAAATTTCACTTTAGATATTATATTTTACTAGCTGACCCGCCCGGCGTTGCCCGGGTCCGTATTAGCAATATTAAACGAACTTGAAATTTGTATGATTTTATCAATAACTGGAAGCATGCAGAAATGCATTGTCTGAAATACGTCATTTTCATCGTTATAAAGTATTAAAAGGTTCTGAAAAAAAAAGAAAACTTTTAGTAATACAATTTTTAGTTTAAATCAAATGTTTTCAATATTTTATTTAATTTTATTCAAAATGAAAAAAGATTTTCTTAGCAGACGATTTTTTGTGATAAATACATTATCTGTTTTATATTTCTTCTGCTTTATTCCTTTTATTTATAGAGTTCAAAATGAAAAAAGATTTTCTTAGCAGACGATTTTCCTGTGCCTCAATTAATTATCCTCGGAATTCCTTTTATTTATAGAGATTAAAGTTTATCTTCTGTTATTTTACTTACATAATACTTAATAATATTACTCAGTAAATAATCTGTGTATTGCAGGGAATAACTATGTGCAATCATTTTATTGATTAAATTTAACGAAAACCTTTATTTTTTATTTATTTATTTACTAGCGGCCTTCGCCCGCTACGCTGGTCGGTTTATCTAAAGAAATCTTGAAGAAGTAGTTAGATAAGGTTCAGACATACATTAAAAAAAAAAAAAAGCAAGTCGATCATTCAAAAAACGTTGGGAAATATCAAATATTTACTGTAATTTTTTAAGAAAAACAAAGTTTCGAAAAAAAAAATTAAATCGAAAAAAAAATTACACTGACATATTAATGCAAGGAAATTTTCCCAGAGAGAAAATTCGCCTTGAATACAATATTTCAAATTCTTTTAATTGCTTATAGGCGTTAATGCCAACATAGTGAAAAAAAATTCCATGCTGGGAATTGAACCCGGGCCATCAGTATGGCGCACTGACGTTCTACCGACTAAACCACATGGAACGACAGCCAGCTTGAAACTTTCTCATACTTAAGTAGACTGGCGAAAACATAACGATAGCGCGTTTTAAAATCGCACAGTGACATCTATTGGATTTTATATGTACTAAAAAACGTTATGTACTAAAAAACGTGAGCAGCGCACCTTATAGTTTCTTTTGTTTCTTTTTGTTACTTTTTTGTCTGTTGTCCGATTTTGATGAAACAAAGCCTATACACTGCCCGGGAGTGTGCATTCTTCATTAGTGAAAACCGCATAAAAATCCATTCAGTAGTTACGAAGATAACCTCGAACAAACAGACAGACAGACAGACAAAAAATTCAAAAAAAAATTTTTTGTGTTTCATTGGTTTTCTTTTATCGCCCTGACTCCATTTTTGTCAATTATCTTCAATGTACAGACACACCGGGTCCTACTGTTTTATTATATGTATAGATTACTTACCCATCATACGTAGTATAGGGTAAGTCTTGCAATCGTTTTGAAAATCGAAAAAAAAAAAATTTGAGGGATTTACACGTTTTAGATAGTGGAGATTCCAAAAAACATATTTTTAGAAAAAAAAATTTTGCCGTCCGTCTGTCTGTCTGTCTGTCTGTAACCGCTCTATCTCCCGAACAAATTGAGATTGAGACTTGAAATTTTGTATGTAGTAAGTATGTAAGAATGGGACGAAGCCTATTTAATATCAGCAACCTCGATTAACCGGAACTATTTTTGTCGGACTCTCGAAAAATTCGTTCTGATGAAAGGTACATAAAAATTTTTGAATTTTTTTGTTCTAAGGAATGGACGTAAAAGGAAATAAAATAACACACATTTTGCATATAGAACAGAGTCGATCCGATTATTAGTTGCCGAGATATTTGTAATCCTGTTTTCCACATTCTTCGATTTTTCGTGACCCTGTATTTCATTCAAATTTCAATTCAGAGGTATATTTTAATTGAAAATAAGACGCTTAATCCAACGCAATAAACTGTTAGTTTATATTATAATTATTTTTGGAGTTATAATGATGTTTCTTTTACGCAGTTCGGTATTACTTGAGCAGTTTGGCGTTTTATATAATTTGTCGAAATGGGTGCATCAACAATTCATTAATAGAGCATTACTATGCATATTAACAATATTTAAATTTTGTTTTGGAATTGCAATGCATTGTATAAATAGTTTTCACATGTTTTATTTTATATGCCTATCCATGATGGGTAAGTATTACGATGGCCCCCAACGACTAGTTTATTTATTTATTTTTGAAATGCAATTATACATTCACCGATGAGATCAAGCTCCTGATTGGTGGAAAATAATGAAACAAAATAAATTTTGAGTAAAGCTTAACCTGTTGCTTCTGTTTTGAAGAAATGTCATGAAAAAGCTTTTAAAATTAAAAATAAAATATAAAAATTGAAATAAATTAAAAATCATCCAGAATGGGCACATCTACACATAAACAACTTTGATTTAAAAAAATAATTATCAAAATCGGGCCTGTAGAAAGCTCAGGGCTGATGACAAAAAAAAAAACAAAAAAAAAAAAAAAAAAACAAAAACAAAAAAAAAAAAAAAAAACAGCCAGGTCTTTTAAATATATAGATTACTATGTATATTAAAAATATAAACTAATTAAATGTACGTTCAAACTGCATATCACTGCATATCAATGATGGGTAAGTATTACGGTGGCTCCCAACGACTAGTTTCAAACAGTCGTTGTAATTTGTTAAATTACATTTTTTTTTAGCCTCCGATGCTATTTCTTTCAGACAAGCTAAAAAATGTCGTGTCATCAGCCCTGAATTTTCTACTCAACCGATTCTGATAATTATTTTTTTAAACGAAAGCTATTTATTTGTAGTTGTGCCCATTTTAGCTATTTTTTAATTTATTTCCATTTTTATATTTTATTTTTAATTCTTTTTACGATATTTCTTCAAAATGGTGGGAACTCAGTTTAGCTTTTCTCTCGATAATAAAAATTTATTTTCCAAAATGATTGCGTATAATTATGCACTTGAAAGAGAATTGAGGTAATATATATATATATATATATATATATATATACTGAGAAATAATATTAATAATGTAAATACCATAACAGAAAATAATTTATGATAAAAATTAATGTTTAAAGCAAAATAAGAAAAATTTCAAATGAAGAAAATGATGTCATTCAGCAACCAGAAAAATGATAATTACAATATTATTATGAATGGCTTTTTCATATTACTAATAACAGTAACATTTAAAAAACATTTGAAGAGAAAATGACGTCACTATTTAAAACATCGCATTTTTACTCATAACGATATTACATTTCAATATTTCTTTTCATTATGGACACTGAGATTGAGATTTTACTTTCAGATGACTTCAGTTAGTTTAAAATAATGTCACAGTAAAAATGAATTTTTTTTTTTTTTAATAAAACTATTTTTCTGTGAGTGCATATAAAATAAAATTTCTGGATTTCGCCGGAACTCAGATTACAATTTTAACTGAAGATGTGCGAATATTGTAACTGGCAAATTTGACATTAAGTTTGGAAATATATTTATTATACAGGGTGGTCATAAAAAAAACTTTGCCGATATATGGAGCTCTAGCGGCCAGTCCGCTCAACCGATCGAGGTGAAATTTCAGATATAGCTATTCAGAGGTATGAGCTCGAGATTCTGTGAACGGCAACAAAATGGCGCTCACGGTTACGGTTATAGTTACAGAAACTCGGAAATTTCCAATGGCAACACCCATTTTTTTTCGTCGCAAAATGCTCAGCGCATGCGAAAACCCTAAAGATCGTTGGAACCGTACGTGTATCGCAAGAAACGGACATGTTATGCACGCACTAAAAAAAACATTCTGGGAATCCTCTCCCCCATAGAAAAAACTCGATTGGGGCGCAAGGAGGAAATTTGCATATGATACAGAGTCAGTACACTAATCTCTGATTACAATACAGATAGGAGAAACTAAAACTTTTAATTTGATTACACATGTTGGCAATTACACATTGCATGGTGATGGCACCCATGTGGAAAATGTGTAATCAAAATAAAAGTTTTAGTTTCTCCGATCTGTATTGTAATCAGAGATTAGTGTACTGACTCTGTGTCATATGCAAATTTCCTCCTTGCACCCCAATCGAGATTTTTCTATGTGGGGGGGGGGGATTCCCAGAACGGTTTTTTGTGCGTGCATAACATGTCCGTTTCTTGCGATACACGTAAGGTTCCAACGCTCTTTAGGGTTTTCGCATGCGCTGAGCATTTTGCGACGAAAAAAAATGGGTGTTGCCATTGGAAATTTTCGAGTTTCTGTAACTGTAACCGTAACCGTGAGCGCCATTTTGTTGTCGTTCACAGAATCTCGAGCTCATACCTCTGAATAGCTATATCTGAAATTTCATTTCGATCGGTTGAGCGGCCTGGCCGCTAGAGCTCCGTATATCGGCAAAGTTTTTTTATGACCACCCTGTTTATTGATTCAATAATGTAATTACTTTTGCTTTTCTTTAAACCAAATCGATCGGGTCTTTTAAACATTTCATTCGTCGAATTCGACGGGATTCCACTCGTTTTATTGTTAAAATGCATTTCCCTTTCTCAGAGTCTGTAAAAAAGCGTTTAAACTAAAGAAAAAATCCGTTTTTGATGAATCTAGTCAATGAAGAAGTAACACGTCGAATTGTATCTTTTTATTATTCCGCAATTCCAATGTCTCAGAGAGAAATTGCTATCAATTAGGTATTTCACGCCGTTCTGTTTGCTATTATATTGATAAACTCAACAAAAATGAAGTTGGTTCATTCTAAACGGGGTCGCCCTTCTAAAAACCTCTATCGATTTTATTTTTTTTGTCTAATCGGAGGCGAAACTGAATTCTACAATGGCAGAATCTACATTGAACTTGTTTCTTACTTTTTTTTTCTTTTACTTTTTCTTTATTTATTTTTGCGTTAATATTAAATATTCCACATATGTGATTTTCTATACATCTTTATAATTGCGTTATACACAGCCCAACAGGGTCCATTTACATTTTTGTGTTGCAAGGTTTCTACAAAAATGTATGAATAAATGCAAAAGTATTCGAAAAACTAGTCGGATGTTCCCAGTGTTGAATTCAGGGAGTGCCTCTCTCCCCCCCCCCCCCCCCAGAACAAAATAAGATGTCCCTGGCGGAAAATTTGAGATTTTGTGTCTTCAGACTAGTCAAAAGATGCAATTTTTACCGCGGCACTGTATAATAACCTTCCCCCGGAGTCACAGTAAGTCCCCCCTGAAAAAAGTGTTTGAATTCAACACTGGATGTCCAATCCCAAAACTTTCTTCTTTTTCAAACATGTTAATATTTCAAAAACTTTTTACACATGCTAATAATCCTCCAGTGTTATTATTTCAATACTACATCTGCTTTGATTTTCACATAAGTTTCTGCTCCCTTCTATGAATCGGAGTAACTACGAGTTAATCTCAATCATAGTATTTAATGAAATCGATATTTTTTATTATTGTGTTGTACACTAGCTGTGCTTGAGAATCGCCGGGTGAACTGGAATGCAAATGGCCTGTCGCTGCATGAACAGCTGATGTACAACAGAATTGAGAAAAAAAAAATCCCAGTTTGCTCCAGGGCAAACATTATTAGGGGCGCCTCCTTCTATCTTAAAATTTTTCGTTAATTATACTGAAGTGACTAAAACTAAAATTCATACCTATTGTATGTGTACATAAATTTCGCACCAAGTACTATTCTCTTCAATTTGCGTAATAGCAGAAAAAAGATCTTTTTTCGGCAACAGGAACATAAAGATAAATGTGAGACCGTAAAGAAGCAAATGGGGCACGGAAACAGATGGGTAGGAGAAAAAAGCCCCATAAAACTGAAAAAAAAAAAAAAAAAAAAAAAAAAAGAATTTTGGTCACTTTTGGCTATTTTTTATCCTTTGACACTCCTTTAACGAAAAACTTATACCTGTCCTTGGGGGACCCCTCAAGCCGGGGGGGGGGGGGGGGCAATTGCCCCGCATGCCCCTGCTTTAGTTACTTTAGGCCCTGCACGTATGTTCAGCTGATCATATAGCCAAGCACATGTACAGGAAATTTAGTTTAATTCTATGCATAACGTCGATGAATTTCTGACAACTTTTGGCAGGCAACTTGGGGGAAGGGGGGAGTTGACTTATACACGACCCCCCCCCCTTCCCCCAAGTTGCCTACGAGACAATTAAAAAAGAAAAATAATACTTCGAATGTTGCAAAATTAAAGATTTTTATGTGTATGTATATTTAAAATATATATAAAATTTATAAATAACATATAACAATAATTTATCATGATTATTTTTTCAATGATATCTTTTTGTTTACTTACTACTTATTTAACATTGGAATCTTTAGCTTGATTTTGTGCAAAATTGAAGCAAAAAGTTAGGGAGTCGACACGAGTATAAACGGTATTTGATTCTACTCTTCTGAAAAATGTACGGATTCTTTCTTTATAATGGTGAAAATTTCTTTATAAATTTTCAGCTGAAATGATTTATTGCACCTACGTATAAGTAAAAGAATGGTATGATAAAATGAATTCCAGGAATATTTCTTTTTTATGAGTTTTTTCTCGATAAAAGAAACATTTCTTTTTAAATTATGTCTATTTTTAGAAATTCCGGAACATTTCCACCAGTTTATTAACACTTTTCTTTCTTTCGAACAAAATTATAAAAAATAAAAAAGAGAGAGAAATAATAATCATAAAAAAGACGAATTTTGACTTATTTTTCAATCTCAAGCGTTCAGTTCTAATTATGTAATAATAATAATTATAATAATAATAATAAAAATAATAATACATTGTAAAAAGTTTTATTTGGCATTCTCGTTATTGCGGATTTTAATCTTTTTTTTTTTTTTTTCATGATGCGCATTTTGTTACTATTCATAAATAAATCAAAAAACACATTATTTTATTTAACTTTATTTTTTCTTTCTTTTCATATTAATTTAATTTGTTTTAGAAATTTAACTTTACATTCTGACCAAAATAGAGGCGTTAGTAAGCAGTAAGCACTATTATAGACCATTTAAATCGCTAACATTTTACCAAAAAAAAAAAAAAAAAAAAAAAAAATTGCGCATTTTTTTTTATAAATTTATTGTAGCAAATATTATGCCTAGCTCATTGCTCTAAGAACCAAGGAGTAAGTGTCCGTATTTTTCACTTCATCTGTGAATCCTTGCAAAAAAAAAAACAATTTTTTGTCAGTAGAGCGACATCTCAACATAACAATTTACTCATTATTTCAAAAGAATTGTATTGTTTTTGTTTACAAATGCCGAGACAAATGCAAACGATGACTTTTTAAACATATTTTAGATGCAAAATATGAAAATCTTGATTTTGTTGGCTGTTTTCTTACTCTGGAAACCGGAATTGATAAACTGCGTTGAATTTACGATAGAAATTGACGATGTGGAATGTTTTTATCAACATTTCAACATGGGGGAAAATTTTGATTTCGAATACCAAGTCATCACTGGCGATTTTCACGATTTCGACGTTATAGTGCGGTACGATGCCGACGGAAGTAAAAAGTTTCACTCCAGTAAAAAAGAAATGGAGAGTTTTGTTTGGATTGTTGATCGAACCGGCCTTTACAGCATTTGTTTTGATCCTCGGTACTACAGAAGAATTTACTTTTCTTTGGATTTAGCCAATCGAGAACACGATACATTTATGGAAGAGAATTCTCTTAGAGGGACTGGCAACACATCTGTTTTCACTAGTATAGAAGCCGGCTTATATCAGTTGCATATAAAGTTGAATTTAATTACCGATTTCCAAACTCACCATCGTCTCAGAGAATCGCAAGGAAGACTATTTGCAGAGCATCTTCATCGTACAGTCCTGGTACGGTCTTTAGGAGAAACCGTCCTGCTGATAACTGTGAGTTTTTTGCAAGTGTATATTGTCAAAAGATTCTTCATTTAAAAGCATTTATATTGTTTGCGTTTATACATGATTATGTTCTAAATGTAAACTGCATATTAAATAAAAAATGAGATATTCTGATACTTTAGTGTATTTTGAGAAAGTATCAATATATTTATTATTTTTATCATTTTAGTGTAATTTAGTGATATTTTTCTGGTGATTTTAGTCCGTTTGTTTATGGATGTTCTTTTTTTTTTTTTTTTTTTTTTTAACGACAAAATGGCGTCTATTATCGCGAAGCCGAATTATTAATTCAATCGGGTTCTCAGCATTTTCCCGTTTTGCAAACTTTTCTTAAAGGACCAAAAGTTTGGCTCAGATGTCATTAAAAGAACCATATTTACGCGACTGCAATTAAATGGCGATTTTATGCCACGCATGGAAACTCGGGCCGTTTTTTTTTTATTAATAAACTGTTTATTTACTTTTATTTTCTTTTTAAAAATTATATAAATAGTTTTTTCTATAATTATTAACTAAATTTGTTTCTTTATTATTTCCATTTTAAAATAATAGAAAATAATTAAAAAATATATATGTGACTGGCATTTGAAAGCGAAAGTTTTCGCCGAATTGGCGTCGGAAAAATCGCGCCAATGTGGTGCGCATCCAGGGTTCGTCTAAGTGGGCCCAGCCGCGTTTTTTCGGGCGGGCCCACTTGAAAAAACCCATGATAAAACCCATTGTGGGGTTTTTTCAAATTTTTTCATGATTTTACAACTGTACCATTATTAATCTAAGGTATCAATGTAAAGATAAATAGCAATCTATATATATAAAAGAAAGTCTGGATTTCGTATTAATCACAGCACAAAAAAATCTGCCGAACCTAAAATCTTGAAAATTGGGGTAAAAATACTTCTGATAACATCGAGTGCCGCTAAGAAGGGATATTCGAAAATTCCACCCCTAAGGGTGTTAAAAAAGGGAACAAACTTTTAAAAAATTCCTTAAAAATCGGCTTTTGTAGTTATTTTTCAGCTGATAACATATTTTAGTGTATTTTTTCATGCTGAATCGAATGGTACCAAGCAAATTCTTTTAAGTTCAGTAGTTCGCGAGATACTTCACATATTCCTGATTTGGCGGTGTCTTCGGCGCAAAAACCTGAAATTTTCAATCCTTATCTATATATATAAAAGAAAGTCTGGATTTCGTATTAATCACAGCACAAAAAAATCTGCCGAACCTAAAATCTTGAAAATTGGGGTAAAAATACTTCTGATAACATCGAGTGCCGCTAAGAAGGGATTTTCGAAAATTCCACCCCTAAAGGTGTTAAAAAGGGGAACAAACTTTTAAAAAATTCCTTAAAAATCGGCTTTTGTAGTTATTTTTCAACTGATAACATATTTTAGTATATTTTTTCATGCTGAATCGAATAGTACCAAGAAAATTCTTTTAAGTTCAGTAGTTCGCGAGATACTTCAGATTTTCCTGATTTAGCGGTGTCTTCGGCACAAAAACCTGAAATTTTCAATCCTTATCTATATATATAAAAGCAAGTCTGGATTTCGTATTAATCACAGCACAAAAAAATCTATTGAACCTATAATTTTGAAAGAGAGTTCTATATAACCAGGTTAAAATAATTATGTAAACTATATTTAATTTTCTCAATATATATAAAACGCGAAGTGAAATTTCATTGCGGCCGCTTATAATTTAAGTTCTACAAGATAGATTTTAATGGATTTTACATTGTTAGTTGAATAATTTTTCAGAAATTTTGTAACAAATGAAAAATAGAATTCTACGTTGTTTAATTGAATACTTAGGAAATGTTTTTTATCAGATGAACCCAATTACAAAAGTTCGGCGTTATTTTAAAAGTTCCGCTGAATGAATTTTTATGTGATTAAAATTGTTAACATGTTGTGCGCTACGTCATTCATTGGTGACTAACATTGAACTTTCCGTTTAGATGACTGATTTTTCACCGATGACAGACAGTCTAAAGTACGATATAAAACTAAAAATTTCTATGATATAAAAATTTCGTTTGTTTCAAAGTTTCTTTTTTTTTTTTTTTTAAACTGACCAGCGTAGCGGGCGAAGGCTGCTAGTTTAAATATATTTCAAAAGAACGGGATTTAAAAGGAATTTCTAAGCATTGATAAAATGACCCCAAAAATAAATTTGCTGTAAAGAAGGAAAAAATATTTTTCAACTGATTTCTTATTTGAAATTAATGAAAAAAACTACACAAATTTAGCATATTTAACTGAAAGCAGGGTTGTTATGATTTTTCGCAACTCAAAAAACTAACTGGGTTTTTTCAAAATTTCAACTTTAAATTAAGTAAGGTTAATTTCTTAATATCATTATTAAGATCTTGATACTGATATTAAGATAAATTTCTTAATAACAATACACCACTCATAAAGTTTCTCTCCCCACCACAAGGGAAAAAAATGTCTTAATTCTCCCAATGAAAATTTTAAAAAGAAATAATTGTAACTTAATTTTTTATAAATCACAAAAACAAACTTTTTCCCTTAAAAAAAAAAAAAAAAAAAAAAAAAAAAAAAAAAAAATCTGATATATAATTTATTTATTTATGTTATGCAGTTGAAACTCATAACAAAATACCACATATCCTGGGAATCTTAATTTATTGAAGTAGCTGTGAAAAATTAGTTGGTTTATTCTATTAATTAGTTACAATAAAAAAGTATTTACTAATTCTGATTTAGTATTAGTACTATTAATATAGTATTTTAATGATAATTTCATTCATAAAATTATTACTAGCAATAAATTTTTGTAAAAGCAAAGTGTAATTTTGATTGTCATTGATTTATATATTTTTGCAATTACTTCAAATTATATATAGTAGTAAGTACATTTTTTTCAAACATTCTGAAACTTCTTTGTTAATTCATAAAATCCATTTATAGCTGGCTTAATATATCCTTAATGCAAGAAACTAGTCATACCAGACACTAATCTACCTTTTAAATTAACTTGATTTTTTAGTATATACATTTTGTTAATTCATTCTTAATGCAAAATTATACCGATGTTTCACTGATACATGTAGAATTTAGCTATTATGTATATGAAAATTCGAAATTTAAAGTGTTAAAATGAAACAACTCGATAAAACCCGAAAAAGCCCGGGTTTTTCAGGAAAACCCGGGTTTTAGACTAAGTAGGTTGGGCTTTTTTTTTTTTTTTTTTAAACCCGGGTTTTTTTCAAACCCTGTGCGCATCTGACACCTGTGCCAAGGTTTTAAATAATTAGTACAAGCAATGACTATTAAAATTATATTACCGTCTCTCCGTGCTCTAACTTGCGTGAATATATTCTGATTGATACGTAATCGATATATGTTATTGAAGTTTGCCTTGGCTGTGGCATGTTCGCTACGATTGAAAATCAAGTGTGTAGCATTCATTGTTCATTTAAAGCAACACTCGAAATTAATTATTTACATTATGGTTTATGGAAAAATTAGGTACTACTTGGTTATTCCGTCGACCCATTTCGCCAAATTATGCAAGTCGCCAAACGTATGGCCAAATTATACATATTGACATAATTTTTATTTTAAATAACAAAAAAAAAATAAATAAATAAATAAAAAAAAAAAAAAAAAAAATTGTAATTTAAGAAATTACCCCAACCATTTGAAAAATGTTTCACTCGATACATTCATCTATCATTTTAAGCTAAATACCAGTTGTTTTATTGTGTATTATCCGTGCCACTGCTATAAATGACTTTATACATGCTGCAATTTGAAGGTACGGTTCGTTTAAGTTATATCACTCTATTGTCGCCAAGCATAAAAGTTGGCGACGAAAGAAACATTTCAAACTATTTAACATTGTTGGTGCAAAAGTAATCATTATTAAAATACAGCTTTGGCATATACTGTTATACTTGTAAGACTTTGGCATATATTGTTTGATTTTACAGAGCAGAATTTTGGTGATGGAGGTTTTAAACCAAAATCGATCGCAGCACATGCATCTGTGAATGGGTCCATCAGACATCGAATCAAAAAAGTTTTTTCCCAGTTTTTCCCAAGCCGATTGCTTTTTAGTTTTCTTTTTAGGTGGTGGAAAATCAAGAGTAATAGCTATAACATTTTCCGGCTTGTTAGAATCACTATTGGCACTCAAATTTTCCTGGTTAGAACCGACCGATAGTAAAACGCCATGGCTAGTGGATTGGTCGCCCTGGCGACATGATGTTTTACAATTAATCGGTTCGGCATTAAATTGCTTCCTTTTTCGTGATCGCCTTTCAACACGTAATTGGTTTTCAGCGGCTCAATAATCTTTTGATTTTATCATTTTCTGCATTGAAAGACGTTTTTGCGCCAAACCAAATACAGTATTACTCAGTTATCCCGTCGACCAATTTCGCCAAATGATACGAATCGCCAAACTAATAAGCAACTTATACATGTTGACTGTGTTTAATATCATTGAATGCGATATTCACGTTCATTCATTTCTTTGGCTTCGGCTTTTTCCGTATCTGTTAATTTCCGTCTACCCATTTTTAAATTTGTTAGTTTTCTCCTTTATTACAATGATTTTAACCATTTTAATTTACTATTCAAATAAAAATTCTTCTAAAAGTAAAGAATTTAATTTAAATTCAAATAAAAATTCTTCTAAAAATAAAGAATTTAATTTAAATTCAAAAGTGGTAACATCATTCAAAAGTGGTAACATCATCGGGTCCATTCTCCCGAAAACAACAACCATTTTTCAAATGGTTAATAATAATCAGTGAATATTACAAAAAAAAAAAAAAAAAAAAAAATACAAATAAAATGTCGAAATAAAAATCACTTAATGACGTTTTAAACACGTGTATTGAATTTAATGCCGTTGAATATAACATTCATGATCATCCGTTATTGGATTGATTTAATATTATAGTTTGGCGGTAATTTCTTGATCGATGGGATAACCAAGTAATACCGATGAGTATTTTTAATTAAATATTTAATAGTGTTACAAGCAATTTTAAATGTAATAATTTTATTTATGTACATTATTGCGGTACATCAAAAATGGTTCCTATAGATTATGTTATTTGTAACACATACGGTATTCATAAAGGGGAATTCAAAAACATTCCGTTATAGTATGCCTATGAAGAAAAATCGTTTGCGGCGTGTTTTAATGGTGTTACTCAGTTATAAACATGATGAAATTGATATACATTTTTGAGGTGCTATAAAACATGCTTTTCTGTAAATTATGGCTTGCAAAGCATTTATCATTTATTTACAGGGACACATTTATGGGACACATTATTTACTATTTTATAAAAAAATCAGTAATATAATAATCTATGAGGATTACATTTATCACTCATTTAGGGACCATTCAAGTATTATGTAAGCATATTTTTAGTCATTTTGTACCCCCTCCCCCCCCTTTGTAAGAAAATATAAGCAAATGCTAGACCCCCCCCCCCCTTTGCTTACTTAAGATTTCATGACAGTTTATACATCAATACTTCTTGACTTATAAAAAGTTACCAATCAATTACATGATTAATCCTACAAATTTATATAGGCATATAGGGATTGTGATATCAAATTATATAAAATGGTTTTAATATATTGTTGCTTGCTTATTGCATTAAACAAACCGCAGAATACAAAATGGTTTAAATATATTGTTATTTAACACTCTGAACAATAAAGCAAGATATACAAGAAGTCTTAACTTACTTAGGCATCATAACTAAAATTTTTGATATGAATCATACAAATGTTGGTGTTCATATTTTAATCTGATGTCCAGGATCCTTGAACCCATGTTTCAACATTGTCTATTATAAAGTTTTCACTGGAACAGTGGCCTGGGACATTGCAGGTTTCCGGTCCTTGTTTGCTTGTTTAATTTGAACTGCAGTTTCTTCGTTGTTTAATGCTTACTTAAGAATTGTCGTGACCCCCTCCTCCCCCTTGTCAGAAAAAATAAGCAGATTTTGGACCCCTCCCTTCCCCATTAGTGCTTACGTAATACTTGAACGGTCCCTTACAGGGACCCATAAAAGATTTTACTTACAGGAGTGTATCTCTAGTATTTTCGGTACTTTTAGGTTGGCCGTATGTTATAATAATAATGTATGTATACATGCATATGCAGACTTGTATAAAACCAAAAACTTTCTGCGCACGTAAAATTGAGTCAAAAACTTTCTGCAAATTAATTTAATGTTGGGTGTAATTCACATTTTTTGTGCGATTCATGGTCGTAATTCGCGTTTTTTATGCGATTCATGAACGTATTTTGCGTTTTTTATGCGATTTATGAATGTAATTCGCTTTTTTATATAATTCATGGAATTATTAGCTTTTTTGTGCGATCTGTCTACAAAATTCGCGTTTTTGAGCGATTTATGGGCGTAATTCGTGTTTTTGAGTGATTTATGTATGTAATTCGCGTTTTTCATACGATTTATGATTGTAATTCGCGGTTTTTATGCGATTCATAAACATAATTCGCGGTTGTTACGCGATTTATGGACGTAATTCGCTATTTTTATCGATTCATGGACGTAATTTGTTTTTATTGAGCTTTTTGCGGACGAAATTCGTGTTTTGAGCGTTTTTCATGCGATTCATGAACATAATTTGCGTTTTTTTATGCAATTCATGAACTTTAAAGTAACCGTTTTCTATAAAAGCGGTGGAATGATGTTGCAGCAAATGGGTCAAATTTTTAACAGTGTATTACACGAGGGGTCGAAACCGCTTCAAATTCCAGGCGTCACCATATTATCCTATGGGTCAAGGGGAGTCGCTTGAAAAGCTCAAGATTCTCTTTTATCGGAGCGTCTTTGACGTCTGAAATGAAGCGAGTCGCCAGTAACAGCTAATCAGATGTTTGGAAATCCGGATGATGGAAAAGTCTTTTCTCGAACAGCCAATGAAATGCTTAGAAAACTAAAAGAAGCTGCGATTTTCGTCACGCGAAAATTTTACGCGTAGCACTTTAAAAATTTCAAGCGACAAAAATCACTTGTGTCTTTTTCGTTTTCTAAACATTTTATTGACTGATCGAGAAAAGGTTTTTCCATCATCCGGATTTCCAAACATTTGATTAATTAGCTATTGCAGATGATTCCCTTCGTTTCAGGCGTTATACTCCGACACAAGATACTGATATACCGCTCTTGTAAGGTCCTCACTTGGCAGAAGACCAAGCCGATGCCATTCAAACTTTGGGGAGACTAGCCTATGAGGCCGAGATTCCCCTTCGATGTATTCATGGAAATGATATTAAATATAGTTTTCTATTTTTTGTTCTGAGTAAAATTTTATTTTAAATTAAATAGACTGTGCACCTTCTATAAGTTCTCGGAATTATCATTTCAAAGTATATACTTTCTCCTACATTTTTTGTAAATTTTGATTAAAGCATCTGTGATTTTTTCATTCCTTCTTTCTTTTCTTTCTTTCTTTCTTTCTTTCTTTTTTTTTTTTTTTACATTTATGTTTATGGCTAAATCGCAGGTTTAACTATTGCTTGGCATCTGACTTGGCGGCTATACGAGAAATTCGCCAATTCTAACAACATAAATATTCAGGGCACATGTATGTCATTATATACTCACTGGGATTTACTTGGCGCCAAAATGGCGTTATTTTGCCTAATGTGGTAACCCTGATATTGTTGTTTATTTTTTGATAAACTGTTTATCTAACTTAATTTTTCTTTTTTCAAATTATATAAAATGTTTTTTGTTCTAGTTATTAGTTCTTAAGATTTAATAATTTAAAAATTGTTTTATTTATTGTTAATTTTTTTAATAGAAAGTAATTTAAAAATGTATATTTAACCAGAATTCGAAAATGAGGTTTTTGCCAAATTGACGTTGAAAAAAATTGTACCAAACCTTGTACGTATATAATATCTGCGCCATATTCATATCCAATGCATGCAAATAATATAAATCACGGAGTAAGACACAGGAGGGGAAACTTAATGCGTATGACTCTTCGAAAATGCAAAGTGAAATTTTGGTAAATAATGAGGTAGAGGTCTGCACGGGCCGATATTTCCAGGTCCGAGCCCGGCCCGAAAGTTAAAATTTTGGCCCGGGCCCGGCCCGGCCCGAAAGTTAAAATTTCGGCCCGCGCTCGGCCCGGTCCGGAGAAAAGTTTAAAATTCGGCCCGAACCCGGCCCGGCTCAAGTGAATTTCTACAGAACATTGATCTTTAATATTATGGAAGAGTTCTGACCAAAAAAATTATATTAGTCTTTTTTTTTTTTCATGTTTATAATCTCTATTTATGCAGAAGTGCCGTAGGCTGCGATATTTACGCTTTTAAATGAATCTTTGTTTGTTGTATGTAAATGTTTCAGTTATCACTAGTATTATTAATCCATATTCCCTGTAATGGAGACAAAAAGTCGAAAAAGCGGTATATGGTAAAATTTCCAAAAACGAAATCGCTTTGGAACCAAAAAAAAAAAAAAAAAAAAAAAAAAAAAAAAAAAAAAAAAAAATGCATTCCCTTATTAACAGATGTAAATGTTTAATATATTTTTTTCTCCCGTATTGTTGTATTCATTTTGCATGGATGAACATTTTAAAAGAAACTTTCAGTTTTCAGTTTAAAAGAAAATTCAGTCATAATCATGTGTTTTATTTATTTATTTATTTGTGTGTGTGTGTGTGTGTGTGTTTAATTCTATTTTAAAACACCTAGTAATTAGTCCAGGCGCCAAAGGTAGTTGAGTATGCAAAATGTGAGGACCGGCAACTATGCTCAAATTCTTTTACCTGAGACCCTAAATAATAGAAAATCACATGTTGCCGGCAGCTGTACTGGTCCCTTTCCCTTTTCCCCACCCCTCTCTCCGCTCGGCGCGTTGCTGAGTCATGTCCCTTTCCCTTTTCCCCACCCCTCTCTCCGCTCGGCGCGTTGCTGAGTCATAGCACTCGGAAACGTCAGTAAAAGAGAATTCGTAGCCCATAACGGTTTATTTTTACGTATCTAAGTAATATTATTTAAGTTTTTTTGCAGTTGAGTGTCTTATTAGTGTGTTTTATTTAAATAAAAGGGCGGAAAATGTCACTACAAGTGATAAATCTAAATAAGCGAAAAGTAAGTGAATTGTCGTGTTTGTTTTGTGATAAAACGGGTGATTTAGTGAAAAATCCAAAATTACAGACGTTTACTACTATTCAAAGAGCAGCAGATCGCAGAAAAGATGACATTAGTAAGAAATTAGAAAGTGATACAGACTTTATTGCCCACAATTGTTCTTGGCATCGAGCTTGTATTGCAACTTATATTAGTGAAGAGAAAATCAGGCGTCGAGAATTAGCATTACTAAAGCAGGAGAATGCCTCTGTTCCCACTTCCTCTACAGAAGCAAATGTTTCAGGTAGCCAAAGGGTTCGTCGGTCATCAAGAATTGAATTAAAAATTGATACAAGTAATAAATGTTTAATTTGTGGTAAACAATCAAGAAATAAGAACAAAACTCTTCTTTTATGTTCTGAAATTTCAGCAGCGGAACAAATTTTAAATATTGCTCGAAAAAAACAAGATGATGTTTTCACTAAAATTAGCATTTGCGAACATCCAGCTGATTTATTTGCAATGGAAGTGAGGTATCATAAACATTGTTATCGTGATTATCTACGGCAACCAAGAAACTCTGAAAATCCAGCAGGCAGACCTTCAAGTCAAATACCACATGGCATCCTTATGGAGGCATTTGAAAAGCTAATCGATGAAATGAAAGATAAATTAACATCTCACTCTTTTGAAGTGTCATTCTTGGGCAAGCGACTAGCTGAACTCACTGAAATAGAAGATGCAATTGTAGAAAATCGCGTTATGAAATCACTGCTCATTGATAAGTATGGTGAAAATGTTTTATTTTCATATCCGAGCGATAGATCAAAATCATCATTGGTGTTTATGGGCAATATACCACTGGATGAAGTCATTGAACATATTCGTACCGTAAATTCAACAAACTACACTGTTCAAGTAGCTAAACAACTTCGAAAAGAAATACTAAATACCAAAGTAATGCCAGATGGGTATTTATGTGATGAAATTTTAATTGAACAGTTTTTACAAAAAGGTCAATTACCGAATAACTGGCTAATGTTTATGCAAGCATTGTTCAGTTCAAAGAATAACAAATTAAGTGAGAATTATAATCGACGATCAGTGTTTTATGATATGTATTTCACGATTACTGAGAAACACACTCCAAAGCATATAGCTTTAGCTCAATCTATACATCATTTGACTCGATCGAAACAATTAATCGTTATATTGAATAAATGTGGGCATAGCATTAGTTACAAAGCATTAAAAAACCTCGATAATGAAGTAACAACGTCAATTGTGTGTGAAGATATAGACAAGAAATTGCTTATTCCTAAAAATATAGTTCGAGATTCATCGTTATTTCTTCATGGAGCTATAGATAACAATGATTTCAATGAAGAAGCATTAAGTGGGAAAGGCTCGACCCATGTTACAGCTATGGTGATATATCAAGAAAAAAAATCCACTGACAATGAAGTTAATCTAATTAAAATGAAACCTACAGTAGAGTTGAACGAATTGGATTTAAAATTTTTAAACTGTCAAGCAATTTTTCATTTTCAAGAAAATATGCAGCCTTCAATACCGGACTATAAGGACAGTAGCTGCTTATTAAATAATAATCAAAACAATTTACAATTTGATAATTTGCTCTGGGTCTTGTGTAGACTGCAATATAGTCTATCAATAAATAATTTCTGCCGATCATCTACAAATTCGGTACCAGGATGGACTCCATTTCAACAAATACTATCGTCTGAAACCGCACCTGTTTCTACTGTTGGATTTAGCCCGGTTATACCTCAGCCACCGACTTCCAAAGACGTTGTGTATACCGCTATGAAAAATTATGTCAACGTAAGTCTTGCACTCGGTAAAAAAATAGCAGTACTCTCGTGTGACATGGCTATATATCTTATCGCTAAAAATATTCAGCTAACAAATAAAGAATTTGACAATTTAATATTGAGAATTGGATCATTTCATTTACAAAAAAATTATTTGCGGTGCTTGGGCCAATATGTAGAAGAGAGTGGACTCGACGGTATTCTTATTGAAGCCGATATTTATGGTGAGAATACTTTGGCATCAATTCTGAAAGGTACTCATTATAACAGAGGTATTAGAGCACATAAGCTCTTATACGAAGCCTTAAGAAGCATACAAATTGCCGAATTTATAGAATGCATGAATTATTCTCAAGATTTTTTACAACAGCTAAATATTTGTCTTCAGGAGATAAGAGAAAGTACAGTAGATAAAGATCATTCTGGCGTAATCGAAAAACATGATCAATACAAAAGAATAATTACAGATTTTTTAATGAATTTTTCACATTTTTTGCGCACCATGAGCACTGAAAATCAAGTATTCAAATATTTAAACAACTACTGCGAAATGGTAGAAATTTTGTTAAATTCAGTTATGGCTGATAGAAATAGTAATTATGAATTACATTTGTTAACTACTCGACAAATGTTACCGTTCTTTTTCTCCATGAATCACACGAACTACATTCGTGGAGTCACTCTTTATTTACAAGATATGATAAAACTACCTTTAGAAGTTGAACATGATATGAAGAGAGGAATGGTGTCCGTCAAACGAACGGAAGGTAAATTTAATGCAGTAAGCCCCGACTTAGCATTAGAACAGTCTCAAAACCGATCTTCAGCAGTTACTGGAGGATTGATTGGCATTACTAAAAATGAAGAAGCGATGCAGAGATGGCTGCTCCTTTATCCGTTCAAAAACAGTATTCACGAGGCTTTTTCTTCATATCTCGAAATACAAGCAGACTCTACAAGTGACATTAATTATCATAATGAATGGACACAATCCAGGATCAATAAAGACGAAAAAGATATTCAAAATATAATAAAGTATATTATTGCCTGCAACCCTTATAATGATAACGCGAATTGCGCGCTTCGAAATATTTACACTGGTGAACTTGCTGAAGAATCTTCTGTGCAATGTTTGCTAAATATACAGGAAAATGGAGAGGCTCTGTTAAGAACGTACGAAGATGAGCGATTCGTACTCAAAAGCAAAAAGTTATCTGATCCTATTAAAAAAAATAAATTTAGCAATTTTGTAACTCATTCACAAAAACAAAACAAGAGTACTTCTAATAAAAAGTTACAAGATGCAACAGATGTAAGTCTCATTCAGAAAACATTTTTGTTGGCTAATCAACGTGGATTTGATGCAAAAATTTTAGCATCTTTCGAAATTTTGAATTACTGCAAGTACCTTTTTGACGCTGAAGGGTTTTACAGGAAATCTCCAAAATCACAACTCGCCCTTGAAATTGAAAATAATCATAAGTGTGGTACTAACACGCGGCAGGATATTTTAAATCTACCTTTTTCAAAAATTTACATTGTTGATGGTATGGCACTTGTTCATCGAATCCAATTAAAAAATTTCAGCACATTTGGCGATTTTGCTCAAGCTTTTTTCAATAGAATTCAGAATCTTTTTTCGCAACCAAATGTAAAACGAGTTGATATTGTATTTGACAGATATGATGATATTTCAATAAAATACTTGGAATCAACGTTACTGAGTAAAGGTCAAATGATGAAAAATTTCATAATTTCAAATGAGCACACCAAAATTCCAGCTAATTGTAATAATTTCTTTTCAAGCACTGAAAATAAGTTACAGCTTGTTCGATTTCTATGTACTGCTGCCCCTAGATATGCACAAGTAAATGAAGATTGCGAGTTATATATTTGTGGAGGATTTGAAGATCCAACAAAATGTTTCAAACTGCAAGGTTCTTCATTTTTTGAAGTACCTGACTTGAATTCTAACCATTTAGAAGCGGATTCACGGATGTTTGGTCATATATTTCACGCAGTGAAAATCAAACTTGGCCATATCATAATCATTTGCGCTGATACAGATGTTTTCATTCTCGGAATTTACTTCTGGAACAAGCTTGCACGTCTAGGCTGTTTAGGTCTACGGTTCCTATAAGAAGAAATTCATTTCAGGATGTCATCTGGCTGCTCAATCCCTTGGAGAAAATATTTGTGGTATTTTGCCAGCATTACACGCTCTGAGTGGTTGCGATTCGACTAGCAGATTCGGCTCGAAAAAAAATGCTTTAAACGCTCCATCGTTGGATTTTGCACAAGAAGCTTTAAAGCATTTGGGAAATCCGTACCTAAGTGTCGAACAGCTAAAAGAATTGAAAAACATTTGCACCTATCTTTTTTCAAAAAAAATTTCAACGGCTGATGAACTTCGGTATAAATTAATTTCCCAAAATATCGGTTTCGGCTTAAATTTATTAAAAGTTATTTGCACATCAGATGCTCTACATTTACATCTATTGAGAGCTTCAGCACAAACATATGTATGGGTGAATGCTGACCAAACTTTACTACAGCCTATTGATTACACCTTCTTAGGCTATGAAAGGAAAGATGATAAATTATACCCACGACAAATGACTAAGCAACCACTGCCGGAATTGTTGATTCAACCCTGTAAATGTACATCCAATTGTAAAACAATGGCTTGCTCTTGAAAAAAATTACAGATTGATTGTATTGCGTTATGCAAATGCATAAATAACGATTGTCAAAATAAAAAAGATTGATGATTATACTTATTTTTATGATATGTTTGAATTTGCTTTTTTGTATTAAATAATTTTTTTTAACAATAATTTTTGTTTTTATTATTAATTTTTCTGTTCTTTTTCCACTTGACTAGCTATAAGTATCTTTAATTATAAAAAAAAAAAATTGATATTGCCGTTAATACAATTATTTTAATGATACCAAAGCATATGTTCAGTCCATTTACTTGATGTCTAAGGGGGTGGGGTGTAAAAAAAAATTGGACCAATACAACTCCTGGCAACATTCGAAATCATAATTTGCATGCTTTTCTGAGTTCAAAACCATAAACCGAATGCGGTCCTCACATTTTGCATACTCAACTCCATCCAGCGGCCGGTCTAAATCTACGATTCTTTAAAAGGCATAAATTCTAATGTTTAATTGTAGAATAATGACGGTTTAAAAGTATATGCCTTTTTTGCAAACATTTTTGGACAAAGCCAAATATTACTGATTTATAAAAAGTCGAGAAAAGGATTTTCATGTAGGAAGATTAAATAGGAACTGATTATTTTGGTCCATGAAAACTAGGAAGAATGGAATCAGTCTCGGCTTCGTACGGAAAAAAAAGTTAGGCCTGGCCCGTCCAGCAAAAAAATTAAGGCCCGAGCCCGGCCCGGCCCGAAAGATTAGTGACTAGGCCCGGCCCGGCCCGAGTCTTCAGAAGTAAGGCCCGAGCCCGGCCCGGCCCGAATGCCATTATTGGAAATCGGCCCGAACCCGGCCCGCGGGCCGGGCCGGGCCGGGCCGGGCGCGGGCTTCGGGCCGCGGCCCGGCCCGTGCAGACCTCTATAATGAGGAGGCTGCGATCGGTAGTAGGCTGATTTTTTAGCTACTGCAATGCTTTTCAATGGAAAAATGGTAATTTAAAAAAAAAAAATTACGAAAAATCTGAATTTTTAGAAGGTTGTAGAAATGAAAATCTGGTTAATTGTAGTTTTCTTCACAACATACATATTTTTTTATAGGTATTCGGCGCTTCATTTTCGTTTTTAAGCCCTTTAAAATACGAGATCATTCTGACAATTAAAGGGCAGGCCATTTAAAAACATTGAATGTCGCGGATTAAAATGACTGCAGTAAATTAGTTGCATATCGCAAAGAAACAGACTTATGATTTTTAGAAATTAAGTATTAATCAAATATTTTGGAGTAAATTTTAATTTCGCGTATAGTTTTTATAACCTTAGACCATTTTAATAATCCATAACGTTGGATATTTATGCAATTAATGCATGTAGAATTAAAGCGAATTTTTATTTTAATTATTTGGAGCAACTGATTATTCATATTATGGATGTCTTGTGTATCATCCCCCCCACTCTGCCCCCCAGGGGGGGCACATTTTTAATTTCTTTACAACACCAGTCGTGTGACACATCATTTCAAAGGTCTGTAACTGCTTATTCATATTATGGATGTCATGTGTGTCACCCCCCACTCTGCCCCCCCCCAGTGGGGCACATTTTTAATTTCTTTACAACACCAGTCGTGTGACACATCATTTCAAAGCTCTGTAACTGCTTATTCATATTATGGATGTCATGTGTGTCACCCCCCACTCTGCCCCCCCCAGGGGGGCACATTTTTGATTTCTTTACAACACCAGTCGTGTGACACATCATTTCAAAGGCCTGCAACTGCTTATTCATATTATGGATGTCTTGTGTGTCACCCCCCACTCTGCCCCCCCAGGGGGGGGGCAAATTTTTGATTTCTTTACAACACCAGTCGTGTGACACATCATTTGAAAAGTCTGCATCTATTTATTCATATTATGCATGTCTTGTGTTACATTCCCCAAAGGGGGCACACTTAAGCTGTTGCATAGCTTTTATCGCGGGCTTTGAGCGCGGCGACCGAATCTAGAAATTCCGTAATGAGAAAAAAAACCCTAACACTCCGGCTAACTTCGTTTCATTTCGGCACTTCGGTAGACTTCTCATTTATTCAATAATAGAAAAAAATTGTTTTCTTATCGGTCATCACGCTCAAAAAGTGTAATATTAAATAAGGATAATAATAGTAAAATAAATAGTATAAAGTATAAATAATAGTAAATTAATATCAAAGAAAAAGAAAAAACTTGAATTAATAAAAAAGCTGCATTAATAAACTGCATAAAAAAAACAGCATAAATAAAAAATAAATAAATAATGGTTGCATAAGTTGATAAAAAATGCTATGCAATAGCTTTACCGCAGCAGTTTCCGGAGTGCTACACGTATTTATATATTTTTTTAACTTTGCTTCTATCTTTTATTTCTGACTGTGCAGTAAAAATAAATTTATTAATCAAAATTGTTCTTAGCTCATTCAGGAATTTTTGCTTTTAAATCCCCATTTTTTCCATCCGGACATTCAGGCCCATGTGAAAGGCAAGGGGGGGGGGGGGGGCGCCCCGTCCGAGGAGATTGAGGGAGCAGCATCAAATTTATTCTACCAGCACCAATTTTTTTCCCTTCTATCTCTACAAGAAAAAAGTATTGGATTCGTATAAATTTTCGAATTCTGGTTTTCGACGGATTGTACACGGTTTAGGGGTCAAAGATTCCACATAACATGCTTTTATAAAATATCTGTCTGTGACAGACATTTTGTGGGTTCCCTATCTCAAGAAAAAATTCACGGAATTTATTAAAAATTGATATTTAGGTAAGACCCTATAAATTATTGCTAATTAGTTTTTGGCGTAAATCGCTCAACAGTTGTCACTGCTATGCTTCATTTTTTATGATTTACGCAACAGCTAAATCTCAAGAACTAGCGCACGGACTACAATAAAAAATTAGTTTTAGGTAGTCCCTGATATAAATAGATGTTGATCAGTTTTTGGTGTAAATCACTCAACAGGTGGCGCTGTTATGCTGCATTTTTTACGGTTTACGCAACAGCTGTATCTCAAGAACTACGCACGGATTTTAATGAAAATTTATATTTAGGTAGTCCCTGATATAAATTGATGATGATTAGTTTTTGGTGTAAATTGCTTAATATGTGTCGCTGCTATATTGCATTTTTTAAGATTTATGCAACAGCTGTATCCCAAGAACTAATGCACGGATTTTAATAAAAAAAAAAATACGTGGGGCACTCGGGGACTGCCGCGGTAAAGCTATTGCATAGCATTTTTATCAACTTATGCAATTATAATTATATATATTTATTTTTTATTTATGCAGTTTTTTATATTATTTTTTTTATATTAATTCAAGTTACACTTTTCGAGCGTGATAACCGATAAGAAAACAATTTTTTCTTTTATTGAATAAATGAGAAGTCTGCCGAAATGAAACGACGTTAGTCGGAGTGTTACGGTTTTTTTTCTTTATTACGGAATTTCTAGATACGGTCGCCGCGCTCAAAGCCCGTGATAAAAGCTATACAATAGCTTAAATGTGGCCCCTGGGGGGGTGACACACAAGATATGTATAATATGAATAAGCAGTTGCAGACTTTGAAATGATGTGTCACACGACTGGTGTTGTAAAGAAATTAAAAATGTGCCCCCCCTGGGGGGGGCAGAGTGGGGGGGTGACACACAAGACATCCATAATATGAATAAGCAGTTGCAGAGCTTTGAAATGATGTGTTACACGACTGGTGTTGTAAAGAAATTGAAAATGTACCCCCTCCCCCCTGGGGGGCAGATTAGGGGGTGGCACACAACACATCCATAATATGAATAAGAAGTTGCAGACCTTTGAAATGATGTGTCTCACGACTGGTGTTGTAAAGAAATTAAAAATGTGCCCCCCTGGGGGGGCAGAGTAGGGGAGGGTGACTCACAAGACATCCATAATATGAATAAGCAGTTGCAAACCTTTGAAATGATGTGTCACACGACTGGTGTTGTAAAGAAATTGAAAATGTGTCCCCCTGGGGGGCAGAGTGGGGTGACACACAAGACATCCATAATATGAATAAGCAGTTGCAGACCTTTGAAATGATGTGTCACACGACTGGTGTTGTAAAGAAATTAAAAATGTGGCCCCCTGGGGGGCAGAGTGGGGGGTGACACACAAGACATCCATAATATGAATAATTAGTTGCAGACCTTTGAAATGATGTGTCACACGACTGGTGTTGCAAAGAAATTAAAAATGTGCCCCCCCCTGGGGGGTGCAAAGTTGGGGGGGTGACACACAAGACATCCATAATATGAATAAGCAGTTGCTCCAAATAATTAAAATAAAAATTAGCTTTAATTCTACATGCATTAATTGCATAAATAATCCAAAGTTATGGATTATTAAAATGGTCTAAGGTTATAAAAACTATACGCAAAATTAAAATTTACTCCAAAATATTTGATTAATACTTAATTTCTAAAAATCATAAGGCTGTTTCTTTGCGATATTCAAGAAACTTTCAACAGTCATTTTAATCAACGATATTCAATGTTTTTAAATGGCCTGCCCTTTGATTTTTGTCAGAATGATCTCGTATTTTAAATGGCTTAAAAACGAAAATGATGCGCCGAATACCTTTAAAAAAATATGTATGTTCTGAAGAAAACTTCAATTAACCAGATTTTCATTTCTACAACTTTCTAAAAATTCAGATTTTTCGTAAAAATTTTTTTAAAAATGACCATTTTCCCATTGAAAAGCATTACAGAAGCATCGATCGTCAGCCTGCTAGTAGCGGTTTCGCCGTCTATTGTCGAAAAATCCGCATGGCAAAATTTTAACACTACTTTCCCCTCCTGCTTCTTTCTCCGTGATATAAATAAATAATGTACACAAAATTATAAAGAAATAATTTTTAAAAAATGGCTAATCCGGCAAGTTTTAAAATCACGCCATGCAGCCGTTAATTGTAAAAAAAAAAAAAAAAAAAAAAAAAAAAAAAGTTACGCTATATTGCGAGAAAAAAAGTTATTATGCTAAGTTTAATAATCATACTTTTAAATCATCTTTTTTATTATATTTGTCTTTTTATAACTTACTTTAGTGTAACAGAATTACAATGTAATATTTAAAAACAGATAATTCAATTACAGAAACAAAAAGGTATTCGCCAAAAAAGGTATTCGCCTAATTTTATTTTTATTGTGACATTATTTTCACTAACTGAAGTCATCTGAAAGTAAAATCTCAATCTCAGTGACCATAATGAAAAAAAATATTGAAATGTAATATCGGGTACTACCAGGTTATCCCGTCGACCAAAAAATTATCGCCAAACTATAAGATTAAATGCCAATAATGGATGATCGTGAATGTCACATTCAATGACATTAAATACGATTCATGTGTTTAAAATGTCATTAAGTTATTTTTATTTCGACTTTTTATTAATATTTTTATTAATATTCTACTAATTATTTGTTTGGTACTTACGTATTAACGCCACCGCAGCAGAACTTGCACTAATGAACTTGCACCTCATCTTGTTCTTCGCACGTACACAAAAATAATGGCGTTAAAAAATGAGCAAAGAAAGAAAAGGCACTAAAAAAGCACTAATACACTAAAAAAAGGCATAAAAAATCAGCAAAAATTAAGGCAACAGGGAATCGGAAAGATAACTGCGGTGGCGTTAATACGTAAGTACCATTTGTTTTTTCGATATTTAAAATAAAAATTATGTCAATATGTATAATTTGGCTATTAGTTTGGCGATTTGTATAATTTGGCGAAATTGGTCGGCGAAATTGGGATAATAGAGTAGTACCTAATATCGTTATGAGTAAAAATGCGATGTTTTAAATAGCGACGTCATTTTCTCTTCAAATGTTTTTTAAAAATTACTGTTATTAGTAATATGAAAAAAGGCTTTCGTAATAATATTGTAATTCCCATTTATCTGGTTGCTGAATGACATTATTTTCCTCATTTGAAATTTTTCTTATTTTGCTTTAGACATTAATTTTTATCATAAATTATTTTCTGTTATTTTATTTACATTATTAATATTATTTCTCAGTAAATATATTTTTTTTTACCTCAATTAGTGCATAATTATACGCAATCATTTTGGAAAATAAATTTTTATTATCGAGAGAAAAGCTAAACTGTGTTGCCATCATTTTGAACAAATATCGTAAAAAGCATTTAAAATTAAAAATAAAATATAAAAATGGAAATAAATTAAAAAATAACTAAAATGGGCACAACTACAAATAAATAGCTTTTATTTAAAAAAATAATTATCAAAATCGGTTGCGTAGAAAATTCAGGGTTGATGACACGACATTTTTTAGCTTGTCTGAAAGAAATAGCATCGGATGCTAATAAACACCGAGCCGATCTTGGTGGCGATCCTAACCATAGCCAACTATATGCTACCGGCCTGCGCATTTCGCTAAAAACTGCTCCAAAAGCGAAGCTGGATTCAGCTTCAAATCTTGAACCATTTCATTGGACCACGCGGCGCAAACCCTGCCCAAATTACACTGTTAAAAATTTTGCCCTTTTGCTGCATCGTCACTCCACCGATTTCATAGAAAACTATTACTTCAGCCTATTATGGAGCAGTCTCATGGGTCAAAAGAGAGATATTTTATAAAAGCGGGTGAGTGACGATGCTGCAAAAGGATAAAATTATTTACAGTGTACACTATTAAAAATTTGACCCATTTGCTGCAACGTCATTCCACCGCTTTTATAGAAAACGGTTACTTTAAAATGTTCAGGAGCATTCTTATTGGTCATAAAAGAGATATTATATAAAAGCTGTGGATTGACGTAGCAGCAAACGGGTCAAATTTTTAACAGTGTAGCATTGAATAAGCTGATTTCTGGTCTGTGCACATGGTCATTGTTTTGGTTCAGGGTTTGCACGATTTCTCAGAATAACTTGGGCAAGGTATCAGACTCCTCTGGCGGGAGACTTCATACATTGATCTCAAATCGATGGGCCGTATAGATCTAGTTGGCCATGTCCCAACTGGCTATGGAGCATTCGAAAACTTCATCTGACGAAGAAAAGTAAAAAGTTCGATCCCTTTGCTGCATCGCTATTCCATCTTTTTTATAGGAAACGACTAGTTTGCTGTATTATGGAGCATTCTCATTGGTCAAAACAGAAATATTCTATAAAAGCGATGGAGTGACGATGCAGCAAAAGGGTCAAATTTCTTACAGTGTGCAGTATACTGTAAAAAATTTGATCCTTTTGCTGCATCGTCACTCCCTCCGCTTTCATAGAATGACCCACGAGAATGCTCCATAATAGGGTGAAGTAATCGTTATGTATAAAAGCGGTGGAGTGACGATGCAGCAAAAGGGTCAATTTTTTTTTACAGTGTACATAACACTGTAAAAAATATGACTATTTTGCTGCATCGTCACTCCACCGCTTTTATAGAAAAGGACTACTTCAGGCTATCATGGAGCATTCTCATTGGCCAGGGCCGAAACTAGAGGGGGGGGGCAGAGGAGGCAAGTGCCCCGGGTGCCACCAGAGCAGAAGGTGAAGGGGGCGCCAAATTGAGATTTTGTTTGGTGTCTTTAAAACAAAGAATACATATATGTGAAGAGTAGGGGGAGGGGGAAGGCGCCAAAATCCATGTTTGCCCCGGGTGTGAAAAAGGCTAGCTTCGGCGATTGGCCAAAAGAGTGATATTCTATAAAAGCGGGGGAGTGACGATGCAGCAAAATAGTAATATTTTTTGCAGTGAATAATTCCCATCACATGACTCTTACCGTACACTGTAAAAAATAGAGACTATTTTGCTGCATCTTCAGTCCACCGCTTTTATAGAAAATGACTACCTTAGGCTATCATGGAGTATTCTCATTGGCCAAAAGAGTGATATTCTATAAAAGCGGGGGAGTGACGATGCAGCAAAATAGTCATCTTTTTTACAGTGTAGGACAATGAAAAAGCTGTAGGACACACAAATAAAAAAAAGCATTGATAAAAGTACATTGTAAAAAAATATGAGTATTTTGCTGCATCGTCACTCCCCCGCTTTTATAAAATATCACTCTTTTGGCCAATGAGAATGCTCCATGATAGCCTGAAATAGTCGTTTTCTATAAAAGCGGTGGAGTGACGCTGAAGCAAATTAGTTATATTTTTTACAGTGTAGCGAAAGCTGTCCTACACACTGTAAAAAATATGACCATTTTGCTGGATCGTCACTCCACCATTTTATAGAAAACGACTACTTCAGGCTATCATGGATATTTTCATTGGCCAAAAGAGTGATATTCTATAAAAGTGGGGGAGTGACGATGCAGCAAAATAGTCATATTTTTTTACCGAGTACAACAGCAGAAAACCTGTTCATGACGTCATGACTTTGCATAAAAATACCTACTCCATGCTCCTGTCTCCTGAGTGCACGCGCGTCCGTTTTGAACGGAACCTTTCTCGAAAACTTTCCCTTTCTCTTTTTACGTCAACCGACTAACCGACCAATCAATCAATCAAAATAATAGTTTATCCGCCAGCTCTTTTTTCACCTTTGGCGATAGCAATTCTCGTGGTAACCCTATTAGTATCACAATTAACTTTTGCCGCCAGAAGATAAACAGTCTAAATTTTTATTTTCTGTCTAGCCGGTTCCTGTTTCAGATGCGGATTTTATTTTATCAGTTTTAAATGCAGTCAGCTCAGTATTTACTGCCTAATAAAGCTGTTCTCCTACTCTGTGAGTTGATGTTCCACGTTATATTGTATAAATGTCCTAAGGGTATTTTTTTTTAATTATAAACTGCTGATTTTATTTATTTGTTCAATGTTTTTTTTATTTTTTTATAATATACTTCATTAACTGCTTGTTTCTAAAGTTTTAAATGTTTATAAGAGGAACGCAATTGTATTGCTCATCGTTAAATTTATACCATGTACTGTAACGTGTTTAGGATTTTCATATATTTGATACGTCAACATTAGTGTAATATGAATTCGTTATATTTTCGAGATTTTGAATATTATTTTTTTTTCGTTTGATTATTACCAAATATTTTGTAAGACTTACAATTGTGCAAATGTCAATTTATTCTTCCAATTAAAAGAATAACAGGTTAGCAAAACTCTCTTTTATGTTCAAGTTAGTTTTCTATCATTTAAAAATATTTTTATAAGTTTATTTTATATATTTATTTTTTAAATAACTAATTACTTTTATCTGATTCTGATTACATTTTTCAGTACTACTCAGGGATGTGGTCATAAAAATAACAGAGGATATATGCTTTGAGCAGAGGGTATACTCAAGGCATAGAGTATATCCTAGAATGTGTATACTATAGATTTCTTGAGAAACAGAGGGTATATGGTGTTTCTTAAAAAAATCCTGAAGGTATACGATGTATACCCTGGTATACTCTCCACTACATCCCTGGTACTATTTCGTTATTCCGTTTACCAATTTCACCAAATTATACAAGTTGACACAATTTTTATTTTAAATAACAAAAGAAAAAATAACTTAATAAAAATACAAATAAAAAGTGGAATTAAAGATCCTTTGACGATATTTTAAGAATGTTTAATGTTGAGTGAATACGACATTCACTATCATGTGACATTTAATCTTATAGTTTGGTGGTAGTTTTTTGGTCCATGGGATAATCAAGTAGTATCCATTTTTCAATTATTTTTAAAAAATTGTTGCCAATTATATTTTTAGAAGATTGAAATCAACGAGGTGAGTTTTAAGAATTTTAAAGTTAATCAAGAGCAATTAAAATTTTAGTGTGTTTAATTGAAAATGTGATTTTTCTTTTATTCACAAAACTGATTTGATGTTTAAATGGTTCTTAAATAGATAGTTATAATTTGCATCTTTTTTTTTTTTAAATTTCCTGAAATTTTAAAAATGTTACAAATTATCTTTAAAATTATTAGAAAAAAAGTTAATTGCTATAAAATTCCTGAACTAAGCATGTTACAATGAAAAATTGTGTTTCATACTAGCTTTTCATTTCTTGTTTGTGGTTACTTTGTAGGATGTATTGTGATAACTTGTCTCCTTATAAGAATGAAGTAAAACATGTTGACTTGAGAATGTGATTTAACAATATTAAAATTTTGATTACTTCTTAATTTTTCTGTTGATTAAAAAAAACTATTGCCAAACTATGATCAAATGCCAGTAATAATGGATGATCGTTAGTGTCACATTCACATGACATTAAACACTATTAAATTTCTCTGTTACAATATTACGAGATTTTTAATTTGGTGCTCTATTTGTATTTTTATCAATGTATTACTAATTTAAATGTTCTTTCATAATTTAATGTAAAAAATATGGTACTTACGTATTAATGCCACCACAACAAAAGTTGAACTAATGCACTAATAAAGAGCAATCTTGTTGTTTGCCTGCGCACAAAAAATGAGCAAACAAAAGCACTAAAAAACACTAAAGCACTAAAAAATGACTTCAAAAATAAGCAAACAACAAGGCAACAAGGAATCCAAAAGATAACTGAGTGGGGATGCAAACAACAAAATTTCTTAGCTCTTTATTGATTCATTAGTGCAATTTCTGCTGCGGTGGCATTAATACGTAAGTATATAAAATATTTTAAAACATTTTTTTCAACTTTTTGTTACATTGGTCACATCTATTAAATTTGATTAAAATATTTAGAAATTAAATAAAATTTTAATTATTAAAGATTTTTAAAATGATTTATGAACCTATTGCTGTATTATAGTAATAGTAAAATAACTTTTAGTTCATGTCTTTTAACATAATTATGTGTAAAATGATTGTCTCCATTTACCGTAAATGTTAGGTTGGTCACCAAGGAATAACCCTATCTCTTTCTCTAAATTCATAATCATTTCTAAAGTTTTGTTGTAGAATTAATTATCATTCAGAGGAGTGAGAAATTATTAATTTCTAAGTTTCTCTGTCATTTCTTGGACATTTTCTTGCAACATTGGTCTAGGAGTTTTCTCTTGACACTTCGAAAGCCATTCCAAATGTCATCGTAACTAGTTCTTCAATGCTTAGTTTTAGTTTCCAAAAATAAACCTTAAAACCAGTGGCGTAGCTAAGGGGGGGCGTCCGCCCTGAGTGCCGAGGCCTAGGGGCGCCAAATTGAGATAAATTGTTATATATCTATATTGGGGTGGGGGCGCAAAATTTCTAGCAGGTTCTTTTTTTTTTTTCTTTTTTTTTCAAAATGCCATTTGTTTGGTGTTTTGCAATTGTACATTTCATCTAAATTTTGTGCACTTACACTTTTTTTCTGCCTTGGATAACTTTCAACTTGTCCCTTAAAGTTAAAAATCTTCTCTTTGAATTCATTTTTTTATTGAAAAACACATATAGACAAGAAATATAATAACACAATTCCTAATGAGTATAAATGACTAGTAAAGTATTGTTTGCTCACACATAAATTTTGTACGCCCTCCTGTTTACAAATGGGATTTTGCTAAGTAGCCGCTGGAGATTTGTAGAGGAATTGGAAGGAAGTCAAAGAAGAAAATTCCACCTCCACATTCTTCGCAATCTCAACTGTAGTTAAAATATAACATAGAAAGAAAAGTGCTGATGGGTGGTGTTGTTTAGAGGTTTAATGTAATGTTATTTCTATGGAAGAGATTCGGTAATGTTAAAACATGACTGGTATATTCAGAGGTTACAGTTGTAGGATGTTTCATTGTACTAAAATTGGTGTTACAAGTTAAAAATACATTTTATTTAAAACTGAGTACTTTCAGTTTGCTTTTTTTCTTGAGGCTATCATCAGGTGATGCGATGTAGGAAGAGTGATGTATTTGTGACGAAAGCGCTAAGAAAGTTAAAAAATTTTTTTAACTTGTAGCATCTCTTGGTTATCCTGTTGATCCATTTCACCGAATTATATAAATCGTCAAACTAATAGCTAAATTATACATATTGACATAATTTTTATTTAAAATAGTGAACATAACAAATAATTAGTAGAATATTAATAAAAATACAAACAAAAAGTTGAAATAAAAATCACTTAATGATATTTTAAACACGTGTTTCATATTTAATCTTATAGTTTGGCGATAGTTTTTTGGTCTACAGTAGGGATGCACAACCTGTGGCCCACGGGCCAAAAGTGTCCCGCGATGGGTTATCGTGTGGCGCGCGAGCTTCGTCAATTTACAATTGGAAAAAAATTGCAATTTTTATGCGTAGGTTGGAGAAAAAAAATCGTAAATTTCGTCATTTTATCGTGGAAAAATATAAAATTTCGTCAGTCATTGAAGAATTGCAACTTTCGTAGACAGAGTACGGAAAAATCGCGAATTTCATGGATCAAGTGCGGAAAAATAGCGAATTTTGTCGATGAGGGTAGGAAATATCACAAATTTCGTTCATTAGGTACAGAAAAATTGCGATTTTTGTCCATGAAGCTTGAAAAAAGTGCAAATTTCGCCGATCGGGCATCTAAAAACCGGGAAATTTGTCGGTCGGACTAAAAAAATCGCACATTTCGTTGATCCGGCAATAAAAAATCATTTTTGTTGATGGTGCACAAACAATTGCAAATTTAATTTATCTGCTGAAAAAAAAGTCCACGTTTTTTCGGTTTATCGCGTGAAAAAAATGCAATTTTGTTGATCAGGCATGGAAAAATTACAAATTTTGTCGATTAAGGATGAAAAAATCGCAAATTTCGTTGATAAAACATGAAAAATCGCGAATTTTGTGATGATGCGCGAAAAAATTGAAAATTTTGTTGATCGGTCGCGAAACAATCGTGAGTTTTGTCTGTTTATCAAGAGAAAAATATCGCGAATTTCATCTTGCCGTGTAAAAAATGCAGATTTCGTCAAATTTAATAGAAAAACACGAATTTCGTTGATCAAGCACGGAAAAAATGCGTATTCTGTCAATTACAGAAGGAAAAAAAAATACAAATTTCTTTGATTGGAGATGAAAAAGGTTTTATTGATGAGTTTTATTGAAAGGGCTCCGAAAAATCGCAAATTTCGTTGGTCGGGTACGAGAATATCGCGAATTTTGTCGATCTCACGCGGCAAAATTGCAAATTTCGTCTATCAGGCTTAAATAAAATCGCGATTTTTCTCGATCATGCAAAGAAAAAACACGAATTTCTTTGATCAGGCGCGGAAAATGCGTATTTCTTCAATTAAGGGAAGAAAAAGCATAAATTCCGTCGATTGGAGATGGAAAAATCACAAATTTTAATTATAGGGTTCCGAAAAATCGTGAATTTTATTGATAGGGTTCCGAAAATCGCAAATTTTGTTAGCGGGACACAGGAATATCGCGAATTTTTCGATTTCACGTGGAAAAGTTACAAATTTCGTAGCTGCAGTTCGTAAAATTCACGAATATCGTCGATATGGCACGGAAGAATCTTGAATTTTATTGATTCAGGGAGAAAAAAATCGCGAATTTTGTTGATCAACTTTGTAAACATCGCAAATTTTGGCGATCAACTTCGTAAAAATCGCGAATTTTATTGATCAGGCGTGAAAAGATCGCGATTTTTGTCGATTGGCCTTGTAAAAATCGCTAATTTTGTTGATCAGTCTCGTAAAAATCGCTAGTTTTGTTGATTAAACGCAGAAAGAAAGTAAAATTTCCAGATCGGCTTCGTAAAAATCACGAATTTTCTCGATCAGATTCACAGACTTGAAAAATCGCGAATTTCGTCAATCGACCTCGTAAGTATCGCAAATTTTTTGATCAGGCACGAAAAAAATCAATTTCGTCGATCAGGCGCAGAAAAATTGCAAATTTTATGGATCGTGTGTTAGGAAAAATCGCATATTTCGTCGGTCGAGTTTGTAAAAATCACTAATTTTGTAGATTAGCTTTGTAAAAATCGCGATTTGCGTCGATCAGTTTTGGAAAAATCGTGAATTTTCTTCATCGGTTTCGTAAGAATCGTAAATTTTGTTGATGAGCTGAGGAAAGATCGTGAATTTTTTTGATGGGTTTCGTAAAAATTGCAAATTTTGCTGATAGGCTTCGTAAATTGCAAATTTGGGCGATCAGATGTGGAAAAATTGCAAGTTTTGTTGATCAGGTTAAAAAAAAATTGTCAATTTCATTGAGCAGACGCGGAAAAATTTTGTTGATTGGCTCCTTCTCTTTCTTTCATTCATACGGTTTTAATTTTTTTTCGGCACCTGCCACTTTTGTTTTTTTAAACACTTTTAAGAAAACAAAATTTACTATCCTTAATAAAGTCAAGGAATATTATTACATCTTAAAAATAATCCTTGCTATACCTGTTACATATACAAGCGTAAAAACTGCTGATGTATCCTTACCAACTGAATTGGATATGTTGATTAGGTAAGCAAACTTAAAAAAGAGTCCCCCCCCCCACTGGAACCATATTTTTATCTGATTGTAGGCCACAGATTACCTCTTCGAAATCTGATTCTCTCCGTGTTATGGATGCGGCCCTCAAGCACTCAGACATATTTGTAAGTGGCCCTTCTCTTGAAAAGGTTGTGCACCCCTAGTCTACAGGATAACCAAGTAGTATCCATCTTTTATTATTATAGTTGATTTTAAATAAGCCAGTAAGCATTTTAAAGTTCATACTGTGTATTTTACAATTATTGTGTTTAATTATTTTTTGTACTGTTATTAAGATTGAAATGAAAAATCTGTTTTAATTATAATTTTTATGCATTGTCTATTTACTTATGTTTTTTTCTTTTTCTCTCCAGATTTTTAAACTCTATTTGATCATTTTACAAAGCTACAAACAATGAATGCCTTAGTTGCAATAGTTTACACAGTTAACTATATGCCCTAAAGAAATTGTCTTCTAATTATATCAGTTTATTCACTCTAGTATGTAAAAATATTTTATTAAATTTATTCTTTATCTAATGCATATTTCTTTTGAATATATATTTGTTTTTTTATTAAGTTCTGGTTTAGAAATGATCTTTATATTATCACCTCCTTTCCAAGTTTGTTGAAATGTATATCCTGTGGAACAGGGGCCTCGCCAAAGGGGGGGGGGTGAGCCTTCCCCCAAAACATTCGTGAATGTTGTTACACTTGGCAAATTCACAAACTTAGGCAAATTTTCTTTAAAATTTTAATAAAAACTATAATATATTTTCAATTTTTGATAGAATTGGCAAAAATTACAAAACTAATTGGGAATATTATTAACCTTTTAACAAATAAAGGCTATATTACATTTTTTAATTGTGGTAAGTTGGCAAAATTGTAAAATGAGTTAGCAAATATTGAAATTTGACTTGGCAATTTTAGGTCCTCTCCCCCTTCAATAAAGTCTTAGCGATGGTCCTGCTGTGGAAACTTTAAGAAATTCTAGTATTCATTCCATTTCTTAAGCTAAACTAAGCTATATTGTATACTCTCTTGAATGTACCTTCAGAATATTTTTTATGATTACAGCATTTCTCGTTTCCTTTTAATCTTTCAAAATTTATTTCTTTTAAATTTACTTCTTTCTGTAGTTTTAAAAATCAAATTTTTAAACTAGTCATTTTTATTTATCCTTTTTTTACTTTCTTCTATCTTTACAAGAAGAAAGTATTGGATTCATGAAAATTTTCGACTTCCGGTTTTCGACAGATTTATACGTTTTAGAAGGTCCTGAACACGTTTTGACTGTTTTTAGAAAATGTCTGTCTGTGAGTCTGTCCGTCTGTCTGTGAGTCTGTCCGTCTGTCTGTGTGTCTGTCTGTGAGTCTGTCTGTCTGTATGTGACAAAAAATTTGTGGGCGCTCTATCTCAAGAACTAATGCTCGAAATTTAATAAAATTTTATATTCAGTTAAACCTTGATATGAATTAGTGCCTATTGGTTTTTGGTGAAAATTGGCCTGCAGGTGGCGCTGCTATACTACGTTTTTCATGATTTTCAAGATTGCTATATCTCAAGAACTTATGCACAGAAATTCACCAAACTTCAGATTCCGCGATACCTTGAGATACATAGCCGCTGATAATGTTTTGGTGCGAACTGCCCAATAGGTGGCTCTGCTATGCTACATTTTGCACGATTTTTGTTATAGCTATATCTCAAGAACTAATGCACAGAATTTCACCAAACTTCAGATTCCGCGATACCTTGAGATACATAGCCGCTGATAAGGTTTTGGTGTGAACTGCCCATTAGGTGGCGCTGCTATGCTACATTTTGCACGATTTTTGCGATAGCTATATCTCAAGAACTAATGCAGAGAACTTCATCAAATTTTAGATTCTGTTACACTAGAATATATAACATAATTAGACGCTGATTACATTTTGGTATTAACCTTGCAACAGGTGGTGCAGCCATGCTGCATTTTGCACGATTTTTCCGATAGCTATATCTTAACAGCCAACGTACAGAATTGCATCAAACTTCAGATTTTGTTACAAAATGACATATAACATAATTACACGATGATTACGTTTTGTTATAAATCCTTCAACTGATGGTGCTGCTGTGCTATATTTTACACGTTTTTTTTAAACTAGCTATATCTCAAGAACTAATGCACAGAATTTCATCAAACTTCAGATTCTTTTACACCATAACATAATTAGATGCTTTTTTACGTTTTGGCATAAATTGTCCAAGATATGGTGTTGTTGTGCTACGTTTTGCAATTTTTTTGTTATAACTATATCTCAAGAACTAAAAGGACGAAATTCCATCCAATTTCAAATTCTGTTAGGTCTTGTCATAAATAGATGCTTATTAGGTTTTAGTATAAATTACCCAACATGAGGCACTGCTAAGCTCATTTTCTCAGAATATTAATTAAATTTTGCGTTTTAGGCTTTTCGGATACCAGAATCTCATTAGGCTAGGTCAAATGTTCGAGGAAATTCGATAGTGGGTAACTTTGAGGTCACCACGTTTTTTTTTAAATATTAAAATGTACTTATGAGATAGAAGAAAGTTTTGGGATTGACACATCCAACTAGTTTTTATAATAAAGGTATTACTTTGGCATGGTTCTTGGGTTCTTGCTGACTTTAGACCAACATTAGCAATTTGGCAAATAATAAGAAATAAATAAAACAAAACCAAATGGATGGAAGAAAATATTGGCAAAATAGATTCAGCATGACACACTAAAAATTCCAGCTTTTAAACCTTTATTTCAATATTAACTTTATTTCAATTTGTTCTAAAGTTAATTATAATTTTTCATATGATAAATTGACAATGGAGAAATGCCTATTGCATAATCCTTTCTGTGTCTTTAGCTGTTGCTGAATTGAATTAGAGTTGAGTCAATAGGACAATTTAAATGATATTGTGCAATTGAACATGTAAATGGACATCAGCCATTCAGCAACGTCGATAAGAGTCTTGTTTGTGTTAGCACACACAAAGAGCAGAAATTGACCACCTGCAATCTGGCGAGTCTGATTGTTCGTTCACTCACCAAATAAAGTATTTTGTTGTGATTTGGCACAATGGCGAGCAGCAGCGAGAACCCTGCTACTTGGTTATTCCATTGACCAATTTCGCCAAATAGTACAAATCACCAAACTAATAACCAAATTAAATATATTGACACAATTTTTATTTTAAATAACAAAAGAATGAATAAGTTAGTAAAAAATTAAAATTAAAATAAAATTGTAAAAAATAAAAATTAATAAAAATATAAATTAAAAACAGAAATAAAAATCACCTGAAGGCTTTTTAATGTATAAGTGTATGTCATTGAATGTGACATTCAGAATCATCCTTTATGGTATTTAATCTTATTGTCTGGTCATTACATAGTTGCCAACTTGTACGGTTTGGCCATGCAATGTGCGAATTTTGTTCTAAGTGTTCAGATGTACTGAAGAGCAGTACGATTGTATGGTTTTGCTTGCCAAAAAAAAATCACAGAGAAATGCGAATATCATGAAAGTATCACCGAAAAAGTACACTTTTCGTCAAAGTTTCGCAGAAAAAACACAAATTTTGTCAAAAGATTGTTGTAAAATGCAAAATTTGTGAATAGATTGCAGAAAAAAACCGATTTTGCCAAAATATCACAGATAAAACACTGATTTCTTCTGAAAACCTAAATATTAATTTAATATTCTAAATATTAATTTTCCTGCTTCAAAATTGTATTTTTAATGCTTAAAAAGCAGATTTTCCTCATTCAGAATCAGGGGCGTGCGAAAAGAAAATTGCACCCAAGGCATAATTAGAATTTCACCCCCCCCCCCTTCTCCCAACTTTTTCTTGTGACAGTTCAAAAATGACGTTTGTGGAATAACTTTGGCACCCCCTAAATTTTCGTGCCCGGGTCGTTCGCCCTCCCCCCACCCCTTTTCTGTTCACAATCCACTTTTGACTGTCGAAAACTTTCTAAATGTGATTCCAGAAAGCACCCGTTTATTAAACAAAAAGAACACTTTATTCAACAAATATATTCTTTTTTTTATTGTCTTTTTCAATAAATCCGTCTTGCCCATTTTCAAAAGAAATGCGAACAATAGTGATATCTTTATCTTCTATACTCAACTAAGCATTATTTCCTAATTAAATTTGTATCGTGCACATTTACTTTTAAAAAAGTAAAGAAAATTTCTCTTAATAGTTTAAAAAAATTAATATTGGTTTCATCAAAGGATCACGGGAAAAGGCGCATTTCGTTAAAGAATCGCGGGAAAAAGCTTACGAATTGCAACAAAACTGTAATTTTGACAAAGGATTGTGGAAGAAGCTATTAATTGCATCAAAATGTAGCAGATGAAAGCGTAAATTTTGTCAAAGTACTAAGAAAAAATGCGAATTTTGTCAGAGTCACAGAAACGATGCAAATAAGAATCGGAAAAATCCTTGTCGGTTTGGCCTATAGGCGGAGGTAGATTTCGAAGAGTACTCATTTCAACAACAAAAAATAAAATATGATTAGAGCTAAATCCAGTTTAATAATTTTCTTTGGCTGCTTTTGAAAAAATTTTAATTTATTTTTATGTAAGAACTGGTTTTTATCAAAATCATCTTAAAGAAATTCGGCTCAAATGCCCATTTTGACTACATATTTTGAAATATATTCTGACGTTATTATTAAAAAATCGACCAATATGCAAATTATATAGTACCTAAATAGCACAAAACATGTCAATTGAATGCTTTTGAAAGCAAAATCGAATTTAAAAATGAGTCATAAAATAACCAATTTGCCCCAAAGCAGAATACTTTGTGATGTTCTGCAACGCAAATGTATTTGACCAAAATTGTTCTGCAAGATAAATTCATACATTTTCAATTGACCTTTTGAATCTTACCAAACATAGGCTCACAGATGAAAAGTATATGTTCCCTGGAAAATTTATGAGTATTTTGACGAAATGTCGTTTTTCGTGATTTTTGATGAAATTTGCATCGTTTTCAGTTATTTTTTGAGGAAATCTGCTGTTTTTTTTTCGGTAATTTTTCTAAAAAATTAGCGTTTTTTCGCAATTTTTTTGAAGAAATTTGCCGTTTTTTCGCGAATTTTGCGTTGTTTCCCGCGATATTTTGACAAAATCTTGTTTTTTGGGTTTTTTTTTTTTTTACGAAATTAGTGTTTTTTCATGAATTTTTTTGACGAAATAAGCCGTTTAATCGTGATTTTTTTGAAAAAAAGTTGCTGTTTTAAGGAATTTGATGAAATTTGCCGTTTTATCGCGATTTTTTGGCAAATTTTACTGTTTTTCGGGATTTTTTTGACAAAATTTACCGTTTTTTCGGGATTGTTTATCGAAATCTGCCATTTTTTTATTTTTTAATAAAATTTGCTGTTTTTTCGCAAATTTCGATGAAATTATCGTTGTTTTCTGCTATTTTTTGACGAAATTTGTCTTTTTTTTGCGAATTTTAATGAATTTTGCTTTGTTTCCCGTGATATTTTGACAAAATCTTGTTTTATCGTTTTTTTTTTTTTTTTTTTTTTTACGAAATTTGCCATTTAATTGTGATTTTTTGGGGGGGAAAAAAGTTGCCGTTTTAAGGGATGACGAAATTTGCCGCTTTATCGCGAGTTTTTGGCAAATTTTACCGCTTTTTTGGGATTTTTTTGACAAAATTTACCATTTTTTTTTCGTGATTGTTTGGCGAAATATACCGTTTTATCACGATTTTTTGACGAAATAACGCATCCCACGGGACGCATAAGAGCTATTTTTTACATAATTTATGCGCTAAAATACATCCGGCATCGCTGGCTGCTACGGTGACTTGTTAGGTTCCGGGACGGGAACCTGAGTGGGAAAATATACGCTCCCAGAAAGGATTTCTGCGTTCCCCGGGATCGCTATTTTTCGAGCCCTGATTCCTAGTTTTATGAATAACTTTAGATGAAAAATATTTTGACATGTTTCCTCTATGCATAAAATGTTGGTTAAAAACATCGGAGAGCTCCGAGATCGTCCGAGATAATATTGTTCAAAACATCTTACGACTCGGCACGGCATTTTCCCCATTCTCAGAAAATGCGCGATTGTTCGGAAGATTTTTTTCCCCACTTTAGAACAGAATTGTTCTGCAGCTCAGGCATCTGTTCTGTGACGTACGTCTCAAATTTCGTAGTATTCTGCTTTCAGGCCAATTTGTTATTTGAATGCATCCTAAATTCTTAAATCATGATCGCTTTGGGAAATTTTGTCTGAAGTGCTCACTTTGACAGCTTTAAAAAAATATATATTTAACCTTTATCAAAAAACTGACCAATACGGCATATTACACAGTTCCTAAATAACAAATAACTGTCGATGGAATGCGTTTGAAAGCAAAATTGAATTTAAAAATGAGTCATAAAATAACCAATTTGTTATTTTAATGCATCCTCAATTCTTAAATCATGATCGCTTTGGGAAATTTTGTGCGAAATGCCTACTTTGACAGCTTTAAAAAAAATATATTTAGCCTTTATCAAAAAATAGACGAATTCTCACATTATATAGTTCCTAAATAATAAAAAACTGTCAATTGAATGTGTTTGAGAGCTAAATTGAATTCAAAAATGAGTCATAAAATAACCAATTTGTTATTTGAATACATCTTCAATTCTTTAATCATGATGGCTTTGTGAAATTTTGTGCGAAGTGCCCATTTTGACAGCCTTTTTTGAAATATATTCTGCCTTTATCAAAAAACTGGCTAATCCGTCACATTATATAGTTCCTATATAAGAGGACCTGTAAATTGGATGCGTTTGAGAACAAAAATGGATTTAAAAATGAGTCAGAAAAAATGCAATTTGTTATACTTCTCAATTTTTCAACACATCACTTTGGGAAATTCTGTTTAAGACCGTTTTCGGCAGTCTTTTTTGAGAGATATTCTGCCTTTATCGCAAAACTGACTAATACATCATATTATACAGTTCCTAAATAGGAGGATCTGCCATTTGGATGAGGTTTAGAATCAAAAGTGAATTTAAAAATGATTCAAAATATAAGCAGTTTGGATTTGAGTTTTTTTCTCCAACACCTATTTTTGTTTAATTTATTTTTGCTATAAGAATTGGTCCTATGAAAAACTTGTTAATATAAAAGTTGTAGATATTATTGAGAAGATGTAAAATAAATGTAATTAGATTTGATTGCTTAAGAATTGACTAAGTTATGGATTTTTTCTTTTTCCACCCCCCTTTTTCTTTTCGTTTTTAATTTTTTTCATCGGTAAAAGTTGTTTTTATCAAAAACTTGTAAATACAAAAGTTTTAGATAATTTTGAGAACATTTATAAAAAATTTAGTTATTTTGATATCTTGAATTGACGAAGTTATAATTTTTTTTTCTCCCAAAAACCCTGTTTTTTTTCGCCCCTTGAGCCCATTTTTAACTTTATCAAAAATCTGTCATGCATAAACTTTTGGCCCATTTTTTAAAAGTAATATAAACTTTAAACTGATTCGATATCTATTTTAATTTAGAAGTTATCGCGTTTTTTCTGTTTTCACAAAAACCCTCCTAACTTCCACCCCCTTGGTCCGATTTTGCCCATTAACGAACTTAACTGAAATTTTATGCCCCTTGATTTTATGTAAAAGTTTGAAGAAGATCTGAGCATAATTATGGAAGTTATCGTGTCCAGAAGAAAGTGATATACACCGATAGATAGATAAACTTTTTTACTAATGGTAGTTTTGGGGTCTAGGGGGTCATGATCGGTATAGATCTGCAAAAATTTTTCAGAAATTCCAACATGGGAGCGATCGTAATAGGTAGTATTTCATACGAAATCTACCTAAAAACTTCGAGTTTCATAAAGGAACCATCGAAAAGAAGCAAATTTTGTCAAAGGGCCATGGAAAAAAAAACGTGAATTTTGTTAAATGTAAGCCGGCAAAAAGAGAATATTGTCAAATAACCTAAAAAAATGCGACTTTTTTATCCAAAGGGTCGCTGTCGAAATGCAAATTTCATCAGAATAAAGAACAGACAATCAGCGTGAATTTCACCGAAGTGCAGCAGAAAAAACGTGGTTTTTTTCGCAATCTTTTGGCGAAATTTGCCATTTTTGTGATCTTTTAATAAAATTTGCCTTTTTTCGTGAACTTTTCGCGAACTTTGTCAGGTTTTTTTGCAAATTTTGCCTTTTTTGCGACCTTTTAACAAAATCTGCTGTTTTTTCGAACCAAACTTTTACCTTTTTTGACGAAATTTTTGGATTTTTTTCTCGATTCTTTGATGAAATTTCTTTTCCATGATTTCTTAAATCGCTAGATTCTAGATTTAACTTTATAAAAGTGCCCTTAAAAATCAAAAAAGTGCCCTTTTCATAAAAGTAGCACCCTGCCCCTTTTTAAACCTAGGGAAAACTATGTTGATACATTGTTGTTCGGCAGTGTGTCTGTTTGAAGAAAAGCATTGAAAGCTCTCAGCTGTCACTAATGATATCGGAATCTATATTAATAAAAGAACAAAACGCTCTGTCTGTGTGTGTGTCTGCGATGGCTAGCAAAATCTACAGCATGTACGAAGCTCAAATTTTTTTTTAGAATAGCCCCAAATCTCTCCTGATGCACCTGAGATTCAGAATTTCGAAATTCAAATTATTAACTGTGTAATTAATTAAATTTGAGAGGTCACTCTCATAAAAAAATCATTTTTTTTCCATTTTTTTTTCTCTTTCGTTTGTCTACGGTTGGTTGGTTGTGTAAAAAATTTCCCAGAAGTAACAAGAAAGCTGAGACAGAATTAAAGAAACACATGGAGGAATGAGATAAGTGGTGGTGAAGTAAGCCTCAAAAAAGGTTTACAATATGAAACCATTTATCGCTCAAATTTTAATGTGCCAAATAAAAGGACGTGGAAGGGATTTTGTATTATAAGACGAATTGAAAGAAATGAATTACAATTGAAGCATATTTTAAGAGGAAATAGCAAATTTTTAAAATGGTCTTTGTTCTATTATTATTTATTAAAATAAATGTTTGTTTTTAAAATGAAGGAAATTGGAAAATTAGCAATAATTAAATATCAAATTAAAATTAAATAAGATATTGAAAACATTTGATACGAACTAAAAATTGTATAACAAAAAGTTTCCTTCATTAATGTAATTTTAAATACTCTATAATGTAGATGAAAAATGTTTGACTTAATAATTGTATGTAAATAAATATTTAAAATATAATAATGAAAACATTCTTTTAAAATCATGTATGAAAACTTAAGTAATAAATATTAATCTAAAATATAGATTTCTGACTGCAGACAATTTTTATGTATTAACAAAAGAATGCTATATTTTCAAGCAATACGTTAAAATAATTTTCTATATTACCCGAACCTAAAAATGTTCTTTGAAAAAACCCGAAAAATGACCAGAACGAAAACTGAAATCGATAAAAATATTCCAAAGAACTTTAACCCGATACGAGCAAGACAAAATAATTTCTGTGAACATAAACCTGACTCGAACCTAAAAAAATTTCATTTGAAAAAAGACCTGAAATTTTATGCAAACTTCATCTGAATCCGATCAAAATATTCGAAAGAACCATAATCGGATTCGAATAAGGGAAAATAATTTCCGTGGACATGAACCCGATCCGAACCTAAAATTCCATTTGAAAAAAAATACCTGAAATTTGAATCGAACCAAATATGAACCTGACAAAAATATTCCACAGAACCATACCCGGCTCTGAACAACACAAAAAATTTCCATGAACATGAACCCAATCCAAACCTAAAAAACTGAACATGAATCTGACAAAATATTCCAGAGAAGCATATCCTTATTCGAACAATACAGAATAATTTCCGTTTATGCGCAACCCAACCTGAACCTAAAAATTCCATTAAAAAACCGAAATCTGAATTGAACAACATCTGAACCCGAAAAAAATATTCCAAAGACCCAAAAGCGGATCCGAGCAAAACAAAATAATTTCCCTGGACATGAATCCGACCAGAACCTTAAAAATCAATTTGAAAAAATACCTGAAATCTGAATCAAACCAAATCTGAATCCGACGAAAATATTCCAAATAACTATAACCAGATACGAACAAGACAATATAATTTCCAATGACATAAACCCAATCCGAACCAAAAAATTTCTAAAAAAAAAAAAAAATCCCGAAATTTGAACCAAACTTAATCTGAACCTAACAAAAATATTTCAGTGAAGTATAACCTCATTGGAACTAGGTAAAATAATTTCCATGGATGTACAGCCCGACCCAAACTTAAAAATCCCATTTGAAGAAAAAATAAAAACCCCACGAAATCTGAATTGAGCCGAATCTAAACTGAACAAAAATATTCCAAACAACCATAACCATATCCGAAGAAGACAAAATAATTTCTCTGAACATGAATCCAATCCGAACCTAAAATTCGGATGTTCTTCAAAACATAATGCGCTCCGTAGCGGTGGAAAGTGAAACTAAGTACTTAGCGCCAGATGATTAAGATATTTCGTTTATAGTTAGAGTTAAATTATAACTTGGTTACGGTTAGGTAACAGTTATGTTGCAATTACTTTCCGGTGAGCCTTATGTTATATTTAACTTCCGGTTAGGCTACAGTTAGGTCATGGTGAAGTTAGTTAGGTTAAGGTTAAGTTGCGGTTAGGTTGTGGTTAGATTATGGGTAGGTTATGATAAGGTGACGGCCAGGTTACATTTATGGTTTATTTAAGTTACAGTTAGGTTACTGTTAAGATACAGCTAGGTTACAGACAAGTTATGATTACAATGCAATTAGGTTACGGTTAGGATTTTGTTCATAGAATGAACATTACGCATGTTTGATAAAAAGATATACACCTATTTTTGTAAAATGGCTCTGAAATTATACTACTATATACTAACCGTTTAGCTAATCATCGAGAATCGATTTCATTCACGGTATAGTCAGATTTAAGAGTGATATAATTAGTTTGAAATTCAAAATATTTCACTTGGGATATCTATGTGAAAAAAGTATTTAGTTAAGTCTCTTAACAGTGCTTTTAAGGATAAATATCAACACTTTAACACGAAAATCACGTAGTCGTTAGACACATATTCCCTCCTGCGTTTCCCATTGCAGTCATTTTGGGTATTTTTGGAGCTAAATATTAGTTTTTTTTTAAACCAATTTTCGACACAGTCAGGGGGTAAGTATTTACTATAATGTACACTGTAAAAAATTTGACCCTTTTGCTGCATGATCACTCCCCCCGCTTTTATAGAATATCTCTCTTTTGACCTATGAGAATGCTCCATAATAAGCTGAAGTAATCATTTTCTATAAAAGCGGTGGAGTGATGATGCAGCAAAAGGGTCAAATTTTTAACAGTGTATTTACACATATTTCGACTTAAAGATAAAATCATAAACATTTCAAGTTCGTTTAACATTATTACACGGACCCGGGCAACGCTGGGCGGGTCAGCTAGTAACAAAATAAATTCTGCCAAAAGGTAAACTTTAGAAAATAACTTGTTTACTAATTCCTGTGATGACATCATTTTAATTGTGATCACAACGTATTTCTGTCAGTTCTGTTCGAGACTAGTGTTGATAGAAGTGTCAACTTGCAGAAAGATTTGTCAAATCAAAATCATCAGCATGTATTCTAAGCTTTTGTTTGAGATCTTCTGGCGTGGTTGATGCTGTATTCGTGAATATGGATTCGATCTGTATGTGAGAATCAAAAGTTTTTTGATTAAAACGTTTTTTTTAATGCATTAGTAAGGTCAGGTGCTTCGCTAAAAACTCAATTTTTCTTATTGTGCTGGAACGGAAGGATAGCTTGTCTGTTCTTATCTTATTAAAACTATCATTTGTTTGGAGATACACGTCCTTTCCCCGTGAATTTTCTAGAAAAAGTAAATTCTGTTTTTCAATTTTTCTCGAGGGAGCTGAGCTTGTCTGAAAAATCCCAGGGGGAGCCAGAGCTCCCCCAGTTCCTACGCCTATGACCCATTCCCCTGTCATGTAATCATCATTCTGGTTTGTTATGTTTAGAGCATGATCGATTGCTACTATAGAACTTATGAGTTTAGTATTGTATAGTGCATTTTGCTATTTCTTTAATTGACAAACTTTCAATAAATAGATTTACAATCTAAAAGCATATTCTTTTTTTAATAATGTTGCTTCTATCTTTATCACCCCAATCTTTGTTGGTTCACTTGCTTTAACAAAATCTGAAGTAAATCTGATAGAAATCATCTTTTAAAAAATCAACAAATTTGTGATTGCTCTTGTTACAAAATGTTATAAGTTATTCTATTTTTAATAATATTATAGTTCTAAAATATACTTACTAAATTGCTTTTATAAACTGTGGTAATTTGTTTTTTTCTTAAGATGTAGAATTAATAAAATTATGAATTTTTTTTTTTTTTTTTTTTTTGGGCAATTTATAGAACAAAGCACATATTAATTTATTCTTTTATTTATGCTGACTTGAGTCTGCGTGACTTGAGCTGAGAAGTTTAATGCTAAACTTCTGTTTAACTGCTTTTAATAACTTCAAGTTTCATGTAGCTGCAGATAGTGTTGCAGTAATAAAAAAAGTGATTAAAATCACTCAATAAATTAAGTAATTTGAGGTTACTCTTGTTACGAAAAATCTAAAGTTACTCTTGTTACAATGTTAAATTTAAAGTAAAAGACGTATAATTTTCATAAATGAATTTCATACTGTTGAAGATTGTATAAATACAAGTAAGCAGTACATCTATATGAAAAATTATGATTAAAAAATTTTTTTTTCTTCTTAGGATAAACTTTTATATGTTTTTGGTTACTCTTGTTGCACTTCAATGAACAAATTTAATTAATCTTTTAAATTAAAATATTATATATATTTCTTTGCTTTATATGTTTATGAATTTTGTTTTTTTATTTTCAGTTTTTGCATCATGTCTTGTCTTGTTTATCATACTTGCTAATTAGCTATAAAAAATTTGCTGCCATGTTTCTTGAAGAGATCATCCACATATTTAAAGAATTTGGTCATCTGATGTGAAAATGTATGTGTCATTTGTTTTTTTTTAATGCATATTTTATTCTTATACTTTTTTAAAATCATTTTCTTTTGAATTCTTTTAGAAATTATTTATGTTACCCCTTTTCAATATCTTCGAAGACTCAAATTTTTTTTTTTTTCAACAATTTCCTCTTTTGTGTAGCTTTGCCACAATAAAATTTTTAAACTTGGCCATTTTTAATCAGCCTTCTCTTTATATAAAAGTTTTTTTTAAATTTTAATATTTATCTTTTGTTAACACTTATATTTCTTTTTGCTTTGAAATTTTGTATAAAAATAGATAGTGTTCACTCTAGAAGTAAAAAGGGCATGGTGCTATTCACTAAAAAGGGCACTACTGCAGCAAACAAGGGTACTTTTGCAAGAAAGAAATTGTTATTGCCTTTAGAAGGGGTAAAAAAAGCGGCAAAATACATAATTTTTAAATATAATAAATCAAGTAACATTAATTTTGAATGACTTTATGATATAAAAATTAAAAATACAATTAAATTAAAACATGATTGAATAGCTTCACATTCTTTTTCTTTAAACAATGAAAAAATTCTATCATTTTTAGGCACAAAAATTTGGAAATACTACAGAATAAAAAATAAAAAAAATATTAAAAATCTCTGGGTAAAACCAGTGGTGCATTTTATTACTTTTAAAAAGAGCAGGGTGCATTTTGTAAATTTGAAAAAGGGCAGGGTGCGGCACTCTTCAAAAATGGCCTAGAATGAACACTAAAAATAGAATTACCTAATTAAATGTTATTTAAAAGTCCAAAGCATGTCCTTTCATTAAAAAAAAAAAAAAAAAAAAAAAAAATCTATAATTTATAAAAAATGTCTTGCATTTGTAGGGCTCACAAAGATAGTAGACCTAGTCCATTTTGAAAAAATAATGATAGTCCATTGAGTAGGAGCATAAAATCTGTTTTATCCACACCCACATGGATATGTTTAACAAAATTTTAGATTCTTTAAAGGACCCTTCACAAAATATTTTTTCTTAAAACAGAACCCTTCATAATATTTTTTATCCCCAAAAAGGACCCTTCACAAAACATTTTATCTCAAAACTTTGGACCCTTCCCAAAATTATTTGTCTCTTAAATAGACCTTTTAACAGAATTATTTAATCTTCAAATTGTACTTTTTACAAACTTAATCATTTAAAAATAAAATCTGGCCAGTAAATAAACAGTTAAATTCACCAAAAAACATATTACTTAGCTTTTTTATATGTGAAAGTTAGAACCTGAAGACATCAATAATTTAAAATTTACAAAATTATGACTGGAATTTTAATGCATATAAGAAAAACTTAAAAATTTCACAAAAAAAGGACCCTGTGAGAAAAGTCTGTAAATAGATGCCATATAAGGGAATATGAAAATATTTTCTTATGACTACTAAATACATTACTAATGTATTTCCTCTTGAAAGAGTGCTCTTTTTGGAACTAGCATCCTGCCTCCTTTTTCTTTCTAGAATGAATAGTAAATTATTAATGGGTCATTCCATGTCAATTCAACCACACTGGTACACCCATGAACTCCGATTTTGATGAAACTTGGTGTATTCAATAAACATATGATATCAAATAGCCCCCTAATTTTTTTTTATCTCTACTATCAATATTTTTTTATTTAGAGTCGTTCAATTTTTTTTCGAATTCACACTTTTGCATGCACCGGAAAAGCGCTAAACAAACTGCACTTGATTGCAAAAAAAATTATATTGGGCTGCCTAATCTTTTAATTATTTTCAAAATTTTCTCACTTACCAACAAAAGTATGATAAACACAGAAAAAAATACTAGGGAACTGAAAATATTTATTTTGGACCCCTAAAAAATAATAATTTATTATTAATCTAAATTTTTTTTAGAAAAAACATGATTTTCTAAAAATGCAATATCAAGATGAGGGACAGGTAAAACCTCAGCACATTTTTTTTTTTTTTTAAGTGAGTCTAAATATATGTTCTTACTTATTCTGGAATAAAATTGATGGTTTTTTAATTCCTTCTGAAGAAAACTAGTTGGATGTGCCAATCCCAAAACTTTCTTCTATCTCATACGTACATTTTAATATTAAAAAAAAAAAAATAGTTTCTCATTTTAATTCAATACCACACCAACTTTGATTTTTATCTTAAATTTCTGCTTCATTCAATTAATCAGAGTCAAAACGAATTTCAGTCTCTGCACGAGCCGATGGACAATAGAATGATAGGCAGATTTTTTTCAAATTCAAGGAGGACCTACTTGCCTTACCAAAAAGTAATCATATATAAAAAGTTTAGTTCAGTTCTAGAACTAACTTCATACTCTTTTAGGTGGTGCAATATAAAAAATGGCATAAAATTTGCCATTGCAACGCCCCCTTCCAGCAGATTTTTTTCAAATTCAGGGAGAACCAACTAGCCATAGCCATACACTTAAACAAAAAATTTGGTTCAATTCGATGCATAACTTCATATACTTTTGGTCGGTACAATATTAAAAATGGTCCAGACATCGCGATTGCAGCGCTCCCTTCCAGCGGAATATTTCAAAACTGAAGGAGGACCTGCTTGCCACAGCCAAAAACATTCACAAAAAATTTGGTTCAATTCTATGCATAACTTCATACACTTTTTGATGGTAGAATGGCGACATACACACAGACACACACACGGACAGACAGACATTTTGTAAAAACATGTTTTTTGGAATCTCTGACCCCTAAAGTGTGTAAATCCTCGAAAACCGGAAGTCGAAAAATTTTTGATTACAATACTTTCTTCTATTGAAGATAGAAAAAAGTAAAAAAAAAGAAAAAAATGACCATTGCTATAAAAGAAAATCGAAACCATCATAAAAATAATTTTAATATCACATTTCTGCTAATTTATTAGTTATTATATCATGTAACTGAACTAAAAACATTACTTAAATGTGTTGTTTGATTATTTAAATGGTACTTTATTATAATTTTTTGATGAATCTGGAAATTAAAACTTCATTCACAAAACACTAACATGCTAATATTTTTTTTCTTTATCATTTGTTTTTGTGAATGACAATATGAAATTTAAGAACAGAAGCCACTGAAAAATTGCATACTATTTGTTATATTATCACAGAAGTGCATACAGTACAGAACCATTTATCCGGAATGGTTGGGGGTCAGATGTATTCCGGATAACTGATTTTTCTGATTAACTGGTTGGCCATTAAAGCAGCATCTATTTGATAAGTTTTAAGGAATATATGTGGTTGTGGTATTACTTCTAATTTTAAAGTAATTATTAGATTACTTGAACTAAGAATCAGATGCAAGTAAGAGTTTGAAAGAAGGTAATTTATGAGAATTCCTTAGGAACAAAAATTCTTCTGTTTTCTCTGCATAAAAATGAAAATATCTAAAATATACATCTAAATATGCTTCTATTTCAAATACTAGATGCTGTTATCAAATTATACAATTGTTTCAAGCAATGTATATGTCAAATTGGCAGTGTATGACACTTTTTTCTACAAAGATTCTAACATCAGTCTTTTAGAAATATCATTCCGGATAACTGGTTCCATACTGTATTTGAAAAAATTTGAATTGCTTCAGAGGAAATATTGTGATGCTCTGAGAAAACACAAAAAGCCTGTGAGAAATATGTTACTAGAAAGAACATTATTTTAGTGATGGCTGTTCATTTATGGTATTTTGGTATGGTGTTTTCAGTAGAAAAAGATCATGGAGATGCCGTAGTAAAATTTTTACATCCCAATGGACCATCCCTTACTTTTTACTGGCCATGAAGATTTTTGCTCAGTGTCAATTCCTCATGTGCTTGCAATAGTTGATCCACCCCATACTAGTAGTGGAAGGACATATCACTTCTCAAAAAACTGTATGAAAATTGTGGGAAAAAAAGATGGTGCAATTAGAACTCATGTTGAGAAAAAAAAAAGCTGATTTATGTAAGTTGTTATATATGTCTGATATTTTCTGTATTTTCCTATTCTGTTTTTCAGATGCAAGCAAAATTACAAAGTAAAATGTTTAAATTTTTCATTGTTGAATTATTTTATAATAACATTAAAACTGTATTGCATGCCAGAAAGAACAATATTAATGATCAGCAAACCCTATTTTACTAATACACGGAAATCAAGAAAAATACGACTACCGAGAGTTATGTCCTTTTAACCTAAATAAATAAGAAAAAAATATTTGTAAAATAAATTACTAAGGAAATTGAATATTTAATTTAAATAGGTTTTTAATTATTAAATTACATTCTAAAATTATACAATAGTTATATGTAAAGTTAAAATTACATTCACGATGGGTTTTCATTTCCATTGATAGCATTAGACGATTTCTTTTTCTTTTTTTTTTCTTAAGAAGGAATTAAAAAACCCACCAATTTTATCCCAGAATAAGTTAGGACATATATTTAGACTCACTTAAAAAAAAAAAAAAAAAAAAAAAAAAAAAAAAAAAAATGTGCTGAGGTTTTACCTGTCCCTCACCTTGATATTGCATTTTTAGAAAATCATGTTTTTTCTAAAAAAAATTTAGATTAATAATAAATTATTATTTTTTAGGGGTCCAAAATAAATATTTTCAGTTCCCTAGTATTTTTTTCTGTGTTTATCATACTTTTGTTGGTAAGTGAGTAAATTTTGAAAATAATTAAAAGATTAGGCAGCCCAATATAATTTTTTTTGCAATCAAGTGCAGTTTGTTTAGCGCTTTTCCGGTGCATGCAAAAGTGTGAATTCGAAAAAAAATTGAACGACTCTAAATAAAGATATATTGATAGTAGAGATAAAAAAAAATTAGGGGGCTATTTGATATCATATTTTTATTGAATACACCAAGTTTCATCAAAATCGGAGTTCATGGGTGTACCAGTGTGGTTGAATTGACATGGAATGACCCTAATCATAATTTTTGTAATAAAAACTTCAAAATGTGTTATGTTCCTAATTACAGAGTTAATTGTTTAATAATTATTAAATTTAAGTAGTTTTAAAATATTAAATGCAGTTATTAGCAATTTTATTAAATGTAAATATCATTAATATTTAATATAATTTTACATAATTATTACAAAATATTAACATTCATAATGTTATAAGGTGCTAACTAGTAAAACTACTAATTTGCAGTTTTTATAATTTCTGTAATTACTAATAATTATAATTTTATTAGAGATTTAATTGTTTTGGAAACCTACAAATTTGGTAGCTATTTAGCATTTGAACACTTGAGAGGGAAGGGGGAATCCAAAAAAAAAAATCTTAATAAAAAGTAAATCATGAATTTTTTTATGCACTAGTTTAGTTACTAGTCATTTATTGGGTGAACACTATTTCTAATACATTTGTATTGAAGTGATTTTGAGTTCTGTTTGAGTAGAATAATTTTTTATGTTGCTATTGTTTTAGTTTTTGTGCTAAGAAATTAAGTAGTTTGTTTTAAATTATTATTATAACTTTTCTAAAGAAGTATGAAGTATTAAAATAGAATAAATAAGTAAATAAAGTAAAATATTAATTTTTTTACTATTATATTTTATTCAAAGAAAATCCTCCTTTATGACCAATCTTTACTTTGAAAGTCATGCAAGTAAATCTATTGGTGCATATCGAAATTATTTTTTGTTTTTGTCTAACATGAATAATTATTCCTGAATACCTGTTGAATTAACATAAATTAACATCATGTGTACCAAAAAAAAAAAAAAAAAAAGTTTGATAGATTTTTAAATATTTTTATTAATATTGTTACCGTTCAAATGCAAACTATTTACTATCTAGCAATGACAAAAATGGATTTAACACTACTTTCAAATATATCAGTTCATGTGTGGAATATAAGTTAACTTGTGAATTTTCTTTGCACTTTGGTAGTTTAAAAATTCTTTCTGAAAATGCAGTATGAAATCTTATGACGTTTTCAACGCTTTCTTTCTTTCTTTTTTACTAATTTTGAACTCTAAAGCTATTTTGTTATTTTTTTTTATGATTTTATTTTCTTTTAGTAAAACTTATATTTCTTTTCAATTACTTTAAATAGGGCAACTTGTCCTTGAAATATTGGTTCATCTGTATTATATATTTGTATGCCGTCTGTTTCTGTAATGTTTCTGTTTTGTTTAAATGTTCACTGCAGAATTCAACTCATTCATAATACTTAACTTCTAACAGAAGATAACCCATACTAGAGTCCAATAAAATACAGATGGTTGTAAGCAATAAAGTGTAATTGTTTCAGTGTTAATTTTAGAGGAAAATGTACTTAAAATATTTTTCTTCAGTTCATAACCTTTTATTATTTTAGTTTACAAACCTAACTTAAATTGGCTATATTATGATTAAACCAGCACTCAACACTGCATTTAAAATACATAATTATTACATAATTTTCTCAAGTCATTTAAGATATTGCATTTGTAAATAAAATGCAAGTGTTTTAAATGTGATCAAATTTATTAAGGGGCATAGTTAATACCAATGATAAATCAGAAAATTGTAAGGAAACTAATGCTGTTTAATTAGTAAAAAAAAACATAGATGGGTGTAACTATAAAATGTATGTAAACACTCGATATAGGCTTGAAGAAAAAAAAAAAAAAGTTACAGTAATTTTAAATAATGAAAGAACAGATAAATTAGCAAAATAGGAATAAAAATACAAATAAAACATTGAGTTAAAAACATTTGGTTTAGCAAACCCATATGACATGTTTAATGTCAAGTTAATGTGACATTTACAATCTTCCATTATTGCATTTAATCTTAGAGTTTGGCTACAGTTTTTTTTTTTTTTTTTTTTTGTTAACAGGACAATTATGAAGTACCAATATTTCTTACAACAGTTTTCAATATATTCCTGTTATTAATTTACTAAAAGTGTAAATATTTCTACTTTTAATGCTACAAATCTAGTTAACTTGAAAATGTTTAATAAATACAGTAGGAAATCATGTACCGACTTTAACGAATTACCAATTCATGTAAGTCTTTTTTAATGTTCGTTTTTATGATTTTTTCCCTATTAAGAGGCTACTCCATTCATGCAAAAACACCCATTCGCTAAAGTTAATCCTATAAAATTAAGAAAAAAGAAAACTTGTTTGCAATTCATTGTTTTACAACGAGTTTCTTTGTATTGAATAGATGAGGTTGATCTCTGTAAAGACACTTTTTAAGTTTCTTTACAGGATTTTTTTTATTTTATTGGGGTACTCTGATTTACAGGTTCTGTTTTTAAAGTGAAATTAGCCTAGTCAAAGGAAATCTCCTAAATCAAATCAAATAACAAGCAAGTATTTCCACATCAGTAAATAGATTCTTAATTAAGAAGCACAAAGCTTAAACTCATAGCGTTAAAGATTAAAGTATCTTTAAAGTAATCCGAGTTCAGGGGGCATAAAAACTTGACAATGTCATATGTTCTAAAATCTCTTAGTCAGGCCCTGGCTATTATAAGGTGTAATATAATGGCCAATGTTTCGATCTACTTAAAAATCTGTTTCTCAGAGTCAAAACAAACACATGTGACATTCTTCAAAAATTTTGAGAAATGGAAAAGTTTTCATTAAATTACTAAGAATTCCTTAAAGAAATAAACAGAATACAGTAATCCCTTAACATTTACAAGTTTTGATTATTCATGATATAAAAATTGAAGATCATTTCAACATTCACAGATATTTAATTGATTATTTGCAAATTTTGTTTCATAAAGAATATTTTTTTTAGAAAAGAAACTTTATTTCACCAACAGACAGCTAGACAGCTTCATTGTACTCTATAACCTAAGATCCAAGAATTTCAATCTTTGTATTCAGATAAAATTTAGATGAGTAATTCTGAGAAACCTGAAACATGACTTAATGCTAAAATTAAATAGAATCCTTAATTTTCTCAAACTCAAAATTTTTATCACAATTGAAAAATTTTCTGTAAATATTCTAAGGAAAATTTTAAAGCTCCAACATCAACTTTTTGAGAAAGCAATACAATACAATCCTCAACTGGTGAGGAGTCTTAAATTTAAATGAGAAATTGAGACTGAAATTCATAAAAAATCTGTGCTTCCAAATAATTGTATATAAATTTTTTTCAACTCGCAAAATAAACTATGAACAACATGTTTCTAATTATTCAAATTTACTTAGATAGAAATTCTTAGATTCAAATTTACTTAGATTTACAATAGTTTGTTACTAGTAATAGTTAATAGTTAGATTTTTATGTTTCAACTACTTTTTTCCGTTTAAAATTCTTAAAATCTAACCCTATTTTATGGAAGGGATTATAGTCTCAACATTCACAATTTTGACATTTGTGGAGGTTTACGAAAACCTAATCCTCGCAAATGTTAAAAGGAATTGCTGTACTCTTTAAGAAGCAAAATTTAGCAGTTTCAGTGATTTGATTGGTTTAAGTATATGTGGATATAAAAGAGATTCATCATAAAAAAAATAATTAAAGAAAATTAAAAAACTTTATGTTTACAAAAGTAAACTAAAGATCAGGTGATTGCCATTCTTTTTAACCAGAGTGAATAATCATCCATCAGGCATAGATTACGAAACATTAACAGAATATTATTCATTTTTCATTCAATCATTGTTAGTCCTGGGAACTACTTTGATATACCCCCCAAATCGTAAATTTGGCGACTTTTTTTTCTCGCCAAGCAAAATACCCATTAAGTTAAATTAAATTAAATACAAAAAATAAAATTAATTAAAATTAAGTTAAATACATTAATTAAAAATACATTAATTAAAAATAATAAATTAATTAAAAATACATTAATTAAAATTAAGTTAAATACAAAAAAGGAATTCCTAAAAAATACAATGAATACATAAAAAATACAAATGAAGGAATGAAGCTGAGTTACAGCAAACCTAAAAGGTCCGTAGGAAAAGTGCGTAGGGAGTGCCAGGTTTGGCGCGTAATTTTTGGGGGGGTATATCAAAGTAGCACCTAGTCCTGTAACCAAAATAATCTCTGATAAGAAAAGTGCTATAAGCTCATTAATCTAGAGAAACCATATTGTAGTGTGTCTCAGTGATTTTTTAAAATTTTTGTTATGTACTGTAAAATTATTAAAATACATTGCAAATGATTTTTCATCATTTATCATGGAATTGTTTTGCACATTCCTGCAAATGATATATACTTGTACAAATTCTTTGCCTTTGAGAAAATGAGCTTTTGTCCACCTAACTATGAATTTCATTATGTTCCAAGTATTATAGCATTGTTTAAGTGCATTAAAAAGGATTTTCCCCTTTAGATCATAATGCAAATAATACAATACACTCCTTTTACATTACTGAAGATTCTATAGTAAACATCAATGACATATAAAAATTTCATTGTTAAAGTATATTTATGATGATTAGAGTATGGGAAGACATAAATCTAATTTATAAATGAACCTGATACTTTTCTATATTTATTGCATTTAACTTTTTACTCCTATCTTTGTTTAATATAGCGGCACAATGCTCTATATTTTATGGGTCATTTTTAAAATACACTCATATATGCTATGCCAGAAGAAAAAGAAGAAAATTCAAGCATACATTAAGATTTAATGTTTAATTTGAGCTAACCATTATTTAAAGAAGAGTATGTTAAATATTTCTGGCATCAAAAATTTAAAAAATCTGTAAAAATATTTTAGATATAAATCAGTATAAATGGATTAGTGTCAAATCCACTACCAAATGTCAAACTTGTCGCCATACAAAATGACTGAAAATGTTCACCTTTAAAGATTTATTAAAGTTTCAAAAATCAACTGATTTTTAAGAGACTTTTAAGTTCCTAAAATTCAGAATATGTTACTTATCATATGATACTTAAATTAAATTGATATTGGGATATTTATAGCCACAAGTTTCGAACACGTTGAAATTTATGCAAGAACTTATTTTAATAAAAATATATATTCAAGTAAATTATTGAATTTTAAGATTATCATATCTCTATTTTTTAGTTGAAAAAAAAAAATAACAATAGAGATGGAAAAAAAAAAAAAAAAAAAAAAAAAAAAAAAAAAAAAAGATATTATTAATATTAAAATACATTTCAAAAATGTGCAGCAACATACTTAACATTTGGTAATGAATTTAACACCAATCTGTTTATAATGATTTGTCACTCAAAAATTTTTGTTTTATTTATTTTTTTAACTTTTAGAAATAGTTAATATAGTCTTAATATAATGCATAGCTTAAATTGAACTTTAAATATTAATATATGTTTGAATTTCTTCTTTTTCTCTTAGGACAGCATATGTAAGCAAATTTTGAAATCGATTCCTCATATTATATTATACTATCAGAGCATGTTTTTGACTCGAAACAAAAAATTCTATCAAGTAAAAATTCCCACACATTAAAAATATTGGTATTACTTGATTATCCTGTCAACCAAAAAATTATCATCAAATTATATGATTAAATGCCAGTAATAAGTAATTATAAATGTCACTAAACAGACTACACAAGTTTATTACATCAAGCGATTTTTAATTTAACATTTAATTTCTATTTCTATTTATTATTATTTTTTTAATTTGCTTGTTATTTAAAATAAAAATTATGTCGATTTCTATAATTTGGCAAATAGCTTGTCAGTCTGTATATTTTGATGAAATTAGTCAGAGACAGTTTAGTAATATTAAAATATCTTATATTTGACTCCCAATCTCTGCCATTGCCATCTTAAAAATTGCTAAGATCCTTCTACAAAGGATGATATCATTGTGTATTATTTCTAATTGTTAAAAAGATGCAAGATGAAAACTTTAAAAACAGCAAAGTAGTTTCACTTGATTGTTGACATGTTTTCGACTCTACCAGAAGCATTTTCAAAAATAAATAAATAATGATATTTTGAAATTGCATGGTCTGGTGCAATGATCTAAAATGCAATCATTCAGTTTATGCATAACACACATTAATTTTTGTTTTACTTAGATTTCATTAAAAAAAAAAAAAAAAAAAAAAAAGCATTATATTGCTGACCCTAAGTTATTTTAGCAGACCTTTTTAACACTGCCTTTGCACCCCATGGCAATTCAATTGATTCTGGGAAAATATCGTAAATTCTAGAGGACTCTAAGCAAACTAGTTCAAAATATTTTTGCTAAATAAAGTATACATGTGCTCTTTTTTTTTTAAGTACCTTTTTTTAAAGTGTTCTTTTTTTGAAAAAAATATACACTTTTTTAGAATAGTATTCCCTTTTTGAAAAATTACTGACCGGCAGCCTGTTTTTTCTACAGTCAATTCTAATTACATAAACTGAATAATGGCATTTCAGATCATCACATTATAGATTGTGCAATTTGAGAATATTATCATTTACTTGTTTTGAAAATGACCTGGGAAGAGACAAATAAAACTATTTTACTGTCTTTAAAGTTTTAATCGTACAACTTTTTTTAGCAATTAGAAATAGTATATTATTTGAAGTGTTTATTTATTAAATATATTGATATTACTGTATTAGAATTATTTTTGGTTAAATTATTATCATAAGAACCATGCGCTTACTGTTGTTTATTTATTGCCATTTTCACAGGTTTTGTTTGGGGTTACCTGTAGAATTTGAGGGTTTTTCTAGCTGTAACGCTTAATTCCATTTTAAAGTTGAGTTGTTCATCTTGTTACTTGGCTTCTGATCGAATTTCTGTTTCAAAAGGATCAGCTTATTACATTCTATGTATCTGTATAGTAAAAGTAAGTATCCTCATTTTTGGCTTTAAAATTTACTGTTACTATTTTTATTAATGTACTTTTACTATTCATTTACATTGTTGTCAACAATTTAGAGACATTTACATTTTATGTAAAATCCTCTTGTGAGATTCACAGTAATGGAATTTTACTGAAATATTTTATATATAATTATATAATTTTTTACAAAAATGGCAATTTTTTAAAAATACAAAATATGTCACTGACAGGATTTCGGAGAATTGGTTTTAAATAATTTTATTGATAACTAAATTGAGAAAAAAAGTTAAACTGAAAAACTAAAGCTTCTTTATATTGTAATTAAAATGTGGTGGGTGGGTATCAGTCTAACAAATGTTTAAAAAAATATGGCAATAATTATGTTGTTAAAATCCTTACTTATAGGAGTCAAGTCTAGTGATATTAGGTAATGAACAAGTTAAGTATGTAAAGCAGTATGTATTAGGTAATAAACAAACTCATGTCTTATGAGCTTTAGAGATGAAATTGACTCAGCCTGAGCCCAGTCCCAAAATAAGCTTGGACTCAAAGTAAAAATTTAATTTATTCAGAAATGAAGCAGGCTTAGGCAAAGTGAAAATTTAATTTATTTACAAATTAAAAAAGGAAAAACAAGTAAGAAAAATCATGCGTTAAGCATAGGTTATGAAGCACTTTCCAACATTTAATGAAACCTTTAGCAAAATGTTGTTATTTAGAGAAATAATAGTGTATAGCCAAATATACCCAAATATGTATTCCAGTACTTTTGAACAGCCTTGTATTTCATATGTCAGTTGATGTAATAGGAAAATTTAGTTTAGCAAGAAAATACCCAGTAGCTTGAAATTTCTTTTTCAGCAATTCATACTATTAGATGGAAACATACTTGAATACTTTTGTTCAGCCCTGTAGTTTACATTGTACCTTTATTACACGTCAGTATTAGGGTAAAATTTATTGTAAACTAAAACACTTTTAAAACAATTGAAATCACATTCTCATAAATTATCATTCATAGGCATCCATGTACCGAATTCTTTGCGTGGCCCTGTATATCCTTTTATCTATATTCTGCAAACATTTCTCAGTAAATTGAATGAAGCTCAGCATAAAAATACATAGCTTATTTAAGAACAACGTTTAAATAATTTACGCTCATATTCAGTAACGTTGGTGAGCTCTTTTGGGTAGTCCTGTATATCAACTATAACATTTAAACACACCATATAATGTGCATATATTTAGCGAAATATAAACGCGCATATCATAATTAAAATGCATTTCATCCCTCCATCAGCCATCATCGGACACATTTATGGTACTTCGGAAAGAATATACTATTTGAAATCTTTTGTATAGCCCTGTAAATGCTATGTACTTCATATTATGCAAGACAGTAGCATATAATTTATATTAAGCTTCAATAACATATATTAATTTTATCATACATGAAACAGCTTAATATATTTAAAATATGTCACACACAATTCCCCCTTTTATCATTATCTAATGGAATTCTTTTGTGTGGCCCTGTAAATCAATAATAGCTACATTTTCACCTTATATTTTATAGAATGCATACTTTAATATGTTTGACAGGGTGTAACATCTTTAAAATTCCTTTGAAACGATTTTTCCCCATAGGCCGTAATGTAATAAGAAAATTTTGATTTGCCCTGTAGATAAACTAATCATGGTAGAAACTTCATTTTCGATTGGACTTGTGCTAGGGTATATGTCAATAACATCCTAAAATTTCATGGCAATCCGAGTATATTAACGATTTTTCCCCATGGGCTGTAATGTAATTGGAAACTTTTGATTCTCTCTGTAGATAAACTAATCATGGTAGATACTTCATTTTCAATAGGGTTTGTGCTTGGGTAAACGTTAATAACGTCCAAAAATTTCATGATGATCCAACTATATTTACGAGAGTTAGAGCTTGGATAGACGGCCAGACAAACCAAATGCATAAGCACTTTTTAACTTTGTTGGAAAGTGCTAAAAAAAGGACATTTGGGAAACAAATATGTACTCAAAGTTTTTAATCAATCAATCATTTCAGTCAATCCTAATCAGTTTGCAAGTGAATTGGATTGTTATCGATAGGATATAAGCAGAAATATTCTGATTTTGATTCTTTTGCATAGTCAGTGTCAGTAACATTAAGAAACCTTGGGTTATCCCTTGCCTAAACTTGCTTTGTTGTGGCTGTGTACTCTTCTTTTCTTGGACAACTTTTTCCAGAATTGCTAGAAAACCAATTTTACAATGATATTTTAAAAGAATTGTCTTTTACAGACTTCTGCCAGTGGTTGGATATAAATAAATTTGCTGTTTTAAACAGATTTTAAGGAACATTAAAATCATCAAACATTGTAGTGGGGTATTTAGGATTAATGTATATTCTTATCAAGGAAGATGTTTTTAAAGGAGAAAATTAACCTTTAAATAATTTTAAAATGTTATTAATAATTTTCTGCTGTGTACTTTTGCCATCAGCCCAGACTCTGAAAGCACATACACACACACACACACACACACAAAAAAAAAAAAGGGGGGGCTCATATTTTAAATGGTTGGGCTCAGGCTCTGAAAAAGAGAGTTAACTCATCTCTAGTGAGCATAGGTGTTAGATAAATGACTTTCTTTGAAACAAAATGAAAAAGGTATGTATATGAAAGTAACAGAGTTATGTATAGTTAATTAAAATACCATCAAGGTGAGGCTGTCTATACATGGAGTGTATATATATTTGTATTGTTTATAATGGTTTTATATATATCTTTATATGTACAGTTTAGATACAGGAAGAAATATTTTTTGGTGTGCTTAAAGTTGGTACTTCCATTCTAGATATATGAGCATTTGTTTAATTGTCAGTGAGATCTCAAATACCTCTTGCTAATAGTAAGCCTATGAACATGTAATGTATTTTTTAAATATCATCTTAGAAAATTAATATTTTTCACTTCTTTTTTTCTGTCTACTATTTAAGTTGTCAACAAATTTCTGAAGTCTATGCTCAATTTTATTTGAATTGTTTAACCTCTTCTAATCTGAAGGTAAAATAACACTACAGTCTACAAATCTTCAAAATCTTTTATTGTGAAGTATTTAAGGTAATATGTTATGAAAATTTCTTATTTTCTTGGACACACTTTCTAGAATGCATTTTACAAATTCAAAAGAAACTAACACTTATTTTATGCGGAAATAAGAATCAACGCTGTTCTTTATTGGTTTGATCCAAAGCCAAAAACATTCATGAAGTAAAGTAAAAATGTGAAAAAAATCAAATAGTTTAGCTTAAATCCTCTGCGATTCAGAAATATCACATGTGATATTTAAGAACAGAGAAGGTTAAAATTGTACCGAGTTTCACTAAAATTTCAACTTAAAATTATAAATTAAGTATATATTTCAGAAATATTTTGGCAGCTAATAAAAACTGATATTCTTTTTTAAAAAAAGAAAAAAATAGAAAAAATAAATAAATGCAGAAAAAAATAGAAATTAATCGTAATTATAGAACAGCTGTGCCAAATCGATAATGATGAGCATTTCTGCTTCAAGACAATCATTTTCCAACAAAATTGCACACAACTCAGTAATAATTCTTAAGCCAAATCGATCATTTTCTATAAAAAATGCACCAAAGTTCAACAAAGTTCTCTTTGCTTCATTCAAGCAAGGATGATTTTGTTTCAAATTTTCTGAAAAATTAAAGCTGCCATTTCTGAAAATTAAAGCAGCCATAAATCCAAAAATTCAAACATTAAATATAATGCAAAATTTGACAAAAGGTTAAAAAAAAAAAAAAAAAAAAAAAAAAAAAAAGTCAATTTTATCAGTCATTTGAAAAAAAATTGCCAATTTCTTTAAAGTAATGTGAAGAAAATTTTGTAAGATCGCAAAAAACAGCAAATTTTGCCAAAAGAAAAAATAATAAATTTCGGCAAAACACCGTTAAAAAACTCTTTTCATCAAAACAGTGCAAAAAACTTCACATTTTGCTAAATGATCATGAAAAGATTTGCAAATTTTTCCAAAAATAGCGAAAAAGAAACAGCAAATTTTATCAAAAGATTGAAACAACAACAAAAGAAAAACCCTGCCAATTTTTATAAAGGGGTGTGAAAAAGAACTCCCATGTACCTAATACTAGGAGTATATTCTCATGGTGTGGTTTTTATCAGTCTAAACCATGATGTATAAAAACATTTCATATTTATTTACTTAGAAGGTGTCACAAATAAAAATAAAAATTAAAGAGTATTGTAAAGAGTTGTTTTAGTTTTTGAAAAAACGAAAGCTAACAACAGTTTTAACATTAAACCATGATGACTTATCAAAATTCTCCCAGCTTCAACTGTGATATTATCATAATACAAACAGTGTGATTTCTCTCAGTCTAATTGATATTTAAAAAGGAAAATCGTATCTGTGTTTAGATGAAGGGTGATAAATATCATATATATGATTTTCACATGCGATTGCCGACAGTGAGTGATATAATATTTATTAATAATGTCTATTCTGGGGTCTATTTTAAACATGCAGATATTTTTACTTCTTTGAAGCATTTTTTTCTCCTTGCAGTTTCTTTTAAAAATCGACATTCATGTAATGTGAGTATTTGGTATTTTGCTGCTCTGCTGTTACTTGTTTTTAGGGAATGAGAGAGAATATTTAGATATTTGTTTGTTTATTTAATGTCACCAAAATTCAAAATGACAGAGAGAGCAGAAAATTTATGCAGTTAAAGTTTGTGTACTGACAAAAGAAGAGAAGTAAAAAATCAAAATAGCCAACATGCTGAATCTTAAAAGCATATGTGTTCATCATAAAATGTCAATAAAAGCAATTTGTAAAGATTTCTAAAACTAATTATGTAGAATTTTAGTTGCATGCATTTAAAGCTTTTGTGAGCTTTTTTTTTTTTTTTTTTTTGTTTATAGATTTTCATTTTTTGCTCAGTTTTTGTAAAATAAGTAACAGTCAACCATATTTATTGTTTTATTATTTACTCAAAGATCTATGGAAAACAAGGGCGTAAAGGTTTGAGATCTCACAGGTTTGTGTCATACAATGTATAAAGATGTATATGTACTTTTAGGCATTTCAGTCAGCAAAAAGGGAGCATATTCATTATTAGAAGTAAGTCTGGGTTTAAAAAAAAAAAAAAAAAATCCTGTTTGTTATTTAATGTTTAATCTTTAGTTTCAATTTTAGATATTTTCCTTTATGATCATTGTTCGTTGATGTATATCAATGAGTATATATCTCAGGGTTGTTTGGTTTAAACCAAGTTGGTTTAAACCGTGGTTAAAACCATGGTTTAAACCAAGTGGTTTTTTTAAAAAAACCATACTGTTTTTTTTTTACTAGGTTTTTTTATTCTTTTATCCAAATGTTTTATTTTACACATTATTGAAAAATGCAAAATTCAAATTATGAAGAAGCTACAAGCAAAGCTGTAGAAAAATGATGAATTAATACGTTTCTAAAAGGACAAAAAATTTTAATCAACTCAACTTTTCTTGTAAGCTGTAAATCTATATGGCAGAATAACTAATTTTTCTAAAATTAGTTGGTTAGAAAAAACTAATCAGTTTTCTTTCTTTCTTTTTCTTTTTTAAGGCCTATATATATATATATATATATATATATATAGCCATTATTTGTAAAACATATATATATATATAGACAGAAGGGCAGACTCGAGTTAAAAATGCACTTTTACTATTTAAATTGCTTGATTAGTTACGATTTACTAAGGATTTCATCATTTTAGAAATTCTTTTTGTTATGTATGCTATTGAATAATTGACAATGAGCTTTTTATTTCCTCTGTGATTAGTGATTTTAACAAGCCTTTGTTTTTCTTGCATTCTTACATTGGGATTGGGTTTTTTGCATTTTAATTTTATTCTTTTACTAGCTAGGTTGGCACAGTTCAAACCAATTGGTTTTTTAGAACAAATTTAATATTATCTCATTTTTGTAATTTAAGTGTTTCAAATTATTGGATGAAAGTGATTTCTATTTTTAAGTCTTATCTCAATAGTCACCATAAAACATAGTCTAGTCAAGGTCATGTTAGTATACATGTAGAATGCATATTTCTTGCACTGATGAACGTATCTGAAACTCTACAGAAAACACTTAAATCATGTATATTTAGCAAAAATAAAATAGATGAAAAATATGCAATTTTTAGCTTTAAAAAATATTTTCCTTTGAGAAGCAGATGTACAGATAATGACATAAATGATCTTTAAAATTTCAGTCAAGCTCTAAATGAAATTTTTCTTGATTTAGAGGGATTATTTTTTAAGAATTAAAAAAAAAAACTCAAGATATGAAGTCGAATAAGAAGACATTGAAAAATTAGGCACTGGTAAAGCACCTGTTTACATTTAACTAAAATATGCAAAAGATATATTTAAATCTTCTATTGCATACTTAGATCAGTTAAGAAAATTGACAGAAAGGGGGGAAGGGGAAAGGGGCAAAACAAGGTTTGTTTGAGACGTAATAGATAAAAAGTCTTAAATAGATATTTTTGTTTATTTAACAATCATCTATTTTTTTTTTTTTTTTTTTTTTTTTTTTTTTTTTTTTTTTTAACTGGTAGTTTTAGAAAACACAATGCTTGAAGTGTGTAAAGACTCTACTGCTAAATTCAAATCCTTCCAAAAATTCTTTATAAAAAGCTTTATTTTTCAATAAAAGATAATTAATTCATGCAGTCTTCTAACAAAAAAATCAGACATCACATATAACAAGTATTTCAAATTAATTATTTTGAATAACCATTTGAAAATAATGTATATGAAGTTTTATTAATGAAAATGTAGATTTTCAAGGTATCAATGTTTCATTATGTAGCACATTTTATTTATGAAATATAAGACACAGCTTTTTCTAAAAATGTTTAGATTTTAGAATTTCAATTTTCTACATAACTGATTGTATATTAAATAATTATATTGATTAGAATTACTTTTAAATCAAATTATTACTTATATATTCAAAAATATTTATTTTTGTTCATAATTATGCATGTATATGTAACAGAAAAACATATTTAAAAAAAAACCCCGGTTTAAACCAAAAAACCTGGTTTAAACCAAAAAAACCATGGTTTTTGGTTAAAAAAAAAAACCCGGTTTTTTACCAACCCTGATATATCTTGATATATTTATATATCCAATATTTATTTTCAAAACATCAAAAACTTAGATATTTTTTATATTTTCATATATTTGACATTAATTTTCAAAATATTGCTTATGATATTTTTGATATTTCCAAGCAAGCAAGTGTAAATTAATTTGTTAGCTGTTATTGATTAAGTTAATCTGTAGATAAAATTTTTTATTTTGGTAGGACGTTTTTAGCCCCTTCCTATTTAAAAAAAAAAAAAATGTTTAAATTTTACTAGAATTGAAATTTTAAATGTAGAGGATACTGTTTGATTTAGAGAAGTTATTTACTGCTGCATTTGAATCTTTTATGGCTTTAGTCTCATTTAGTTTAAACAACACAGCTAATTGCAGAATGAAAAAGTACACAAGCGTATATTAAAGCGTAAAAATTTTCAATTAAAACAAACTATTTTGTATGCAGTTTTATCACATAAAATACAAAATTTTATGGAAAGTTCATAATTAAACTGATAGTTTGTTTTTTTGCGAGTACAAAAAGCAAATAGTGTCTGTTTTCAATTAGTTTGCCTTCAATTGTATTACATTTGTAAAAAAGATAATACATTAAGATTTTAGAATATTGTTTTATTGTGCTAATAATTAAGTATTTGTGCTAAATGCAATGTATTTTAGTTCCTGATTTTATATTAGATCTGAAAATATTTATAATTATCAAAAGCTGACTATTTTGAAAATATTGGATATATATTGAAATATCAGATACTTTTGATGTTTTCGAAATATGATATTTATGAATCATACTTGTGATTGTCAAATCAGGAGCCTTGTGGCTGTAACAGTAAGACTCTTGAAAGCCAATGTTATTTGATCCTAGACTCCCCTGTTAAACTTGTATACCTTAAAAAAACAAAAAAATTTATATATATATAATTTAATGTTTAATCCTTATTTGTATTCTAAATAATCTTTATTTTCTTTTTCATTTGTAAGTCATAAATCAGGAGTTTAGTTGATATAAGCAAATCTGTGAGACAAGTATAAATTTTATGTGTAATTTCTCACTTGCCTTTCCACAAAACTTTAATTATTAAACCTTTAATTTCTTAGATAAATTATTGAATCCAAACCTTTAATCAGTATTTGTAAATTAAGAGCTAGTGAGACCCTTATAAATTGGATTCTTAATTAGATTCTTCCTTACCAAATATTCGTTGGTAAGCTGAATACCAAATAAATATTGAATATTCAGTCATCCTTAAAAAGTTAAAAATTGAAACTGGACAAATTTAAAAGGAAAATTGATCAAATACCGAAAAGCAGGAATGATAGGTTTGGGGCTTTGAAGTTACCAAATGACCACAGCTCCACCGAGATTATTATTAAACTGTTAGCTGACCATTTGCACTGGATAAACTGTAATCTGAATCTAATAAATTGAAATTGGGTAAACTTTTATCACCTGAATCTAATATGTCAGATTAATTAAAATTTCATTTTTCAGATAGTTGTTAAAAATTTAAAAATTACATTGCTATTTTTTTTTAATTTACTTGAATATTAAAGAAAAGCATTATACTGTCTGCATTTTATCTTCACAAAATATCTTGAAGAGATTCTTACATTTGTAGCATTAAAACTGATTAATATTTATACATTTTATAATTGATTTTTTAAAAATTAAAATATGTCATCATCTAAATTTAATTCTTGTGTAGGATACCTGCACTAGCACCATAGATATTTAATACCTACTTATTTCTTTTTGTAATGCAATCAAAGATTTATGAATTTTATAGAATTCCTAGTATCTCTCATTCAGCTATTTATATTTTTTTTTATGTCGAACAGGTTGAAGATTACCAGCTTTTACTCCTAGTACTTTAATATGTAAAATATTTCTTTTTGTGCTATAAAGCAGATTTATTAGAGAAAAGCTTATTCAATAAACAACTGAAAATGTATTATAAAATACAATAGTAACCAAAATATTTATAAACATTTTGATAATAGAAAATTGGTGTCAAAATATTAAAAAAATTTTCTATAATTATACTGGTGTTAATTCTATTTTATTTTTTTAAAGATTTAATTTTAAGCAATTTTTAAAATTTAGTAAAAAAAGTTTTTAAAAATTTCATTTGTATTTTTTATTTTTAGTTTACAGTATTAATTTTAAATTAAAAGATATTGATACTGAATATCTCAGTAATAAATTTGGAATCCCTTGCCCCCCCCCCCCCCTCCCTCCCTCTCCAGTAGGGCATATGTCGCATGTTCTGTTGGGAACCACTGCTCTAAATCAAAGTTTTGTGAGATGAGATCATACAAATAAGTCAAAATTAAAAGTACATAAAAAAAATTCCTAAATAATAATTTTATTTAAATTTAGTGTATTAAAAGTACTTTTTAAAACCTTATATTCAGCATTCGAAATAATAGATGTTTGCTGGTGCAAGACCATGTGAAAAATCTAGTGGTCCGCAGGGTCAGTAACTTTTTTGATATGCTAATGTAAATTTTCCTGACCTTGAGAAAAATGCAGCCAAACAAAAATCATACAATTTTATTTTATTAAATAAATATATACATATATATAAATAAATAAAAGTTGCATCAAATCTTACAGTCAGTTGAAATAATCTGATTATTTTATTAAATATTAGGGATGCAACAAATAGTGATTTTGGCCGGATACTGAATATTCGGCTGACAGCTAAACCGAATACCGAATATTCAGCTAGCCAAATAGTAATTGTTGGGCCAAATACTGAATATTCGGCCAGCCAAATGGTAACTATTTGGCCGAATACCGAATATTCGGCTTCCCAAATACTTTTTATATTTCAAAGTTTAAAGGTATTAAAATGTTACTTTTTAAAACAATTTTACATAATATTTAATAAGAAAACTTATATTTTGATAAAGACCTTTTTATAAGAACATTCAGTATTGAAAAAAAAAATCTGCCTTTTTTTATTTAAGAAGCATAATTATGAGACTTTTTCAATTAGTAAAATTTTAAATTTCATTTCTTCTACGAATTGAAACAAACATTTTGAAATCAAAGAGAAATAATGAAAAAATAGTTGAAGAAAAACTGTACAGTCTGATAATTGTCCTTTTTAAATAACTCAAGGCAGATTTTTTTCAATATAAAGTATAAATATTTTCAACTTAATTCTGAATAAAGGAATGTCTAGCTCATAGTTCTTTTCTTATGAATAGTGGCATTTTCCATCCTTCCCATCATATCATATTTTACAGAAATCAAAGCATGTGAGTTGAAAATATAGTTATGGTATCTTATTTATTGTTAATGCAACAAATGAAAACACAAGTTTGACCTAGAGTGAGATGAAATTTAATGCATTTATGATTCAATAAGTTGATTATGGTTTCATAAACAAAAAAATTTCTGCCTTGATAGCTATTACTAATCTCAAAAGTTTTCCTTTCTTGTTTAAGGACTTTTGTGAAAAGCAAGAAACAGATTATTTACTAAATAGAATTTAGGAACTTGCATCTGCACTCGTATCATTTATTCCTAAGGAGAATACTAATAAATCATAATTTTAATCCTTCTCATGGTTGATTTTCTTAAGTTATACTTTACAAACAGCAAATAAATAATGTAAAAACATTCTATTTTATTTAAATAAGATTTTATTTCTAATTATTTTAAATATATTAATAAATTGACAGTTAGTAGAAATTGTGAAAAGGTTTTTAAAACGTGTTTTAAAAGGCTTTATTAAGTATTAGATTCGGCCGAGTACTTTGATATTCGGCTTAACCAAATAGTTTGATATTCGGCCTAACCAAATATTCGGTAACATGGCCGAATTGATACCAAATATTCAGTACATCTGTATTAAATATCTAATAATTTTATAGCTTTTGTTAGTTTATATTTTAGAAGGGGGGGGGGTCACTTTAAGGGTTAAAAGAAGTAATAGAATTTTATGTACCAGACTAGTAAATACTCATACTTATTGGCCCTTGGGAACAGTGAATATATATATTTTTTTTATCTATTCTAATACTGCTTATATTACATTTGTATATGAGTCTCATAGAGCCATCTAATTCATGAAAGGACATTTTAACTTTCGTTTACATTCCTTAGTTTTGTAAGTATAAAATAGGCCTCACTTTTTCTCCTTCTTCTCAGGTAATTACCATCTTTCTCATTTAATTTTGAATGTTTTTCACACTGCAAAATAGATTGCTTAAAATTTTGTAGGTTATGAATTAATATTGCATTAAATTTTTATGTAGTGTTTTTCATTCATTTCTTGTCGAAAGTGCATTAATTATCTTTTGTATGTAAGTAGACTCGTTTATGGCCTATGAGGATGTCAGCAGTGGAAGTGACGGACAATTAACAAGTAATGTATAATTTTAAAAAAATTAACACTGAGCATTTTTTTCCATTGTATTATATTGATGAATGTTGGTAAGTTATTTTGATTGTATTCTATTTGTTAAATAAATGTGTTTTATCTTGATTTTACTTTTGTTTGATCTTTTCTTTATTTTTGAAAATATCATTGGTCAAGCTCAGGTTTCCCATTCACCATTAGACATTTGAATTTCTGTTCCATGGGTAAAAGTGTTTGTGTGATACCATTCAGTCTTTTTTTTTTTTTTTTTTTTTTTTTTTTGTATATTGGAAAGACAAGATGATGAATTGTAATAATTTATCTGTGGCTAGGTGTAGTTTGTGCTCAGATCAATGAATAGATCTATTCATATGTATGCAGGGATTCCAATGTATCACCTATCTCACTTTTAATAACTTTTTTAAGCACTTCTAGCTATTAAAAAAAAAAAAAAAAAAAACTTTTTCTGACTAAACATTATGAAGGAATTAAAAGTGTTGAAACTAGCAAAAGCTTCTTGAAGAATGAATGTGACTAAAAGTGTCTATTTTTTAATATGAACAAAACGAATGTGACAGTGTCTTTTAAAATCTATTTTGAATTTTTTTTTTCATAAAAAGCTCCACCAATGGCTTAGAGGTTGTGCTCTCAAAGCTGGTAGATGGGAGGTTGCTAGGTTCGAACCCAATTGTGCCCACTGGCCTAACCATTTAAAGTTTTGTGTGGTTTTCTTCAAACCGTGTGTAAATACAGGTTAGGTTCCCGTAGAAAGACCCCCTACAGAGGGACCCTACAGTCCCCTAAAGGGACCCTGTAGGGCCTGTATCACTCGTGCAGATAATCAACCTTCATAAGTAACACCAATATCATCTTTATCATAAAAGTTCGGTCTATACTCATGGAAAAAAAAAAAAGCTTGAACACTAACAATAAAGCCAGATAAGATCCAAAGCTGCATAAAAAAAAAGAGGACAGAGGTTTGACTGCTTACTTTTTAATACTATTCTTTCCAGGCAATAATCTTCATGCAGATTTTTATTGCGAATGTTATAAAAATGAAATAAAGATTTTTATAAAACTGTGTATGAAAATCACTTGAATCATCAGAATAACTTAATATTTTCTAAAGGTGTTAAAAATAAATTTACAGGGCTAATAAATGCTTTTATTTATTCAGATCAATAACTTTCTTCTCTCTGACGGCGACATTCTTATGATTTATAATGGTACAAATATTTTTGCAAAAATTATCTATTAAAATATTAAAAATTATCTATTTTTAATTTTGCAGTTAATTTCATTATGTGTAAGATTACAGGATTTTTGTTTGCCAGTTTTCAATAATTTTTTTTTTTTTTTTTTGTGAATATTGTTATAGTTCTTGAGGATGTCGCCATCAGACTGATGCAACATTTTGATCTGAATAAACAAAAATATTTGATAATATATTGTAATATATAAGAATAATATTTGTTAATATAAAAATATGTTGCCTTGTAAATGTTTTTTATATCACTTTCAGCAAATATTAAATTAGTTTGATAAAGATTGTTGTTTGAAAATAGTGGTAGGTAGATTAACCATGGACTTTTCTGTCATTTTTTATGTGTATATATAGATATAAAATATTTATTTTCATCGATGTGAGGATGTGCACAATGGAGGAAATTACTAGCAGTAGTGTGCTGTCTGGAATCGCTAGTGACAAAATAAAAAATAATCTACTTTAGTTTTAAACAATTAAGTTCTTTTGCCTCTTCACACTTGAAGAAAAGGTCATGATAATTTGTTTAGTTATATATTCTTACATTTCATTTTTATGAGTTATGTAAATTTTATCAAAGTGCTGAGGAAACACATTACTATATTTCAGTTCTGTCCTATACAATTTTACTATTTTCATCCATAACTTCTACAAAGATAAAATTATTTATGCAATATTATTGTGTGTAAGAGATCCTTAAGTATGCAGTTGCAAATTTTCTTTCTCACTGAAAAAGACAAACACACCTCACAGCTAAAAACTGCAGAACATGGATGTATAGTCTTAAAGTAAGAAGAAAAACAGAAAATACAATAGAATTTTCATATAAATAGATCATACAAGGATACATTTCTTATATTTGATTACAATCAAAATTTAAACCTCAGAAATAACTTAACTACTTTAACAGCTCAATATCTTTAAAGACAACTTTAAAAACTATTTATTTTTTGAATTGCAAAAGTCATATTGTTATGTTTTTTTCTAACAAAATAAATATATTACAAAAATGAAATAAATAAAATTACAAATCAAAAACATATAATATATGCAATTAGAAATTTATGCAATTGCTTCTTAATTCATTAACCCATTTGCGACTAGAGCCTTTTATGAAATTATTTGTTTTGTCACCGATTTTTAAAAACAGAAATTTGTGTCTTATTAGATCAAGAAAATGCTCCGATTAAACACTAAAACAAAATCTGTAAAATTACTAAAAGTTTTCTAGGAAACAGGGATTTCTAGACCTTTTTATCTAACGGCAACAACAAATATTTATGTAACAGATACAGATTTGCACTGAAAATAAAAAAATCTGTAAGGTTACAATGAATTTCTTAGGAATCTTGGGATTCCTGGCATATATTATGGAATTGCAACCCAGGCTACAGATAAAATTTTAGTAAGATAACTCTAATTTTAGTAGATTTGTTTGTAAAGTTACAAATTTATGGAGCTTTACAAAAATTAGTTTTGTAGATTTACATCATGTCTTGCTCAGTGTACAGATAAAATGTTAATAAACATACATATTTTAGCAACTTTACATTTGTAGATTTACAGATTATTTTTACAGTGAATAAGGTAAATTATGCATGAAATTTTAATTGGTTGGATTAAACAAGGATTCTTGAGACTTTTTGTGGCACGTGTACGCATCGCTCGTCCCCAAGGGGTTATTGGCACGAAAACTTGCTTTATAAGATGATAACTTTTTAATTTGGATACCAGTATTTTAGTTTGAAAATTTTTACATTATCCAATTTAAAATTTCCATGATTAAATATTTTAAAATTACCATATCAAAGAACTAAAAGCAGTGCACTCGTCCTGAATGGGTTAAAGTTGTTGGCTTTTTGTATACATGTTGAGATAGAGGAAAGTTTGTATTGTTTTTCATTTAGTTAAATTTTGAAAAAAGGTACTAAAATTTTAGGTGTGTGGTATATTTTGAAACACAATATAATCTCATAAAACATTATTGACAATTTCATATTTTTAAATTTCAAAATTACTGAAATCAGATTTTTTTCAGAATTATTGCTCTCTGTGTCCTCCATTTGTAGCTAATATAGAAAATTTTTCTTACAGAATTAGAAAAAAATGTCAGAATAATGTTAAAGAACTATATGGAAGTTACCTGAAACAAAAAAATAAACTTAAGGCTCCTGTCCTTGCCAATGAAGCACTCGCGAGCTAATGCTATTCCTACGGGGAGGTTATTTTTTAATATCTGGTTTGCATTTCGACATCTTTAAATAATTTTTTGCATTGGCAAGATATTTTTTATAAAGTTGTTTCACTTTCAGAACTGGTTCCGAAAGTACAAGGGACTTTTTTAAAAATATCTGCAACCAAACTTGAAAAAGTAAAAAGCGAGCGATGTAGTGATGCACCTCAACTATCCAATGCAAAAAAAAAAAAAAAAAAAAAAGTCAAAGTGCAAACCAGATATTAATAAATAACCTCCCCATAGAACCCCCCCCCCCCCTTGCGATCGCTTCGTCAGCCAGGGACAGTAGCCTTAAGGTTGCTGAGTGGCTGAATTCTCCTCCGCAATGTTAAATCTATGGGCGTTAGATGCATTTTTATATTCAAAATATCTCCTTGGGAAATTAATATTTTTAACTTTTTTTTTTAGTGTTAAAGGATGCTCTTAAAGGATGCATCTTTTTTTCTTTTTCAGAATATTTCTAAAATGTATGCATACTTTTATAGGAAGTGTTAAAATTTTACTTCCAGCTTGTTAATTTCTAAAGCATAAAATATTAAATTGAGCATTTGACAATAATAAAAAGATACTTTAAGATGAGAACACTAAAAAAAGAAGTTAAAAATATTAATTACCTGAGGAGATATTTTTAATATAGGAATGCATCAAACGCCTATACACTTAACACAACCGAGGAGAATTTAGCTGTTGAGTGACCAGCCAAGATCTGATGGTAATGTAAAGTCTATGGAGGGGTTCTTTTCAAATGTTTCGCTCAAATGTAAACATTTTGATGTAATTTTTTAACATAGGGTAGCTTAGAATTATCCACAACCGGGCTAATTTTTACTTTTTCAATTTTGGTTTCAGATAAAAAAAAAAAAAAAAAAATACTTTAACAACCAGAACCGGTTTGAACCAGTTATGAAACTGAAACTATCCTAATAAAAAAAAATATATATAACCAAAATCGAAAAAGTAAAAACTAGCCCGGTTGTGGATTATTCTAAGCTATCCTATGTAAAAGAAAAAATCCGGTAAAAATATTAAAATTTGAGGGAAATATTTGAAAAGTACACCCCCATAGACTTTTCATTGATTATCATCCGAGTCTTTTTCAGTGACTAGTGTGGGCTCTTAAGCACAAAATTCAATTTTGAACCATACACTTCCAAGAACTGGTAAACTTTTCTTGACGACAAAATCGGAAGTTATCCTTCCACCATCATGTGATGGTGGAAGGATAACCCACCAAATAAATTTTTCCCTCAAAACTGCCACTTTCTTGTTGGGAAACACCCTTCAAAACTGTCCATAAGTAGGAATTGCCACTTCCACCAAGACCAATATGTATGTAATCTGCATGCATCCGGGGCTTGACAGCAGAAAAGGTAAGTTACCAACAAAGGCAAAAAGAATCACCATCAAAAAATGACAATGGGATTGGTAACATGTTGGATTCAAGTTTCTGCAGAAAGAACAATGGGATTCATTCTCTATAATATTCTTTTTCTTAGTTATAGACAAGTTCCAAACAGTCTTCATGCAAATGCCATCTGTGAGCAAAATTGTCAACTTGATTGAAATATAATGCTTAAACAAAAATGTAAGCCTAGAAAATGTTATTTTTGTGTGTAACGTGGGTAATACATGTTTCAAGGAAAACACACTTGTCTGTAAGAGGTACAGGAAAAACTGGGCTGTGGTTAATAATTAAATGTCCATAAGTAGGAACTGACAAAAAGGGAAAACTCTTGGGCACCAGCTTAAAGAATAATATCTCTGACAACACTCATAATTTTGTTCAACTACTCTTAAGTGATATGTGTCGTTTTGCAGTTAACAGATTAAGTATTCAATAAAAAAATTCAAGCTGAGCAAACATTTTAGCATAACACCACATTTACATTGTAAAAATTAAATAGAAACAAACTATGAAATTAAACATTAAAACAGGAGACTAATTAATATCATTAATTTTAATTCACAACAAGAAATCATATGCATAAATTAACAATGCTTTGAGTTTTTGATTTGAAATACCATTTGCCAATTGATTTTTTCAGGATTGAACTCCTAAATGGTCTATTTAAATTTATCAACAATAAACTGCACATACTATCCTCTTTTTAGTTGAAACCAAGTTTACTTTTGATAATGTTTATTTTTCTGAAACTTATTTTACAAGAAGTTGTTGACAATGGAAGTGTCAGCAAAATGGCAAGGAGATTTGCAAAATATGGGAATTGATGCTTCATAGAAAAACACCTTTCAAAAAGAGAATTAAATGTTAAACTTTTGCCGAGAGCTTTAAACTTATGAGTAATGTCATTTTCTTTGATAGCAAGACAACTAGTAAAATATTGCAAAAGCAACAGTATTTTTTTTATGTAATTGCACTATTAAAAAAAAGTATTTTTGCATATGGAATTTTTTTAGTTAAAGAAAAAAAATTAAATAAGTAGCTAAAAAAGTTAATTGCCAAGAGGAATTTTTTAGTCACCTGGGTGACCAGGTACTCTGGGTTTGTCAGACCCTGTTTGTAAGGTTTAATTTTTTTACAATAACATGTTCAGTGTCTTTAATTTTTATTCAATTTTTGTTACTCTAAAATATACCGGATAAAAGCATTCACCAGAAAGAATAAAGTCAAATTCTGCTTAGTGCTGTTTTTCAATAGTTTTTCTGTAGGGAATTTTGAACCCTGTATTTCATAAGCCAGGGAAAAAAAAGTTGAAAAAACAAATGCTTTTTTTTTTTTTTTTTACTTTGTAAAAATCTAAAAAATCTCATTTCAAGCAGTTTTTTTTTTTTTTCATGATAATCATAGATTCCTCAAAAATTTATAGCTATTTTTCATTTAGCTATTTCACCAGCTATTTTGCAATTGTGGATTGATTGATTCTATTATTATCAATATTATTAAAAATCAACTAAGTCTCAGGATGTTTTTTCCTGAATCTTGTATTGTATTTCTTGCATAGAAGCAGGGTTGGGTTTTTGACGTCAAAAAGGGTTTTTTGACATGGCGACGGTTTAAAGCGGATTAAACCGTCAAAAACCTGTCGAAAACCCATAGAGTTACAATTTGCTGTGATGCACTAGAATTTGTTGTTAAATTTTTAAATTAGCAACAGTTGCCATACATTATGCTGAAATTTAATTATATTGTGGGTAATTAGAAGGTCTTTAAATATTTCTAATTAATAAAATTTAAGGTAAAAATGATAAATTTCAAATCTCAGAAATTTATCTTGAAATCGGCATGCAGAAATATTTGCACAAAAATTATATTTAAATATCTCGTTTATTTATTATTATTTTAATATTTTAAAAAATCTAAAGTTTTTTAGTATACATTTTGTCATAGTTAGTATTTACAAGTGTTAACAAGTTAAGTGTTATAAATGCAGGATTTTCAAAAGTGTAAAACTTGATACATGTATTTATTTATTTTTTTAATGCTATACACATTATATACAGAAGCGTATAAAGAGAAAATTGTGACAGGGGCAAAGTTAGAATTTGGTGCCCCTCTACCCAACTTTTTCTTGTGACAGGCCAAAAAATAACGTTTGCAGTATAAATTTGGATAGTGCCCCCTAAATTTCTGTGCACAGGGCAACTGCCCCCCCCCCTTCTCACAGAGCTGATTGTATACATAATATCTAATAGGTTAATTTGAATTTAAATATAATGTATATAATTTATTATAATTATTACACATTATAAACCATTTTTATCTCTATCCCGCCCCACAACACACACACTAATAGTATTAAGAATACAAATAATGCTTATTTTGAAAGCAAGGTAAGACGAGAAGTAATTATTCAACAACTGAATACTTAAGATATTTAACAAAATTTTATAGCATTCAGTTAAAAGAAAGAAATAAGAAACTCATAAGTATTTGTATAAGCTAATTTTTCAGCATAGTAAATAAATAGGCTGAATATTGTAAATAGATACTCAGATGTTTTTTATTATCTTTATGTTAGTTATAAATTAAAAAAATGACTGATAATTTAAAATTCAGAATTACTGTTTTTTTTTTTTTTTTTTTTTTTTTTTTTTTAAACTAACAATTGTAAATGTCAAAACAGAAAAATCTACAAAATACTTCTAAAACACAAAATATGTATGCTTTTTTATTATCTTATAAAATACATAATTTAAAAAAATAAAACATTCATTAAATATTTCCAATTAATTTGATTACATAATCTAAAACAATCCAAATGAAATTATCAAAGTAGAAATTTAGTTCAATAATGCAATTTATTTGCCCCATGTAGCATACCGTAGCACATAACCAGTTTGAACAATTTTCTGTTTCTAATTAATTACAGAGCTTGTCTAACCTTTTATATTATTTTAAACTATACACTAAGTTTGGTTATAAATAAATTTCTTCATAATATAATCCCTGCATATTTTGAATAACACATTAAAATTTAATAAAAAATATTACAAAAGATAAGTTTTCCAAAGTCTGAGATTTTGTTTACTATTCAAAATGTTTTTCAAAAATTTAAATATTTTTTTCCTAGAACATATTTAGAAACATTTTCCTTATTAAAAGCAAATAAATTTTACTTATTAAATATAAATATAGGTAGATATATATATGTGTAAATAAATATTTTTATTTACATATATATATAGGTTTTTGACATTTTTGACAAGGAGGTTTTTGACATGACGGTTTAAACCATGGTTAAAACCATCAAAAACTGTCGCATGTCAAAAACTTGCCAAATATTGCCAAAACTTGCCAAACTTATAAAATATGCTATTACATATATAATTATTTCAAAATAAATAAATTAAAAGAAAAAAGTATGTTAGTTTCTTTTTAAATATAAAACTATTGCTGGGGAAACTGTTTTTGTAATGCCAGTCTGTTGAAAAATATAGCATTGAATTCATCATGAGGATTCATGGTAAAGGTAAGTAATGGAATCATCATTATCAAGGTATAATTTTAAAATCGCTTTCTTACTGTCAAAAAAATGGTACTACTTAGTTATCCCGTCGACTGAAAAGCTGTCGCCAAACTATAAGTTTACATGCCAATAATGGGTGATCGTAAATGCCGTATTCAGTAACATTAAATATGTATTTAGAGATGTCATCAAATGATTTAATTTCCCTTTTTTCTATTAGTATTTTTATTAATGTTTTACCCATTTATTTGTTCTTTCGTTACTTTAAAAAAATGCCAATATGCATAATTTGGCTATAAGTTTGGCGACTTATATAATGTGCCGAAATTGGTCAACGGGATAACCAAGTAGTACGCAGAAAATTTATGAGATGTTTCTTTGTTCTAAAGGTAATCCCTTGTTAATACTTCTACTATAGAATTTCATTTACTCAAATTAAATAAAAACCAGAAATATTGTTCGTAGAATTTACTTTAACCCCTTGCAGGAAGGTGTCATGTATACATTCTATATAACACATTTATTAATTTTCAATTTTGATTTCTGCTATTAAATGGAAGTACAGTAGACTCCCTCAAATCCGCACTCCTAAAATCTGCAACTCTCTAAAATTCGCACATATTTTAAGGATGTAAACAATGAAACATTCCGTTCAGATGTAGGTGCAAAATTTGACTTTTTTAGTTTTATATCAATTCCATATATTTTTTAATTTGTAATTTTTGTTAAGATTATTGAATTCATGTTTTTTCATGAAGAAAGAATAACTTATTTCTGAAAAAAATAAAGATATTGCTGATTTTATTGGTAATTACAATCTTACCAAATATATTTATGTATTAATCAAGCTTTTTTACTTATTAAATCTGACTAAACTTGAAAGAAAGCTTCATTATTTTATGATCTTGATGTGAATTAGTAATGTACCTTTATGAGGCAAGTTTCATTGAATAATTTAGGAAAAACACATTTCATCTCTATAATGAATATTTAATTGTACATTATTGATTATTAATTTGACCTTTGCTTTTAGTATTTTTATCATTTTAAAAACTATTTAATTTTTTATTATTTTAGTTTATTACTTATTTTAATATTTTAGCATATTGTAAGCATTCGTTATACTTTTGATTTCATTATTAATTACATTCAAATTACTTTAAAAAAAAATGTAAACAAAGCAATGACCAGAAATCCGCAAATTTCTAAAATCCGCAAAACCTCTGGTCCCAAGCTGTGCGGATTTGAGGGAGTCTACTGTATTTACAAAATTAAATAAAAATGGTTTAGCTGATAAAAAAAAAAAATATTTGGAAATACTGAACTAAAAAAGCAAAATGTCATTTCAGATTGCCTTCTCTAAAGGGGTTAAAATAATATAAATGAAATTAAACTAAATTTTCTGGAAAATAAAGTAAAATTCGAAAAATTAGTACTGTCATGAATTCAGGTAAATTAAAATCTTTTTACTGAATATTTTCTTATTTTATTGTTTGTATAATTTATTTAGGGAAAAAAAAAAAAAAAAAAACACTTTTTTTAGTAGGGGCTTAAATTTCGCAAGTTTTATAGTAAAATTTATAGGTATGACATGAAGAAATATACTGTGTATAGAAATGTTGAAGAAATTATATAAAAGAATTTTACAACAAAATTTAATTTTCCTTGAAAATAAAAATTACTTTAAAAAAGTTACTAGTACTGTTCAGAATATTCAAAATAGTAAAATATACAATTTCAGCCATTGAATTTTTTTTCTGTTCGAAATTTTGTGTATACTTGTATTTAAAAAAAATATTATGCATGTTTAAAAATGTTCCTTGCATTGGATTTAATTATACCTTACTGACTTATATGGCTAGAAATTAGAAAAAAAAAATTTAATTTTTAATATTATAAATATATTTTTAATATTTAATATTATAAATTTTTAATATTTAGTTTTATGAAATGGGAAAAAAATGCAAATAGTGATCAGTATTAGGTTTGTGCAATCAGGACCACATAAATTTACATAATTGCTTACTTTATTCATTGCATGTAAAAACTATGCATTTTGTAAGCCTTTAGAAGTCTTTAAAATGCTTTTTAAAGTTTTCTCCATTAAGGCTACTGTGGACTTTCAAAATCGCAAAAAATCAAATTGTCGAATTTTTTTTAAGCATAATAACATTATATGAACTCCCTGCTATTGAACACGAAAAGAATTTTTCAATTTCGACTATTTTTACTGGAGTTAGAAGCATTTTTGTTCAATCAGCTGATTGTGCCATGCCCCTTTGTTTACTTTTTTGCCGATTCACATCCATAAAATTTAGCCTAGTTTTTAGTTTTACCATACAAAATGTTATTATTTTGCACTGAAATTATTAATTTTGTGATTTCGCAAAACAATACTTTAACTGTTTTTTTAAGCGTTTGTTTATAATGTATTTAGAGGAATTGCTTTTTGTCCCCAATCTTTTTAGCGTAAATTAAAAAATATTAAAATATTTAAAATATTAAAAATTTAATATATTTAACAAACATTTGTACAATAAGAGGTATTTATACCATGAATATTTCTAGTAAAATTTGAAAAAATTTCATTAGAAAATACAAAATATTACTTTTGAGAAGATTTTTTAAAATTCAGTTACTTCACGTTCTTTGCATGAATTACTGTCGAAGCCACATATTTTATGTGAATTTACCATAAAAACATAACACTTACATATAAGCTAGAAATGATATTATATCCCTTAACAGCTGAAACTGTGCCAGTAGGAAAATATTAAGCAATTATAACCACTGTAGTTACTAAAACCTGTTTTTCTCAGAATGAATATTTTCGTCGTCTTCATGATTTCAAAATGTTCTATGCGAAATTCTTTATGCCCATTTTTTCTGATTTTTTGTTTAAAATGCTCTTTATGTATGTGTTAACAAATATTACTAGAAATAAAGTTTTTTAGACGCATGTAAATTTTTTAAATTTCAGTTATATGAAATATTTAATGATTTTTTAACGGAAAATATAAAAGAATTAAGTTAAAATCATTTTTTTAAATGTTTTACAAGTAATATGCTAAAATGCTTAGTAACATTTGTTAACACATACACAGAGAGCATTTTAAACAAAAAATCAGAAAAATTGGGCATAAAGAATTTCGCATGGAGCATTTTGAAATATTGCCATTTTTTGTTAATTTAAAAAAAGAAAAATCTGTATCTCAAAAACTATTGAATATATTTTTTAAAAAAATTGTGAAATAAGAGATATATATATATATATATATATATATTATGATTATTTCCAGAAATTAAAAAAAAAAGTCATTGAAAATTAAAAAAATTAGTTTTGAGAGTCCACTGTAGCCTTAAAGCGTTTTAATAACGATGATAATTAATAGATGGCGCCACTAAAACCACGACTAGGGAAATTTTAATTTTGAAACCCGTCGACAATTTGATTAAATTATAGGATAAAAACTAAAGTTAACTTTATGTGAATTATACAGGTACTAATTACCATTTTTTTTTTTTTTTTTTTTTTTTTTACGATTACTAATTCTAAAGGCTGATTTTTTTTTTTTTTTAATTTTATAATTCAAATAGCAGTTGTAAAGATTAATTAAAGAACCAGAGAAAGAGAGAGAGAAGAAAAAAAACTTCATTATTTATTTTATATTTAATGCTTCTTTTTGTCCAGCAGTCGGCGCATGTGGGCGATTCATATGTCTTTTAGAGTGTAGCTTAAAATTGTATCTATTTTACAAAATGTAATTGTAAAATCATTAAAAAGCTTACATAGATTCCCTTCAAGTCATGCTTTGGTGGCGCCACCTCTCTTTTATTTCTTATATTCTAATCTTCCCAGATGTTTGAGAGTACAGTAAAACCCCGATAATTCGGATTAATTGGGACCCGACCCAATCCGGATTATCCGGAGAATTAGAATAAAAGGAAATAAAATGAAACATTCTTACAGAAAATCACCACTATGTTAAACGTATTGAATATTTACAGACAGTAAAAATGTTTTCTTTGTTTAATTCTTCCGAAAAGATTTCAGAAAAAGTTTTTTTTCATTCAGAATATGATGATGGAACAAGTTTATGTTATGGAAATTAGCCAATCGCTTCTCAAACTTGGGGAAAAAAAAAAAAAAAAAAAAAAAAAAAAAAACTGACCAAATCGGTCTGAATTTGCGGGGTTCAACTGTACTTCTATTGATTTGTTTTTCATTTTTATTACATTAATCATTAGACTTAATGCAATAATTCAGTTATATTTAAAACTTTTGTTTGCATTTTAAGTATGTTATAAATGTTAAAATTAGCAGTCATTAATAATTTTAAATCTTTTAAAAGTTGTGTTATATGTATGTTATTAGAATTCACAAGCAATTTATTAAATAAGCAGCCACGTATATTCGTAAGGAATATTTTTCAAAAAACAGTTTTGCTTTGGCTAACATGTAGTATTCGCCGGGAAATGGCGGCCATTTTTTTGCCGATTTTAAATTTCTGTATATGGAGTTATCCATTTATTTTTGTTTTTTTTTTTAAATGTATAAGCTCTGAAACATTTTTGACATTTTCGGAGTATATATTTTTATAATGAATTTTGAATATGTAATTTTTATAATGAATATTTGCCTTACTTAACTGCTCTAAATTTTATGTATTTACCATCTGCTAATTATGAATTTCTTCTCATCCTTCTATTTTTTTTTTTCTTTTTTACCAATAATGTTTGGAGTGCTGATTTTCAGCTTAAAAATTTGTTGTTGTTTATGTTTAATTTCTGAATTGTTCAAAAATTAAGTATAAAGTGGTTACAAGTGAACAACAAAGAAACAAGATGGCGAACTCCGGGCGAATACTACATCTGTTCCTTTGCTTTTTTTGTAATTAGTAAATGTTTTTATTCGTTGTGTTTTGGCATAAAAACACATTTATCTCAACCATAGTATTGTTGAATGCGAGAGGATATTAAATTTTAGGGATGATGCCAGGTGTTGCAAAGATACTATGCTGCAAACAATTGCGGAATTGTTTTTCAAAATTTCAGTGCAGTTTCGTTGTTAGACCCACAATTTTGGAAATCTTTTCTTACCTCCAGGAAATATTAGATGAAGATTACTCAGAAATTAGAAATCATAATGTTACGAAAAGTAACATATTGGTAAAAACGCTTATTCCGAAATTTGCAAGTTACAACGTTCTTTTTTATTTCCGAAATTATCTCTGCAAAACCTCCTCCCTTTTTTTTCATTAAAGTTTTCTCATCGATATATCCACAAATTATTTCTGAAGATATAAAGAAAATTTTCGGAATTGAGGGTTACGTGGATGTTAAATTAAGTTTTCGCACGAGTTTAACTTATAAAAGGGAAATTTTAGAACGTGTAAAACTTTTGTTAAGGTCCCACAATAGTCACAGAAAAAGACCCGGATGGTAATGTAAAGTCAATGGGGCGTTCTTTTCAAATAGCTCGCTCAAATTTTAGTATTTTTACATGAATTTTTTTGCACAGCATAGCTGAGGATGATCCCCAACCGGCCTAGTTTTTACTTTTGCAATTTTAGTTTCAGATTAAAAAAAAAAAAACTTTGAATTTTAAAACCGGTTTTGAAATTGAAACTATCACAATATAAAAAATATATAAACAAAATCGAAAAAGTAAAGACTAGGTCGGTTGTGGATCATCCTCAGCTATGCTGTGCAAAAAAAAATTCATGTAAAAATAGTAAAATTTGAGCGAGATATTTGAAAAGAACGTTCCCATAGATTTTACATTATCATCCGGGTCTTTTTCTGTGACTAGTGTTGCGCCTTAAGATCCATAACTACTAAATGAAAGTTTTAATATAAGTTTGAAACTCACTCTCTTTAAAAATTAACTTTTGTTGATAGATTTCATTTAATAAAGGCCAGATTTTCGGAAGTTTTTTTTTTTTTTAAAGATTTATTATATTTTATTTTTAGCGTCGGCAATCAAGAACAGTTCTACATGCGATCTGGAAGACATTGAAGTGACCTGATTAAACAGAAAATGGAAACATCCGCTATAGAGAGGTCTTTTACATTCTCACTGCATTGTAGAGATATATTAAGGTGAAACTATGACATTTATACAGTGTTGAATCCAGTGAGTGGCCGGGGGGTGGACATTCATCCACGGAGTTATCAAATGTCCCCCTCAGATATTTTGAGATTTTGTGTTTTCAATGGTAAAAAAGTGTAATTTCCTCCCGGAACGCCATTGTGTCCCCCCCGGAGTCATAAAAGTCCCTCCCGGAGAAAAATGTCTGAATTCAACACTGCATTCACATAACATAGCTGCCAATTCTTCAGATTTTATCCTCGAATAGACATATGTAATGCCATAAAATTTGTGATTCAGTAATACACAGATTGCTAATCAGAAATAGTGGTACTCAACATCGAAACGATATGTTGCGGGAAGTAAGGGCTTAGCTAATTCTAACAACTTATGAGTTACTCTGCCAATGCATAACTCTCCAAAAATCGACTTTCTACGTAGCTCTTATAAATAAACTGGAATTTACATCAAATTATTAATCTCATTTAAAATAAATTGTGGGAAAAATCAGGGCCACAACTAGATTAAATGAGTGTACTGAAAAATTTTCTAAATAAAAATTTTTTGATGCCGTTGTTTTAATAAATTTGAGTTGATAATTCAATGTAACGAATTGTGCGAAGTATTTCAAACACAAAGTGAGACAAACAACATGTATCCCCCCCCCCCCAAAAAAAAAAAGTATGCGACATATGTTTTTTATACGAAAGACTACTTAATAGGATCAGTTGCTTTAATGTTTCAAATAAATAAGAACGATAATAAAAATGTCGATTTTCCCCTGTCTCAATGGAATCGGTCATTTAAATTAATAAAATTTTAATAAGAAAAATTTACTCATTTTAAGTATCACATGCTGTAGTAAGGTGAAACTTAATATTTATTTTTGTAATTTTTGGCGCATTAATGCAACATCTAATTTATAAGCAGAGTTGCATAAAAAATGAATTAATGAGATTTTTTACTGTTGTACATTCGATGGAAATTTTTTTTATATTTGGTTATTTTTAGTATATTTGCACTTATTGAACTTTCAAAATATCTGTAAACTCCACTAATATTTGGGTCTGTTTTTTGTATATCTCTGTCCAAATAATAATAATGACGACGAATTTTTAAGAAAAAAAAAAAAATACCAACCTTAGTCATAAACAGTATCGTTTGGTAAAATTTATGCGGCTGATTTTAATAGAAAAATCGGAGGAGAAAAAAGGTGTTGCAGTTTACATTGGTGCTAAATAAATGTTCCGCGTTTGAGCTTGAGCTAATATAGAAATATTTTTTATAATCGGTAGATTTTCCATTGAGTATTTCTTAGGCAACATTTAAAATTATGTTGCACAGTTTAGTGCCAACTTTCATTAAGATTAATTAAGAAAATCGTTGAACGAACGAAGAAATGGTTCGATTTTAGTGAGCACCAAGTACAAAGGTATTCTTACTTTATGAAATTTTCGCAGACGATAAATTGTCACAACAATATATTGAAGAAAGTGGAACTAATTAATAGTCAGCGTATAATATTTTATTGTGGTGCTAGTGTATTTTCAATGAGAAAATTATATTAAGTCATGGCCAACTAGATCTATACAGCCCATCTATTTGAGATTAATATTTGAAGCCTCCCGCCAGAGGACTCTGATACCCTGCCCAAGTTATTCTGACCAATCGTGCAAACCCTGACTTAAAACAATGACTATGGCCGTGTTCAAAAGCGGCTTTTTTTGTGCGCGCGCGCTCAGAAGATTCTGCTTGGAGTAGGTGCTATCGAAGAAGAGAATTTTAAACTTATTCAATTATTGTATTATTTTTATGGTTCAGAATTGGTAAATACAAATACCATATCTCTTTATCCTTTCAAAATATGATTTTCGTAACAGAAATACATACCTGTGACCACTCAAATAAAATTAAAAGTATTTCGGAAAAGTATCACGTGACCTATTTCATGTAATTAAGCCCGATTAGCATTTAAAAAATGACAATCAACCCTGCTCAAACCTTGACGCGCGCGACGCAAAAAAAAAAAAAATGATGGGTGATTTGATCACGTGATTGTGCGTTTTGTGCTTATCTGTTATTGGTTGCACGTTGTTTGTTGTCAAAGTTGGTAGGTTGACTGATACAATTTAACAATTGGTGATTTAATTTTTTTAATAATTTAATTTTTATTTATTTAAAAATCATTTATCAGTTGCTTTATACTTTTCGTATTAAATAATAGAATACTGTTGATTCTATTGTTGTAATTAATAGAATGCTGTTGATAAACCAAGGTTGAGATATCCACACGGGGGACTAGCTAAGGGGGGGAGGGCTACCCTCCCAAAACATTGACAAATGTTGTTACACTTTGCAAATTTAAAACTTTTATGTCAAATTTAATTAAAATTTTAATAAAAACTGCAATACATTTTCTATTTTTGATAGAATTTGCAAAAGTTACAACTCTAATTAGGAATATTATTAATTTTTTTACAAATAAGAATTGTATTACATTTTCAAAGTGCGTTAACTTGGCAAAATTATAAAACGAGTTGGCGAATATAAAAATTTGACTTGACAATATTAAGGTTTTCTCCCCCACCAATAAAAAGTCTTAGCGATGGCCCTGTATCCACATATTACAAGACTGATTTGTAATCTACAATACTGGATTGATTTCAATGGAATTTGCATTGTTAGTTAGATAATTTTTCAGAAGAAGTTTTAGTATGTATATATTTCTTATTTAATGATTGTATATTTTAATACCGTGTGGATAACAGGTCAAAATATGTCATAAAATATGAAAAACAAACGACATCCGAAATTATGTTAGTATAAGCAAAACACTTATTTATACTTTTAATAGAAAAATTATAAACATTCTAATCATACTTTATTCATTATAAAACTAGAAGGCAAACTCCAAATATTTCACTTCTTTAAAATATATGTATGCAGATATTCTTAATTAAAAAAAATGTATATCTTTTACATTTTGCTTTTATAATATTTTCCATTTTGATTTTAACACCGTAAAATATCCACGCATGCATTATATTTGCATCCTAATCTCAATAAAAAATTACTTCTAAAATTTTCAAAAAAAAAAAAAAAAAAAAAAAAAAAGAACATTAATAATTATTTTATGCGTATACGGATATTTTCGCAGAAAACATTTTTTTTCATTTTCTTAATATATATATAAATCACTTTGGAACGATATTAATATCGTTCTAATTATCCTTTTAATATTCTAAATTTGGAATATTAAAACTTTCTCCGCAAAAATCTCATTTTCTCATATTTAAATAAGTATTTTATTATTATAATAGAAATGCATGTGCTTCTGTATTATTAATATAAAATTTACCTTTAATAAAAATGTCTTATTTATTAATAAAAAGCAACCAAAAAAAAAAAAAACTCAAACCAACTTTTGGCCCGCGCAGGTATCGAACCCGTATCATCTGGGTTCAAGCTCAGCATCCTGACCATTCGGCCAGCCAACTCACTTTCATTTGTAACAGATTATCTTTATAATTGACACTACAAGTAATTACATCCTTGATCTGTTCTCCATCTGTTACTGAGCGAACAGTTACAGTAATTGGTGGCACAGTAGCGAGCACTGAACGCACATCCCACCAAGTATCCACTCCATGTCCGTGGCTCCTAGCGTGCGCGTGCAGCGCGCGTAACAGCTGAACACGGCCTATGTGCACAGAACAGAAATCAGCTTATTCATTGACAATTTGGGCAAGGTTTGTGCCACGTGGTCCGATGAAGTAGGGTTTGAAGTTGAATCTAGTTTAATTTTTTCGGCGGTTTTTAGCGAAATGCGCAGGCCATTATATATCTAGTTGGCCATGATTACGTTAAGTATTTTAGAAAACATTGGACGTATGAAAAAACTTTGTCTATTTGTTGGCAACAGTAAGAAAAAAAGGAAAATTCTACTATTCTAGAATTTAGCAAGGAGAAAAATAATTAAAATAAGTATTAATTATAACAATAATAAAATCATCAGTGTATTAAGTCTTTTGTGCCATTTACAACTTCAGTGTCAGATTTTAAATCCCAGGTATTCTCAAGTTGATTTTAACAACTTTTAAAATACGGATGATAAATAAATGGTTATATGTTTTTTTTATTAAGTGAGAATTGAAATATGTTTATAAATTTTAATTTAATGCGAGATTAGATATTAAGGCACTACTCTGTTATCCCGTCGACCCATTTCGCCAAATTATACAAATCGCCCAACTAATAGCCAAATTATACATATTCACATAATTTTTATTTTAAATAACGAAAAAACCCAATAATTAGTAGAATATTAATAAAAATACAGATAAAAAGTCGAAATAAAAATCACTTAATGACGTTTTAAACACGTGTATCGTTTTTAATGTCATTGAATGTGACATTCACGATCCTCTATTATTGGCAATTAATCTTATAGTTTGGCGATAATTTTTTGGTCGACGGGATAACCTAGTAGTACCGATATTAATAACCTAACAGATGGGGAAACTATTTTAGGTTTCAGAGAAGCAAGAAATTTAAATACAAACCTTGATACTCGGAAAAAAATCTTTTTATTTAAAGGAATAGTCTGTAACAGATTCCATATTGAAACCACACCCATTTTCCTTTTTTTTATATATTTAATTTTTTTTTTTTTTTTTTTTTTTTGGGGGGGGGGGGGGGGGAGAGGTGTATTTGCTAATTTCACTTTTTATAGGAACTTATTTTACGAAATCTCATGACGCGATCGTGAAATATTTCGGACTCCAATGACTGAAAGTTTTATAGGTAGGTGGCAGCACTATACATTTACAGTTCCAAGCGGGAATGACGCATTTAATTGGAAAAGATTTACCAAAAATAAATAAATGGAATGAAAAATATGTTTTCAGCAACATTTGAGACTATTATTATCATTATTAATTTTAATTAAAAGTTTGATTTAACCCAAAAAAAGTACACCTATTGTAAAATGTACTAAATGAATGATATTTACGTGTTCAATAATTTAATATCCCTTATCCTTTACAATTTATGTAATTAGAAATAGACAGTTTACGGCCGTCTTTAGTTCTAAAATGACAAAGATGAATTTTTTTTTTTTTTTTTTTTTTTTTTTTTTTCGTGAGACATTGCAAATTTAGTTTGTGATCTGACTGAAACATTTTAAAAATACATTTGCAAAAATAAGGTCGTTTTTTTCACCACGCGTCTCTTATTCAAATGGTTGGGGGTCCTGTCCCTGCCCGCGAAGACGCTCGCGAGCTAAAGCTATTCCTATGAGGAGGCATTTTTCTAAGAACTCTATCGCATTTTCACATTTTTAAATAATTTATTTTTGCATAGGATAGCTGAGGTCACTCTCAAGATCGCTCCCTGATTACTTTTTCATGTTTTGGTCGCAGGCATTTTCTATAAAGTCACGTTCATTTTCAGAACCGATTCAAAAAGTGAAAAGCACACACCAGTGCAGTGACAAGTTTATCGTGATTCTTACATTTTGCACTGTTATAACTGATGCAGGTGTTTTTTAGTAATAAAACGGTGGATTTTCAAGTTGAATCAACAACGTTAACGACTTTACTGTGAGTATTTGGATTGTTCTAAGTGCTGCACATTAGATTTTCAATAATATGGTCGCAAGTTTATCACGATTCTTACATTTTGTACATTCATTTAGTGAAATTTACATCTGATACAATTGTCTTTACAATACACTATACTGCGGACATTTTAAGGACATCACCTGTACAACAACGGGTTTACCTATTCCTATTTATTTTCTTCAAGGCATTGCACATTCGGTTTCATCAATAAAGCACACGTTTACCGTTATTCCTCTATTTTACGCAGCAATTGGTAAAGAAGACATGGTGTTAACTGTCTGTTTTTAAGCATACTGCTTGTCATATATTTTTGTGGGAATTATCGATATTATTACGGTATTATACGGTAAAATTCTTTTCTAGACAAACAAGCAGGCTTTGTAACATATGACTGTATATATTCATGAAAAAAAAAAAAAAGCAGAATTCGACTGCAATGTACATAGAATAAGCAGACTTTGAGTGCAATAACTAGCATCTCCAGGCTCATTTGGCACGAAGCCATCATCGCTGTCACCATCGGCGAACGAACTTGATAAATCACGACAATGGGCTTGCTCGACCTTACAACGGATGAAGGGCCTCTTTTTTTTTTTTCTGTCATCGTTTGTTTCCTCCTCCACCCTTTCGTTGTGAGTGGTGTCAGCAACAGTTTCTTCCATTCCAACCAAATCTTTGGGCTTGGGCTATGTATGCGAGGTGATTAGGTACATAAACCCATTAATATGAATACGAGGGTCCAATTTTTTGGTGTTTTAGATTGCGTGATCAGCAGGCTAAGTATTAGTTCTGTGGAACGTGCAGGAATTTTTTACCTTTTTAATGATTTAAAACAGAACCAAATGTATAAATTTTAACTAAATTTAAAGTGTGATTTATACAGAAATCAAAATTTTTTTAAATTATCTGCGTAATTAAAAAAAAAAAAGTTTGTCTTTTATTGAATCTGAAGATAATCGACTGAAATATTCACACAAGTCGGGTTCTGTCGTATCTCGCATTGTTCCAAATTCAACAAATACGTGATCTTCTTTCAGCAACATTGTGTAGAATTTACTAGTGTAGCAGACTATCTCAAAAACTGCTTGTGAATACCATGCGTGACAGTCTTGTATGTCGCAAAGATCCTTGAAAATTGCAAATCCAAATATGTAACAGGTGCCGTTTTCAGTATAATCGAAATTGTACAACAGGTAGGCAAGCTTTTGAGGATCAAAACTGGGCTCTGAAAAATAAGCTGTTGAGTTAAAAACCCAGCTTGAACTTAACATCATGATACATCCAAATCACTAAACTCCTTTGAATTTAGATGCTTTGGATGTAGCATTATATACAGGGGTGCTCTTGGGTATATTGTTGTACAGTTGTAAAATATTCATCGTAATATTCTGTATTAATAAGTAACATAATAAAACACGAAGAGCATAGTGTAATTAACTGCTTAGATCCCATAAGATCTAATCGTGACTTTAAAAGAAACAGAGGAGCAAGCGCCCCATTTTCACAGAGTTGAGAGTATCCGTCCGATCGCCTGTTCCATCCGCTTGTCACCGCATCTCTCTCGGCGCAGAGTTTTTTTCGATCCCTTACTTACATCCCTTTCGCGTAGTATGCAAAATTTTTCCTGGGCTGCAGACAACTGAACTCGAACCGCGGTCAGCTGCACTCTAAGGCCAGCTCGTTAACACATTTATTAATGAATATTAGATGATGTAGCTGTCTGTTTTAATGATTGCTTTATATTTCGTTGTACGTACGTTTGGTGGAGATACCGACAATAAGGTAACACATTTACCGTGATTCCTACATTTTGCGCACTTATTGGTATGTTTTTTGAAAACAACATCAATTTAGTAACATGTTTACCTTTATCCCTACATTTTGCGCACTTATTGGTGAGGATATTAAGTAGTCTTTTTTTTCCGTATATTTTTAAAAATGACGACCATTCAGTGACATGTTTACTGCGATTCCTCCATTTTACGCATTTATTGGTGAATTGGAGTCTGGAGCTGATGAAGTTGTTTTACAATTATTTGTAATACAGTAACAAGTTTGCCATGAATTTTATATATTGCCAATGCAGTAACAAGTTTACCGTGATTCCTACATTTTGCGCATTTAGTAGCAAATTCCCGAAGTCTTTTTGTTACAGTGCTGCATGTTTTCCAATGGTATCGTCAATACACGACCAAGTTTCCCATGCTTGTTAAATTTGTCTGCGTCAATAGTGAGGTGTGATAAGGTTGCCTCTTTACAGTACTGTGTCTGTGTATTCTTCAATGCAGTAACAAGCTTCCACGATTCTTACGTTTTATATGCTTATTAGTGAAGTCAAGGAAGGAAGCTGCAGGCTTTTCAACCCAGTACTGTGTATTTTTCAATGGCACCTTAACACAGCAACAGTATTACCACGATTTTAGTAAGAAGTTTATCGTGATTCCTACATTTTGCGCATTTAGTAGTAAATTCCCGAAGTCTTTTTGTTGCAGTACTATATGCTTTCTAATGGCATCGTCAATACACGAACAAGTTTCTCATGCTTGTTAAATTTGTCTGCGTCAATATTGAGGTTAAGGTGTGATAAGGTTGCCTCTTTACAGTACTGTGTATTCTTCAATGCAGTAACAAGCTTCCGTGAATCTTACGTTTTATACGTTTATTAGTGAAGTTAATGAAGGAAGCTGCAGTCTTTTTAACACAGTACTATGTATTCTTCAATGGCAACTTAATACGGGATTAAGTTTCCATGATTTTTGTAACACGTTTACCGTGATTCCTACATTTTGCGCATTTAATAGCAAATTTCCGAAGTCTTTTCGTTACAGTACTGCATGTTTTTCAATGTCATCACCAATACATCAACAAGTTTCCCACGATTGTTAAATTTGACCGTTTCATTAGTGAGGTTAAGGTGTAATAACGTTGCCTTTTTACAGTACTGTGTATTCTTCAATGCAGCAGCAAGTTTTGAAGTCCAGGGATGAAGCTGCAGTCTTTTCAGCACAGTACTGTGTATTTTTCAGTGGCATCTTAACACAGGAACAAGTTTACCACGATTTTCGTAACAGGTGTACCGTGATTCCTACATTTTGCGCATTTGGTAGCAAATTATTTAAGTCTTTTGCATTACAGTACTGCATGTTTTCCGATAGCTTCGTCAATAAATAACAAGTTTCCCATGATTGTTTAAATTTGACAGTTTCATTCGTGAAGTTAAGGTGTGATAAGGTTGTCTCATTAGAATACTGTGTCTTATTCAATGAAGCATCAAGTTTACCATGATTCTTACATTTTACGCGTTTATTAGTGAAGTTGCAGTCTTCTAAGCATAGTACTGTGTCTTTTTCAATGGCACCTTAACACAGGAACAAGTTTACCATGATTTTCGTAACAAGGTTACCGTGATTCCTACATTTTGCGCATTTAGTGGCAAATTCCTGAAGTCTTTTCGTTACAGCACTGTATGTTTTCCAATGGCACAGCCGATACACTAACAATTTTCCGATGATTGTTAAATTTGATGGTATCATTAGCGAGGTTAAGGTGCGATAAGGTTGCTTCTTTACAGTACTGTGTATTCTTCAATGCAGCAACAGTTTACCAAGATTTTTACGTTTTACGCGTTTATTAGTAAACTCTAGGGATGAAGCTGCTGTCTTCTCAGCATAGTACTGTGTCTTTTTCAATGGCCAGGAACAAGTTTGCCATGCTTTTCGTTACAAGTTTACCGTGATTCCTACATTTTGCGCATTTAGTGGCAAATTCCTGAAGTCTTTTCGTTACAGTACTGTATGTTTTCCAATGGCATCGCCAGTACACTAACAATTTTCCGATGATTGTTAAATTTGATGGTATCATTAGCGAGGTTAAGGTGCGATAAGGTTGCTTCTTTACAGTACTGTGTATTCTTCAATGCAGCAACAGTTTACCAAGATTTTTACGTTTTACGCGTTTATTAGTAAACTCCAGGGATGAAGCTGCTGTCTTCTCAGCATAGTACTGTGTCTTTTTCAATGGCCAGGAACAAGTTTGCCATGCTTTTCGTTACAAGTTTACCGTGATTCCTACATTTTGCGCATTTAGTGGTAAATTCCTGAAGTCTTTTCGTTACAGTACTGTATGTTTTCCAATGGCATCGCCAGTACACTAACATTTTTCCGATGATTGTTAAATTTAATGGTATCATTAGCGAGGTTAAAGTGCGATAAGGTTGCCTCTTTACAGTACTGTGCATTCTTCAATGCAGCAACAAGTTTACCATGATTCTTGCGTTTTACGCGTTTATTATTGAAGTCCAGGGATGGAGTTGCAGTCTTCTCAGCACAGTACTGTGTATTTTTCAATGGCACCTTAACACAGGAACAAGTTTGCCATGCTTTTCGTAACAAGTTTACCGTGATTCCTACATTTTGCGCATTTAGTAGCAAATTCGTGAAGTCTTTTGATTGCAGTACTGTATGTTTTCCAATGGCATCGCCAGTACACTAACAAGTTTCCGATGATTGTTAAATTTGATGGTATCATTAGCGAGGTTAAGGTGCGATAAGGTTCCCTTTTTACAGTACTGTGTATTCTTCAATGCAGCAGCAGTTTGCCAAGATTTTTACGTTTTACGCGTTTATTAGTAAAGTCCAGGAATGAAGCTGCAGTCTTCTGAGCACAGTACTGTGTATTTTTCAATGGCACCTTAACACAGGAACAAGTTTGCGATGCTTTTCGTAACAAGTTTACCGTGATTCCTACATTTTGTGCATTTAGTGGCAAATTCCTGAAGTCTTTTCGTTGCAGTACTGTATGTTTTCCAATGGCATCGTCAGTACACTAACAATTTTTCGATGATTGTTAAATTTGACTATATCATTAGCGAGGTTAAGGTGCGATAAGGTTGCCTCTTTACAGTACTGTGTATTCTTCAATGCAGCAACAAGTTTACCATGATTCTTGCGTTTTACGCATTTATTATTGAAGTCCAGGGATGGAGCTGCAGTCTTTTCAACACAGTACTGTGTATTTTTCAAACCTTAACACAGGAACAAGTTTACCATGATTTTTATGTATTGCCAATGCCGTAACAAGTTTACCGTGATTCCTACATTTTGCGCATTTAGTAGCAAATTCGTGAAGTCTTTTGATTGCAGTACTGTATATTTTCCAATGCATCGCCAATACAGTAGCAAGTTATGCATGATTGTTACATTTCAGTGCGTGGAATTCCTGAATTTCACTAATGACTGCGTGTCAGTAGTGGAGTTAAGTGTGATAAGGTTGCCTCTTTACAGTACTGTGTATTTTTCAATGCAGCGACAAGTTTACCATGATTCTTGTGTTTTATGCGGTTATTTGTGAAGTCCGAGGATGAATCTGCGTTTGTGCAATTGTTGATAAATCACGCATATACGTATTTGAAATTCGTGCTTTTGGAAAACATCAGTAATTGAACATAAAATTTATAGTGGTCCTTATACATCTTGCATATTTGTTAATGATGATTCAGAATTTTTCTGTCTTCTCAAAAGAATACAGCAGATTTTTTATTTGTACGCATTTAGGAAACATCTACCCTGTACTGCAAACAAACTTACACTTTGCGCATTCATTGTTACTCAATAACATTTCAGTGTGCAACAATATTTTTCTCCGTGATTTCGACACCGCGCGCACTTGAAGAATTTTCAGTGTTCTTCCTAATTTTCAGGCACAGGAAAAACTTAAAATATGAAGTTTACCCTGATTCCTGTCATTTTGTACATTACGTTACTGATGTTCATCATACCTGTATAAACATTAGATTTTTTTCCGGAAAAAAAGCAGGCTTTTGTCGCATTTAAGATTGGTGGTGCGACTAATTTCAATTTTTAATTTAGCAGGCATATTAAAAAAATTGACACTTTACCCTTTGCGAGCGCACCTCATCTCCAAGGCTATTTTGGACGCTTCGGGCTCGGTTCAAACTCATCTGCGCTGTCCACAACATTAGACGAGTCGGGCCAAAACGAGCAACCAGGCTGCGGAGAACACACACTAGAAACAGGAACTGGGACTTGCTGTTGTTGTTCTCGTTTAGTGGTACGGCTTCCTTCCACCACTCCCTCCTCCTCCCTTTCGTTGTGAGTGGTGTCGGGCACTTGTTGACACATTCCTTTGTGTTTCATTAATTCCTTCAGAACCACATCGTTAGGCTGCGGCCTTTGCCTCTCGATATATGTGGGTTCTTTGCCGAAAAAGTCGCAAACTGAGAACCGAGCCCGCAAAGCATCCAATGTTATGCCGTTGAAACATTCAGCTATAGTGAAATTAGAGGTTACAATAATGCGTTTTGGCCTAATTAGTATGGTACCGCCCTTAATTTCGGCGTAAATGGGTACATGTCTGCCCATATTTTTAGAAAAGACCCAAGCCAAACGCAGTGGGACTGGTATACGTCGGAAATTAGCACGTAGTCCTGATTTAAATAGTCGTCCCACCATTTATTTAATGATTTTACGAATAAGGGGCTGAATTTTCTTACAGCATAATCCTTACCGATCCGGGGAGGGCCGCAAATCCACACTCCGCACGAATTATCCAATGGCTCTCTGTTAAATAATTGAGAAGAGAGGATATTCGCTTTATAGCGGAGATAGATCCCCGGATACTCGGCCTTAATTCCGGCGATGTCACCGCACTCAGCTTTAGACAGAACATCTCTAAAACAATTAGGTTTTCTTTCATCAGCTGGTAAAGAGCCAAATTCGGTGAAATCGCCATCTTTTGTGCAATAATCAGCACACTCTACCAGTGACCCCTTAGCGCGCTCAAAATGAGCCCCTGGAATCCAGCGCTTAACACTGCAGAGGTTCCGCCTATTCTTAAACAAAATAAAGCCTTGGAGATGTGAGCGACCCGTATCCGGGCAAGTCTCTCGACCATATACAAGATATTCGTGGAGTAATCCATCATATGCAGGCAAAGTCGAGAGATCGAACGATATAAAACACCACCTCTTACACTTGGACATCTCTAGCAGGCAGAATGATTTAAAATCAACGGTGCGCCCGCATATATACTAAAATATTATCTCAAGTGGCATCGTACGTCAAGTCTAAATTTCGAACGGAAAAACGGGTTCAAACTTTTTCCGGAAAAAAAAGTTTGTCGTTAGCTTTGACAAACTTGCTGTTAGGTCCCTGTTGCCTTTTAATCATTGAACCGTGAGATCTTCCATGGTATCAGAAATGCCGTTAGCAAGTTTACCATGATTCTTACCATCTTGCTCATTTATGAGTGAAATTAAGAGGTAATGCATTTCTTTTCTTTACGGTACTGTATGTAAGATTTCATTAATACAATATGTAGGTACAAGTTTACCATGATTCCTACATCGTGTGCATGTGTTATGAAAAAGAGATATTGCATGCCTATTTTTTTTTATCTGTCAGTTACTGTAAGATTACAAACTGTATTGCTTTTTTCATCCAGATGAAAAATCATATGACACGCATCGATGTGTCTGTAATTTTGCTGGAATACCTAGACACAGAAAAATATATACGCTTACATCTTCGGATTAAAAACACAAGTCATTTAATAATTTTTCTTTTTTTGGCCACTGACAGAGGGTTCTAGCAATAGATATGGTTTTAGCTGTAGTCTGCGAAACGTTCATGTTCTTAATTCATGTTCCGTAAAGTAGACTTAGTTATTTTAGTAATTTTTTCACTATCAATATTTTTCATTAGCTTTATTTTTCCTAGATTTACTAGGGACCGGTTTAAACGTAGATTCATTGCTACTTTTCCGGCGATCATTAAATATGAGTAACTAAATCATGATTAGGTTTGAGAAGAGCAATAATTTTGCCAATGCCAGCCACGTCTGGATTATCAAGAATTGTAGTAAGGTAACGCCACTGGACGTTTAGTTTCTCCATCAGGTCGCTACATTTACGATAGATCTTAATAGTTTTGTAGATTAGATCAATCATCTGTTCGTGAAATTCCTCACCATCAGGAATGGATGTACAGTCGGCTCTCATTAATTCGAACTCGTCGCGACCACAAGAAATGTTAGAATTATCCGGAGTTCGAATTACAAAAAGTATGAGTGGAAAACATGTTGAAAGGGGTACTATTACAAAGGAATTAATGTTATAGTATTTTTAAATATGTTTCGGTTGTTATCCCTAAAATATGCCTTAATATTAAATTAAAAGATATAAATTAAGGGATTAGGAACTTTAACTTTTAGTTAAGGGATTAGATACAAGCACGAACGAAGATGGGGTGAAGGTATCATTGATGGACAGATGGGGCACTAAAAATGCGGATATCAAATACATGGGATTATATGTATACTTGTTCAAAAAAAAAATTGACAAAAATGAAAGAAAGTTATTTCAAAGATCTGAAGTCCAGGAGAAAGTAAAGAAAAAGGAAAAATCGGAATCTCGTTAGTTCGAATTAAACGAAGTCAAGAGAAAATGTTCGAATAAATGAACATGTTTAACGTTATTCTGCTGTAGAAAATTTCGGAACTTCCTGTTTAGTTCGAATTAAGCGAAGATTCGATTTTTCCGATCTCGAATTAACGAGAGCCGTCTGTTTTTAGATACTGAATCAGCTAGTTGTACAGAGGTTTCCGATCGATATTACAGAAGCGTCCAATTTCTTCAAGAGTATGTGCATTTTTATCAGTCATCGTGTCGACAGAATTAATCTCGGTGCCAGAATCCGTAGCCATACCGACCTGTGTTGATTTCAGAGATGTGGCCCGGCGGGAACATTTCTCCCCAGGACAATAAGATGTTCCCTCTCCCCCCGAAAGGTTTGAGATTTTGTGTTTTCAATGGTAGAACCATTCAATCCCCCCCCCCCCCCTCTCGAAACTGTATAATGTCCCTTCCGGAGCCACAGAGATCCTTCCTGGGAAAAAGTGTCGATTTCAACACTGATACCTACCATGCAGCAATATTCTAACGAACTTTTTTCTATATGGGCAAGAATAACGCTTGGTAAGAATTCTTCCACAAACGGGTTACAGCCGTTCGAATAGAGTTTAGTTTTTGCGCTTGTTACCGTATCCAGTCTATTTTTTTAAATCTGAGATTACAGTTGAGACTTCAGCTTTTGTGTTTGTTTCTGTATCTAGACTGTTCTTTAACTTTGAGCTTAAATAGGACTCTTGACTTGCTTCTCAGTCAATTATTTTAGTTTTCGAATTGTGGTGACTTTTTACGTGTTAATCTGAGCTAGGAAATACTTGTCTTTTTTCAATTTCCTCTTCTATGCCAGATTTGTATGGTGAAGTTTCCAGGGATGTAGTGGAGGGTATACACGAGTATACGCCATATGCCTTCTGAATATTTTTAAGGAACACAGTATACCCTCTGTTTCTCAAGAAAGCTGTAGTATATACATTCTAGGGTATACCCTCTGCTTAGAGCGTGTACCCTCTGTCTTTTCTACGACTACACCACTGGAAGTTTCTGAAGAAAATTGATTTCCACAAATTATTTTTATTATTTTTTTTTTATCAATTCTAACTTGGCTGTATTCAAACACGAAGTTTAAACTGCCGAAAAAAAAATACTATCTAAGATAGCTTATAGAACAAAAGAACACCTACAAAAAATGTTGCGTGCGCCGTCATCTTAAATAATATATATAAGTTCAAAGTTTAACGTTCAATAAATAAGCAACTTTTAGCTTTTAAAGATAGTTCCTTTAGTATATACAGGGGGGGGGGGAAAACTATTTCCATATTACTTTTAAATAACATTGACTTTTCTTAGTTCTGTAAAACAAGACTTCTCTTATAATTCTTTATAAGTAAATTACTTAAGTTTGTTTGGTGCTGCCATCTACTTAAAACCACAAGATAAGACAACAATGTCATATGAGACTGTTGGAAGTTGAAAAGTTTTTTTATTGAAAATATCTCTATTTTCGAACAGTAATCTCTGGTTTATTTAATGCAAAAACATCAGCGATTAAATGAAGCAAAGATTACTAGCCGGAAAAAATGGTAAATATTTTCAATTAAAAAAGGAAAAAAATCTTATTTTGAGAACAATGATTAGAATTCCCATTTTGTTTCATGTTATTTCTTATATTTTAAAACATGCTCAAGTTTTCCCCATTCTTGTTTTTTTTTTTCCCCTGCACATTTAGTTTAAAATAGCAACTCGTAATAATTGATCTTTTTAAAAAGTTGCTTTGGCACAAAATATATAAATTTGTGAAATACGTTTTATAATATACTTCGAATAAGGTTAGATGAAATCGTTCTTAAATCGTGAAAATATTTAATTCTTAAAACAATTGTCAGTAGCTGGAAATGTTTATTATCTGCACTGATGCTGTATATTCCACAATTAAGCTCAAAAATACTGCATTCAATTTTTAAAATATAGCTAGTTAATTTCAAAATTTTATCGTTATACGTGCTGCTAAAGTTAGAAATCATCCGCATTAGTTGTTAGTTAAAATGAAATCGTTGTTTCGAATATAATATGAAGCAAGTAACATATAGTATACCAGTCAATAGATTAGTAATTTAAGGTTATAGCATTAAATCTTTGTTTAGTTGTCGAAGAGAGTAACCGGCAAACTCAGCGTATATCAGCGTGCCACTGCAGAGACGCACATATATATGTATATTTTCCTTTATACTTCATTTGCGATTTAGGATCTATTAAAAAAAAAAAAAAAAAATCAGATTATGCTGTTTATGACTAATGTGGCTAATGTTTAAACCTTTTAATTTAAACTTGAGAGAGAGAAAATAAAACCCTTTTTGATAATACCACGCTGTAGCTATGCAGCATATACGACATCACTTGATTAATTTCGAGTCTGTAACAATCATTTCATGTTCGCGCTCAAAATTATCCCCGACAAATCCAATAATTACAGTCAATCAGGGTAACTTTGTTCCACCATTACAAAACTGCCAAACCCACACCAGTGCTGCCATCTCTATTTTGAGACCAAAACTTTGCCGTTAACTGAAGTTATGTAGCAGATAATCTTTTTTCTCTGTTGACCAAAAGTTACCCTGACAGATCAAAACTATCCTCTGATTGACTGTACTCTACGCATTCAATAGAAATTGTGATATTTAATTATCGAGAATGAATCTGTTTCATGCATGGTGTTTAAACTTCATTTGATGTAATTTATATTAAGTATTATTCATTTGTGTAATGTGTTAAATTTGTATGTGTTGTATGTACTATTTTATGTGTCCCTTTTAGAATTTAAATGTTAAAAGTGAAATTGTAAATAAAGATTGATTAAAAGAAATAATGGATATTGTGATATTTAGTTATCGAGAATAAATTTGTTACACGCATTGTTTTTAAACTGTATTTGATGTAATTTATATTCAGTTTTATTTTCTTCTGTGTAATGTTAAATATGATAATTTTATGTGTTCATTTTTGAATTTAAATGTTAAAGACTGAAATTGTAAATAAAAATTGATTTAAAAAATAATTCTGAAGTACTATTTTTTTCCAAGATACAAATTACATTTATAATCACCATTAAAATTTATTTAACCTACATAAATTTAAATTATATGCATTAATAGCTTTTCTTGATCGTATATACGTTTAGAATTTTTTTTTTAATTTATTAAAATTGTTTCAAATTCAAAATTAAGCCCTGATTTTGAGCACTATCGATACAACTTCGACATTGTTAGTATTGGAGCTAAACACGGAGCAACGGAACAGTATTTTTGACATGGAAATGACTTATTCAATCTCGAAATTTTTAACGACAGTGCTCTTAATAAGTTTTTTTTTTAACACACTTATCCAGCCTACAAAACCATGTAAATATATCGAATAACTGTTGCCACACACGGCTTATATAATTATGTTACACAGGGTGTCCACTCTCAAAGGTATCCAATGGTCGATCCCTAAACCATTAATTACCCTGGATCATAGCTAAAGGGGTACTAGGGATGAAGCCCCCCCCCCCCCCCCCTAAAATATTTTAAGCCTCCCCTGGAAAATATTCCAAGGTCACTCAATGAATTTCTTTTCCGAAAATCCAAATGAAATTCTGTTCAAAAATCTAATTTAGCTTTGAGGGCCTAACCAACTGAGTTTGTAACTAAAATAAACGTTTCAACACTTCCTCATCTTATTTGTACATATGAAGCTAGCATGATGTTTAATATTACACCCGTTATACAATTGAGTTTTTCATCATCCTATTCTTTTCTGAGCCTAAAATGAAGATATTACAACAATTCAATAAGAAACAGCAGTGTGAATAGGCACTCATTTATCTTTCTACGTCAGAGAGAGAGGGAAAAAGTATGAGTCCTCCCCCCCCCCCCCCCAAAAAATCTTCATGACTAGCAATGACACTGTCGTTACTTAAAGGCATATAGTTCAAACTAAAAAAAAAGGTGTTAAATGAGGTAAAGAAATATTTTAAAAGCAATTTGGGTTTATAAAAACATTTCTTAAAAAAAAAAAATATGAAATTGAAATGTTGATAAGTTTTCCTAGTCTTATAAGTTATGTTTAGTAAAAATTTCCTAATACCCTAGCAAGTAAGGCAAAAAAAAAAAAGTCCCGTTATTCTGCGATTAAAATTGAGCGAGTAAAAACTGGAGCATATTTTTTGCTGCAAATTATCTAGTAGAAATATAATTACGTCAGAAATATATTAAAAAAATAGCTGAGAGTAAAATTAATCTTGAAATAAATTTCAAATCTTTAATCATTCTGACAGGATAATGCAAAATGTACAATTTGTAATAAACATATAATAATAATAATAAATATTTCTTAAATAAAAGGCTGAAAATTAACAGCCACATTTTTTTTTTTTTTACAAAATGATACATATTAATGTTATTAGATTATATACTAGCCTGCAAAAATTCCGTTATGTCATGTTTTTTTAGCTTTTGATATTTGATTCTGATGCATTTTGTACCGTTGAATACGAAATTGACGTACATTTTTTCATCATCACGTAAAGATATTTTACAAATCGTAAATTTTAAAGTTAAAAAAAATAAATAAAAATCGAAAATTTGATATTATAAAACAAGTTGATTGTCGTGTTTTTAACTTTTGATAGTTGATTTTTATGTAATTTTTACTGCTGATTCCGAAAATGACCTTCATTTTTAAGTACCACTTCAGGTTGTTTTTCGCAAAATGTAAATTTCAATCTTAAAATTGAACCTCATCCCCCTGTTTAGCTGTAATAATCTCAGTATAATCCTCCCCACAAAAAAATGGATAATTATAGAATTAAATAAAAAAAATTACATCTGTTTTACAGTAACGGATTTTTGTTATATTTGAACTTTGACATTTACGATTTGCAAAAAAATTCTAACGTGTTGGTTAAAAATAAAAATCATTTTCAGATTCAAAGTTAAAAAAGTACATAAAAATCAGTTATCAAAAGTTAAACTAGTTGGATGTGTCAATCCGAAAACTTTTTTCTATCTCATATGTACATTTTAATATTAAAAAAAAATAGTTACTCATTTTAATCCTTTAATAATTTTAATTCAATACCATACTAACTTTGATTTTTATCTTAAATTTCTGCTTCAGTCAATTAATCGGAGTAAAAACGAATTTCTGTCTCTGCACGAGCCGATGGACCATAGAATGATAGGCAGATTTTTCATTTTAATAACAATTTTAATTTTTCTTAAGAAAGTCGTTATAGTAAAAATAAAATGCATTGACATGTTTCGGATCCGTCAAATAAGTTCCATAGTCATAATATAAGTAAAACAAAATTTCAAAATATTTCTCGGTCAATACAAATGACACGCGACAATGAGATATAAATAACAAAAAAACACGCGCTCTATTGCAAAAAAATTAAATTAAAATATAGACCATGATACCTTAACTAAAAATAAAAATTTCAAACTATTTCACGGTCAATACAAATGACACGCAAAAAAAAAAAAAAAATAAAAAAAAAAAAAAATAAAAAAAATAAAAAAATATAAAAATAAAAATAAAAAAAACACCAAAAAACACGCGCGCTATTGTAAAAAATTAAATTAAAAATAGACCACGATCAAAAGAAATTCCAACCTGGTTCATCCCATTCAAGCCCTCACGAGGAATTTATTCATTAATTCTAACCATAACTTAGGAATAATAAAAGAAACGGTATCATTGCAAACCAGATTATTATGCGTATAAATTTCAATGGATTCTCTTATAATAGATTTACGATTACAATTAGATATGAAACATAATTTACTTTGATTAAACAATATTTTTATCTCACCATTTAAATATGTTCTTGATAAGGCAGTGTTAGTACGTCCAAATTTAATATCAGATTCGTGCTCCCCTTTTCTAATTCCAAACTTTCTCCCAGTCATGCCTATGTAATAATTTAAGTGACCATTTTCAGTAATATAAGGTATTTCATAAACTCCAGCAAGATCATCATGCAGATTTTTCTTTTCAAATTATGGGAGGACCTACATGCCTTACCAAAAAATAATCGTATACAAAAAATTTAATTCAGTTCTAGAACTAACTTTATACACATTTAGGTGGTGCAATATTGAAAGTGGCATAAAATTCGCAAAAATCGCATAAAATTGCAGCGCCCCCTTTCAGCGGATTTTTTTCAAATTAAGGGAAGACCAACAAGCCATAACCATATTGTGGGATATACTCTCGCATGTGGGCTACACTCTCTCTCTGTTGCACCTGCATCGGACTATTTCCCTCCGCTACTCTCCGAAACGCTGGCACGAGATTAATTAAGAAACGCGAAGCTTCCAAGCTGTGTGGTCGGGAGTGAAAAGAGCAAGAAGTAAATAGAATGTTTTTCGACGACGATGAACGACGTTGATTAAAACTAAGACGGATATTTCGAAGTATAAAAATGACGATTGTTTTGAAACATTTACGAAGAACTGATATATGATTTTTAAAGTAGTATTTTGAAAAGTAACGAAGAATTAATCTGTTTTATTTTTTTGTTTATTTTGTGTCCTGTTCGTCTGTTAATAAATGTATGTGACCGTCAGAAATTACTTTTTATTTTGAGTCAAGACTCGTCCATCCTATAAAGTGGTGCCAGAAGTGCCCACTTAGCATTTTTTCTCATTGTTATGAACTATTTGTTTTCTTCAGATTCAAGTCGGATATAATTTTACGGGTGAGTTAATTATTCCATATTCTATATTTACTATGAAGCTAGTCGACATCAAAGAACTGGAACTTGCATTTAAAAAATGAACGTACTAATAAAATAAAATTACGTCATAAATTATTGTTCGACACTGATGGTGATCGATCAAAACGGAAAAGAATTCGTGACTTCACTGGTTTCGATTTCGAAACGACCAGCACTGAATTCAAAAATAAAGTTACGAAAGTTCAAGCAGATTTTTCTTTAAACGATTTAATCACAATTTGTAATTTACTCTGCATTTCTAACGAAGGTTCTTTAACTGAACTTGCAACCAGATTAGTCACATATCTTTCAGATTTAAATTCATTGCAAGCTAACATTATTCAGAATGACAGCGATGCCGATTCGGAACCTGAAATGTCTTCACATAATACTACATTGAATAAGGACACTGCAAGTAATACTGAATCATCAAATTTTGATAAAAGCAAGCAATTTCCAGTTCAAAGTTTTTTGCCATCTACTATTAATTTTAATGATGTTGAAAGCGTTATACCGCCTTTTGATGGTAGTTCTTTTCAAGATATAAATATTTGGTTAAGTAATTTTGACGATGTCGCTAGCATGCTCAATTTATCAGAATTTCATAAATTTATATTTGCTATACGATCCTTACGAGGAAAAGCCCAGCTGCTAGTACAAACAGAATTCCACATTAACTCGTATGAAAAACTTAAAGAACTTTTAATTTCTGAATTTGGCATTACTTATAATTCTGCTGAGTTACATGACATGTTAAATAAACGAAAATTACAAGAAAATGAATCTCTTGAAGAATATTTTCTCGTAATGAAACAATTATGTTCGTGCGGTAACATCGAAGATTCAGCACTGATGCAGTATATTATTAACGGTATACCCGACCCTGTTTTTCGAAAATCAATATTATATGGCTGCCAATCTATAGTAGAATTTAAACAAAAACTCAAAATTTATGACAAAATTCGGCATGACTATGAGAACACTAAATTCCGTAAATCTAAACCAGAAATGCCGTTGAAAGAGATATCTTTTCGTCCAAAACCTGATCTTCTCTGCTTTAATTGTGGTTTAGCCAACCATAAAAGTAGCCAATGTAGGCATAAAGACAAAGGCCCTCGCTGCTTCAATTGTTCGAATTTTGGCCAAAAGTCGGCTCAATGTGATCAACCAAGGAAATCTAGAAATAAGCCTGAACCATCCAATATTTCCAGAATTACGTCGAATACATAGGCTTAACTTGGGCTCTAAAACTAGGGGGGCAAAGGTTTCGAAGTACTTTTCTAGAAAATTAAACCCCCCCCCCCCCACTCTTTTCGTTCATCGTTTGCGCACATACACACTTTAATATTTTAAAATTTTAATGTTAAAAAAAATTAAATATTTTACCATATGCGAAAAAAAAAAAAAAAAAAAAAAAAGGAAAATTCGAAATTAGTCATTTCATGTCTTTAATTTCATGTCTTATTTTCAAGTATTGAATGCACAATCGTTATATCTCTTATGTTTGGGGGGGAAAAAGTACAGACAAATTTAATACAAATTTGTCAAAGCCTTTTAGAGATCTGCACTGGTCGGAAACTTTTGCTCCGGGCCGGGCCGGTGTAAAAATTAAAAGTTCGTCCCGAGCCCAGAAAGACTCTGCTCAATTTCTACAAAAAAATTGGATTTTACTTAACATACAATAAAGATTCTTTTAAAGAGTACTGCACACACATTTATGGGATAAATTGACAGTATATTTTTAAATTATTATGTGTAAAATAGACAATCGACAATAGCAACAATAACGATTACTTAAATTCTTAGACGTTTCAACATATAAATAAGGTGTGTTTGTGGTGTTATGTATAACAGCCGATTATCTGCACGAGAGATATAGGCCTTAAGTGGAGTGCCCTCCGTCAGGGTCTTTCTAACGAAACTTAATCCGTATTTACTCAACGTTCAAAGGAAACAACAAAAACTTCAAATGGTTAGGTCGACGGACGCGATTGGGTTCGAACTCAGCACATCTTGTCAACCAGCTTCGAGAGTAGAACCTCTCAGCCACTGGTGGGGTCCATTTAAATAAGAATTCATAAAAAAAAAAAATAGGTTAGGTTAACAGAACAAAAGGAGAGTAAAAATATCTTAATTTTTGCAGCTATATAATAAAAAGTAAGTTTGTGGAAATATTTTTCTGATTTGTGAAAATATTTCATTTATTAAGGCTATTCTCAAATCCAAAAGAGCTATTTTCTGAAACTTTTCTGAATTCATTGCTTTTCGGAAACGCATAAAATTTGCAGGTGTTCTTATTCAGAAACTATGTAATGGTGTTATCCATTTTTCAATATAGACACAAAATTTGTATTAAATATACCTACCTTTGAGATAATACTGATAAAGACTGCGTTTTGAATCGAATATCCAGAAGCGACATCACAAAAAACTGTAAAAACCTGAAGCCGTAACAAGAATCTATTAATCGTCGACAAGTAATTTATTTATCAAAAATGAAAAACGCTAATTGATTCCAAATCCCTTCAATAGTCAAGCTTCTCAATTTTAAACCTTTGCGGTTAGAAATTAGTCGGGAAATGTGTCAAAGCTTCGCGTTAAGGAGCAGTGAATTTGAGAACCACCTTAAGGTATATTCCTAAGATTATGTTAACAAAAGTTCATTATCGCTATTATAATTTTAACTAAACATGTTGCTTGCCCTATACTTCCTATGAATATTTAAGTTCAGATCCGGCTTGACTCGACTGTGTTGTGTATAGGGAAAATAATCAAACCTGATGTCATGAACAAATTATTTACTGTTAACGTGAATGTTGTCAAAAGACCTCGAAATAATCGCGAATTTCAACAAAGAATCGTGTAAAAAACATGCAATTCGACAGAGAATCGGCTAAAAAAACGTTCATTTCAACAAAGAATAGAGTAAAAAAACTAACATTTCGACAAAATACCGCGCTGAATTTCGTCCAAAGGCTGAGTAAAAAAATGCGAATTTCGTCCAAAGACCGCGCTAAAAATGTAAATCCCATCCATGAATCGCGGAAAAAACGCGAATTGTGTATGTCTCGTAAAAAATACAAATTTCGTGCATGAATCGTGGAAAAACGCGAATTACATTTATGAATCGCTCAAAAAACGCTAATTATGTCTATGAATCGTGTAAAAAACGCGAATCACAGCCATAAATCGCCTAAAAAAGGTGAATTACGTCCATGAATCGTTCAAAAAACGCAAATTTCGTCGGCAGAAAGCTCCAATAACACAAATTAAGACCATGAATCGCATAAAAATAGCTAATTATGTCCATAAAATCGCGTAACAACGAGAATTACGCTCATGAATCGCATAAAAAACGCGAATTACATCCATGAATCGCTCGAAAAATATGTATTACATCCATAAATCGCGTAAAAACGTGAATTACGTCCACGAATCGTGTAAAAAACGCGAATTACGTTCATAAATCGTATATAAAACGCAAATTACGTCCATAAATCGCTCAAAAACACGAATTTCTTTGGCAGAGAGCTAAAAAAACGCAACTTACGTCCATGAATCGCATAAAAACAACAAATTACGTTCATAAATCGCGTAACAAATGCGAATTACGTCCATGAATCGTATAAAAAACGCGAATTACGTCCATAAATCACTCAAAAAAAATCCCTGTCGGCTTGGCCTATAGGCGGAGGTAGATTTCGAAGAGTGCTCATTTCAACAACAAAAAATAAATTTGATTACAAATAAACCCAGTTGAACAACTTTATTTGTCCTCTTCTGAAAAATTTTTAATTTCATTTTTCTGTAAGGACTGGTTTTATCAGAATCATCTTAAGCTAAATTCGAATCAAAAGCCCATTTTGACAACATATTTTGAAATAATTCCGACTTTAATAAAAAAAAATCGACTAATGCGGCACATTATATAATTCCTAAATAACAAAAGACTGTCAATTGAATACGTTTAAGAGCAAAATTGAATTTAAAAATGAGTTATAAAATAGCCAATTTTGAATACAACCTCAATTCTTAATCAAGATAGCTTCGGGAAATTTTTCGCGAAGTGCCCACTTTGACAGCATTTTAAAAAATATATTAAGCCTTTTTTAAAAAAACTGGCCAATATGGGACATTATACAGCTCCTATATAAGAGAACCTGTCAATTGGATGCGTTTGAGAGCAAAACTGAATTTAAAAATGAGTCAGAAAAAAACACAATTTGTTATTTCAATGCTTCCACAAATTTTCAATCTCGATAACTTCTCGAAATTCTGTTCAAAATACCCTTTTTGGCAGCCTTTTTTGAAATTTATTCTGTCTTTATCAAAAAGTTGACCAATGCGTCACATTATACAGTTCTAAAATAAAAGGACTTGTAAATTGGATGCGTTTGAGAGTAAAAATAGATTTAAAAATGAGTCAGAAAAAACGCAATTTGTTATTTGAATACTTCCTCAAATTTCCTATCACGTTCACTTCGGGAAATTCTGTTGAAAATACCCTTTTTGGCAGCCTTTTTTGAAATATATTTTGTCTTTATCAAAAAAACTGGTCAATGTTTCACATTATGTAGTTCCTAAGTAAAAGGATCTACCATTTGGATGCGTTTAAAATAAAAAAATAATTTAAAAAACGATTCAGAATGTAAGCAGTTTGGATTAGAAGTTTTTTCTCCAACTCCAATTTTTGTTTAATTTATTTTTGCTATACGAATTGGTCCTAAACTTGTCAGTATAAAAGTTGTAGATATTATTGAGAAGATGTAAAATAAATTTAATTGGACTTGATAGTTTAAGAATTGACAAAGTTATGGATTTTTTTCTTTTTCCAAACCTCTTTTTATTTTCGTTTTTAATTTTTTTTTTTACCAGTAAGAGTTAGTCCTATCAAAAACTTGCAAATACAAAAGTTTTAGATAATTTTGATTATATTTATAAAAAATTTAGATGGATTTGATATCTCGAGAATTGACAAAGTTATGATTTTTTTTCTCCCAAAAACCCTATTTGTTTCGCCCCTTGAGCCCATTTTTAACTTTATCAAAAATCTGTCATGCATAAACTTTTGGCCCATTATTTAGAAGCAATATAAACTTGAAACCGATTCGATATCTATTTTCATTAAGAAGTTATGGGGTTTTTCTGTTTTCACAAAAACGCCCCTTATTTCGACCCCCTTGTTCCGATTTTGCCCATTAACGAACTTAGCCGAGATTTTATCCCCTTTGATTTTATGTACCAGTTTGGTGGAGATTGGTGAAGAATTATAGAAGTTATCGTGTCCATAAAAAAGTGAAATATATATATATATATATATATATATACAGGGTGTCCGAAAAGTCTGGAAACGGCCGAATAACTCGAGAAATACATATGAGATTGAAAAACGTAAATATACGTGTTAAATATTTTTAAATAAGCTACTCTGTGATACGAAATTTGACCTTCGAAACCGACCCCCTGGGGGTCAGAGGGGGTCCAACTTTGAAATCTTAAATTATAACCCCCATTTTTTATTGCAGATTCGGATTCTACGGACAAAAATACGCAACTTTTGTATTTGATGTTTATTTCAAATCTTTGTTTATCACGGTGTAATCGAGCATATTAAATCGATACATATTCCCCCTTTTCCAACGGGATTTTCCCTAATCGAAACTGATTGGGCAGAATTTTTGACGTCAAATTCTTCGTCTTTTGTAGGAATAGCGTTTCCTGAAAATCACCCGTGGCGATTATTTCAATAGTGCTATACTGTTAAAAATTTGACCCATTTGCTGCAGCGTCACTCCACAGCTATTATAGAATATCTCTTTTGTGACCAATGAGAATGCTCCATAACACAGTAAAGTAATCGTTTTCTATAAAAGCGGTGGAGTGACGATGCAGCAAAAGGGTCAATTTTTTTACAGTGTACTTTACTGTGTTATGGAACATTCTCATTGGTCATGAAAGAGATATTCTATAAAAGCTGTGGAGTGACGCTACAGCAAATGGATCAAATTTTGAACTGTGTAGCACTACCGAAATAATCGGCACGGGTGATTTTCAGGAAACGCTATTATTGCAAAAGACGAGGAATTTGATGTCATAAATTCTCCCCAATTAGTTTCGATTAGGGAAAATCCCGTTGGAAAAGCCGAAATATGTATCGATTTAATATGCTCAATTACACCGTGATAAACGAGGATTCGAAATAAACATCAAATACAAAAGTTACATATTTTTGTCCGTAGAATCCGAATCTGCAATAAAAAATGGGGGTTATAATTTAAGATTTCAAAGTTGGACCCCCTCTGACCCCCAGGGGATCGGTTATGAAGGTCAAATTTGGTATCACTGAGTAGCTTATTTAAAAATATTTAACACGTATATTTACGTTTTTCAATCTCATATGTATTTTTCGAGTTATTCGACCGTTTCCAGACTTTTCGGACACCCTGTATATATATATATATATATATATATATATAGAGAGAGAGAGAGAGAGAGATAGATAGATAAACTGGTGCGAATGCAATAGGTGGTATTTCATACGAAATCTACCTAAAACGCAAATTCTATTCATAAATCGCATAAAAAACGCGAATTAAATGCAAAAAACGTGAATTACATCCAACATTAAATTAATTTGCAGAAAGTTTTTGACTCACTATTACCAGCACAGAAAGTTTTTGGTTTTATACAAGTCTCCTGGTGGGTATTTGGAATCATCCAATAGTTATTCTAGTTTGCATTCACAATATGGCACACGTTTGGTTAAATAAAGAAAAAATCGAAATATAAAATTGGCCCTTAACCACAGATTAATAAAAAAACTGGAGGGGCAAAAGGTAAGTCTTTCCCCTGCTCCTGGAAAACTAGGGGGGGCATGTGACCCCCCTTGCCCCCGCCAGATTACGCCCATGGTCGAATACTTTTATGACCAAACAAGTAATTATTTCGTCAGTAAATGTTCTTTCTTTGATCGATACGGGAAGTGAAAGAAGTCTGTTAAAAGAAAGTATTTATCGCAAACTCCCAACGGTTTCGAACCTCGAACATTCAACAATCACATTAACTGGATTAGGAAATACTATGATCAAACCCCTGGGTTTTTTCTCTACGGATATTACTATAGATGATTTTAATTACACCACTAATGTTTATGTAGTACCAGATTATTCCATATCTTTTGATCTTATTATTGGTACAGATATTATACAGCAAAGTATTTTAACAGTTTCTCAAAATAATATTTCGATGCAAAAAATCAAGCAAAATGAAAATATCTCAAATAATTTTCTGATTAATGTTGCTCAAGTATTAGACGATAGTAATCTTGATTTATCTCATATTACCGATACAACTATACGTTCAAAAATTACGGAACTTATTCAAAATTATTCCCCCCGGAAAGTAAAGACTACCGATGTAAAATTATCAATTCATCTGAAAGACGAAATTCTTGTTACTTGTCCTCCCAGACGCCTAGCTCCTATAGAGAAAGAATTTTTCGAAAAACAAATTTCTGAATGGCTTGAAAAGGGAATTATCCGAAAAAGCACCAGTAATTTTTCATCACCTATTGTCCTCGTAAAAAAGAAAGATGGTTCATATAGATTGTGTGTTGACTATAGGAAGCTAAATGGTAAAACACATAAACAACGTTTTCCCCTCCCAGTAATCGATGACATTATTGATCAGTTGCACTCTGCAAAAGTATTTACAACTCTTGATCTTAAAAATGCATTTTTTCATGTCGAAGTAGAAGAAAATAGTCGAAAATACACTTCTTTTGTAACACATTCTGGTCAATTTGAATTTCTATACATGAATTATGGCCTTAGCGATGCTCCCTTAGTTTTTCAGAGATATATCTATAATGTTTTTCGCGATCTCATTAATGAAAAAGTACTTATCGTCTACATGGATGATTTCATAATACCGTCTGAAGACGAAGCCGAAGGACTCCAGAAATTACAACGCGTTCTTACAACTGCATCCGAATACGGTTTGGAACTGAATCTAAAAAAATGCCACTTTTTACAGCGAGAAATTGATTTTCTGGGTTACCACATTAAAAATGGTCAACTACATCCATCTACCTCCAAAACTAAAGCTGTTCTAAATTTTCCAGAACCTAAAAGTGTAAAAGATGTACATTCATTTGTCGGACTAACCTCATATTTTCGTAAATTTATTCAAGATTATTCTTTAATAGCTAAGCCCTTAACAGATCTCCTTAGAAAGGACACTAAATTTCACTTCGGTGACCAACAGCGAAATGCATTTAATCAGTTGAAACACATTCTTGCTTCAGGTCCTGTTTTAAGCATTTATAACCCTAGTAATGAAACAGAAGTTCATTGCGATACTTCTATTGATGGTTACGGAGCAGTCCTCCTTCAAAAGTCTTCTATTGATAATCAATTTCACCTTGTCTACTTTATGAGCAAAAAAACCACAGATGCTGAGCGTAAATATTCGAGTTATGAACTAGAAGTTTTGCCTGTCATCGAGGCTCTTAAAAAATTCCGTGTTTATATTTTAGGTATTCCTTTCAAGATAGTCACAGATTGCAATGCATTTGCCCTAACTATGAATAAAAAAGATCTTTGCACCAAAATAGCTCGATGGGCTTTTAATGTTAGCTGATTATAACTATACAATCGAACACAGACAAGGTACACGTATGCGCCACGTCGACGCTTTAAGCAGAAATCCCGTATGTATGACCATTCAAGACAATTTTACTTCCAAAATCATACAATCACAGAACACCGACGAACATATACAGGCCATCAAAGAAATTTTGAAAACAAAGCCATATGACAACTATTTCCTCAAAAATAACGTTCTTTATAAAAATCATAAAGGTTACGATCTGGTACTTGTGCCGGATGAAATGCAGCTAAACGTCATTAAACACGTTCATGACAAAGGACACTTCGGACGCAAACGTTGTGAAGTATTCCTTAATGAAGAATTTTTTATCCCTAATATGGCAAATAAGATTGATAAAGTTATAGCAAATTGTGTAACATGCCTTTTATATAATCGGAAACGTGGGAAACAAGAAGGCGAGTTACATCCCTTACACAAAGGGGAGACTTCCCTCCAAACTTACCACATTGATCATCTAGGCCCTCTCGAATCAACTAACAAAAACTATAAACATATTTTGTCTTTAATAGATTCATTTACCAAATTCGTGTGGCTATATCCCTGTAAAACTACTTCTTCTGCCGAAGTCATATCGAAACTGCAACAACAGAGTTATACTTTTGGCAACCCTTCCAAAATCATTAGCGATAAAGGTCCTGCATTTACAAGTAAAGAATATGCTGATTATTGCCAAAATGAAAATATAAAACACGAGACAATAACAACTGGCCTTCCCCGTGCTAATGGTCAAGTGGAGAGACTTAATTCCATCATAATTTCAGTAATCTCTAAAATGTCCAAAGACGAACCGACCAAATGGTTTAAACATGTTCCTAAAGTTCAACAAGTCATTAATTCAACTTACCAACGAAGCATTAAGAGAACACCATTTGAAATACTTTTGGTACAAAAATGAAACAGAAAGAAGATTTACAAATTATTGAACTCCTGAACAGTGCAGTCGAAGAACAATTCATGAAAGATAGAGAAGAACTCCGAAAAGACGCTAAGAAGAATATTCTGGAAATTCAACAAGAAAATCGCAAGCATTATAATTTAAGACGTAAGAAACCCCGGAAATATAACCTTGGAGACCTTGTAGCAATTAAAAGAACCCAACAAGGACCAGGGTTAAAATTGAAGTCTAAATTCCTAGGTCCATATAAAGTAACCAAAGTGAAGTCTAACGACACCTACGACGTAGAGAAAATCTCATCAACTGAAGGACCGATCAGTACTAGTTCGTGTGCTGAATACATGAAGCCTTGGCATGACGATAACTGAAACATTATTTTTCCCCTTATCTTTAAAGTGTATGTCTGCTCATTTTAACAGTCAGCGATTTTAAAGAACATTTTCCTACGATGTTACACCATTTCAGAAGAAAGACTGACTGACCTTTCTAGTGTGCAAACGAACTCTACTTTTTTTTCCTAAGAACAGTTACTTTTTTTTGTTTTTGTTTCTTTTCAGATCCTATAAGATCACATGTCGCTGCGGCAGATCCAGATGTCAGAACGGCCGCATGTGGGATATACTCTAGCATGTGGGCTACACTCTCTCTCTGTTGCACCTGCATCGGACTATTTCCCTCCGCTACTCTCCGAAACGCTGGCGCGAGATTAATTAAGAAACGCGAAGCTTCCAAGCTGTGTGGCCGGGAGTGAAAAGAGCAAGAAGTAAATAGAATGTTTTTCGACGACGATGAACGACGTTGATTAAAACTAAGACGGATATTTCGAAGTATAAAAATGACGATTGTTTTGAAACATTTACGAAGAACTGATATATGATTTTTAAAGTAGTATTTTGAAAAGTAACGAAGAATTAATCTGTTTTTTTTTGTTTATTTTGTGTCCTGTTCGTCTGTTAATAAATGTATGTGACCGTCAGAAATTACTTTTTATTTTGAGTCAAGACTCGTCCATCCTATAATATACTTACACAAAAAATTTTGTTCAATTCGATGCATAAATTCATATACTTTTGGTTGGTACAATATTGAAAATGGCACAAAAATCGCGATTGCAGATCCCCCTTCCGGCAAATTTTTTTCAAATTCAGGGAGGACCAACTGGGCATAGCCATACACTTACACAAAAAATTTGGTTCAATTCGATGCGTAACTTCATATACTTTTGGTCGGTACAATATTGAAAATGGCACAAATATCGCGATTGCAGCGCCCCCTTCCGGCGGAATATTTCAAAACTGAAGGAGGACCTTCTTGCCACATTCGCAAAAATTTGGTTCAATTTTATGCATATCTTCATACACTTTTTGATGGTCGAATGGCGACAGACATTTTGTAAAAACATGTTTTTTGGAACCTCTTGCCCCGAAAACCGTCGAAAACCGGAAGTCGAAAAAAATTTCGATTACAATACTTTTTTCTATTGAAGATAGAAGAAAGTAAAAATACAGCCATCTCTTCTATTTTATAGTATTCGATTTTTGTTAATTTTTAACTTCGACAATTTATGATTTGCTAAAAATCCTTACATGTTGGTTAACTCTAGAACTACAGTGGGCCATCATTTCGACACCATCATATGATACTGTTCAAACTAGAAATAAATTTAACTGTTTACAATTAAAATTCTGGTGTGAAATATTTTTATAAAACTTGACTCAAATTTCCGGTGGTTCTAGTGTTAAAAATTAAGATAATTTTCGGATTCAGTGATAGAAAAAATACATAAAAGTTAGAAAACTCAATTATAAAACTCAAACCAAACTCAATATCTAATTTATAACTTTTACTTCTTATCGGCAATCTATCCGAATTTTTTCGTATTATTCTATAAAATAGGTGCAAAAGGTAACCACTGAAAATCATAGATAATTAGATTGCTATCGGATTTACGTCAGTTTTTAAAATTTAATCTCGACCGGATATATGGAAAGGAAATTAGAGTAAAAAATTTGAACTAAAAAAATATACATATGGGTCATACATGTGTTATCCTTATTTTCCGGGAAAAAAAAGAATTCTATTAATAGCCGCGTCTAAAAAAAATATCGTAAAAATTTGTTGCCTTTTTAGGTGCGTTCGTAATTATGTAAATACGTCGCACCTATAGCTGTCGTTCAGTCCGTCCGCATATGACAATGCAAAAACTAACAAACGAATCGTTTGAAATTTAAAATATATAATTATTACATAATTTTCTCGAGTCATTTCAAATTTTATGAAAATCGGATGCATAGATCAATTATAGGGACAATCAAAAGTATTTCGTTACATTACGGTCAATGCGGAAAATTTTTTTTTCAAATGCATTTTAATGATTTGAAATTTAAAATATATAATTATTATATAATTTTGTCGAGTCATTTCAAATTTTATAAAAAACGGACAGATAGATCAATTAAAGGGACAATCAAAAGTATTCCGTTACATTACGGTCAATGAGAAAATTTTTCAAATACATTTTAATGGTTTGAAATTTAAAATACATAATTATTACATAATTTTGACGAGTCATTTCAAATTTTATGAAAATCGGATGCATAGTTCAATTACAGGGACAGTCAAAAGTAATTCCGTTATTTTACGGTCAATGGAGAAAAATGTTTCAAATGCATTTTAATGGTGTTATACTCATTCGAACATAATAAAATTTATATCCATTTATGAAGTATATATTATAATATATATTTTGCACAATCTACGGTGCAAAGAACATTTGTTATTAATTTACAAGAATACGCAAAAATATTCCATTACATAATGGTATAGGCAGAAGACTGTGTGGTGCGCGTTTTAATTGTAATTAGCTATTTTACGTTTTATGTGATTACTGAGTTTTACGTTATGAGATAACTAACGTTTTATGACGTTACTGAGGAATGCTAGAAAATTTTTCCTATATTAAAGAAACCAGATATTTTTTACAGAGATACACAAAATATTTTGACTATTATACTCTATCCGAAATATTGTGTACTATTAAATCAAGATCTGAATAATTTTAGGTGTGTCCGTAATTATATAATAACTAGCACTTATATTTGTCGTTCGGTCTGTCAATCCGTCAGTTCATCTGGCCGTCCGTCCGCTTGTTTGTTCGCTTATAACAAAGCAAAAAACTGCCCAACCAAATCTCACGATATTTAAAATATATAATTTTACCGTCATTTTGTCTAGTCATTTTAAATTTTATGAAAATTGGATGTATAATTTAATTAAAAAGACATTCAAAAGTATAACATTACATTTTGATCAATAGAAAAAATTATTTCAAGTACATTTTAATGATGTTAAACTCTTTCGAATATAATAGAATTGACATGGACCTATGTAGTATATATGTACTAAAATATACATTCTGTACAATCTGTGATGCAAAGAATATTTATTATTAAATTTCAGGACCACTCAAAAGTATTTTACTACATAATAGTATATGGGGAAACATTGTTTGGGGCGTGTTTTAATTATATTAAACTATTTCACATTTTATGAATATGATGAATATTGCTGAGGTGTAAAAAAAAGTTACTTCCTGTATATTTACAGGAACACACACACACAAAAAAAGATTTCGACCACTATACAGTATCCGAAGTACTATCTACTATAACAGTAAGATCTGAATATTTTTAAAACTTTGTTATCGTACGAACGCATCTCATTTGCTATGCTTCACGTGCAGTTTCCCACTTGTTTGATCTTGACTTCGTTTAACCTTATTTTGCTTTACTTCGACACTTTTCCAGGAAAAATACAACTCTTCAATCGTTTCTGGGTTTTCACAGAAAGATGGGGAGCTTCAACAATCGGTATGAAAGTAAGAAGATTATACTGATAGAAGAGTTTTCATTCTGCAGCATGTCAGTCAGTTTCATACTAAAAGTATTAAAGATGGAAAGTGCCACGCGACCAAAGTAATACACCGTGAGTTCAGTGAAATATTTGAACCTTAAATGTGGTGGACATCTTAAAGATAAAAAGACAAAGAATGACACAAGAAAATAAACCTATTGTGGGAGTTTATTGCTCAACTGAGGGAGGGAGTTACAACCTATTTTAATCATACATAATTTCACAAAAGATATTGTTTTTTCATTGTCTTATGTTTGAGTGTTTCATATGTACATTTTGAGGGATATATTTATGATATTGAGTCTTTTTCCACTCTTTATGATGGCGGTGGACTTTTCTTACAGCAGCAAATCCGATACAGGAATTTTCTTAAAGAGGAGAATCTCTTCTTCGGATTTTTCTGCAAAGATAATGTGCGATCAATTAGTGTACAGTACTTAAGACAAGAAATAGTTAAATATTTAATTGTAAATCAATGAACCTGATTTCTACATCATTAAAAAATAAGTATTTAAAGGTTAACTGAATGGGAATTTGAGTATCAAAAAAGGAATCTGTGCTTAGCACTTATGTACAAGGCTGCATTATACTTCAATTTGAAATTGAACCTATTGGATGAATAGTGCACGTGATATTGATATTTGTGTGAAGTAAGAGGCTTGGTAGGTATGATGAAAAAGAAAAACCATACTGCAACTAAAATATAATTAATAATTTATGAAACTGGATCATTTATTGTCAAAGTTTAATTGCAGACGCGCTAATCGATAACAAATATGTTTTCCCGTGATTTAATGCACAGAAATTTTTAAAAATTAAAAAAAAAAAATCAAGTTGCCTTCTAAAACTAACTGAAGTGTAATTTTTTATCCGTAAATTGCCATTTTCTAGTAACACGTTTCTTACATAGGAGTAGAATGATCTTTTGATGAAAAATGGGATATAGTTTTAATTCGCATTTTTGCTTTTTGTTAATAGGTAAACTAAAGAGGTATATTTATTTTTCATTCCTTTATTACTCGTCATATTGCAAGTGCATATTGCAAAATTTTAATTCTGATATTCCAATGAGACAAAAAATATTAAACAATACTGCATCGGACAATAATGTTTTTACAGCAAGATTGCATGCTTTTCTGGTTTTAAAAAGTAAAACTAACAGACTATTTTTTCAAGATTCGAAACATTTTAGTGTTCGATGTAACATTAAAAGTTTTTTTTTATTATTTTTTTAATTTAACTTTTCCCTTAAACTGATGTAATAGAACTATCAAGCTGTAAATGAACACTTTATAATAATCGTATTCAAAGAGGGTAAAATGCGTTTTTATGTAACAAGAGCGACTCAAAGTAGAGACAAATAGTTTATCTTTAAAAAATATTTACGTTTTAATACTATAAATTTCTAAATCATGTCACGTTCACAGATATTAAGGTTAAAAAATAATAATAAAAACAAAATTGTAATTTAACAATTTTCAACGACTACTAGGAAAATGATATTTTCAAAGACTAAAATTTTGAAGACTTTAAATAAATTCTATATTTAATATTAGTAATAATAATAAACATAATTGTCTTCATGATCACAACGAGTTATATATTACGCACTCCATGCATTAAACATTGATATTCCTAGACCAATGATATGAAACAGTAGTTTATAGATATACAAATTTAGCTGTTTAAAATGTGCATTTTTATTGGATGGAGTTAATCAGACCAACTTCTGAACGTCTCATATTACATACGACATGAATTAAATATTCATATTCTTGGACAAACAAATTTTAAATGAAATTTGAGTTTTACAGTTTTCGGAACTGCAAATTTTTAAACTTCTAAACACCGCACATTTTAAATTTTTGCACCGCTGCGCAAAGAAAAAATTCACTTTTAAATGAAATTTGCTTGAAATCTTTATCACAATTTGTTTTCAAATTATCATTAGTTTTTGATGTTTTTATTTCTTATTTGTTAACGTGGCAGCAGAAGTATTCCATTTTTGGACATTAAACATGAACCAATCAGATAACGAATAAAATAAAACAAGTTGCGAAATTCAATGGACATTAAACATGCACCAATCAGAAAACGAATAAAATAAGTTGTGAAATTCAACCAATAAAAAGATTCAGATATACTTCAGATTTCTTTTCCTCTATCCCAAAGGACAACAACTTTTTTTCAAACAGTAAAAAGCACTTACTTTCTCGGCTACTGCTGGAAAACCTGCTTGTTTAATTACAATTGGAACGGCAAAAGGATCGGACGGCTTCTGTTCTTCACTATTCGGAGATGGTTCTTCTTCCCTTGTCTCCGGTCCTTCTGTATCAGATGTTCTTGATTCAGGACACAATTCTACTTGTCTGAGTGAGTCGCAGGTGTCATTTTCAATCAGAGGTTGGTCGATAGGACTTTCTTCTAATTCTTCTCCAGAAAACACGGAAGACTGATTCTCTACATTGATTCTTTCTACATTGATTCTCTCTACACTATCAGTTTCAGAAATTTCTTTATTGGAGGGCAATTCTATTTCTGGAGGAACAGGATCCTTTTCAACATCAACAGACTTGTATGATGAAGACGCAAGAAGCCGAAGGTCTCTAATCGCTGTCAAAAATTCGAAATCAAGATCTTCTTGACTTGAGATGTCTGTACTCGAGATAGCTGAACTTGTACCAGCGGCATCACTTTCTGTCTTGTATGATGCAGAATCACAAAGCTCAGTATCGTCCAACATTGATTCACTGTCTGGATCGATATATTCCTCGTTGAAGTCAACCTCGTCTTCACTTGATGGCGAATCCAAAAAGACTGGTCTGTTTAATGCATCCAGCAATTTACTCAAACGCGAGGAATCTTCTGATGTTATATTTCTAGAAGATAGATAATACTCGTTAATCAAGGATTTAAATTGTCATTTAATAAGCATGTACGAAATAATAATAAGAAGAAAAATTGAGATTAATGAATAAAAGGAATTGTTCTGTTGTTAGTTTATAAGAGAGTATAGCATTGTCAATTTTGTTTCTTTAGTGGTGTTTGAGCATTTAATTATATTTTTCTTATGTTCGCTTCTAACTTTTATATTGTCCAAAGGAGAACGATAAATCTCACAAAAAAATTACAAATATAGAGTTCATAACCGTTTTAGTGTCATCAATTTGGTGGATTTGTTTGTTGAGGTATCTACTAGATTTTTCGAAAAGCAATTTTGAAAAATTGTCCTAGAGCATAAGATTGCAAACCACGTATAGAGTTATAAACATAGGGTGTTTCAACCTAACTGAACACGGGTTCATGGGAATAGTCTTAAAATATATATATATATACTGCATACTATATATATACTGCAAAGTAAATGTAACGACTGGAACCTATTGTATTGCAATTAAAATAACCGTTTAACACGTTCGCTGCTGCTGTGATGATAGTTAATGCCGCAATGTAGAAGTGGGTTTTTACCAGAAGCCGATTTACTTTTTATAACAAAGAATCAGTGGAATATTTTCCCTTGCCAGCGCGTGACTGGCTATTGGACGTCACCTCACATCACGCGCTGGTGCGTGAGTGGCCCCTTAACGTTGGTGCCATATCACGCGCTGGCGCGTTATCGGCAACGAATGTGTTAAAAATATGAACGAAAATGACGTCACGATTTAAATAACACATTTTTACTCATAAAGCTGTTACATTTTTGTATTCCACTAACACAGAGATTAAGAAGCTCATGTCAGGTAGCTTCAGTGTGTCAAAATGAAGTGAGTATTTTCTGTGCTAAAATTAAATATTTTATTGAGAGTGCGTCTAAAAGTAAATTTCTGGATTTCGCTCGGCACTCCGATTAGAACTTCAAGTAAAGAGCACTAATATTTGTGTGCAAAGTTGTAACCAGCGAACTTGACATCAAATTTTGAAATATATTTATTAAATATTGATCCATTATTGTAATTGTTATTGTTATTTTTCCCCCTAAATAAAGTCAGTCAGTGTCTTTAATCATTTTCATTCGTCGGATTCTACGGGCTCGTTTCTATTTAAAGTTTTACTTCAGTACGCTTCAATTTAAAGAAAGATTTTAGTGACAATCCAAGTTGAGATAGGGTAGAACAGCCTGTATTTTTAATTAATTTGATGGTTTGCTAAATCACCTGTTTGATTCGGCCGAATTCGGCACACCATTCATATAAAAAGATTGAGAAAAATATTAAGCTGGAAAATCCATCTTTTGAGAATTTATTTTCTACGGTGAATTCGAAGAAAATGCACATAAATATTTCACGAATACATATCTTACAGCATATCTTCTTCAAAATATAGAAGTATTTTTAGACTTTTCAACTATTGCAACTGAAATTCTGTTCAGAATAAAATTATTTGGAATTGTATTGCAATTAGTAGAATAACTTCAAAGAAATAATACTAATAGCAATATGCATCATTTTTGATACCATAAGAAACAGCATTGTAAGAAACACAACACATAAAATTATATTTTCCTCTAACCACTGGTAGCAGTGGGTTCCTCTAAAATTTTAATTCGGATCCGAAAAATCAGGATTATAGGAAAAAATTGGATATCAATTTTCTGCCGTGCTGCATTATGGTAAAATAATTGAACAGATTCTTCTCCCTTAATAATATTATTTCTCTGAAAATTCTGACAATAATAATTCATTTATTGATTTTTCTATTACCATAATGGAATATCTTACTAAAGCAGCAGCAGAGTTGATAGAATCATTCTATATTAGTAAACGTAGTTAATTTTTGCTGTTTTTTTCTCATTATTATGATAATTTTTCTGAATCAGAGATTAAGTACTGCTTAATCTATATATTTAAAAGACCTGGCTGTTTTTTTTAGTCATCAGCCCTGAATTTTCTACTCAACCGATTTTGATAATTATTTTTTTAAATGAAAGCTATTTATTTGTAGTTGTGCCCATTTTAGCTATTTTTAAATTTATTTCCATTTTTATATTTTATTTTTAATATTGAATGCTTTTTTACGATATTTCTTAAATATGGTGGCAACTCAGTTTAGCTTTTCTCTCGATGATAAAAATTTATTTTCCATTATCACTTTCCACCAGTCAGAAGCTTTAATTCATCAGTGAACATGACCTCACATTTAAAAGAAAAAAGTTAAATTGTTTTCGTAAAATTTAAGCACAATAAAATGATTGCGTATAATTATGCATTAATTGAGGTAAAAAAATATATTTACAGAAAAATAATATTAATAATGTAAATAAAATAACAGAAAATAATTTATGATAAAAATTAATGTCTAAAGCAAAATAAGAAAAATTTCAATTGAGGAAAATGATGTCATTCAGCAACCAGATAAGTTGGAATTACAATATTATTACGGATGCCTTTTGCATATTACTAATAACAGTAACTTTTAAAAAACATTTGAAGAGAAAATGACGTCACTATTTAATTTTTTATTTCGCATTCCTACTCATAACGATATTACATTTCAATATTTCTTATCATTATGGACACTGAGATTGAAATTTTACTTTCAGATGACTTTAGTTAGTGAAAAAAATGTCACAGAATAAAAGAAATTAGTTTTTTTTTTTTTTTTTTTTTTTTTTAATAAAACTATTTTTATGTGAGTGCACATAAAATAAAATTTCTGGATTTCGCCGGTACTCGGATCACAATTTTAACTGAAGATGTGCGAATATTTGCATGCAAAACTGTAACAGGCAAACTTGACATTAAGTTTGGGAATATATTTATTATATATTGATTCAATAATGTAATTACTTTTGCTTTTTTTTTTTAAAACAAATCGATCGGGTCTGTTAAACATTTCATTCGTCGAATTCGACGGGATTCCACTCGTAGAATTAATTAAAATACGAGGCAAAATTCAGTTACTTCCAATAATTTTTAAGCAATAAAATATAAAGAAATATTGAAATACGTACCTCAGACCTCTTTTGAAATTTCGTTTATAGTCCTTTTTGGTTACAATCAAACTCTCATCGTCACGAATGAGACATAAAGAGGTACATTCCCATTTCAATCTTGCGAGGTGACTTTTCCTGAAAATAGAAGAAAACAAGTAAGAAAAATCATGCGTTAAGCATAGATTATGAAGCACTTTCCAACACTTCTTGAAATCTTTAACAAAACTTCGTTATCTCGGGAAATAACGTATTATTGTCCATATCCAAATGTATTCGTCAGCGACGAAATGGAATCTCTCGCAACGTTGTCTGCTGATTTTAATGTAAAATCGTTATTTTTTATCTCTTGATGCGTTGTCAAAGGACATAATTCGAAAACTAGAAATGAATATACGACAGCTGATATGTTGTCTAAAGCATTAGTCAAAAATCTTTCACACATGCGATGGTTTCAAAACACTTCCACATTTCTCATCCTTAAGGGAGACCCGAACCCCATTTTCGGCCAAAAATCATCAAATGTTCAATTTTTTTTTTTTTTTTTTTTTTTTTTTTTTTCTCAGAAAACGATAAAATACATATTTGCGAATATCCATGCAAAATTTCAGAACTCGGGAACAGGTAGCAAATGAGCTTTTTAAATTGTGCTCACTATAGAGTTTAAAGGACTAGCGACCATTTAAAACGTGTGTTTTCCTAAAAATGACTTTTTTCATATTTTGCCTAAGTTCAAAGTACTAAGGCTCAGTGGTAAAATGATTTAGAAACAAAGTGTTTATGTTTTTAGAATCTTAAAAAAATTTGCAACAAAAGTAAGGAGAGATATATTTTTTAAAAAGTATTTCTGAAAATTTTACATAAATTGGTAAACATGAAAATTATAGCGAATTTAAGGAAATTTACCATGCGTATTTTTATTTATTTTTTTAGCCGATTAAAATAGAAAATTAAAAATATCCCTCCTTAGTTCTTTTCTATATACTATAACACTATTTAAGAAATTTTAGTAATACCAAAATATTGAAAATTGAATGAGGAGTAGTAATTTTAAAAAGTGTATTTTTTGACAAAAAAAATCATAAAAATCCCCATAAAAAATATACTTTTTAATAAAAAGTGAATTTTTTTGCTAATTATTCCTTACAAGAAGATTCTTAAATAGTACACCAAAATGCATTACTTTAAAATCAATAATAAAAATTATGGGTTTTTTCTTACGGGTCTCCCTTAACTCCTTAAAGGGCAAATTCCCTGTGTTGATAAAATTTGAAATGATTGAATAACACCAGGCTATAAGATCAAATATATTCGAAAATTAGTAAAAATTTCTTTTATGCTTACATTATAAAAGTAAAATTTTAACTAAAAATTAAAATTCTTAGCGTCATTCTGGCATCTGAGATTTAAAATGAATTGGGATCTTCTGCATTCACCCGCCCTTCAAAGGATAAAATTTAATTTCTCAGTTCAATTCTTCTTAATTCATAAAGCGTTACATCTAAAATTCAGCGTTTATATTTTCGAAAAATATCGCACTGTATTTTAGAAGACACATTCTTCATTTATTTCGAGTGGCTTATTTTTAATCTATCATTAACATGACGCAGATAACAGCTTATAGATGATATAAACATTTGAAAATCTAATTTTCAGCCCTGGTGTAAATTATCAGTTTCACCCAAATGGCTTAAAGATGTCTTTTTTCATATTTAATGACATTTAACGACAAAAATCTATCGAATCTATGTACCAATATTTAACCTTGTTTCATTGGAGCTAAAAGCAGTTTAGAGAGCAAACAGTTTTGTTTTAAACATGCATTAAAATACATCATTATGCTTGCAGTTCTAAGTTCTATTAAATTTTTAATTTTTTACTTACATTTTTTGATATCCCTTGCACTCATCTTTATACACTTTATCCTTTTTAATATCATAATAGATCTTTATGAATTTTTTTAAGTCGTACAAATTTAAAGATCTTAACAATTCCTGAAAAAGAGACGAAAATTAGATGCATAGTCACAATTATAAATGATCAGCTTAGAAAAAACTATGTGCAGTGAATTATTCTTTGGTGAATTCTTCGTCAATACATTAAACTCTTTCTTTGGTTAATCATTTATCCCCCAACAATACTATAATTTACCATTAAAGTATTTTTTGCACATACATTTAACGTCTGAATTTAAAAAGCTACTAAATGATTGAATGAAATAAATTGAAACAGACTTTAATTAACGCCAGAATCTTAAAATCGGGTTGTAACAGTTATCACGGCAGATTACTCCTCGAAGTTTGGTTCACATATTTACGATCGCCGACTTTGAATGAAGCTCGTTCTATCCCTAGTGAATATTATCTATTTCTAACAAAATAACTAACTGTAATTGTTCTCGATTTCTTCCACTGTTTGCGATGCACTGTATATTTATTTGTACTGATGAGGCATTGCGAGTAGCCTGGCAAAACATTTACTTTTTTGCATTTTTAAATGTCTTCATCATTCTTAGTTTTAGTATATAAATTTTAAATTTTAAAAATGTATTCAGTAAAATACTTGTTATAAAATTAATTTAATGCATCAATTAGTAGTAAGACAGATTAGTATGAATTATAGATACTTTAGTTTATCTTGTTTCAAAAGCATTATAGATCGAAAAAAAAAAACGTTCGTAAAAGTATAATTTCCTTTCCCTTTACATCTTTTGAACTTTTGTAACGTTAAAAAGATTCAGGAGAAAAACTTCAATAAGGAAATATTTCTATATGGCTATTGTAAGAACTTATGTACATTTCTTAATTCTTGAAAATACTAAACTAGTTTAATGCGCCAATCCCAAACTTTTTTCTATCTCATACGCACATTTTAATATTTTAAAAAGTAGTTACAGAGTAGTAGCAGTTTAAAAAGTAGTTATGTTGTTGTATAATATTATTAATTCAATGCTACCACAACTTCATCTTTGAATTTCTGCTTCAATCAATTAGTCGGATTAAGACAAGTTAATGAGGGTCATGAGATTTATTCGAATCGACAATTTTCCCTTATTTTGTTGTCATCAGTTTTTGGCAAATAACTGCTTTAGCAGGACGCGAACTTCCATCTTTGCACGAGCCGCTGGACAATAGAATGACGAAGAATCGAGAAAATGAAACAAAAAGCACTATCAAAATGCTCCTTTCTTTCGGAATATTTTCAAATTCCAGGAAGATCTGTGCCCATAACCAAAAACATACGCAAAATAATTAGTTCAGCTATATGCCTAACTTTATATATTTTTGATAGCACAATGACGAAAATGAAATAGACATCGCGATTATAGCACCCCTTCCGATGAATTTGTTTTTTTCAATTCATGGGGGGCCTGCTGACTATAGTAAAACATTTACACAAAAAATTGGTTCAATTATATGCGTAACTTCACACACTTTTCGATGATACAATATTGAAAATGGCACAACAATCGCTATTGTAGCACCCCATTCCGGCAGATTTTTTTTTTTTTCAAATTCAGAAAGGACTAACTAGCCGTAGCCACACACAAAAAAAAAATGTCCAATTCTATGCATACCTTCATACACTTTTCGATTATAAGATATTGGAAAAGAATATTTCCAAATTTAAGGAGGATCTGCTCACCACAGCCAAAAACGTGCAAAAAAAATTTGGTTCAATACTATGCATATATTCATAAACTTTTGGTGGTACAATGGCAACATACGGATACATAGACACACACATAACCATACAGACAGTCTGTAAAACCTGTTTTTTCGAATCTCCGACCCCCAAAACGTATAAATCCGTTGAAAACCGGAAGTGAAAAACATTTTCGATTTCAACACGTTCTTTTATTTCAGATAGAAGAAAGTAAAAATGTTTTAAATTAATGAATAATTCAAGTGAAATATAAGAAATTAATAAATAAATTTAAATAAACACATAATGAAATAAATATATATTAAATGTTATTATTACATATAACGTACAATAAATTTAAATTAATGATTTGATATTGCACGAAATCCCTATAAATTCAAATTTAATTAAATAATTTTAGTTGGCAATATCCTTCTAAATTTCAATAAATGATTGTGCATATCTTCCATGTGGTTTCAGATATTCGCGAAAAATAATTTAGAAGATGAAATTTTTATGAATTCATAATTTCTGATGTAAATAGTAAACACCTGACACGAGGATAATAAAAAAGTATCATTTTTGGTTCAATAATGAAATTTCAAAAACATTTTGCATTGCATAATTCATATTTTTACACAAAATAATGTTTGATATTCTTGTGTGCATTGTAAAGAATACATTAAATGTAAAAATATCTATTAAGGTTTTCAATAAAAACAAATGGTTTCCACCAGTGGCTTATAACACCAGGAATTTGGGACAATTCCCTGGGTACTTTAATTATAGTTTTGCATTTACATTTTGCAAAAGAAGTTGTGTGACGTCAGAAAATTTTTTAACTTCATTATTTGTTCAAACTAACTTACATACTATAAGGTACCTAATTTCACTTACATAGAGGACGTATGTTTCAAGATCGTCTTCATAAAAGTAGCTTGGTTTTAGGATACTCAAGTCATCGCTGAAAAATAAAAAGTATTTGTAGATTAAAGTGAAATGAAATCATGCATTTAAACAAATACACGTGAACATTTACAAAGTTATAACACTATAAAATTCTACACTAAAAAATAAGATTAGACATCGTTGGAATTTCGCAGTCGAAAACTCCCACTGTAAATTTACTTTCCATTTGACCCATTCGTTGCCAAACAATCAACAAATATTGAAAATTGACGATTTTAAAGTGCCATTATTAAAATAAATCTTGGAAATTACCCCCATTTTACGAACTCTGTGCAGTGAGAATTTCCTTTTCTGCGGATTTTTTTAATTCGCATATATTCCAGAATTTACGAATTGCAAAAATCGACCAATTAACTCTATGATGAAATAAAATAGTTTTTTTATTTGCAAATTCTGGCAAATTTTTGAACAAAAACAAAATCTCGAATTTGGTGGCACTGGATACATAAAATAAACGAAACGTTTACATATTTTCTGATGATTTCTTCGGAAATTAATATTGCATAATATTCTTCAAATCTTTCCACAATATCATATAATTTTTAAAATGCGTTTCAAGATATTGGCATAATCCTGGTTCACAATGATGTTTTTGAAAAGTGGCCAATGCAGATTCATATTCTAGACAAATAAAACATGAGAATTCGAATAGGCCTCCATGTTGAGATTTCTAAAGCTCGTTTAGTAATAAATGTGTCGAATAAGACGAGAAAAATGAAGTAAACTCATAAACTCATAAAATGAAAAAATAAAAAATAAATAAACTAAGTAAATTTCAGCTTAATGTGAAGGGAAAAAATTCTAAGTGAAAAACTACTACAAACTGTATTTTACCACTTTTAAAATTGGAATTATGATTGTGGTTCGATCTTCTTTTTATTTTTTGTATCATTGTTACACTGTGGATAATACAAAAACATATAATAAAACATATTACATTTTTATGAAAACATACAATTCATCGTCAATAAAATTTAAACGCTAACAAATTTTCATCACTTTGATAAATTTATTAAATTTTAGTTCAGTCAGAATCATTCAATGTCATTTCTGTTTCTTTTTCTATTTTCTTTAAAAAAGTATTTGTTAAATTCAGGCACTGAATTATTAGTACATGTGAGTCAATCAAATAAATGCAAGCGTACTTAGAAAGTACGAGCAGATCTCGCTAACACAAGTAAAGAAAGTTTGAAATGTACGACAAGTAGTGTGACTGTGTATTTAAGAATCTCCGCTGAGTACGTTCATAATTTAAAAATTAAAAGAATTTTCTAATCTTACACCTCAAATAAATATAAAAGAAATATCCGAAAAATTATGTGTTTTACTCCCTCTTTTAATATGAATGAAGATAAGTGTATATTTTTCGGTATACAAGATATTTTATATGCACAAGAAAGTTACGAAGTATTGACGTATGCCCCGTACTTTTCTTTAGGTAATGTTGTATAAAATTCTATCAAGAGAAAACCCTATCAAGAGAAACCAAAAGACACTTGATAGCATTTGATTGTTCGTTTTCGGAAATGTTTTACCTAAAATGTAGCATCGAATTTGCAGAAGCATGATATTTTTCTAAAACTAGCATCCATTTAGCTTTTGTAATTGAGACATTACAAATATTTCAGATCTTTATGTTGTTGTTTCCAATATTACGTCAAAATTATACACCAATAGAAATGAAGAGTAAAATTAATTTCAATCATCACCTAGCAAATCTAAATATTAGGATTAAATTGATTTTTCTTCTTTTTTATTTAGTTAGATCTTCGACAAATAACAAAGCAGAAGAAGTACAACAGTTAATGAAATACATTTAAAAGCATTAGTAGAAATCAATAACTCTTGTGATTTGTATGCTTTTGAAATAAATTGTCATAAATACTTACTGAAAATAATACTTTTCCATGTCGTATGTTCCTCTAGCTTTTTGTTCTTCCATGCGCTTTACTTGTGTCCATTTGCTTTTGTCCCATCTCCATTTGATATTCTGGAGAAATTCTCTCCTGGAAGAATAAAGAATAATATTACTTAAATAGTTAAGTAACATTATAAATGATAGAATGCATATTTCTGTTTTTTTTTTTCTTCTATGTACTTTCCGTGATTTTAAAAGCGTTCCAGCGATTCCTTTCAGACGTCTGTGTAAGATTCTGCCGAAATGAATCAAACTACTCAGTCAAAAACCTGCTTAAAACAAAAGATGCTTTTGTCATTAGAGGGTTTTTTTCCTTACGTATTTTAGAGTAATTTTGTTTAATGTATCCCATGTAATGGGAACATATGGATAAAGAAGTCCTGTGTCAAACGAAAACAAAATGTTTTTAGGAAGAAATGTCATTCGGAAATCTCTCCTTCGGTACGGAATATGGCTTCCATTTTTACTGATTTTGTTATCAATAATTTTAGTGTTTTATATAATACATTACAGTTACACACATTACATGCATTCTGTTTTAGAGATAAATTCTTTTTCGAATTTAGATTTGCATGGTACCTTTTAAATAGAGAGAATGAATTTTTCACGTCTTGTACAGAAATTCATTAAAGATGGGTTCCGTTTCGTTGGGATTTATTGTATTGTATCAATCCGATTTAGTAGCCAATCTCCATGGTTTATTATTATTTTTTTACTTCCTCTTTCATTTTGTGGTGAGAGTAGACCTGGCAACCCTAGTGAATTTTGACTTCAATGTGTCGCGTTTCCTCATGATTCATCTTAAGGTGACGTTACACGAAATCCTCATGTTAGATATGCTACATATGATGCAACCATGAACACAGAATAAGGCACCTAATAATATCAGCTTTGGAAGAAAAAATTGTTTCTCGGAATACGTTTGAAACAGGTGGCGTAATGTAGTATATTACAGATCGCTAGTCCGTCTGCTTCTTCATTTACGTTACAATTGAAAAACCGGTTTTGGTGGCAGCATTAGCTAAACATAGTTTCACGACATGTTAGTTTGAAAATGCCGATTCTATATCAACACTGTATCTTTTTGTATTCTGGGACAAACAGGCAAAAATTCAATTTATTAGACATCCGACATGTGTGCTTGACATTGAATGCCAAGTTATATAAACTGTCGTCGATAAAAGGACGAGATAGACATAAGGAAGTTCACAACAGCAGAATATTGCATTCGAGAACTGCACAAAATGTATCCAACGCATGAAGACGGAATCACTAGAAACAGAAGCCAGCACCACCCCTAATCAATGACCAAAATTTTAGAAAAATGTGACTTTGGTACGTTAGCTCTATTATTTTTAATGTTCCATACTTAAAAAGAGGAAACAGGAGGAAGTAATAAGGAGAATTGAACCACATACTTACTGATTATCAAACGTTCGCAAATATGTTTAGGGAAAATGTAGAAGAAGTAATATAGTTATTTGAAAAAAAAAAATCCTTTCCTTTTATGTCCCGCTGGGTATCGTATAAAAGCTTTCTTAATGCTGAACTCAAAAATTTATTTCTTTTAATTTAAGGTATTGTATTAACGTTGAAAATGTCTTATTATATATTTATTGTACGGAACCCTCTAAGCTCAAGAAATACTTAACCTTATTATTCTTTATTTTGTTTATGTTCTCAAAAAGCTGCATTTGGAATACAGTTTTTAAATTTTTTACAAATACTGAACTATGATTTCAAAGAGCATTTCTTAATGTCATTCAAGTGATTTATATGTAATCTGCATTTAATGTTATGCAAACAATTCATTTCATTTTAGTACAACTAAGGATGTAAAATTACATGGGACAATCGGGCCATGATTTTGCAATGGGGCATTAGAGATTCTGGCAATTCACCATTCAAAAGCTAATGTTCACTTGAATTAAGGTCTGACCTTTTGTAAATGTGTTCTTTTTTTTAGATTCACGTTAGCAAACAGAATTTTTCATAATTCCATTTCATGTCTAAATATAAAAAATGTGTATTTTAAATCTTTTTTCATTAACGGGTCAATGGGGCATTTTCATTGGGAAGATGGACAACAAGGCAGGTCTATGTTCCACACACCTTTATTTTTTTAATGTGGGGTGTCGGGTACTGCTTAAAAAAGTGTAAATAACTTTTAAAAAATTTAAACCAATAAATTATATATCGACTAAAGAACACTGTAAGGTATACCTTTGCTGCCAAGATATCTAAAAAAAATCATTAATTGTAAAACTATTAGATTTATTTAAACAAAAAGCATAGGAATTAGATGAAATGTACTTTAGCTTACTTGTGTACTATAACTTCGTTAATAACTGATAAAATTGCATGGATATTTAAAAAAAATGAAAAATAAAAAAGATAAATCCATGAACCAACGCGTACGTAAGTACTTAAGTATCTTCCCTTTTTCATTTACCTCAATTAAATTAGAATAAGTGCAATAAATCTGTGAAAAATGTAACCACATTTTTTACACAGAGCGAAAATATTTTTTATCGGTTTCGATAATTTAAAAATTATGTCACTTTGTCTTATGTACTCCCCTTCACCGGTATCGCAAGAGTTTGCGGCTTGGGCATCTCACTTGTTAAATTTGTTTTGACAACAGTTGACACGTTTTAAGAAAATCATTATGTAATTTAAGTAATATATTATATAATTTCCTTTGCCGAAAAAAAACCCCGCTTGATACATGTCCCTGTTACCCCATTCTTGAAAATTTAAAGGGTAAGCGGAACACCGGCCTTATATTTGAAACACGAAGTAAATATGCATCAATACCTCAATATATTTATTTTACGATATTGTTACCAAAGATACCAAACATTAATATATTTATACATCTTTTTTAAGTGACTGTCTAATACAAGCACTTATTGTATTTTAATGAAAAGATAAAAAAGTTTGACCAAATCGACGTTGTTTGTACAAAAAAAAAAAAAAAAAAAAAAATTAGTAAACTATCATAACAAACCCAGAACTATGATTCAGTGGTTTTAGGAAATAGAGATAGGGGTGCAATGTTCACAAAAACTAAAACTTAAAAACCATCATTTTTTTTTCTTTTAATAAAATAGTCTATATTCCAGTTACCCCAGTATACCTTATTAGTTTAGATTTTCTTTACTCAAATTTGTGATGTCCTAAATTCTTTTTTTCTTGCATTTGAAACTGCTATAATGTAAAAAAATTTAGAAACGTTTTGCACACGTTTAATTTCTGAAAAGGAATTTCAGGTTTCATTTTACTCTATTTTGAATAGCTCAAGAATGATCGGAAATCTTCTTGCTACTATCCGTATTTTCAGCTGTTTATCATTCTTAAAATAAAATGTTTCATTCTCAAAATGGATCTATTCGTCTCAAAAAAGGCAACTAGTTGTCGTTTCCAAAACGGAACTTATGCAGCTTTTTTTTACAGTATATTTGCCAAAAATTTTATCAACATTTCCTTCGGGTCATCTATATATATATTACGCTATCGTACGTGGCACAGAAATCGCGATTATTTGTTAATTTTTAATGGCAACGCTGACATGAAGCGCATCTTATTGGTTATTGTGTAAAAGTCCTTTGGAAGGATTTAGGCTATGTTAAATTAGGTTTGTTTACGTTTTGTTCTTTCGCTGCCCTTATGAAGCTTCAAAATAACATTATTTTTGTTTTTTCTGTTCTTTTTACTTAAAAAACAAATAAAAGTCGCGAATTTTAAACGTTTCCGTTTTAAATTAAAGGTATTATAAATGATATAAGTAAAAGGATTATATTATTACATTTTAAATGAAATTAATGAAATACGAAACAATGCCAAAGGAAATAATAATAAATAAAAAAGTTTTATTAATAATTATAGAAAAAAACAATTTAAATCATCTTTTAAAAAGAAAATAAACAGTTTATTAATAAAGAAACAACTATAACCGGGTTACTTTGTGAGGCATAAAATTGCCTTTTTTTTTTTTTTGCAATTGCGCCGACGCGAGGCGTATATGACATCTATGTTTATTTCTATAGCAGAATCTTCTAACTTGGCAAAAAATTGAGCAATTAAAATAAGTTATAAATAAAAGCAATATGATTTAATGCGTATTTAATGCATTTAAGACAGACCAAACTTGTCGCCAAAGGCTGGTAGTAAGTTTATATTCGCCAACATAAGATTTAGTATACAAATCATGCTCTCTTAATTAATAACATCTAAATATGACTTTTTTGAAACAGAAAAACTTTTGAGAGAATTGAATGTGTTGAGAGATGTGTTTTTTTACATCTAAATTTAGTTTTTACATAACAGAAATCATCTTTCCTTTCTCGTATAAACGATTTTTATATAACGTAGCAAATTACTTCGAATTGGTGTTTTATAACGCATTTCAAAACATTTAAATTAATGTAAACAGAAATAAAATTATTTAAGTTTAAATGCTATTCTAACGGGCTTGTATTATTGAAAGAAATTGTGTAAGCTTTTTAGAATTCGTCTAGTCTAAGACATTCAAATTTGATTTTTTATTTATTAAAAAAAATCTGTACATTATTAATTATTCAAGAGATTAAAAAAATCTTACACAAATTTGTTTAAAATAGAGATTTAAGTGATAAAAATGCAAAAGCAAGAAAATATCTCAAAAATTAAAACACGAGGAGCATTTTAAAATTTCGTTTAAAAATTAAATTAAAAAAAATTAAAATTTTTAATAAGATTGGAAAATTTTTTGAAGGCGTTCTCTATGTTTTGTTGAAATGTATGTATGCACCAAATTTCATATTGCTATGATGAAAAAAAAAAATTAACGTCCACCCGTTCCCTTAAGTTAATAAATGTAATAAAGAAAATTATTTTTGAATTGGTGTTTCATAACACTTTTCAAAATATTTAGATTAATTTAAACAGAAATAAAAATACTTAAGTTTAGATGCTATTCTATGGGCTTATGTTGTTTTTAACTTATAAATTATGATAAAGAATATCTGTACATACATATCTGAGTATCCATTTTCTACGTCATTCAGCAGATTGTCTTTTAGATGCGTATAGGCTCTCGAAATTTCAACTTTCAATTCCCTAATTTCAACTGCGGACAGTGATTCCTGAAAAATAAAGAGAAAATTAACACTTTCACAACTTTTACGCTTTAGTCGCAGTTACAAATTAATTCACCAAAATATGACTTTCGAAAAGTGTATAGTCATTTATTCACCTGAGAATAATAAGGTTCTATCTGTGTTTCTGAAAAAAATTGACTTATCGATATAGAAATGATCTATTTGTATCGATGAAGGCATTTCTGGATTAAAATGATGTCATCTTATGATTGTAATGCCATATGTAAATTATACATAACATCATTTTGATGCAAAAATGCCTTAATAGATACAAATAGAACCTTTCAATAATGATAAGTAATCTTTTTCAGAAACACAGATAGAACTTTATTATTCTCAAGTGACAAAATCTATATTTCTCAGACTTGCCAAACTCTCAGATTTGTTAAAGAAGGTTACCTTGACAAATGAAAAAAAAATGACAAAAAAAAAAAAAAAAAAAAAAAAAGTACATTTTTAAAGCGAATTTCTCAGAATAAAAAATAATTTATTGCTAATTTTTTATTCGTGTTTGTTTGACTTAAATTTTTATTAAAGACAAATCGTGGTGTAGACTGGGGCTTGTTGATCCATTTTTTTTTCGTTTATATTTTTTATTTTTTTACCTTATTAATTTTTTTCCTTTAAAATCTTCAGATCTGAGAATAAAATAACTCCACAAACATATATTTATTGCTTTTGCAGAATCAAAATGACACTATAGATGACAGAAAGAGTCATTTTTATGAAATCAGAACTTTAGGGTACTGGTAATTTTGGTTTACAAATATGGATATAAAAGTAGTAATTCCTTTGAAACATCAGTTTAACTATCAGTAATATAAATTTACGTAATAACAAAATTAAGGTCTTTAAACAAGTAAATAATCAGCAAATCCTCGTATTTTTTTTTATTATTTATTTATTGTAAAGCATTTAAGTTAAATAATCATGAATATTTCTTATTTTTATGGCACCAATGTCTTGAGGGTATTTTTAAAACTCGGATGAAAATAATATTTATTTCATGAGGTTATATTCAACAGTGCTGACATTTGTTGGTTTTGTTTTAAAGCAAAAAAAACATTCAGCTGTATAGAAGTAAAGTAAAAATACAAAAAAAATTGGAACAGTTTAGTTTTTACGATGAAAAGAATGGATATATACATCTGTGTACCTCTTGTCTGAAGAGGTCAAGTTGTAGAATAATAATCTGTACTGTAACTAAAATAAAGAAATGTTATAAAATTCTAAAAATATTGCTTAATTGTTTCTATATTGAGCTCAGAAGGGCATCAAGTAACTTTTCGAGCCTTGCCCATCAAGCGACCCTCTAAAATAATTTGATTTTTTTAAAACTATCGTAATTGGAAGAAAACAAATAAAATAAAAATTGTAATTTTAACTTGCTATACATAGACAATGAAAAGATATTCTGTTCAAATTTACTGCAGATCTTTATGATCCTCGCAAATATGAAAGATCCCATACCCAGTGACACATTATTCGTGGGTTCAGGATTTGTATCTGGTACACAATGAAGCCACACCTTACCGCCATTTTCTTTTTTAATGATCGTATCAAAATATGTTATTACAGTTATTAAAATCAGTAAGGTGGAAAAAAAAAGCTCCGAACAAAGGTCTTGATAGTTATTTACATAAGTGAAACTTTAATTTAGGAACAAATCAAAAGCGATTATTTTTATAAGTAAAAAAAAAAAAAAAAAATCTTTGATTGAAAATATGAAAATTTGAAGTGACTTTCTCTTGATTTTTTTTTCTTTTTCTTTTTCTTTTTTTTTTTTTTTTGAAAGAAGAAGACGTTATTAGAGACACGACGCGTTGCCGCTCAACTAGTAATGTTATTTAAGGGTGTATTTCGATTCAAACTGCTTATTTTCCGATTTATTTTTAAATTCATTTTTGGTCTCATGTGCCTCAAACTGGTAAATTGTCTTCTTTAGAAAGTACATAAAGTGCCGTGATTGTCGATTCTTTGATAAATGCAGAAAATATTGCCAAAAAAAAAAAAAAAAAAAAAAAAAAAAAAAAAAAAAAACGGCATTTTGAACTGATTTTTCCGAAACGGGAGATTTGGGAACGAAAAAAAGGGTCATACTGAGAAGATAATTGTTTATAAATCAAATTCTAATGAATTGAGTGTAAAATGACATCACAGGACCCCTTATACGACTCTTCAAAAATTCCCTCAGCAAGTTTCATGTTTCTACTTTAAAAAATGTGTCTGAAATTGTATCAGAAAATTTCGAGCTGTTGAAGGTGGAAAAGCATTTTTTCGAATACACCCTTAACACTGAGTTTGAAAAATAAGGAGGATGCATTTACTTGTCCCTATGGTTGGTTATGACCCAGATTTCTCTATTTGTATGGACACAGCCAAATATGCCAAAGATGAATTCGAAATTTTTTTTTAAGAAGCCGAACTCAACGATTTAAAATCAGAGATTGAGCATTATAAAATAATTTTGTGCCATCAGATAACAATCCGATACCGAAAGCACATACATAGTACAAATATTTTAATAATAATTTAAAATGTACTGTTTCATTTATTCAAAAGGTCATTGCTCAGATAAAAATGTATCAATATTAAATACATGCTCCTTCTGACGACAACATCCATTGATTTTCATGTCTTTACAAATCTGTTTAAGATAGGAAAATTCTAATTTATACCCAAAATACGCAGAAAGCTGCAAAATTCAATATCTTTATTCATTAAAAATATTGCACGACTACGAAAAAAAAGTGGTCTATTTTTGAGGATTTCTGCAAAAGGACTTCAAAAAGAGAGCAAGAATAGAGAAATAATAATCCCATGTTTTTTTTTTTTTTTTTTTTTTTTTTTTTTTTTTTTTTTTGCGCTAATAAACTGTCATTTAAAGTCATCAGAATAAGATTATACCTCTTGATATATCATAAATGAAATTTTCAACTCTCCTCCAATTTGGTTTTTATAGGATTTTGAAACAATTTAAGAAACTGAGACTATATTTGTCTCATAGATAGTATTTTTTCCCCTTTTCTCAATTTGGGCATCAATAAAAATTTCTAGGTTGCCTGAGCTAGGTGCAAATATCGATCCCAAACCAGTTTCGTTTCGGAATGATCCAATTTGATCTCAAACATATGCACATAATTGTATGGAAAACAATATACATTTTATAATACAGAGCAAATTTTAGGTTAAAAATCCGAATTCTAAATGGTAGGTTGTAAATGGTAAAATGGATAGGTTAGAAGTAGGTTAAGCATTTTTGTAAACACACTTGTTATGTTTTTGATGAACATTTATTTTGCGTACCGTTTACAGGTTCAATAATTCTAGATAGGCTTTAAACAATGTTGAAAGCTAAAATTTATTTCTTAAAATTATTGTTGCCGTTTTGCGCTGATTTTCCTTTAACACCTCAGATATGTTAAAAAGTTAAACCCTCTATTCTTGAAATTTTAAATACTTCTTCAAACTTTGAAAAGTAAATTATCTATTTCATACATTTGACTATCTTGCTATTTACAATAATTTTTATTAATCACATTTATTGCTGAAATTATTTGCTTGTGTGTTTAATTAAATGGATATTTAAATATAATATTTGAAAAATGTCTTAGCACTCTAATCTAGAATAATAAGATTTGACTTACTAGAGCGTTTTCATCAGTATGTTTGTCACAAACATCACTATCAACCCTGGATGATGACCCAGGTTCAACATTTTGGACAACAGTAACTTCATTCTCAGCACTATCAACCCTGGATGATGACCCAGATTCAACATTTTGGACATCAATAACTTCATTTTCAGCACTAATATTTGATACTAATTCATTCTCCAGCGCTCTATCAGAATAATAATAATAATAATAAAAACTTTGCATAAATTTGTATAAAATTATTGACTGTGATAATATGATGTACCACATAAAAGGAAAGTTTTAATGCTACATTCATCTAAAGAAATATTTTCCGATAGTTCTAATTGCTAGAAATTAATTGGGTTATTCCTTCTAAAAGCACCCGGATCACGAATAGAATTTAGTATTGTGTTACGGAGGAAAATCTTACACTGTTTCATTCATTTCTGCTTTCTGATGAGCGTAAATAAAAGTTATACCAACTACTACCAATCTTCACATGAATCTGAGAGATTTATTATGATTTATAAAAATTATGATTAAGGAAGATTACGATGAATCCTCATTACACTTGTTTGTTGAAAATATTTTGTTACGTTGACTGCATGCCATGGAAATTTTTGTCTGTAAATATCCATGGATATTGTACGATTGATATGAGTTTTTGAAAAGGGGTGAAAACATATATAATGGATAGGAAAAAATGAGTATAACTATAGTGATAATGTTTTAAACACGGTGTAATTAAAATAAAGTTAATAAATATTAGTATGTATATATTTGTGTGCATCCTAAATATTTTTCTTTAAAATTAAATATGCCATTAAACCTAACTTTTGATGCTTTATTTAATTTCTTATTATTCTTTGATTGCTGAAAAATTCTGTAAAATATTGATGAAGGCTACTATTTTAATTTACATTATAGTAGATTTTACATTCAAGCGCAAACCCATGTTACCAAATGTAGTGCAGCAACATCTTACTCACCGCTGATGCAGTTACGATCTGGGATGTTTAAGACACATACAGCAGAAGTACAGGTGTTTCATAAAAATTGTTATCAATTAAGTCCTAGTAATTCAAACGTGATAAACATTAATTTACTTTATGGTGTCCTTTCAAATATTATGAGATTATTATTTCCAAATGTATTTGTTAAATACTGGTACAAAATGCCGAATTATAGTAATTGTAATAATAAATTACTTATAACTCTTTTTTAACAATTAAAAGTAGAATAAAATGGATAACAATGATTGACTGAAATGTACCTCTGACTGGATAGTAAACCGAATCTTCACACCCTAAATGAGCTAACTACTTTTAAGAACTGTTAATCCTGGGAGAAATTGTCCCCGTTTCTATTCGGAGAAATTTGAAATTAAACAGGCCAATATTTTCTGCCAATTAAAAAGTCAAAAAAAAAAAAAAAAAAAAAAAAAAAAAAAAAAAAACATTGATGTTGACAGTTATGGCTACTTGCATTACATGTACCTTTGTTGAATTATTCCCCCACATTGTGAAAGCAGTTATTGCTTTCTTTTTATCAAAACTATTTATACAATAGGGTATTTAATGATAAAGCGTGAACTTCTTTTAGATTTTAAAAGTTAATTTTTTCCGTATTTCGAAATATTAAGATTAATTGTGAACTGCAACCCTTGTACCTCATCATTTCATTGTCTCAAGCATCTAATCTTTAGTTCTCTGTTAAAATTATGTCCGGAAGTTATACAAGTAAAGAAAATAAAATAAATCATCTACGGCAGTTTATATTTATATACTGATTGTGGGCTAATTCGTTTTTAAAGGCTCGAAAATGTGTTTCAACTGTCAAGAGCTTGTGATGTTCTCAATGATTGCTATCGGCCAGTGCAACAATCGTGCATCATTTCCCCTTAAACTAAAAGATTAACAAAGTAACGTATTATTAATCCGATCTAATCGTTACTGTGAATCTTTTCTCCATCCAAATTCCATTTTGCCATGTTTGGCATTTTTTATGTGTCTGTTACGCACTCCACTTGAAATATTTTTAGCGTCTTTTGATTGAGCCTCATTGGAATACTATGAAGATTTTTTTTTTTTTAAACAATGCATCTATTCACCATACAAAAAAAAAAAAAAAAAAAAAAAAAAAAAAAAAATACTTACTAGAAGCTTGTATTATAACTACCTCACAAACCTGAGTATTGCTATAAAGAAAATATTACAAAGAACAAACATATCTGTGCTTAAAGCTTACTTCATTCTGCGAACGCAAACACTTTCCGATAAAATTTCAGTTTGAAATTTTCGCTATTGTAAATTTTAAGAATTCATAATTTAAAAAGTAAGTTGAGGTCTGGTTTTTGTACGATATATGTATAATGGATTTGTTAAAATGTTTTAATTATTTCACTAATATTCATTTTTCCAATGTTTTTTATGCATTCAACTTCCTGTTCCTATTTATTTCTTTTTTCCTATTTAAAATTTATAAATTTTGAATCTTATTTAAAACTTCATTTAGAAATAATCTTTGGATATTGTCTTAAATCTTCATTTATAATTAATTCATTCAATAATTAGTTGTGCCAAATTTTAAATTCATAATATTTGAAAATGTACCGGGTGATCCAATAGTCAGGACAAACTTTAAAAATGAATAATTCGAAAACGAATCAAGATACAAAGAAACGTTTGCACCGAACGGCTGGCTGGAGAAGAAACCGGGCTTTGTATAACAACGAAAAAAAAAAAAAGCTTTATTGGCGATAAAAGAATGGCGTTATAGAGTTTTAGACCGAATTGGCGTTATAGACCAAAAGATGATTTACAAATGAAAAAGTGTTCACAACTTACAATTCAGCTTAATTACAGTTAATTAGTTTTACAGTAAATGTTCAATGTACTGTCCATCATTCATAAGTGCAGCTGTGAGAGTAAAATAAAGACTCATGACAGTATATAAATAATATTCTCATGACAGTATATAAATAATATTGCATTACATTATCTTGTTATGAAGAACTTTTTTTTTTTTTCAAATCTTAAATGAATGACGAGAACTCTTGTCTTGTTCTGTTGTAAGAAAGAACAGTTAAAGTCATTTTTTCTTAAATTTGCTTACCTGTTCTCTTCATCATCCGCTGGAGCATTACTCAGCATTTCAGGAGGTTCGTAATAATGGAGCTGGAAAGTAGTTTGTTCTATCCCCACTGTTTCTGCAGAACTATCAAACACTTCAACATAAGATCTAAAAAGGTAAGGAATCATGAAGGAAAACTGAAATTAGATCATGTTAACATTAAAACATAATAGATCGCAATTTCTAAAATGTATAAAGGTTTAAAAAAATACGCCTTCAACGTACAACACTTCGTGTACCACTTCTTAAAAGGGGTCTTACTTTTTACCTGGTAGTGCAATTTAGCAACATGTCATAATTTTATTTTTTTCCTAGTCCCTATTAAACGTTGAGCTATAAAATTTTATAATTTAGACAATATAATATTTCTTCTATTTAAAATATATTTTTTAATATTCTATATTGAAATTTTATTTTATTTTTTTTAATATTTAATTTTGACAAAATTTTTCATATTGTTTTTTGACTTGCATCTATTGCGCGCAAGATTGTAACAAAACTATTAGTTTAAGAACCTCCTGAAACATTGGTAATTATGTAAAACTAATGTATCTTGAACTTATACTTCATTTGAAAGCAATTTATTTGTTTGTTTTTTTAATTTAAATTTAAATTATAAAATAATGAAAAAAAAACATTTTCTTATTGAAAAAATTTTGTTTTTAAATACTAAATGCGCACACATAAATTTTAAGTATAAGTTATTCTTTAACATAAAAAGAACATATTTACTAAGTTTCATGCAAATTGCTTTATTAGTTTTTAAGAAATGTTGCGGGCAGTCGATGCAAGTCAATAAATAATTATAATTTTTTAATCAAAATTAAGCATAAAAAATTTCAATGTAGAGTATTGTAAAAATTATTTTAAATAAAGATATATTAAGTTATCTATATCAAAAAAATTATGCATTTATGTCTCATAGGGGCTGAGAAAAAAAAATTAAATGTGACATGTTGCTAAATTGCACCAACACGACAATTGCTCAACATTTTTCATAAACAACCGAAATATCTTTTGTTAGGATCGTGTTCAACATTTATAAATTAAATACGGCGAAACCATCAAAGTAAATCACGGTTTTACGATATCGTTGATATTAAACATCATACTTATTTTTTAGGTGTTACCGGTTAAATAAAATCATGCTGATAAAAAAATAGTTTTATTATTTTTGAACAAATTTGTATTATTTTAAGCAAATCACAAATTTCTACACTAACTTGCTCATATTGCTCAAATCACACCACTTCATTTTCAAGTCATTGGTTCTGAATTACAATTATTACATCGCAAAAATGAAACTCAAGAAGTACAACACAAAGAATCTCAGAGGCTAGATATTTCCTAATTCGTTTTTAACAAATTAAAAATGTAACAAAAAGAAAAAAAAAGAGGGCAGAAATATCTAATACTATGGTAATTGTATATATTTTGTTTACCTCTGGTATAACAAAATGATATTTTGATAGTTAGTCTGTAATAATTAATCTGAAACATTCTAATATTTTGGTTTCCATAGATCATAAAGAAAAGACATAAAAAATGCCTTTGTCATGAGATTTTGCAACCGATTTGCATGGACAATCGCGAAATTCTATCTCGGTACCGACTAAAACATTATATTTGTTATCAAAAATGCTTTAAAAATGTTTGAAATAAAAAAAAATTCTCTTTTTTGGAAAAATATTTACCATTATATAAGGATAATGAAATTTTCGGTGTTTTGAAAAAAAACAAAAAACTAGCAGTATGCGAGAATGCATAGAAATGTTTTTCTGCCACTGTAAATTGGGACTTTAATCAACATGTATGCCGCATACTACAATTTAGGTTAGCTGGAATAAGCACAATGCCCTTTAAAACACAATAAAAAATGATCTGCATAAAAGCTTATGTATTACAATCTTTTTATGTGACCCTTTATTGCGACAATAGATTTCATGCACAGGCACAAATTATACCAAAATTTAATTTAGTTCATAGAATGCATAATACAAATGAAAATGCAGTGCTATCAATTAGTAACTCAGGACCGTAATGTATGCTATTTATTTTCTGTGGCAATTGAAAATGTTACAAATATTAAACGCTGCTTTTGTTCTAGGAATTTTCATGTGAAATCCAATAATGTTTATCATTTTTTCTAATTTTTTCCAATCTGTTTTTTAGGAAATGTCGGGCGTGTGTTTTTATGTCTGCCTCAATGCTACACTCTTTTTTGTAGACGCTTTCTATAGAGAACTATTGCGCGGAATTTAAAAAAAAAAAAATTCAGAATCAATTTGAACTGGACATAAATCTGCGGTAATTTGGTATTGATCCAAACAGTTGAAGATGATATGCTTAATTTAACATAATTTCCGAAATTATGATAAAATACCAGTATTTCAAGAATTTGTGCACTGAGTTTAGTAAAACTGATGATTCCATTAGATAATGACATACGTATATTTTTAGCGGTGTTACCGCCCTATGGATAAGGCTTCTATATATATATATATATATATATATATATATATATACATATATATATATATATGTATATATATATATATATATATATATATTAGGGATGCACCGAATACCGAATGCCGAAATATTCGGCCGACAGGTGAACCGAATACCGAATATTCGGCTGGCCGAATAGTAATCGTTGGGCCGAATACCGAATATTCGGCCAACCGAATAGTTAACTATTCGGCCGAATACCGAATATTCGACTTTCCAAATACTTTTTATATTTCAAAGTTTAAAGGTACAGTCGTCCCCGCTTAAACGAATATTGACGGTTCTAGAAAAAATATTCGATTAAGCGGGATATTTGATTAAACGGGGAGGCATATAAATGTAATATTTAAGGTGTAATTAAATGACAAAATTATTAAATACAGTATATTTAATTACCAGAGTAAGAAAATCGTTAAAAACTTTAATAGAACAATGCAAACTGAATTAAAAACAGAATAATTCAAGTATATACGCGCTAGTTCAATGTCAGTAAACACATGCATTTGGTTTACGTTACATTTAATGCAGATTGTGTGAATTGGGTCCAAATTTCGTTATTAGAATTTAATTTACGTAATTTATACAGGTTTAAAAAAATAGATGAATGTGGTTTAAGTGAAATTTTAGAGTAAAAAATGGACGAGTTATTTTTCGAATGGTATCATAATTACCATCTTGCGCCTCTAACTGACAATGCATTATTATTAATAGGCTACTTCAATCACGCGAAAGGATTTGCTCGCTAATGCTAATCATAGAAGAAATTTATAAGCATGTCTCTACCGCATTTCAATATTTTTAAATGATCTTTTTTGCAATGGATACCTCAGATCGATCTGTTCAAAAAGCGTCGTCATTTTTAACTTTTTCGATTTTTATTTTATTTTTATTTTTTTTAATGAGGATGATCTCACTTTCGGAACTGGTTTTAAAAATGAAAGCGTTTCTATTAAAAATACCTGTAAAAAATGGAAAAGGTGAAAAAAATGTCCTTTGAAAAACGAAAGTAAACATAATTGAAAAAATGATCGAAATTATTGTCTAATTTATTTAACCATTTTAAAAATTTATTCGAAAAAAATAGAACAAGGAAAGGAGCTCACTTGACCAATCCCCTGTACTCTTGCCAGGCGAAATCCATGTTGGAAGTTCTGGAAATATGTTTTTTGTGTAAGAATCGAAAATGATAAAAAGTGTGGAGGAAATTCCAATGAAAACGTGTTTTTCACACCCATTTTTCAAATTGTCTCACTCAGTTGTTATTCGATTAAGCGAGGACATTTCGTGAAAAATATTCGGTTAAGCGGAGGGAAATAACAGCCCAAATGGGATTAAATTCGGTTCCGGAGGATTTTATTCGAATAAGCGGGGTATTCGATTATCCGTTACCCGATTAAGTGGGGAGGACTGTATTAAAATGTTACTTTTTAAAACAATTTTACATAATATTTAATAAAAGAAACTTACATTTTGATAAACAAGGGTGTTTTATAAGAAAATTTAGTATTGAAAAAAAATCTGCCTTATTTAAGAAGCACAATTATGAGACTTTTTGAATTAATAAAATTTTTAATTTCATGGTTTCTTCTACGAATTAAAACAAACATTTTAAAATCAAAGAGAAATAATGAAAACATGGATGAAGTAAAACTTTACAGTCTCTTAATTGTCCTTTTTCAATAACTCAAGGCAGATTTTTTTAATATAAAATACAAATACTTTCAACTTAATTCTGAATAAAGGAATATCTAGTTCATAGTTCTTTTCATATGAATGATGGCATTTTCCACCCTTCCCATATCATATTTTACAGAAATCAAAGCATGCAAGTTGAAAATACAGTACGGTATCTTATTTATTGTTAACGCAACAAACGAAAACATATGTTTGATCTAAAGTGAGATGAAATACATGTATTTATGAGTCAATAAGTTGATTATGGTTTCATGAACAAAAATTGCCTTGATAGCTATTACTATTCTCAAAAGTTTTTCTTTCTTTTTTAAGGTCTTTTATTTGGGAAAAGCAAGAAACAGAATATTTACTAAACAAAATTCAGGAACTTGCATTTGCACATCATTTATTCTTAAGGAGAATCCTAATAAATCATCATTTTAATCCTTCTCATGGTTAATTTTCTTAAGTTATACTTTATATACAACAACAAATAAATAATGTAAAAACATTCTATTTTATTTAAATATGACTTTCTTTTTAATTATTTTAAATATATTTATAAATTGACAGTTAAAAGTTGAAATTGTGAAAGTTTTTAAAAATGTGTTTTAAAAGGTTTCATTGAATATATAAGATTTGGCCGAATACTTTGATATTCGGCTAAACCGAATATTCGGCAAGCCGAATAGTTTGATATTCGGCCAAGCCGAATATTCGGCTGAACCGAATAGTTTGATATTCGGCCTAACCGAATATTCGGTAACATGGCCGAATAGGCCGAATACCGAATAGATACCGAATATTCGGTGCATCCCTAATATATATATATATATATATATATATATATGTTACGATTTTTGAGATTGGTACATCTCAAAAACTAATATATTCGAAAGAAGTTTTCATTGTGGTTGATTTGACTTATAATAAGAAACAGTTATGGTGGATACGTACTAGATTTGTCGGTAGCGGTAAAATGTCATGAAATTGCCTTTTAACTTATGACAGATCATAAACGTGTTAATTCATTATTTTCACTCTAAAGGAACCGAACATAATTTTGAATGACTAATGCTTTGCATTAAATCTTAGTAACATACAATTCGTGAATCTAAAGAGAAAATTAAGAAAAAATGAGACAGCGGAAAAACAGGACGACAACTAATAAGTATACAAATCGTTAAACTTTGTAAAAAATTATCAATTATTTTTATACATTTATTTACCTGTTATTAGGACAACTTAGCAAAACAAACATAAAAGAAAAAAAAAACCTCTCAAAGCTCAAGTAATTTATAAGTAAACCTAAAGTAGCTCATTCAGTTTTCACACAATTGTTGGTATGTGTTCGACTGATTTTCATTGTCATTTCATATTGCAAAAAAACATTTTTATGACTTTTTATCCAGATGTCTTTCAGTTTGTTACCCGCGATTAAAATCAAAAATCAAAAATAGAATAATAGTCAAAATTACTATAATCAAGCAATTTGCAGAAGGATTAAGTCTTTCACTTATTTAAGGCCCCTGTCCTCGCTCGAGGAAAGGCTCGCTAGCTAATGCTATTCCTATGGGGAAGCATTTTTCTAATAACTTTTTCGCATTTTGACATTTTTTGAATAATTTTTTTTGCATTGGATAGCTGAGGTGCATGCTGACAGCGCACCTTTTTTAGTTTTTCTATTTTCATTGCAGATATATTTTTTAAAAAGCACTTTCAGTTTCGAAACCGGTTTTGAAAGTGAAACAAACTTTATAAAAAATATCTGCAACCAAAATCGAAAAAGTAAAAAAGGTGCACTGTCGGCATGCACCTCAGCTATCCAATGCAAAAAAAATTATTCAAAAATGTCAAAATGCGAAAGAGTTATTAGAAAAATGCTTCCCCATAGGAATAGCATTAGCTTGCGAGCGTTTCCTCGAACGAGGACAGGGGCCTTAACTTGTTTACTCATGTACAATGTTGCTTGGGACAAAATGACGCAAAACCGGAGTTTCTTGAAACCAAATTACAAGTATTTAATTCCTTTTTAACAAATTTAATGTGTGGTTTGATTTAAGCCCAGTGTCATTAAAAACAATAAAAATTAGGTTATAAGTATTAATACTTGGTAAGAAATGTAAACAAAACTGCATTCAAATTAGACTTGAGTGGTTCCACGTTATTCTATTTAATTTCTTACAGCATAAATCTATTGAATATTTTGTTGGAGATAATATGAATCCTTTCTTACCCATTTTCAGGAGTGTATAAATCATAATTCTCTTCTTCATTGGTGATTGAATTGGGTTCCACCAAAGAAGGCATCCAAGTTGTTTCGTAGCGAGGAACTTGATAAATGTCACTGTAGGTGTTAGTTGGTACATAAGGCACATAATAGCCTGCATAAGCTGGCACATAGTAACCAGCACTGTATGTAACTGGAATAACAGGATAATGCACGAGATAACTAAAAAGAAACCAGAGCAAAAATAAGATGAATGCAATATGTATGTAATGCATATGTAAATTCCATGGTACCTTTAAAAACTATTATTTCGAATGGTAAGTCCATCTTCATCAAATTCATAAATTTTTGCAAACCCATATAAGTAGTTTTCATAGTACAGTGAATACCACTTTTATATCGAGATAAGAAATAATGGAATTTTATGCAAGTAATTAAAAAACATAAATGTAATAAAATTAATTAGTTAACGTTATTTGCTGCTATTGAAATCTCTTTTTATGTTAGTTACATTAATATAGCGTGCCTAATTCGAAAATTCAATGTTCTTTTCAATAGCTATACTAATAAAAGCTCTGTCTGAGTGTGTCTGTGTGTCTATGGAATGTGTGCTCGAAAAATCTACAGGTCGTACGAGGATGATAAATTTTGTGAGGCTTATCCAAAATGTCTTCTCAGTGAAGTACCTCCGAATATTTTAATCTATATATATAAAAGGAATTCTGAGGATAATTGAGGCACAGGGGAGCAAATCTTGGCAATGCGCCAACTCGGTCCAGAGGAAGCAAATCTTGGCAATGCGCCAACTCGTAAATATTAATCTATCGCTCCATTAGCTACTGATATTCATACCCCTTGTATTTTTAACGACTGCTATAAAGTACCTGTTTTATTTCAACTATGACGTCACATTTTCATAAGTGAACCAATTTATTAAAAATATAATTCTTTTTCATTCTTTTTACTTTTAATTTATGTCGCCATATTTTACACAAAAATTCCCATTAACTAAACAAATATCCTTGTTAAATATATTATAAAAAATACACCTTTTATTTTTATTTCAAACATGACGTCATATTTATTTTCTTTTAAATTATTTTATTATAGTTTTTCGCGTGAAATTTTTTATTAAGAATTCATTGCCGCTGAAAAATTATTATTCCAATTTTTTTATTTTCTTGGCAACAGGAAAGGAAAATGGTTAAATTTTATCTGAAAAATGCCTATTGATTTTGTATGAAAAATAATTAAATTTTGAATTATTAAGGAAAATATTTGAATCTATATATATAAAAGGAATTCTGAGGATAATTGAGGCACAGGGGAGCAAATCTTGGCAATGCGCCAACTCGGTCCAGAGGAAGCAAATCTTGGCAATGCGCCAACTCGTAAATATTAATCTATCGCTCCATTAGCTACTGATATTCATACCCCTTGTATTTTTAACGACTGCTATAAAGTACCTGTTTTATTTCAACTATGACGTCACATTTTCATAAGTGAACCAATTTATTAAAAATATAATTCTTTTTCATTCTTTTTACTTTTAATTTATGTCGCCATATTTTACACAAAAATTCCCATTAACTAAACAAATATCCTTGTTAAATATATTATAAAAAATACACCTTTTATTTTTATTTCAAACATGACGTCATATTTATTTTCTTTTAAATTATTTTATTATAGTTTTTCGCGTGAAATTTTTTATTAAGAATTCATTGCCGCTGAAAAATTATTATTCCAATTTTTTTATTTTCTTGGCAACAGGAAAGGAAAATGGTTAAATTTTATCTGAAAAATGCCTATTGATTTTGTATGAAAAATAATTAAATTTTGAATTATTAAGGAAAATATTTGAATAAAATAAATAAAAATTAGCCTATGTTCATTCCACTCCTGTAATCTATACATATGCAAAGATTCAAAGACATTAATCCATCCGTTTTGAAGCCACTTTCACATTTATAATATATATAAGGATAAAAAAGAAAGTGATTTTAAAATGATCAAATTAAAATACTATGAGAAGTGCGTATGTAAATTTTGAGACGATGTAAACAATGACGGGTTTAGATTTCACATGGGAATTCTATGATCATGTCCATTAGGAATATTTTTTTTTTCATTCACTTTATACCAGACATAAGAGCCTCAACTGATAATTTCATCATAATAACTGACCTTTGTTGTTATGCTCAGGGCCGTAACTACCGCCGGGGCCCCAAGCCTGAGGGGCCCCAAACTGATGTTTAAAAAAAACTATTGATTTTAGTTTCTAGTATTAATAATAATAATAAATAACTCTAAAAATTAGTTGAGTCATTAATTAAAAATCGCAACCCATTCTTTATTAAAAACTCATCTTTGTCACTGCGGGATAAAAAAAAATCTTCTCCCCTCCCTTCCATTTTTAGACATGTGTTCAATTTAATAGATGCAATTAAAGTTTCAAATTTTCAGTCTATAGAAAACCAATAAAAGAAAATACAGCTATCCCGTTTTCAGCCAACATGCTTTTCGAATACAAAGTATCTGCATTCAGGTAGTTTATTAAAAGAGCTTTTATGGTTTGTTCGGATGACAAATTAAATAAAGAAATTGAATTTATACAGAAAATAGCTTTTGACCATGGTTTTCCTCAAAATTCGTAAATAAAATAGTTCAACCGTACAATAATTCTCCCACATCTGGCCAACGACAGGATAAGCTTGTGGTTTACAGAAAATTTCATTATATCCCTTACATATTTGAAAAAGTAAAAAAGATCGCACAAAAATATAACATAAAACTTGTCACCATTCCACCCCCATATCTCATTGACATCGTTACAGATAAGATAGACAAAATTCCAATAAATCAAAAATCTGGTATTTATGAAATCCCTATCACTTTATCAAATAATGTTAAAAAAGTCTACATCGGCATGACAACACGCAAACTTTTAGTTAGAATTAAAGAGCATCGCAGAGATATTAAACAATATAAACAGAATACTGCCCTTTCTCGCTTCTACTTGGCGAACAAGGGATGCCGTATTAACTTCGATGAGGCCAAAATCATAGTTCCGTGCAATAACCCAATTGAAGGTAAAATAAGAGAGTCTGTCGAAATCATTGCGCGAGAAAATAAACCTTGTAATGATAATTTGTCCTACAATATACCAAAAATGGCATAACATCATAAAATCTTAAATTTTTTATCTCGTTGCAATATTTTAATTTTTACTCACGTGTATGTGGCAACATTTTTAAACTTTTAATTCATTTCGATTTTAATTTATTAGAAATATTATCTCTCGATCAAGAAGCAAACTTAGTCCTTCCATTATCATATTTTCCTAAAGAGGCCCGCAGAAGACGGCGCGAAACTTTGATATTTTTATTTTATTTTAATTGTACAAGTTGATATTAAAATTCTTGTTTTGTGCACCATTGAGCAATGTGTTGTATTTTTAATAAATACATTCTTAGTAGTTAAATTTTATGGTGCAATTCTCCAGTATATATTTATAAAAAAAATCTTATTTATGCATCAGTTTGAAATGAAGACCGAAACGACGAAATTTTGAGAGTATTCTTTTATATTTTTTAACTACGATTAATCATACCGCTTAGTAAAGTTAAAAAACAAATGACATATTTTAAAAGCTCGTACTTTTATATCGCAAATGCTGCAATCACTTAAAAAAATATTGCAGCTATACCTTTAAAATACAGCTTTTAAAATGAGCCATTTTTTCGAAAAAGTTTTTTTTTTTTCACTTATTGCGATGCAACTCCATTTTAGAGGTACCGATAAACCGAAAATATATTTTGAAAGCGTTTCGAAATTTTTTCTAATCGATGGTGCAATTGGTTTAAAAAAATAGAAAAATTAAGCATTTAAAATGCACACTCAAAAGTAGGCCTTTTTTGCGTGCATTGAAACGATATTATTTCCTAAGCTGAAAGTAATTAAATGTTCGTACACAGTCTTTCTAGAACCTTTCAATAGAGCAGATTCTTATTACCTATAAGTATTTTGAGACCTTCAGAGGGTTATCTTATATTGGTCTTCAGACAAATATTTTTTACAAAATAAAATAGGTGAAAATTTCGTCGAAATCATTAAAGAGGTGAGTGTTTCTTTTCGATTTTGCTCGCTTTCGGTACTCTTACACTACAAAAATCAAAATATATAGAACCTAAAATACGAAATAGCAACTATTTTCAATTCAATATTTTAAAATATATTAAACATATAATATTTAAAAATATCAATTCAGATAAAAAGGTATTAATGATGTAAACTTATACAAATTTGAGATTCATTTAAGAATCATTCATAATGAGCAAGCTAGTATCTATTTAAAATTTATGTATGTATACATGAATTCATCTTGGAAAAATCTTTACTTAAATAAAATAATTGATAAAATTCTAATTGGCATCCCACATAAAGAAGTTTGAAGTATTTCTCAAATGTAGGTCCATAATACAGTGTATGTTAGAACGTCTTTCCATCATGGGTGTTATAGATATTTTAATTCCTTAATTAAGTACTTATTTATCTGCGATATTTTTTTCGGATTTGGTTATATTAAAATAAATTTAAATAATAAAAGATTGCGATTAAAATGTTTGAGAGAAAAATTTAATTCTTTTTCATAAAAATTAATATTAAATTTGTATATGAACAGTTTAATTTGATTTCCATTGAAAACCCACAAAATTCGTATTTGAAACACAAAGGTACAAGATGGTCAGAATCTTTTGAAATAAAACAAAGGGATAACAAAACACAACAAGAACACTGTTTTCCCCAGACCAACTACTATTCACCATACAATACACCAAAACGTTTCTAGATTTTTATTCATAACTTTTACTAATATATATATATACAGGGTGATTCCAAATTTTTTTTACAATAAAAAAGGGGTGATAGTACACATCAAGACAAACAATATTAAATAGGAGATCAAGGGTCCAAAACGTTTTCCTAAGGAGATAGCCGCCATTAAATTTTAGGGACCAAAATTTCAAATAAACATAAAAAACGGAAAAATCGGTCGATTGATTTGCGGTTTTCACTAAAATTATTCTTTATGTCGACATTTTCTTGAGATTAAATTATAAAGATAAATTTCAAAAAATGCCGATAGATGGCGCTTTAGACTTTAGAGTAACGAACAACTATTTTTTGCTGATATGTTTTGCATCTCATTAAATGTTTTCGTAAGTTTACACTCAAACTTAAATTTTGAGCTCAAAATCTGTAGTTGGGAGTGGATAAGTAACACAAACTGAGCTGTGTTCAGAGGGTTCAAATTTCAAATGATTAACAAAAAACGAAAAAATTGGTCGATTAATTTGCGGTTTTCACTAAAACTATTCTTTATTTAGGTATTTTCGAGAAAATAAATTATAAAGATAAATTTCAAATAATGCCGATAGAGGGCGCTTTAGACTTTAGAGTAACGAACAACTATTTTTTGCCGTTATTGTTTGCATCTCTTTAAATGATTTAGGAAGGTTAGACTTAAACTTAAATTTTGAGCTGAAAATCTGAATAGTAGGGAGTGGTTAAGTAGCACAAACTGAACTGTGTTCAAGGGGGAGGGGGAAGTTCAAATTTAAAGTAATTATAGAAAATGGAAAAAATTGGTCGATTCGTTTGCGGTTTAAAATAAAACTATTCTTTAAGTCAGTATCTTCTTGAAAATAATTTTTAAAGATAAATCAAGGGCGCCTTAAACTTCAGAGTAACCAACAATTCATTTTAACCATTATTTTTTGGTTCTAATTAAATGCTTGCAAAAGCATTTTAAATGTTCTCGAAAGCTTAGATTTAAACTTAAATTTTGAGCTCAAATCCTGAATCGTTATGAGGAGTTAAGAAGCGCAAACTGAAGTGTGTTCTGGAGTTAAAATTTAACCCTCTTTCCTCCTCGTGCACAATTCAATTTTTCGCTACTTAAACACTCCCAACGATTCAGAATTTCAGCCCAAAATTTAAGTCTATGCATTTGAAAGCATTTAATGAGATTAAAAAAATAACAGTTAAAAATAGTTGTACGCTACTCCAAAGTCTAAGGCGCCCTCTATCGGCATTTTGTGAAATTTATCTTTAAAAATTATTTCCAAGAAAACACTGATTGATCAAGAAAACTGCTGATTTAAAAATTTGTTTTAGCAAAAACCGCAAACGAATCGACCATTTTTTCCGTTTTTTACAATTATTTAAAATTTGAACCCTCTGAACACAGCTAAGTTTGTCTACTTAACCACTCCCAGCTATTCAGATTTTGAACTCAAAATTTAAGTTCAAGTCTAAGCTTACGAAAGCATTTAAAAAGATGCAAAAAATAACGCCAAAAAAGAGTGTTTCGTTACACCAAAATCTAAAGCGCCCTCTATCGGCATTTTTTGAAATTTATCTTTATAATTTATTTTTACGAAAATACCTAAATAAAGAATAGTTTTAGTGAAAACCGCAAATCAATCGACCAATTTTTCCGTTTTTTATAATTATTTGAAATTTGAACCCTCTGAACACAGCTCAGTTTGTGTTACTTAACCACTCCCAACTACAGATTTTGAGCTCAAAATTTAAGTTTGAGTCTAAGCTTACGAAAACATTTAATGAGATGCAAAAAATACCGGCAAAAAATAGTTGTTTGTTACTCCAAAGTCTAAAGCGCCCTCTATCGGCATTTTTTGAAATTTATCTTTATAATTTAATTTCAAGAAAATGCCTACATAAAGAATAATTTTAGTGAAAACCGCAAATCAATCGACCGATTTTTCCGTTTTTTATGTTTATTTGAAATTTTGGTCCCTAAACTTTAATGGCGGCCATTTCCTAAGGAAAACGTTTTGGACTCTTGGTCTCTTATTTAGTATTGTTTGTCTTGATGGGTACTATCACCCCTCTTTCATTGTAAAAAAAAATCGGAATCACCCTGTATATATATATATATATATATATATATATCAATCTTTTTAAAAGAGATAATTTATTGTATGTAAAGTATGATGACATAACGCGAAGTTTTTGGGAATGAACAATAGTTTGATCAGAGAAACCAAATAAATTTCTGGTTTCTGTGGGAAAGCAAATGAATACGGGAAGTAAATTTCGATTAATAGAGATTATTTCGGACAAAATGGAATTGTTAATCATCTTTCCGATCCTGACGTTACAGACAAGCAAATTTATTTTGGCGTATTCTTCGCCTAATCAGACTTTTTCAGGCAGCTATCTTCAAATTCAGTAATGTAGTTTGACGAAGATTGGACAAAAGCATCAGCTTGAGCAGGGGTTGATTAACCTCTTAAGCTGTGGGAAGCACAGTGTCATTCGAGAAGAGTTTTCTAAATTCAACGTATCCAGAAATTTAACAATGCTTATTCCAAAGAGTGACTGACTTGAATTTCATTTAACAACTTTTTTTAGGTTCTCTTTACACAAAAAATGGATACAATCGAGAAAAAAATGCAAAAAGCATTTTGCATGCCATAAACGCAGTTGGATAAAAAGGATGAATTCAGAAATTTATGCGCAACATAAAATATCAATATTTTGAAATACATCTCTCAATTTTTAGTAATAAATTAACAATATTATACGCTTCTCATACAAGCCAAATCCAGTATTATTTAAATTCAGTATACAAAATAAACATATTTCTAAAATAACGAGCTAACTGAAGAATTGCGATCAGATGCTTAAATTTGATCTATTGCACAAAAAAAATTATTTGTTATTAAAGCTTTTTTTATGAAATACTTCTCAATATATAAGATTGATAATTTGAAAAGAAACTAACATTTTGGAATGGAATTAAATCAGTACAAAATTTGGGGCTCCCTTGTTTTCTCATTTTCGGGTCCTTTCAAAGTTTTCTAAGCGAAGCACCTGCTTTTCGTGCCTATTCGATAATCAGGACCTGAGCTTGAGTACACTTGCTGCGCAAATGGCGCCACTCTCTCTCTATAGAGGAACCCTAATGTCATACAAATTACTACCTTCAGATTTCGATAGCCAGCGTTTAGTCCAGTCCTTTTATAACGCAAACATTAGTCGCTTTCAGCACCCTGGTGTTGTAAGTGACATTTGCATTCAAGCTAAGCTAAGACGAATATCGATACGCAATTTGACAGCATGAATTGCTGACACATGATAAAGACGCCGGTGATTACTACAAATATTGATTTATTTATTCGTTGATTAAGGACACCAAACACTGATGTTAGCTAGAAAAGATTAGTGTTTCATGAAAACTCTCGCAATTACACCGGCATTAATGTTAGTGTTATGTATGACGGTCGATTATCTGCACGAGGAATATAGCTCCTAAGGCAAATGCCCTTCTTGGGGGACTTTCTAAACGAACCTAACCTGTATTTAATCAAGGAAATCCAACATTCGAAGAAATCCACGGGAAATTACGAACGGTTAGGTCGACGGGCGCGATTGGGTTCGAACCCAGCACCTCCCCCCTACAAGCTTCGAGAGCAGAACCTCTAGGCCACTGGATGGGCCAAGTTATCATGCATGAACTGCAGAAGATTCCTTCAAATGTACTTACCTCGGCTGGATATAATGAATCGGATAGTATACAACATCTCCTTCACAATATGGTAAAAAGCTCCCATTGACGTATGGTACTTGTGGAGCTGTATAATCATCGAGGCCATACACCTAAAATTAAGCAAAGAAAGATAGTTTACGAATTGAAAATATACTCATTATCTAAAGGTAGATCAAGAAAAACAAAAACATTAAAATGAATTTCAAGAACTGTTTTTTAGAGTATGATTTGTGTATTGTAAATTATAAAAATATTCTCCTAATGAACAACATTAGTAAATTGTAATGTTAGGGAAGTATTATCCATTCATATTAAAATATACTATTTTTCACTGTAAATTAAAAGGTTACCTCCTGGGTCATTCCACGTGAAATCAACCAATTTAAAGAAAACTTGTTGCATCATAGTCACAGATTTTTTTTAAATTTTTATCATAGGCAGACATAGTAGTGAAACTCTCAAATCTGAAATTTAAAAGTAATATTCGCAATATTGGCTGAGATATAGACATTTGAAAACTGACCATTTTTACTAAATGGCGGCCATCTTGGAATTTCATCAATGTCTAAAAATGCCCATAACTTGATAACTAATGGCTCAAATTTTATATATCTGGTACCAATTTGAAGCTATTTGTACAAAGAATGCATCTTTTACATTAAAACAATAGTAACAATTATGTGCAAACTGAAAATATCATGCAAAAAAAGGGCTGATTGTAATTGCCCATAAAAAAATGAATCATCATGAATTTTCTGAAACTTGGTAAAAACATTGCTCCATGTGTGTGCTTTAAATAATAAAAAAATTGGAGAGGTAAAATCTGTTGTTTAAAAATAAATGATTTTTTACATTTAAGGTGTCACTAACCAAATAATGATCATTTTAGAATTTGTAAGTATTCCTAATTTAACAAATAATGGTTAAAATAAAATTTTCTAACATTTAAATTAATATATTGTGAGTATATTATATAATTCAATAAAGGAATATCAATTTGCAGCTATTTATGCTAAATATTCATATATTAAAATACAAGTAAATTTTCATTTCTACAATATTTTTTATTTCATTTAAAATATGAGAATATAATTCTCGAAACATATTTACATAAATATTAAATACCTTACTATAATGAACTACTTTAAAAAAAAGGCCACATAATATTTTCCCCTGAAATATTGGAGAAATACTAGCTCTAAATCACAGTTGAATTCATTCACTTATGTAATTTAAATGAAATAAAATAAAAAATATATAAAATATATATATATAAATTTGACCACATAAATTTCATTTTTTAAGTGAAAAAAATGTCTTAAATAGGCTCTATGTATAGGGGAGAGTGGGGAGAAATGGTATACTTTTTACAAAAATTTTAAAATCATTTTTGTTTGACACAAAAACAAAAATTTCGTTTTGAATACATAATAAAACACTTTTTAATGTTCTTGAGCAATATAGCTAAACAATTTTATAATTAAAGAAATTGTAAATTTCGAAATGTGTCCCATACCTCCCCACTAACAGGCAGGAATTAGACAAGTATAAAACAATATATTATACGAAACAACGAAACAAATTATTCTAGAGTTGGCTATATTTACAATCTAACAAAGATTATAGGTTGATAAAGTCTGTGCTACAACATCAAATTCCAGTATCTTCATCAATGGAAGGATAATTCAGGATTGTTAGAGATTATAATCACTCATTCAATTTATTTATATTTTGAAGTAAATTAATATATTTTCAATGCTATAATTAATATACTACTCTTTAAAAGTATTTGCATATTAGCAATTTATACTCATCTTATTAAAAAGTAAGAATTAGACATGTTCCATTCCCCCCCCCCCCCCTTTCCTGGCATGTCCCATTATTCTCTACCTTCTTTTATTATAAACAGAAATACTGCTTTTAGGCATAATTTAAATTATAGTTAATATAGAATATAATGTTCTATAAATAGGAGAACTATTACATTTATGCATAAACAAATCATTAATATACAGAAAGCATAAAAAGCTTATGAAGTAAATTTACTTTTGATTCTTGAAATAATCTTTTCTTTATACAACTGCAAGCTTACGTCAACCAGCTACTTTTTTCAACTGAAGATTGGGATACTATTGCTTCATGTAATGTGTATTTGATGAAATTTTCAGAATTATACATAAAGAGAAAAACCTACTGTCCCATTCCACCCCACTCTCCTCTATATGTAACGTAATCCTCATTTATATGTATTGCATTTACAAGTATTTTATAATTATACATTATATTCCTTAATTATTTCCTTATATTTTTCAGTGTAAAAGTTTTTCCAATAGTATACATTTTTTGGGGAGGAGGGTGAGGTTGAGGGAGAATTCCTACAAAATTAGTGCAAAAGAATTTTTGAATATACATTTACATTAATTTAGATTTTAGAAAATTTTATTTTAACCATTATTTTTTAAATTAGGAATACTTACAGATTCTAAAATGATCATTATTTGGTTAATGACACCTTAAGTGTAAAAAATCATTTATTTTTAAACAACAGATTTTTCCTCTCCAATTTTTTTATGCCCCACCAGTGGCCGAGAGGTTCGGACCTTTCAACTGGTAGACGGCAGGTGCTGGGTTCGAACCCAATCGCGGCTGTCGGCCTAACCGTTCGGAGTTTTCCGTGGTTTTCTTCGAACCTTGCGTAAATACGGGTTAGGTTCCCTTAGAAAGACCCCCACGGAGGGCACTCCCCCTGGTCCTATATCCCATTAGCGTAGATAATCGGACGACAAAAATCATCCAACCAACCAACCAATTTTTTTATTATTTAAAGTACACACATAGAGCAATGTTTTTACCAAGTTTCAAAAAAAATTCATGATGATTCATTTTTTTTATGGGCAATTACAATCGACCCTTTTTTTGGGTGATATTTTCAGTTTGCACATAATAAAAAGTAAATAAATAAAAATTTACTATTGTTTTGATGTACAATATGCATTCTTTGTACAAATAGCTTCAAATTGGTACCAGATATATAAAATTTGAGCCATTAGTTGTCAAGTTATAGGCACTTTTAGACACTGATGAAATTCCAAGATGGCCGCCATTTAGTAAAAATGGTCAGTTTTCAAATGTCTATCTCAGCCAATATTGCGAATATTATTTTTAAATTTCAGATTTGAGGGTTTCATTACTATGTCTGCCTATGATAAAAAATTTAAAAAAATCTGTGACTATGATGCAACACCCATTGGTTGAATTCATGTGGATAGACCCTCCTCATTATTTTTTAAAATATCTGTCTAAATCATAAAAAATAATTTGTGAGAACAGAAAATTAAAAGAGTAAGCCAATGTGAGGTATGTATATTTATTATATGTAAAGAAAAGTTACAGTAGTTTCGTATTATCCGTGTCGCATCGAATACCGTGCGCCTACAATGACGACAATTATATTAACTACAGTAACTCCTGATAAAAGTGTCTTAAATGAATTCAATTTTTAAATCACGAGACGAATTCTATGTTATGATCATTGTTTTTGTCTTGATTGGAAGCGAAACATGTTAAAAGTGGTTTATTTTTAATGGACTGTGTAACACCTTTCTTAAATAATGGAGAATGTTTGAATTTCAAAAAATACAGTGATTCTTATTTTATTTTTCACTCTGGAATGCTACTGTGTTTTACATTCTGTGTTTAAAGATTTTAACAACTGAAAAAAGAAGCTACCCATGATTCCCAGCTATGTTTTACATTATACCAAAAATATACACCCCATTCCAATGAAATGGTTCAGTATTTAAATAGTTATATCACATAGAAATGAATATAGATCTGTGCAAGCGGAATATATGAAACAAGTAATTGAATCTGTTTGTGTGGCTCTGTAAAAGAATCGCATATTTTTAGATGGCATATTTTAGTGCACTTCGTAAATGCATATAAATTTTAATATGTTTGACGGGGTGTAACATCTTTAAAGTTCATTTGATACGATTTTTTCCCTTAGGCCGTAATGTTACGAAAAACTTTTGACTGTTCCTATAAATAAACTAATCATGCTAGAAACTTCATTTGCAATAGAGTTCGTACTAGGTTGAACGTCATTAACTTCCAAAGATTTCTTGGCAATCCGAGTACATTTACGAGAATTAGAGCGCGGACAGACGACAGACGAAAAAACTGATAGACAGCCAGACAAACCGAAAGCATAAACACTTTTCAAGTTTCTTGGAAAGTGTTAAAAAGAAGAATTATCCGTAGTGGGGAAACAGAATGCTATTTAGATGTGATTAATACACTATAATTATGCGGCTGAAGTGCGTTGATTCGACTCAAACTTAGAATGATTCAACCAGATATTTCTACTAGGCGTCGTGCAACTGCTCCAACAGGATTCAAATGCCTAATATTATACTGGAATGCTACACAAATAATTTTATTTTTTATTTACCAACATGACTACGAAAAAAAATGTAAATTGATTTATCGATAGTATGAAATTAAATTTGCACTTTAGTTTTCCAGAAAAAAAAATAGGTTCTCAAATAGGAATATATATCTCAATTTTTCATAAAAATGGAGTTTTGACCTAACTACGACTTATACATCTTTAATAAGATTTGACAAACATGATCACATCTGCGGACATTTCTAAATGGCAGAACCAATTTAAATACAGTCATAAAATTTAGATTAAAATAATGTAAAAGAAGTTACTTCGTAAACGTTCTCTACATAATCGTAAAATTCATAAGAATTTTCCATTTTCGCAGTGAAAATATATATTAAAATACAGAAGCTTTTAAAACGCAACGTATTTTAACGAAAGCCGGTGAAAGACTCAAAGTAGCATTTTTTGCCGATCAGGAATTAGTTCTATTTTCCATTGTTGGAACCATTGTTGACGAAGTTATGAAGTTAAATTTACATTGTTGAACTGATCTTGAACAAAAAAAAATGTTATTTTTTTTAAAGGGTAAATGTGAAATAATGTAACATTGTTGCTTTTACTCTTTTGGAATAAAGTAGCGGATGGAGGCAACATAATGTAACAATGCTAAAGGAGTGCCTGCGTAACAGAGGAAGATTTGGTTTGGTTTTGTTTATGTCGGCCAATTATCTACGCTTAGGATATAGGCCCTAATGGGTGGGATGCCCTGGTGGGATGCCTGAGATTTTCAATTTTTAAACTATCTTTCTTTGGCATCCCACCCATTAGGGCCCCCACCCATTATCTTTCTAAGGGAACCTAACCCGTATTTACGCAGGGTTCGAAGAAAACCACGGAAAACTCCGAACGGTTAGGCCAACGATCGCGATTGGGTTCGAACCCAGAACCTACCGTCTACCAGTTTCGAGGTCAGAACCTCGCGGCCACTGGTGGGGCTTAACAGAGGAAGGAAGAAGGAAATTTTGTAGGGATTTTTTATACCTTGTTTGAAACAAAGGATGAAAAAAAGTTTTTGCATTACACCTGGCATCTTATACCCAAAATATTTAAAAATAATATTAAAGACGAAATTCCTAGAAACATAATCTTTCGGACATTGTAGTAAGAAGTACAAAAAATAAGTAAACAAATATTATGTAAAATAACGATGATTTAATGGTGATATACAATGTGTCCCATCGAAATAAAGCTACCATGATTTTGTACCGTAATTCGACGGGAAACAAAACCGGCACAGATGTCATATACGCACCACATTTGAGCGTGCTTCTCCCCCCCCCCCCCCGCGCCAATTTGGCATTGCATATCTGTGCCATGGTGACGATCCGTTTAATAAGTTTATAACAGTTGTTACGGAAATAAAATGGAAAATTAAAGATTTCAGTGAAATGTGTTGTTTAAGTAAAGCAAAAGCATGCATTCAATATAGCTTAAGTATTAATATTATAATTCATTTTACTGTTTCATTTACTGTTTTATTACTTATTAAGTTTATTATTTGTACCTGCTTATTATTGTTTCCTCTTTTTATTGAATTCATGTTTATTTACTGTTATTTTTTATTTTAATTTGATAAATTACTTTTATTAAGTTTATTATTTGTACCTGTTTATTTTTGTTTCCTTTTTTTTTATTGAATTCATGTTTATTTCCTGATATATTTTATTTTTATTCTTTAAATTATTTTTATTATATACCATATCAATAATTATTTATATCAAACTATCATTTATTTACTTTTATTATTTCCTTTCTTAAAATACTAGAATCTCTCATTTTTTCACGTTATTTTAATTTTTATATTGCAATAAAAAATCCCATCCTGTTATTGCATGCAATTTGTAAGATATATTAAAAATAAAAATTTTCGCCAAATTGTCGAAAAAAGCACGCGCAAATGTGGTGCGTATATGACATCTGTGCCACAAAATCATGTGAACGAAGCAAATATATTAAGAAAGACTATATTTACAAGGAATAACTCGCACCCTGCTCCACTTGATCGGGAAAAAAATAATGTATAAAAAAAGTGGGAGAAAAAAGTGTCCCGTCGAAATAAAGTCACTGCTGTTAATAGCCAATGTATCCTCCATGATTATATATGACATGAAATATATGATGTGGCATACTATTTACTAATCTCTAAAAAACATTAGCATCAATATTATCCCAAGTTTCAATGATGGCGGCCTTCAGTTCTGCCACAGACTTGAATTGTGTGCCATTAGTATTTAAAACTCCCTTGAGGATACCCCGCACATTTTCGTGGGGATTTAGATCAAGATATAGGGCACGCCATTCCATGACATGTCCTTAATTATCCAAAAACCCTTCCTGAGAGGATGTTTTAAAGGATATGGGGCCGATTTCCGGCTAGAAAATCCAATTCTCTCATTCAATTGGCAAGAAATGGGTTTCTTTCAATTCTTGGTAATTGGTAGTCAATATGCGGTCTGAGGGACGAACCAAGTTAAGTTTATCACCACAGTCGAAGGTTACAAAATTCATTAATAAACGTCCACCTACCCATGCTGAGACTTCTCATGTTGAAAGCTATCCACAAGCAACGCAGAGTCGATGGGGCCAACGATCATCAAACCTAGAAGGGCCAGGGGTATCTTGTTTTATTCCGAAATTTGGAGAAAACTAGTTAGGATGTTCAGGCAGCATTGCTTTTTATTGGCATGACATGAGGAAACGAGAGAAAATTTTCTACAAAAGGCTGCATGACGGAGGCTCGGATTGGGAAACTTTGCTATGGTGGTAAACTTAACTTGGTTCTTCCCTGAGACCGTATTTTGGCTACCAATTACCAAGAATTGCCAGAAACCCACTTCTTGCCACTTGAAGAGAGAATTGGTGGCCTAAATTGGATTTTCCAGACGTAAAAAAAATCCTCTTAGGAATGGTTTTTAGCTGATGAAGGACATGTAATGGAATGGCCTGCTCGGTGCCTTTATCTAAATCCCCAAGAAAATGTGTGGGGTATTCTTAGTAGAGCTTTAACAGCCAATGGCAAGCAGTTCAAGTCTGTGGCAGAGCTGTAGCCGCCATCATTTAGGCTAGGGATAATATTGATATTAATGTCTTCCAGGAATAAGTAAATTCCTGGAAGATTGTACTCGAAGGTTGTAACTCAATAGTACAGCTCATATTCAAAATATTAGAATAATTGAGAAAAAGTAATAAGAAAAAATTATTTGTCATTTATTTATTTTTTATACTAAGTAAATGCAATTAAATTTCTTATAAATTAAATCTGGAATGTTTAGATAAGATTTTAACATTTATAAAGTATAAAATACAGCACAATAAATTAGGTATACAGCTTCCTTAAACACACCAGAATATTAGAACAAAATTTAGATTGGTTCAAAATATTAGAATATTTTATTTTACGCAACAATATTACCTTATGAATATGAAGTAAATGGTAGTTAATATTTTGTAGCATCCCCTTTAGCTTTCATAACAGCGTACAATCGATCTTGCATACTATATACAAGGTGTTTACAAACTTTTCTATCAATATTAGCCCAAATAGACTTTATACGTGCCACTAACTCAGTTTTACTTGAAGGAGGATTTTCTTGAAGTTTTTTCTTCATTATACATCATAAGTTTTCGATGAGATTAAGATCTGGTGAATTTGGTGGCCAAGGAAGTACCTTAATGTTGCGTTGGCGGAACCAATTCTTAGTTGACACCGAGGTATGCGGGGACGCTAAATCTTGTTGAAAGATGAAATCATCTTCAAATAAATCTTTTGATGATGGAATCATGTAATATTCTAAAATTTCTTGATATATCAAAGAGTTAACCTTTTCGTAGACGATGCATAACTTTCCAGGTCCTTCTGCACTCATACAACCCCAAACCATGACACTAGCAGCAAATTTTACGGAACGTTTAAGGCATTCTTTATCAAATGCTTCTTGCTTCATTCTCCAAACTCGAATACCTTGATTACCATATGAAACACAAAACATACTTTCATCACTAAATAATATATTTTTTCAATCTTCATTGCTCCATAAACGTCTTGATTTACACCAATTCAATCTTATACGCTTTTGTCTTGCAGTCATGAGAGGTTTTGTTTTCGGTACACGAGATTCAAATTTAAATTTATGGAGACGTCTTAATGTTGTCGATGTAGAAACTTCAACTCCTTCTTCTTTCCATTTTCGGTGCAAGAATCGCACACTTTTAAAACGGTTTTTCTTAACTATACGCTTCAGTTTCCTGTCATCTCTAGCAGATGTTTTTGGTTTTCGGCCACCATTTCGGCGATTATTTTGAAATTTTCCAATTTTTGAATATTGTGTTAGTATTTTACTAACGCTCGATTGCGAACAATGTAAATAATTCGCTATAAAACATTGATTTTTTCCGTGCCGATACAAATCAACCATACGAAGTTTAGTAGATTCAGGAATATCACTCACACGGCCCATTTTAAGACGAAAAAGGAACAAACTGCAAAAAAGAATACTGATTTTAAATAAAATAGTCTGAATTTAATCAATGATGCCACCAGTTAAGAATTGGTAATAATTAAAGGAGAATTAATGTGAAATATTCTAATATTTTGAACCACTTGAATAAATATTCTAATATTTTGACTTTTCAAAATAATTTTTTTTGCAATTAATCTTTTCAAAAATGATATTAAATTTAAGATAACAAGTAAGTTTAATCAACAATAAGTTCTTAATAAAAATATCGTTTGCATATTTTCATTAAAAGACATTGAATTACCAAACGATATTTTCAATTTCTAAAAAAAAGGTAATTATTCTAATATTTTGAATATGAGCTGTACACCAATTTCGTATATTTTAAGTCATATATAAGCATGGCGGATATATTGGCTATCAACAGTAACGGCATTATTTCGGCAGGAAACTACTTTCTCCCTCCTTTTTTATGCATTCATTTTTTTTTTCTTGGCCAAGTGTTGCAGGGAGTGAGTTATTCCTTGGAAATATGTATTTGTATATAAAATTTCTTGTTATATTTGTTTCACTTTCATTGGTTTATTTCTTGTTCATTTTCGGAACAAAATCAAAGTGGCCTTATTTCGATTTGAATCTGAACATATAATCTATAGTGTATATATTTCTGAATTTTAAGGGCTACGGATATTTTGAATATTTTAGAAAGTTTGATTTATGGCTCATACTATCATAAATTAATCAAGATTCATAGTGAAATAAATAAAAATCATGATCAAAACTTCAATCTATTAATTAAATCGATTTAAAGTTAATATATTCCTCACAACTCTTACATCAGCATTGCAAATGAAAATGTCATCCGGTGTTCTAACTCGAACGATATTTCTTTTGCCTAAAAGAGTTCATTATAAATAGTGTCCTCGAAAATGATTTGACACATTTAAAAATTAATCTCTTAATATAATTAAAGATAGGTTGTCTTTTTTTGGGGGGGCAGGCATTTTGAAATTTCGCGAAATTTGTTCGATTTAATAATTTAGAAGCTTGATCTTCAGACGATGCGATTCAAGAGTTGTGCAACACGAAATGGAGTATTGATCACATTCACAATTTTTCCTTTGAATAAATAATTTATTTTAAATGTACTGCTACTCTTTTTTACTATACTGCATGGTTATAGATTAAATCATAAGATACCACATTTAATATGGGAAACAGTCAAAGCACATGTGAAACATACATCACGTGTTAATTTATTTTTCATCTATTTATACTTCTGATATATCTACTAGCTGCAACTGATCCATTTATTTTCATTCAGGTCCTGTAAAATTAATACGTGTTGATTTGCTGTATCTTAAACAGCAAAGGAATCTCGTGTAAAAATCTTATAGGGAAGCTATTAAAATTGTTAACAAGAAAATAAAACTTAACTTGTTTGATTCTGACACGATGATTGTTTCATTTTTTAAAAACAAATCTTTACATTTTTTTCACAAAATGAAAAGTGTACAGAAAACTACAAGAACAGTTATTTTCTTTCTCGAAATCCAGCTTCGACTTTCTACCAAGAAATGCAATTACCACGATAGATTTTACAATATTATATAGACTAGCACAGGAATGAGAATGAGAGCTACTTGTATAGAGAATCGAAGTTTTAAAATAAGCTAGTCGGATGTGCCAATCCCAAAACTTTTTTCTGCGTCATATTTGTTAATATTTCAAAAAATTCTTACACATTTTACTACTTTAATCTTGTTACTTCAATACTACATCAACTTTTCTTTTATCTTAAATTTATGATTTCTTATGTTTATAGCAGCAAAAATGAGTTAATCTCGCTCATAATATATTAAACTTCCTATAAAAATCCTTTCCAGCACCGTGTGCCCACTCCTAATTTTTATTCCAAACTTATAATCGGCACCAAGAATATTTAATAAAATTCTACTTTTACAATGAAAGCTTGATTTAAGGCGTTTTTAATTTCTAAAAAAAAAAAAACATAGTTTGTAAATTCCGGTCTCAGTCAATAATTTCTCATTTTACGAACAGAATTTTAAGAACGGAAAGAGTTAATTAAAGAAGGGAGCAACAGAAATTATAACTTCACAAAATCCCGAGTGGGACGGGGCGATTTTGAGTAGAATGTTCGTATGACATCGGAAACAGAAGTTAGAAAATTTTTCTGCTAAATTAATCATCAATTGGATTCGTTATGAAAAGAATGATATTGGTTATGATAAATTAAAGAATGACCCAATTATTCAAAATGCTTTGAATCCGGAGAAATCTGAGGCGAATGGATGTGATAAATCGAGGAATGATCATCCATGAGTCAGCCATGCATTCTAGGTTAAATAAACGCATTAATTTGTTTGGGATGCAAGAGAAATCAGATGCAATTCAAGTACTTTTATTATGTAGAATTTGTAATTTTGCAGCACAACCAAAATACAAACAAAAAACTTTAATGTATTACTTTGTGTGAAAACGGGTGCTACATATTTATTCGGTAAAATGATAAATTTGTCTGGTAAAAAGATTTATTACTGTCAGTTATACTTTTTTATAAACGAAAGTACTCAACAAATATAAAGAAAATTTTTAACTATTCTTATTTATAAATAAACATTCAGACACGTAATTTTAGTAATAGTCTTGTACTATCTTTCGCCTATCCGTCTGTTTCGATTATTCGCCACACAGTCGGTATCGTGAGTAATGGATAGTGTTGATTTTACTCTATGTAATAAAATCAACATTTTTTGTTATTCTGTTACACGTTAACCCCTAGCGAATCACCCGGTTTGCTGCATTCCAGGTACTGTTATTACATGAACAGATGATGTAAACAAAACTATGGAAAATCCCGAAAACTGCAAAAAGTCTTTTCCAAAACACAAACTTCTGGGGGAATATCTCCATTTATAACTAGGACTTGTCCAAAATCTAAAACATGAATGTGAAAATTGATTTTATGCTCAACTTTGTGTTCTTTCCGTTGATACAATAAATAATATGGCAAAAAAAAAAAAAAAAAAAAAACCGCTATTATAGATACTTTTTTAGCCAAATTATTGATACATTCAATAGGAACCTATATAATTTATCCGAAACATATATATAGGTTTTTTTTTCCAGTTCTGTGGAAAAATTCATAGACATTTCAATGATGCAAAGAGGAGGCAAGGGCAAATAGAGAAAGACAGACATTTTGTAAATGCATGTTGATCGGGATTTCTGATCCATAAATGTGTGAAGCCTTTGAAATGCAGAATTCGAAAGAATTTCAACTACAAACTTTCTTCTTTAGAAAGAAGAAAGTAAGTAGTTACACATGTAAATACTTCGATATTATAATTATTAGTACGAGGTGTTACCCGTCGAGATTCGACGAAAGAAAATCTTTAAGAAAGAACCGTTTTATTGATTTATAACCTACAAAATTAGTTAAAGTAAAAAATGCATTTTATATTAGTCAGTCTAACTCACAACAAACACTATTTTAAGCTAAAATTAACAAAATATACCCAATTATCCAAAACATTTAAACAATATAAAACCGAAATTCACCGGAATTTATAACGGACGATATTTTTGACATAGTTTACGCATTTTAATTTATATATATTTTTTTCTTTTTTTTCAATTTTAAGAGAAAATGGAGTGTTTCTGTTGCCACAATTACAAAATTGGTACTAAAAATTATAAAAAAATTCATATCACAAAATTTAATTGAGATAAAGCTTTGAAACAAAATGCGTTTAAAAGTACATCTTTTTCTCCATATGACGGTATAAAAATTTAAAATGTATGATGTTTAGAAGTACAAAATTTGCAGTAGCGAAAATTGCATGGTAAAGTGTTGTGCATTTTAATTTCTATTTTTTTTTTCAATTTTAAGAGAAAATGAAGTGATTTTGTTGCCAAAATTACAAAATTGGTACTAAAAACTATAAAAAAATTAATATCTCAAAAATAATTTGCGATATAGCTTTCAAACAAATTGCATTTAAAAGTAAATTTTTTTTTCTCTGAACGACGGTGTAAAAATTTTAAATGTACGATGTTCAGAAGTGTAAAATTTGCAGTAGCAAAAATTGCAAAACCGAAATTACAGGGGAAAGTCTTGCCATTCGCAAAATGATGTATGCGTTACGCACAGATACGTTTGGCCTTTATAATATAGACTATACTATCTTTCATTTTCATCTTCATTTTTTGCTTCAGGCATGTAATCGGAGAAAAAACGAATTAATCTAGATCATGATATTTATTAAAATCAACACTCTTTCCTCATTCTGTTATCATGAGCTATTTGCGAATAGCCGGTTTAGTAGGATGCTTGTTGTCGCTGCACGAGCCGCCGATGGAGAATATAACTACAAAAACCGAGAAAAGTATATAAAAAAATTGCTATCACTGCGCTCTTTTTCTGCGGAATATTGTCAAATTCAAGGAAGACCTGCTAGCCATAGCCAAAAACGTGCACAGAAAATTTGGTTCAATTCTATGCCTAAGTTTATACATTTTTTGATAGTATAACAAAGAAAGTGGCACAGACACAGTTATTACAGGACTTCCTTCTGGTGGAATATTTCCAAATTGAAGGAAGACTTTTTGGCCATTCCCGAAAACATTACACAGAAAATTTTGTTCAATCCTATGCATAAATTTATACACTTTTTTAAGGGAATAATGAAAATACCACAAAAATTGCATTTACTGAGCACCGTCCTGGCAGATCTTTTTCAAATTCAGGGAGGACCTCCTCTCCATAATCAAAGACACACACAAAAATTTTGTTTCAATTCTATGCATAACTTCATATACTTTTCGATATAGTAATGAAAATGGCAAAGATAACGCCTTTATAGCTTGGCCTTTCCGGCGAATTTTTAATTTTTGATTTCGGAAAAACCTGTTTGCCATAGCCAAAAGCATACATAAAAAATTTGGTTCAATTCTATGCATAATTTTATAAACTTTTCGATGATACAATGGTGATAGAGAGAGAGAGACATACATTTTGTATAAACATGTTTTTGGGGATCTTTGACACCTTAAACACCCAAATCTGTCGAAAACCAGAAGTCCAAAATATGTAGATTACAATACTTTCTTCTATTGAAAATAGAAGAGAAATTAAAAACAAAATTATACGATCCTTCAGTTTTTTTTTTTTTTTTTTTGGTAACTCTACCACAACTTGATTTGATTTTCTCACTTTTTTTTATAAAAAAGTTGCAGTTTGCCGATGGTTCCGTTATCAAAATTATTCAGATGTATCATTGATATCCTGTTTTGTCTGCCTAATTTTCATCAAAATTGACCAATCAATTAAAATTTTTATAGGTTGATGAAGTAAAAACAGCGTTTTTCGATTAAAAAAGTCGTCGTAACATTTAATTTTTTTTTTTTTACAGGGACATCTTGAGACTTTTAATGAAATTTTAATGAATATTAATAATTGTATGAAAAATGAGCAGGTTTACTAAATAAAGTTCACTGCGCATGCGTCAACTCTATTAAAATTTCATTTGAATATTGTGTTAGCTAAATATATAGAGCAACTTTTGTTCAAGTTTCAAAATCATAGCTTGAAGATTCTGAACGTTATCATTGATAGAAAAAGATTAAAATCCATTATTTCCAAAATGAAGCAAAAAGATGAGGAGCTGTATCCAAATATAGTAGTATCTGCAATACATTGTAGACACTAATCAATGGAATATGGATACAGCCCCTCATTTTTAGGTAATTATGTAAATACGTAGCACCTATTGTTGTCGCTCAGTCCGTCCGTCTGTCCGTCCGCATATAACAACGCAAAAGCTACCCAACCGAATCGTTTGAAATTTAAAATACATAATTATTACATAATTTTGTCGAGTCATTTCAAATTTTATGTAAATCGGATAAATAGATCAATTACAGGGACAATCAAAAGCATTCCGTTACATTACGGTCAATGAGGAAAAAAAGTTTCAAATGCATTTTAATCGTTTGAAATTTAAAACGTATAATTATTACATAATTTTGTCGAGTCATTTCAAATGTTATGAAAATCGGATGCATAGATCAATTACAGGGACAATCAAAAGTATTCCGTTGCATTACGATCAATGGGGAAAAAGTTTTAAATGCATTTAATGGTATTACACTCATTTGAACATAATAGAATTGACATGAATCTATGAAGTATGTACTAAAATATACATTCTGTACAATCTGTGATGCAAAGAATATTTATTATTAAATTACAGGGCCACACAAATGTATTCCACTAAATAATGTTATACGTGGAAACATTGTTTGGGGCGGGCTTTAATTATATTAAACTACTTCATATTTTATGAATAAGATATACGTTAATGAAGTATAATAAAATTTACTCCTGCATATTTACAGGAACACAAAGATTTCGACCACTATACTGTATCCAAAGTACGCTCAACTATATCACCAAGATCTGAATATTTTAAAACTTCGTTATTGTACGAACGCACGTCATTTGCTACGATTCACGTGCAATTTCCAACTTGTTTTGTTTCATTTTGGAAATACATTCATTTGGAATTCTTTCGACATTTGAATGATACAAAGAAGTGACAAGAACAAATAGAGAACACGCGGACAGACAGACATTTTGTAAATACATATTGTTTAGGATTTCCGATCCCTAAACATGTGAAATCTTTTAGAAGTCGAAACAGTTTCGATTACAAAATACAAGTGAGCGTAATGAACCATAATGCGTCAATAAAACATAGTGAAAACATTAAGAGATAGCATGTATGTAGATTATTGTTTCCAAAGTGTTGAGGTAACTAATTTACTAATAATCGCCTCGCTCCGCGAATTCGGTTGGCAAATAAATAAATAAATAAATAAAAATAGATAAATAAATAATTCGTATGTGAGTCGAGTTAACTTTATCTGTTCTGCGTTCCGTGGGTTTACTATTGTAATTTCATTCTTGCTTGTCCGATCTGGTAATTAGTAACTTGAAAAGATTTTCCACTTTATATTTGCAAATATATATATATATTTGAATTTAAATTTATGTATATGTATTATTTTCCACATAAAAATAAAATAGACATTAAAAATACAATTACATAGTATATTTTAAAATATGATTAAAGATTTGAATTCTGTGGTTGATATGTGTTGGATTTTAATCGAGTTTAGAGTTATAAGTTGAATATCGCTATTTGGTGCCATACAGAGACTCGAACAAATATTCTATTATGTATAGCAACACATGATTGCTACAAAAACACAGGTAGAAGAAACAATCGCTTAGAATCGCCTTCTTTTTATTTTTCATTTATTTCCGTATTTTTTAATATTAATGTTGATTCAAGAAATATCGTTTGGAATCATCATTGAAATAAATATATATACATCGCTACTTCATCTGTACAGCGCCACATCGCCAATTTTTTCATATTATTGCGTTACAAAAAGAATACTGAAAAATAGTGCAAACTGATCGATCGATAGCATGAGGTCAAATTTGTATTTCAGTTTTCCAGACGAAGATAAGTTCTCGAATAGGAATAAATACCGTATTTTTTTCGAAAAAATGTGTTTTGACCAAACTATGACTTGTAAATAGTTAATGGGATTTGACAAACATGATAACATCTACGAACTTTTTAAAATGAAAGAATTAGTTTAAATACAGTCATAAAATTTAGAAATAAATTATGTAAACATGTTACCTCGTCAACGCTCCCTCCATAATAGTTAAATTCATAAGAATTTTCCATTTTCGCAACGATAAGTTTAATTAAAATACAGTAGCTTTAAAAACACAACGTATTTTAATCGAAGTCGGTGAAAGACTCAAAATTGTCTTCTTGGCAAACACAAATTTGCAATATTTTCCATTGTTGGAACTATTGTTGATGCAGTTAAAAGTTACATTGTTGAATTTATCTTGAATAAATAAATATATTTTTTTAAATATAAGAATGATTAATTTCGTAATAATGTAACATTGTTGCTTGTTGATATTATTACTGTATAATAATTGTTGTTAATTAATTGTTTCCATCTCCTTTGTAAGTGAAGTCCCTTTATATATTTTTTTTACTATCAGACTAATTTCTGAATCATCCTGTGTAATTCACAGAACCAGTCTCAATCACTCACAAACAAGTAGAACTTTTCAATAAATAATCACTCCGACACATTTCTTAACTCGATAATTTTCCTACACAACAGCAAACACAAACACATGCGTTTGTGGTTCGCAGACTGAACTTGGCGATTTTTTTTCACATATATTCTAAATTGCTACTTTTGAAAATGATCGCGTGTCTGAATTTTCGAGATAAACCAATTTGGTGGTTACTTCTTAAAGCTGAAGGGTTTTAAAGGTTTGAAACCGATCGCCTTATTGCAAAGTCATATTTCTTCCTACGCTGTAAAAAGTATCGAAAAAAAAAATATCCATGCTTTCTTTTTCTCTTGCGACCAACGTTCGATATCGATAGGTTCGAATGCAGCGTCCTTATTTGAAAAAAAAAGGCGTCTTTAATGACAGAGTTAATTTTTCACGATATTTTTAACAATCGAGTTATGTAATTATCTTCTGTAACAATTTCAATAATGAAATTTTCTCTTAGTTTTATGATTGCGATTAATTGCAATAATATCTTTTCCAGTCTATTAATATACAGAACAACTGAAAAAAATATTAAAAAGTACAAAAATATGCTTCAATTTATATAAATTTAGCATCTAAGTGCAGAAAATCAGATAAAATTTTTTTAAATTAATATGAAATAATTCTTGCAAAAATTACTTAAAGTGGTATTTAATATACGGAAATAATGCTCACATTATCCCCACTAAATAACTGATTAGTGCATACAAAAATAACAACTTTGAAATTAACATGTTTATTGATCACATGGAACGAGGAACTGACATGTTCTTAAAATAGTGAAGTTTCAACTTGAATCGCTTTCTAGCGGTTGATTACTATCGCGGGAAACTTCCACCAGAAAATTTAAGTAGAATTTTTCTCTTTATTTAAACGTCTTATTAATGTAAACTTTCAGTCAATAATAATGGAAACTAGTCGTTGGGGGCCACCGTAATACTTACCCATCATGGATATGTATATGAAAATAAAACATGTGAAACTATTTATACAATGCATTGCAATTCATAAACAAAATTTAAATATTGTTAATATACATAGTAATGCTGTATTAAAGAACTGCTGATGTACCAATTTCGACAAATTATATAAAACGCCAAAATACTCAAGTAGTACCGAACTGCGTAAAAAGAAACATCCTTATAACTCCAAAAATAATAACTCTATTAACTAACAATTAACTGCGTCAGATTAAGCGTCTCATTTCCAATTAAAATATACCTCTGAATTGAAATTTGAATGAAATACAGGGTCATGAAAAATCGAAGAATGTGGAAAACAAGATTACAAATATCTCGGCAACTAATAATCCGACCGACTTCGTTCTATATGCAAAATGTGTGTTATTTTATTGCCTTTTACGTCCATTCCTTAGAACAAAAAATTTCGAAAATTTTTATATACCTTTCATCAGAACGAATTTTTCGAGAGTCTGAAAAAAATAGTTCCGGATAATCGAGGTTGCTGATATTAAATAGGGTTCGTCCCATTCTTGCATACTAACTACATACAAAATTTCAAGTCTCTATCTCAATTTGTTCGGGAGATAGAGCGTTTACAGACAGACAGACAGACAGACAGACAGACAGACAGACAGACAGACGGACGGCAAAAATTTTTGTCTAAAAATATGTTTTTCGGAACCTCCACTATCTAAAACGTGTAAATCCGTCAAACATTTTTTTTCGATTTTCAAAACGATTGCAAGACTTACCCTATACTACGTATGATGGGTAAGTAAAAACTGATTTTCACTTTTAGTGGGGGAAATGTACTTCAACGGTAGTAGTTCCGCCACATTATGATGACCGAAGACTGTTTCACTGTTTGATTCAGTGAAAATACAGTAAAACCTCTAAATAACGGACACCTTGGGAGCGCAGAAATTGTCCGCTATTCGGAGGTGTCCGCTATTGGGAAAACCTCAGCGATAGTAAAATTGCTAATGAATGCTTACTGTTTCATTAGTCGATTTAAAAATGTCCTAAAACCTCTATTATATGATTAAACCAGAAATTAAAATAATTTTTAAAGCAATAAAACTGAAATAAAATTGTGCATACCTTTATCCTTTGCTTTTACATTCTTACAAAAAAAAAAAAAAAAAAAAAAAAAGTTACAAAAGTATGTTTTTACTTGCGATTAGATGTAATTTGTTTTTCAATGTGAAGTTTTAACTCTGTGAGTAGTTTTAATTCTTTTAATCATCTTTTTCTTAAAAGAAAAAAAAAATGTATAACTGTTTATTGTATTTTTCTGCTTCTTAAAAGCATCCAATCATCCGAGGGTGAGGGTGTGTGTGTGTGTGTGGGGGGGGGGGGGGGGTGTAGGGGATAAATCTAGGGGAGAGAGGGAATTTTCTCCAGCTCAGTCCCACATTTATCTGTGATCACAAAATTTGTGATACATTGCCCTGATAAATTTAGAGGATTTTTATTTTTTTTTTTCCTCGTTAAAAAATAATTTTTTGTTCTTTTTTAACAAAATTACTGTCCGCTATACGGAATGTCCGTTATTCAGAGGTTAAACATACAAAAATTTAAGTTTTGGGAGTGGGGATTTGAAAACTGTCCGTTAAATAGAGGTGTCCGCTATTCGGGAGTGTCCGTTATGGAGGTTTTACTGTATTATTAAAATTTATCAAACTGACACCAGTAAAAAAAAAAAAAAAAAAAAAAAAAAACACTGAAATTTTTTACTACTTTTGTAAAAGAATTTTTTCAATCTGTAATGCATTTAAGTTAGACAAAATTTTAAATTCAATTTTACAGGAGGATGAAACTGCTGATGTAAGTAAAAGAATCGGTTGTCATCTTGTGACAACCTTATAAGTTACTTTACTCACAAATGCTGGACAGTATACTACATGTCCCCTCTTTTATTATTCATAACTCCGTTGTTGATCATAAAAATGTTTACTGAGAACGAATTGTATTTACATTCAATATTCTGGATTGAGAAGAGCTGGATTTATTACCTCATAAGAGCTACCCGGAAACATTTTCGAAAATTAATGTCAACAAAAAAAGTATAGTAAAATGTTTACTAAACTTCGCAAATGCATTAGTTAATGAGGCTTCTATAAATAAAGGACATTTTTCGTAATCGTGGGTGACTATGTTGTACTTACTATGTTGCAGGCGATATATATATATATATATATATATATATATATATAATTATATATATATATATATATATATATATAATATTTTTTTTTTTTTTTTTTTTTTTTTTTTTTTTTTTTTACACTGAGAAATTTAATTTTAAAAAATTCATGTGTACCATATATCGTCTAAGACTATTTTTATTTTAAATGAAAAAATAATTACTTTTTTTAAAAGAGAGAAAATGAGCTATCATATATGTGACGATTTAAGGAGAACTCGAATTATTTCCACTGGTTAAAAAGAAACACACAGTCATGGCAAGTGAGGGAAAAAACAAAATAAATAAATAAATGTAGAAGATCCAATAATTAGTCATGGGCTGCTGTAAATTCATTTATTAAATTCGTAATAACGAGGAAGTAAAAGCTCCTTTTGCAAAAATTCCATCATTATTTCAGCGAGCTGTACTCATCGAAGAAGCAACCCAAGAAATCTTCTTTCTCATCTCGAGACTTCCACCTTTTAAACTAAAAAGAAAGTTCTGGAACATTCTGTAACCTCAAACCATCATTCTTTTATGTAAACAGAATTCTTGTCCAGCTACGAGATTATTTTCCACAAACGATAAATTTATTTTTAAAAAAATATTATTTAACCAATTTTTAAATTGACTCAGAATTTTAAATATCTTAGGCAGACGATTTTTATAAATGATTAATTTTAAGAGAAAAAGAAAAGAAATGAATTTATTAATATGCACACATCAAAGGTTGACGTAGGAAAAATAAATAAATAGATAAAATAAAATAATGATATTTTTTGAAAGGTATGGTTTTGGAATAAATTTAATAAGACTTTCTTAAAAACATAGAAGAAATCAGTTTTATTTGGAATATTAAGAAATAAAGTTTTAATTAAGAATATTTTTAATTTAGAGCCATCTTTTTTTAAATTTACGCATACTGGAATAATGTTTTTTAAGGCAAATTAAGAATTTATATCGTCTGCATACAGATTAACAGATTAGATCTAGAAACAAGATTTTAATTTAATAATTTGAAGTAAGTACGGAATATTATTATAAGAAAATTAAGATAGTATAAAGGTTAGTTTTGGCGAAAAAATTTTAAATTTGTAACATTATCCCCCCTCCCCAAGACTTTGTATGAAATTGATAGTTAAATAAAACTACAAGTTCAGACAACAGAAATATAGTAATTTAGAAAAGTTAAATTTTGGAATAAAACTGTCAAACTCAGGAAGCCAAGAGATGGAAGAAAAGAAAATTAACGCAATATAAAAAATATTAGCGATTAAAATAAAATAGTTAAGAGAAAATAATTCTGAATTAAATTTAGGTAGGAGCATTTCCCTGAAAGAAATACAATAATGTTACAACATCACTTACCATTTGTAAGTGCATAGGAGATAATACATACAATAACAGTAAATAAGTTATGAATATTAATAAGCAGAAGATAAAAATATAATAAAAACAATAAAAATTCGTTCTCATGGAAGTTTAAATAATTACAATGACTTAATGCATAGTTTATTTTAAATAAGTCCTTTAAATGAAAAAAGTTTTTCAATAGTATATATAAAAGAGTCTTTTCCAATGTTCACTGAATACAGTCTCTTTAATTAAAGATCTTCAAACCTAGTTTAATCTTTGGTTTTAATGTTATGTTGGATCCAACATCTTTCAGTAATATATCAATTTTTCAATAATAAATAGCATCACTCTCAATATCAATAATAAATAATATAGAAAAATTTAAATAATAACAATAATAAGTAATAGTATAATAAGACTCCATATCCTAATATTTTTCAATAAGAGTATAATTAATACTAAACTTCATTATAGAAATCTAATAATAATAATAATAGTAAAACAAGTGTATAATCAAAAGAAAATATCACTATTTGTTTAATATTGATAGGGAAAATATTGGTTGAGGATAAAAATAATTACATAGCAACTAAATAATTTTCTTATCTTCTAATAGCATAAGAAAGTATTTTTTGCTAGCCGAAAGTCTAAATAAAAAAAATCATAATAATTCCAAAATCCAAATAAAATTAAATCTAACTATTTGGAAAATGGACTCTCAACCAGTATTTCCTTACAATAATTCCTCTCTGATACTCTTTTACAAAATTGTCAAATTTGGTTATAAGTTTTCAAATGCCAAATGTAGAATAATGCTTTATCTACACATGGTTTATAAACTTTAATAATAAAATACAATAGGAATAAAAGGTGTCATTCTTAATTGAGAAATAGAAATAAAAATAGTGTGCTTTTCTGAAAAACTCTTAATATCTGTAGTTTTCACAATCACTGAAAATCACATATTATGTTATAGGTTTGAGTAGAATCATTAGATTTTATAACTGTTATAACATAAATATCTGCTGAATAAATAGAATAATACTAATGTCAAATACATGAGTAAATATAGTTAGACTTAAACACCCTTAAAATTAATTGATCAACATCAATTTGAAAGCTTTTACAATCAAAGTGTTCACCTTATGCCTGCATAAGGAGCCCAATTTAACCCCAAAAACTCCCAAAAACAAGTAATATTCTTGTAGGCCTCCAAGAACATACCTGCTAATGTTGAAAATTATGGTGATAAACTATTTAAAGAATAAGAATTAAAACAATCTACTGTCTTGACTTTAGTTTGATCTAGTGATTGTGATTGTATCTGAGGTTTTGTTTGTTTTTTGGGTTGCTCATGAAACAGTTTAAAATCTTCTGGTGAAAAATAGGGTCTTAATTTAGAAACATGCACAATAACGGAATTCTGTCCTGTCTCATAATTAAATTTATCTATTTCATAAGTTACATCAGAAAGTTTATTTAAAATTTTGTATGGTCCAGAGAAAGTAGGTTCTAATTTTCGAGTGTTAGGGTATTTAAATTCTTCATAAATTACAGAGTCTTGTATTTTTAATGGGCATTCGACAAAATTTCGATCATAGAGCCTTTTACTTTTAAGGTGAAATTCCTGAGTTCGCGCTTTCGCAATTTTGAGGGCTTTGTCTACTGATGCGTAATAGTTTTGTTTTAAAGGAGATTCATAAGGCAATTGACCATAAAATAAATAGGCAGGTGGGAACTTGGTGATAGAATGGGGCGTATTGTTGTATTCTTCGATGACTTGGTTTAATAATCTAGTCCAAGGTATTTTAGAAGAAGTGGAATTAACTTTACATTTAAGCCTGGTAACTATAGTCTGATTAACGCGCTCTACCTTTCCATTGGTCTGAGGATGATGTGCGGATGTAAAACGCGTTTGAACATGATGATTTCTAAGGAATTTCTTAAATCTTGGAGATCTGAAAGATTTATGCCTGTCACTAAGTATTTTTTGAGGTGCTTTGATATTGAAAATTTGTTTTAAACAGTTAGTGTATGTTTCAGTGGTAACATTTTTGGAGGGAAAAGCCCAAACAAATCTAGTTGCATGATCTATTATTATGTGTAAGAATTTTTTTGTTGAGTTGTAATAGTTAAATCCACCAATAGTATCAATAGAAAGACATTCAAAAGGTTGATCTGTTGCTGGCATAGCTTGTAATAAGCCGAATCTTTTCTGTTTTGGTTTTTTATTTTTCTGACAGGTATCGCAATGTTTAACAAATTCTGTAATGTCTATTGTCATATTAGGCCAATAATAGTTGGGAGATATTAAATTAAGCATTTTTTGAATCCCTAAATGTCCAAAATTATCATGAGCAATATGGAGTATTTTTTTTCTTAATGACATTGGTACAACAATTTTTTTGAATCCCTTTTTCTGAACTATAATAATTCCATTCTCTTTTTTATATTTTTTGTCACAAACATTGTCTTTGTCTTGCATCTCTATAATTTCTTTCCTATCTAGCAATAAACTAATATGTTGATTAAAATGACAAACAGGATTTCGTGACAACATGTCTGCTTCGATATTTGTTGAACCCTTTTCATATTTTATCTCATAATCAAACATACTAAGTTTGAGCGACCATCTAAAAAGCCTACCTCTTAAGTTTTTAACACTCTTTAACCATACTAGAGATGCGTGGTCCGTATGAATTGTAAACTTGACACCATGAAAGTAATGATAGAATTTGTCAAGAGTATCTATAATAGCTAAACATTCTAATTCAGTTATGAAATAATTTTGCTCATAACTCTTCAAAATTCTAGAATGATAAGCAATAGGATGTAAGAAATTTTCTTTATCAGGTTGTTTTAGAACGGCACCTACTGCTATCTGAGAGGCATTACAAACATATGTAAAGGTAATTTAGGATCATAAATTTTGAGGATGGGTTTTGCAATTAAAGAATTTTTTAATTTTTCAAAAGACTCCAGGCACTCTGAGTTCCATTCCCATATTGTGTCTTTTTTAAGTAATCGGTTCAGAAGATATCTAATTTCAGCATATTTATTTATGAATTTATGGTAAACATTAATGGAACCTAGAAATCGTTGTAACTCTTTCACATTTGAAGGAGGTTTTAAATTTTTGATGGTTTCAATATTGGCATTTGCTGGTGTTATAGTTCCATTAGTGATTTCATAACCTAAGAAATTGATTTTATTTTGGCCTAATTTACATTTAGAAAGTTTAAGTTTAATGTTTTCTTGTTTGCAAATGGCAAAAATTTGAGCTAAATGGTTTAAATGTCCTTCTAATGAGGAAGAGAAAATTATAATATCATCAAAATTGTGGCACGCAAAGTCGATTTTATATTTATTAAGGATTCTTCGAATGGTTCTATTGAATATGGGAGGGCCCGTTTTTATGCCAAAAGGGAGCACGAGCCACTCAAAAAGTCCAAAATTGGTTGCAAATGCTAATTTTTCTGTATCGGATGGATGTATTGGTATGTGCCAGTAGCCAGAGGCTAAATCCAAAGTTGAAAAATACTGAGCACTACTCAATTTATCTAAAATTCCATCGATACGGGGCAAGGGTTCTGCATCATTTTTAATTATTGCGTTTAATTTTCTATAGTCTATACATAATCGCGTTTTTTTACCTTCCTCTCTTTTCATAACTAGTGTAACAGGGGCAGAATAGGGGCTATTACTTTCCTTTATCAGTCCGGCTGCTAACAATGATTGAATTTGGTTTTTTATTTCTATTTCTTCTAGAGGAGATGTTCGGTAGGGCCTCAAAGATATAGGTATGTTTGAGTTTAGTATAACGCGTTGTGGTTCAATATTAATCCTACCCACATCATATTTTTGCTTTGCAAAAATATCACTATAAATATGAACTAATTCCCTTAAATTTACATCTTGAATTAAATTTATTTCCCCAGTTAAATCTGAATCCGAATTATCGCGAAAATTTTGAAGAGTCATGGAACCTCTATAATCAGGATGCACATTAATTGCGTGATCATATTCAACACAGTCTTCATTTTTCATAATATTTCCACAAGTAGATTGTAACTCTATATCATGATTACTTACATTCAGTGTTTCATTATCATAATTATCTATTGCTACAGTATTACCAGTATTTAATTTCATATTTTTTTTATATTCTGAGGTTACAAATTCATTAGATTGATCCCTGTTTTGTTGTACTTGGTCCATATTTACTGTATTGAAATGAAGGGATCTCTCATTATGTATGGATATACTGTTAGTTATAATTTTCCTTCCCTGCCTTACAATACAATTTTTACATTCTATGGTTAATTTAAATTTAGAACATTCTTTTAACCCCAAAATAGCATAATCCAAATTTGTATTGCATACTAAAAAGTTAACATATTTTTTAATTTTACCCACTTTTAGAAGAACACTACATTTTTTATTTATATGTAAAAATCCTTTTGCCTGACCAATGGTAACTGAGGGTATAGTCTCAATTTTAGCATTAAGTTTTTTAACAAATTTAATTGGCAATATTGCAATAGTTGAGCCAGTATCTACAACACATGGCAAATTACAATTATTTGTACATCCATACACAATTAATAGTCAAATATTATGAGAATTATTTTGTGAGCTACTTGGAAGAGTATCAGAGGATGGCAACTCACTCCTAAAAATACATTCTCTTTCCCAATGAAAAGCATTACTGACACCCCTATTTGTGCATATCCTACAAGGTCTTGAAGGGTGTGAATTTTGAATATAATTATTTTGACAAACTCTAGGTCTTTGAAACTGAGATTGCCTTTGGGGAATCCAATTCCTAGGTGTATTATTGGGCCTAACTGGCTGAATCCAGGGCCTAGTTGGTTGAAAAGGTTGAAAATATTGTCTAGCTGATGGTTGATTTATTACTTGGTTTGAAACTAGTGGGGTGGAAACTTCCACGAATTGTTTGACAACCCGGTACCATTCGGTGGTACTACTAGGAGGATTTATAATAATACTGTTTTTGAATTCTGGTTTTAAACCATCAGTTAAACCTTGTAATAGTATATTTTCACTAAGATGTAATTTCCTACCAATTTCCACTTTTTTACGAAAATAAGTTTCTAAATTGTCTAAATTATCTAATTTCAGATTTGAAAAATCAGAAAAACTCGGGATGTCTAATTGAATGAATCTTTCTATCAAAATTTTTTTAATTTGTTCATAATCCGTACAATTTAAACAGTCATTGATATAAATTTTTTGCGCTTCCCCTTTCAGATATTGCGCAATAGAATTAAATTTCCATTCTAGATTTTTCTTCTCCTTTTCACATGTTGTATCAAAATAAGTTAACCACGACAAAATGTTCATTTCAGAACTCGGGTCAAACGGTACGAACTTAGGATCTTCCATAATTTTTTGATTCTTACTCATTAGAATAAATGAAGCACTTCTATTTTCTTTATTAAATCCTGATCGTAAAATCATTCGCAATAAATTTCAAAGTTAATAATTTCTATCAATGACATATTTTTTCAAAATTACTATATCAGATCCATAACATACAATAAATAATAAAATAATAAATAAATTAGTAAATTAATAAATTAACTTCAAATTACTCTCATCAATAAAATAATAAATAAATAAATAAATAAATAATAAATACTTTCCATCAATCATAAATAGAATAGAAATAATAATCAAAACATTTAATAAAATAACTTACAGTTCACGAAAAATCTTCAATAAAATCCATTCTTCATTAAATTCCTCATCAAATACCTTTCGCATACTCACCACTTTGAAGTCATTAATTTTCAAAAATTTTCCTATGACCATGAATACTGAATCAAAATTTGTGCGCACAGATCACCATCAAGCGTCAGGAAATCCACATCAGACTCGAAGCAAGTACTATTCATTAGCAAGCTGAAAATACCATATAGGCTGTCCTTCAATCGAACTTCGGCGATAGCATGCTTTTCTTCGTTCCATCGCAATTTTCTTTAAATATCATTCATTAAAAAGGCAGCACAGATAAAAAATCCTGTCCGACTTTTCGATTAGTTGTGACGATTTAAGGAGAACTCGAATTATTTCCACTGGTTAAAAAGAAACACACAGTCACGGCAAGCGAGGGAAAAAACAAAATAAATAAATAAATGTAGAAGATTCAATAATTAGTCATGGGCTGCTGTAAATTCATTTATTAAATTCGTAATAACGAGGAAGTAAAAGCTCCTTTTGCAAAAACTCCATCATTATTTCAGCGAGCTGTCCTCATCGAAGAAGCAACCCAAGAAATCTTCTTTCTCATCTCGAGACTTCCACCTTTTAAACTAAAAAGAAAGTTCTGGAACATTCTGTAACCTCAAACCATCATTCTTTTATGTAAACAGAATTCTTGTCCAGCTACGAGATTATTTTCCACAAACGATAAATTTATTTTAAAAAAAATATTATTTAACCAATTTATAATTGACTCAGAATTTTAAATATCTTAGGCAGACGATTTTTATAAATGATTAATTTTAAGAGAAAAAGAAAAGAAATGAATTTATTAATATGCACACATCAAAGGTTGACGTAGGAAAAATAAATAAATAGATAAAATAAAATAATGATATTTTTTGAAAGGTATGGTTTTGGAATAAATTTAATAAGACTTTCTTAAAAACATAGAAGAAATCAGTTTTATTTGGAATATTAAGAAATAAAGTTTTAATTAAGAATATTTTTAATTTAGAGCCATCTTTTTTTAAATTTACGCATACTGGAATAATGTTTTTTAAGGCAAATTAAGAATTTATATCGTCTGCATACACATTAACAGATTAGATCTAGAAACAAGATTTTAATTTAATAATTTGAAGTAAGTACGGAATATTATTATAAGAAAATTAAGATAGTATAAAGGTTAGTTTTGGCGAAAAAATTTTAAATTTGTAATATATATCTACAGCTCATATTCAAAATATTAGAATAATTGAGAAAAAGTAATAAGAAAAAATTATTTGTCATTTATTTATTTTTTATACTAAGTAAAAGCAATTAAATTTCTTATAAATTAAATCTGGAATGTTTAGATAAGATTTTAACATTTATAAAATATAAAATACAGCACAATAAATTAGGTATACAGCTTCCTTAAACACACCAGAATATTAGAATAAAATTTAGATTGGTTCAAAATATTAAAATATTTTATTTTACGCAACAATATTACCTTATGAATATGAAGTAAATGGTAGTTAATATTTTGTAGCATCCCCTTTAGTTTTCATAACAGCGTACAATCGATCTTGCATACTATATACAAGGTGTTTACAAACATTTCTATCAATATTAGCCCAAATAGACTTTATACGTACCACTAACTCAGTTTTACTTGAAGGGGGATTTTCTTGAAGTTTTTTCTTCATTATACACCATAAGTTTTCGATGGGATTAAGATCTGGTGAATTTGGTGGCCAAGGAAGTACCTTAATGTTGCGTTGGCGGAACCAATTCTTAGTTGACACCGAGGTATGCGGGGACGCTAAATCTTGTTGAAAGATGAAATCATCTTCAAATAAATCTTCTGATGATGGAATCATGTAATATTCTAAAATTTCTTGATATATCAGAGAGTTAACCTTTTCGTAGACGATGCATAACTTTCCAGGTCCTTCTGCACTCATACAACCCCAAACCATGACACTAGCAGCAAATTTTACGGAACGTTTAAGGCATTCTTTATCAAATGCTTCTTGCTTCATTCTCCAAACTCGAATACCTTGATTACCATATGAAACACAAAACATACTTTCATCACTAAATAATATATTTTTCCAATCTTCATTGCTCCATAAACGTCTTGATTTACACCAATTCAATCTTATATGCTTTTGTCTTGCAGTCATGAGAGGTTTTGTTTTCGGTACACGAGATTCAAATTTAAATTTATGGAGACGTCTTAATGTTGTCGATGTAGAAATTTCAACTCCTTCTTCTTTCCATTTTCGGTGCAAGAATCGCACACTTTTAAAACGGTTTTTCTTAACTATACGCTTCAGTTTCCTGTCATCTCTAGCAGATGTTTTTGGTTTTCGGCCACCATTTCGGCGATTATTTTGAAATTTTCCAATTTTTGAATATTGTGTTAGTATTTTACTAACGCTCGATTGCGAACAATGTACATAATTCGCTATAAAACATTGATTTTTACCGTGCCGATACAAATCAACCATACGAAGTTTAAGTAGATTCAGGAATATCACTCACACGGCCCATTTTAAGACGAAAAAGAAACAAACTGCAAAAAAGAATACTGATTTTAAATAAAATAGTCTGAATTTAATCAATGATGCCACCAGTTAAGAATTGGTAATAATTAAAGGAGAATTAATGTGAAATATTCTAATATTTTGAACCATTTGAATAAATATTCTAATATTTTGAGTTTTCAAAATAATTTTTTTTGCAATTAATCTTTTCAAAAATGATATTAAATTTAAGATAACAAGTAAGTTTAATCAACAATAAGTTCTTAATAAAAATATCGTTTGCATATTTTCATTAAAAGACATTAAATTACCAAACGATATTTTCAATTTCTAAAAAAAAGGTTATTATTCTAATATTTTGAATATGAGCTGTAATGTAACCTACTCTTTAGGACTAAAGATAAATTGACTGACGCCACATATATTAATAAAAGGTTTTTGCATATTTAAAATATTTTCACGAAATTTCAGATTATTTTGCCAGAATTAATAATAGAACCAAAAACTTCTTATTTTGATTTTACACACCTATCAAAAGTGAAAGAATATTTATTTTATTAGCTTTTATAGACATTTTAAAACTGGCTTCTAATGATTTGAAAGAAAATTTTGTGAAATAAATATGAAATTAATATTCTCAGAATATTATTTATATATGTTACAGGCCAAACCCGATTTTAGGCCAAACTAGATTGGCCTAGTCCAAACTAGTCTATCCTAACGCCCATCGGATAAACTAGTTTTTCCTAGGCCAAACTAGTCTATCCTAACGCCCATCGGATAAACTAGTTTTTCCTAGGCCAAACTAGTCTATCCGAACGCCCATCGGATAAACTAGTTTTTCCTAGGCCAAACTAGTCTATCCGAACACCCATCGGATAAACTAGATTTTCCTAGGCCAAACTAGTTTGGCCGAACGGTCATTAGGATGAACTAGTTTAGCCTGCTATTCATTGGTTTGAACTAGTTTATCCTAGGCCGAACTAGATTGTCCTAGGCCAATTCAATTTGGCGTGATTTTATTGAATTTAAAGACCGCCACGGCGCCAACTTTCTTGTTTTGATCTAATTTAGCCTAGGCCGATGCAATTCCACGCGATTTTAGCTCACAGACTATCAAAGCCTGACAGCTAATGTGCTCGCAGATTCTGTGTGTGTTTATGTAACCATGTACGTACGTATGTACATACTTATGTACGTACGTATGCAGGTATGTACGTACATACTTATGTATGTACGTACTACTATAACGGACTAATGTGTAACTAATGTAACGCGAGCACTCTGGTGTTGGAATTTGGACGCGATTTAGTTCAAGCCAGATGGCTTCACCCGCTATCGGGCCTTTTCTTTTATATAAAATCTTGAAACGGACGTATGTTGAGGCGAACGAACTGTGAAGTGAAAAAAAACATGATGATAAATATTTAAGAAGAAGGATTTTGCATCGAAATACCACTATTTTCTAATAGTAATTTTTGTAAAAATGTTATATTTTTGCTGGAACTTTTTGAAACTTTGTGATAGTTTATCGCATAATAATTTTATAAAAAAAAAGAGTTACATTTCGGCGTGAAAGAGGATTTGGTTGCGAATAAAATCAGGAAATATAACGGAAATTCTATGTTTTAAAGCACCGCTACCTCAAGTAACACATCTACTAATAGGTTGTTTAACGGAGTTTCATTCAAATACAGTTTTGTTAATAATAGAGTACGCTCCCTGGTGTTGGAATGAGGAACAAATATAACGTGGCTTACAAGGAAGGTCTCCATTGGGGGCATACTCAGAATTTTTTGAAAAAAATACGAATTAAACTACTCATGTAGGTAATAAAGGATCAGTGAAAATTAGCGGCGGAATTACATTATTAGATATGTAAAAAAATAAAATAGTTTGGAATAATTGGCGTGAAAAGCTGAAAGCGACGCGGGATTTGGCAAGCAGTGCATTTCCTCGCCAAAAGCAGACGATTTTAACGAATCTGATAATTGATTTTGATTGACTTCACTGTTAAAAATCTGCAGCATTTACTGCAACGTCACTCCACTACTTTTATAGAATATCTCTCTTCGGACCAATGAGAATGCTCCATAGCACGGTGAATTGACCCTGTTAAAAATCTGCTGCATTTCGTTGCAACGCACTCCACCGCTTGTATATAATATCTCTATTCCAACCACTGAGAAAGCTCCATTTCACGGCCAAGTAACCGTTTTCTATACAAGCAAGGGAGTGCGTTGCAACAAAATGCAGCAGATTTTTAACAGTGTATTTTTCAATTTGGAACAATTTTAATCAATTTAAATTGTGTTTTAAATGATAAAATATATTAATTGCATTTTGTTATAAGTACATATAAACGTATATGACAAAATTACACTTAAAGTAAAGTAAAAATGCAAAACTAAAATTACTTAAACTAAACTTATTTAAATAAATTGAGCATAGAAAGTTTTTTCTTTAAAAAGTATTCGAAGCGTAAAAGCGTATTTTTCGAAATTTCGTTTATTCGCCAACTGGAGATAAATCGCCAAATAAACGAAATTTTTATTATTTTTTTACGGATGTTATAAGGAGGTTCCGCCGAAATTTTTTTTATAAACATATATAACTATATGAGAAGAACATTCTGTAATTTTTTCAGATTTTTCTGAGTGTGCCCGTATGGAGACCTTCCTTGTTAGTTAAAACTTGCTGGCTTCGCCCGCTATCGGACTGGCGTGGGCAGCGGAGATATGGTTCGAATTTCGTTCGCTTCGAGGTTCTTTCGAAAAGGAGGGTTACATTCGGTGGTGCGTGCTCAGCATGCTTGCTACGATTTAAATTTTGTTCGCTTCGAAGTTCATTCGAAAAGGAAGAGCGCATTCGGCAGTACGCTTGCAGCACACCTGCTATACGCTGCCGCAGTCTGTGGGGACGCGGCTGAAGAACTAATGCACGAAATTTAATAAAAAATTATATTCAGGCAGTCTCTGAACTAAATTGATGCTGATTAGTTTTTGGTGTAAATCGTTCATCAGGTGGAGTACTGTTTGGCATTTTTTACGATTTACGCATGAGCTTTATCTTAATAGCTAATACAATCAGATTTCCTTCGAACTTTAGATACAGTTCGTCCATGACATGAGTTGGTGTTGTTTATATTTTGAAGTAAATCACTCAATATGGCTATGATATGCTGCATTTTTCACAATTTTCACAATAGCTGTATCTCAAGAACTAATAGACGGAATTTAATAAAAATTTATATTCAGATAGTCCCTGATATAAATCGATACTGATTACTTTTTCATGCAAATAGTTCAACATATGGCGCTTCTAAAGTGCGTTTTTACTGATTTGCATTAACACTATTTCAATAACTAATTTACGGATTTTCATCAAACTTCCGAATCAGTAAATCCGTGATATGAACTAAATCTTTTACGTATTCGTGTTAATTGCTCAATAGGTGGCACTGTTGTGCTCAGTTTTGCCGATTCTTAAAATAGTTTTGTTGCAAAAATTAATGCACGAATTTTCATCAAACTTTAGATTCAGTAAGTCCCTGATATAAATTAGTATTCTGTAGTTTTGGAGTAAATCTCTTGAAAGGTAGCGCCGCTATACGGTATTATTCGTGATTATTGCAATAGCTCTATCTCAGGATCTAATGCATGGATTTTCATGAAACTCCAGATTCTGTTAGTCCTTGATATAAAAAAGTACAAAAGTACTTTTTAGTTTTTGGAGTAAATCGTGCAACAGGTGGCGCTGCTATGTGGCATTATTCATGATTATCGCAATATCTCAAGAAGAAATGCACGGATTTTCATCAAACTTCAAATTCAGTTAGTCCCTGATATAAATTAATATTCTTTTGTTTTTAGAGTAAATGGCTCAATAATTAGCGCTTCTATCCAGTGTTTTTATGACTTCTGCGATAATTCAAAAATCTGAAATAGTACTAATACACAGATTTTCATCAAATTTCAGCTTGAATTATAATTTGAAAGACGTAGTTACGGATTTTTCAAAAAGTTCCGGTAAAAATTTAACATTTTTACAAAAATTGCTATTAGAAAATAGTGGTATTTCGATGCGGAATCCTTTTTCTTAAGTATTTATCATCATGTTTCTTTCTTTTCGATTCAACATTCGTAAATACCTAAATCGCGTTGTATTAGTTCCAAATTCCAACACTCGAGGGTGCTCGCATTAGTTCCACATTCCATCACCAGGGAGCGTACCTTATTACTAACAAAACTGTATCTTAAGAAAACTCCGTTAAAGAATCTATCAGTAGATATGTTACTCGATGTCGCGGTTCTTCATAACAAGAATTTGAGATTTTTGAAAAAATCACTATTCTTCAATAGTGGCATTAAATGCGAAATATATTTTTATAAATTTATATCATATGTCATAAACTATCTTAAAGTTTCAAATAGATCAACCTAGAATTTCCGTTATATTTCCTGATTTTGTTTGCCCCCCCCCCTTTCCCTTTCGTAATGGGACTTTTTATACAATTTTTTATCACATGTTATAAACTATCACAAAGTCTCAACAATTCCAACAAGAATTTAACATTTTTACAAAAATTACTAATAGAAAATAGTGGTATTTGACGCGGCATCTTTTTTCTTAAATATTTAACATCATGTTATATTATGTTTAAAAAAGTTTCACAAAATTGATAATATTTAATTAGCAGCTAAAACTTTAAAAAAAACGCTGAGATTTTTAAAAAAAATCTAGCGTCCCCTTACTCTACCTCCCCGCCGTATCCTAAATTTCAAGTGTCATGCTTTATTTAAGCTTTTTCTTATTTTTAAAAGGATTCGGATATTTACTTTTTTAATACGAACAATTTCGCGTGAAGTGATGTGCGTGAAAACCAATATCTGTTACGAATTAAAAATCTTTTCATAAAACCAAAATTTTCTATCCGATTGAAAAAATAATCCGCTCTATCTTTATATTTAAACTCAGAACCCCCAAAATTAATCAGGTAAACGCCTTATCAGAATAAACCTACATCCAAAATTTGAAACAAATCGGTAAATTATCCCTGAAAAATCTATTTACATAAATTAAGAGTGTTACCCCCCCATTCCTCCTTTCTTTATATGTAAACAATGAACACCCACAACTAATCATGGATGTACCTTATCAAACTGATATTGTACCTAAATTTTTAAAAAAATCTGATACTTTTGCATGAAAACTGACTTAATGAAATTAAGGAGTGGAGGGGGGGAGGCGGTTTAGCTTTTTGTTCCCCTTCCCTTATTCTTATCCAATGAACCCCTGAAACTAATCAGGAAAGTTCGTTATCAGGATAAATCTATGTCCAAATTTTGAAGCAAATTGGATATTTCTATCAGGAGTTATCGCATTACGTACATACGTACATACGTACATACATACGTACATGGTTACATACACACATACAGAATCTGCGAGCACATTAGCTCTCATACTTTGATAGTCTGTGAGCTAAAATCGCGTCACACTACATTGGCCTAGGCTAAATTAGATCAAAACTAGAAATTTGGCGCCGTGGCGGCCTTTAGATTAGAAAAAAATCACGCCAAATTGAATTGGCCTAGGACAATCTAGTTCGGCCTAGGATAAACTAATTCAAACCAATGAATAGCAGGCTAAACTAGTTCATCCTAATGACCGTTCGGCCAAACTAGTTTGGCCTAGGAAAATCTAGTTTATCCGATGGGCGTTCGGATAGACTAGTTTGGCCTAGGAAAAACTAGTTTATCCGATGGGCGTTCGGATAGACTAGTTTGGCCTAGGAAAAACTAGTTTATCCGATGGGCGTTCGGATAGACTAGTTTGGCCTAGGAAAAACTAGTTTATCCGATGGGCGTTAGGATAGACTAGTTTGGCCTAGGAAAAACTAGTTTATCCGATGGGCGTTAGGATAGACTAGTTTGGACTAGGCCAATCTAGTTTGGCCTAAAATCGGGTTTGGCCTGTAACATATATATATATGTATTTGAATGATTGAAGATTTAAGATATGATTGAAGATCTGATTCCAGAAATTGATTGTACTAGGATGTAGATAACAACAAACATTCTTATTCACCGGATGGAAGTGAAAACTGAATAGGTGACTTTAAATATGTCTCACCTGACATACATTTACTTTACCCATTAAGAGAGCCTGCCTCTGCTAGCCGTGATCGCTAACCCCCGTTCAGAATTCGTAGCCAATAAACATGTGGTAATGTGCTTTGTTTTAAAAATACTACCCGGTTGCGGGAGATAGAATGAAATAATCATGATGATTATCTGTAATCGTACTGTCATGGATTTTCGTTTCAATGCGGCAAAATTTCGATTATCTCGGCCTCATTCACAACTGTTCTAACAGCTAATGGATAATTTTGGGGATAAGTATCATCAATTACGCATTAAAACATCAGCTTCTTTAGATAACAAATACTGTTACCTTTCGTACTGTTATAACGAAGCTATAGGCAATATTTTTCTTTGATGTTCGAGCTTAAACAGCCCCGCCAAGTAGAGAAAAATATTCAAAACCGCGGCATAGAAAAGCATTGCGTTTTTAATTTTTACCCTCATATTTTATGCTTACATCGAATTTTAAATATTTGCAAGAAAAATGTTACGTATAAATCGTTTTCTTTCTTTTAATGCGTCATCATGTATATTTTCATGTTGTTTTAGAAATATAAATTGCTCATTTTCATTGATAAAGCTATACAAATCTTCTAGTATATCTTCTACACATCTTCTACAAATCTTCTAGTGTTTATCGAACAGTAATTCGTACAAAACAAACCTAATGTATTTTATGCAAGCATTCACCTGTATTTATGCTGCGTCAAGTGTCTAAAAATAGGAACAAATTTGCTAGCTGCTGTACTTTTATGCTATTTCATTCCCACTGTGATATCACAAATATTTTCTATAAAAAATTGTTTTAAGTATGAATGAATCTCTTCATGCAAAAAAAAAAAAAAAAAAAAAAAAGGCTGCAGTCATCGAATCGGCAAAATTGACTTAATCACAGATTTTGGTTCTAATGGGGTAGACTTATGTTTCGAGGCAAAAAGAACTTCAACTTCACTGCCATACACTGTGTAAACTCAATTCAATTTTTAATTTCTACGCAGAAAGGGTTTCAGTCAGTGACTGAAGTTCTTTCTGCTTGGAAAATTAAACTTTGTTTCCTGTGTAGGGGCAACTGCTATTGATTTCATTTCGGAACAGGTGTATTTCAAAACTTATGCAAACCTCAGATCCCTGTATAAGAAACATTTTACCAGATTGCAGACAGATTGCAGTGAATGTGTTTTCGATTCATGATTTAAAGAAAAAACAGCAAAACCACGAAGACATTGTTAAAACCACGAAGACATGTATGCCACGAAGACATTGTTAAAAATGTTGCTTTTGTTAGTACAAAGTTTGTTGTTCAACAGCTGCCGTCATAAGTTGGTGAAATCTTCGTACCAATATTTGGAGTTTCCTATTTCAACCTCGTTCCAACTGCTGGAACTATGCTTCAACAGGAGTTCGATATATTGGTTCACGGTTTTCCCGTCTTACAGTGCCAGCTATTGAGCACCAACATTTTGGTTCAAACTAGGACAAGATTCTTAACAGTGTAACAGCAAGCAAGACGAGTAATTAAATTTGCTCTTTCTTGTATGACTACCTCGAAAACGTACCACGATAAATTATTGAATTACGACAATTTGCAGATAATTGCAGTGGTCAAAATAAGAATCACGCATTGTCCAGATTTTTTTTTTATCTTACTGACAGACACGGGTCGATTTGTGAAAATAACAATGTCTCTTCCAGTAAGGGGCTATTCCTTTTTGCCCCGTGATCGGAAATTTGCACCTATAAAGTGCAATACCAACAAGTTCGAGACTATTTATAGACTGTTGACGAAATAAAAGTACTTATAGAAAACAGCCGCGGCAACATGTTTTCCGTTAAAGTTATTCAAACCAAAGGCATTTTAGACTTTTAATCATTTTGGAAGACTTACTACAAGAAAATTTTTATATCACAAATAACACGCTTCAAGAGTCTTCCAAAAGAAACAAAATTCGATTTGAAACAAGCAGCTACATGCAGTTCTCCTTTTGTAAAGAAATTTTGTAGAATATTCTCAAGTAAAACCGCTGACAGTATAGTGTCATATTCATTTCAAATGTTCAAAGATTAGCAACAAAAACCGAAGTTGCCACCAGCTGCAGCTTATGAATCCGATAAAGTTCCGATCAAGATGAGCGAAAATCAATGACGTTAAGAACCTTCTGCCATACATTCCTAATGAGCCGAAAGACTTTTATGAGTTGATCACGAATTGGCCTATAGTTGGCCTGACCGAACCAGAAGACCAAGACTAGTTATTAGTAATTTTCAATTGAAAAGAACAAAATCTGCAATTAAATAATTCAATAAAATGCATATAGTAATAGTTGTAATTAATAAACCTCCTTTTTGTTTTCGTTTAGAGTTAATTTTTATACCAAAAATGGCTTTTTAAATAGTCCAAAGGAGTCTTAGTACATTGCAAGGGTTGAAAAATCACACAACAAACAGGTAAAAAGGGCTTAATATTTTATTTATATGCAAAAAGGGCTTTCAGTCCACCATTAAAATTTTTTCTTAGCCATCGCTATGCGAAATCAAATGTTTTCTGAAAGGTGTTTGATTAGTATAATTTTTCATTTATCATCAATGAAAAAAATTCACTTTGGTTTAATATTTTTAAAATTGCAAAGTTTTTTTCAGTTTTCTCAAAACTAGATTTAATTGACTGAAGCCTTTTTTGCATGAAGCTATCCATATGCCATTTTAACATTTGACGTATTTTTTCATCATAAAATGGATTTCCTACTAAATTTATTATTTTGTAATAAATTATTATTCTGAGTTTTTCTTTCTTTTTTTTATATTTACGTGCAAACATATTTTTTGTACGTATTTTATTCGTTTGCTGCTTTAAAACGATATCATTGAACTTACTTTTAATTTCTTTTTCAGCTTTCTACGATCACGTATAAATATATATATATATATATAATTCAACTAAAATATTTTGTACTCGGTTTTACAATTCGAAAATTTTTCGTTATTTATTTTGAAATAAGAAATAAATCTCTATTTGTGTAACGGAAACTTGATTAACAAAATGAAAAAAAAAAAAAAAAGAAAGAAAAAGAAAAAGAAAAAAAGAAAGAAAACCGAAAAAAATTACAAAAATTAAAAAAATAATTGTACACTGCATACAGCAAGATTCACAAGCACCTTCCTGTGAAAGATGGTCAAACAACAGTTCATAGTTTTTGAAGTAACCGAATTTCATATTTTTAAGTTAAACAGATTTTCTAATATAAGCCTAGAAACAAAGACTTCTGGTCACAAGAAATTTATTTACTGCAGCAGGAGTGATAAGAGTACATTATTATAACTTTTTTAAGAATAGACACAAAGAAATAACAACATTTCTGAAAATAAATGTGCATTTCTAGTATTGATGAACATTGCGCATTAATAAATATTAATAAATTTAAAGAAAAGACTTTTTTAACTTTAATGTTAGTACAAATACATGTGTAGAAATTGAGTTTTTTTAGACATATATTACACTATTTAGCTTAGTGCTATTTATATATGTACATCTGAATTCTTATCCGACCGCGCAGGGTCATTTTTCCTAAGTTAATTTAAAACCCTCTAAGCGTTTGTCCCGTAATATTCCGAACACTAAGCTCCAGGCTTCACTGCAATATAAGTAATGTTTAAGATATTATAATTCTATAAATTTAATGATTTTTCAAAGTATTGAAGAATGATTAAGACTTTCAAGGGTTACATTTATATTCCTAAATAAGATTTTTTATGTAATATTGAAATAATCATATTTTATTAACATTTACAACAAAATGCAGAGAAAACAAAATTACAATTTTACCCATTTGCAAGACGCTTGGAGGGTTAACAAAGTTAATCTCAATTTGAGAAGAAAAAAAAATGAGTCTGAAAATCAAACAAAAGCATCCACTGAAGCAGGAATGATCTAGGAAGAGCCACTGCTTCCCCCCTTCCCCCCAGGACACGCCATGAGTCAAAAGCCGTGCTTTTAGAAGAATGGCATTTATTGTCTTAAACATTCATTTTCAATCTCTTAAATTGCATGGGAGCTTGTTGCGAGGCTTGTATAGCAGTTCACACTCCCTAACAGGCATAGTTTTCCTGAGATATATACTTTATTTCTGTTTTATGATTTAACATTTTTTGATATACTCTGTACTTACCTAATTTCATTGAAATCTATTCGGTAGTTCTGGAGATAATTGATCCAGTCTAAAACAGCTCTTAATTTTGAATATGAGTGCATATTCTTCTTTTCCTATAGTTAAAGAAAAAGGAAATTGTTGCAGAATTTTTTTTAAGGACGTTTATATATATTTAAAAAAAGGCTAGCTAAAAACCTTTATATCGTATAAATTTAAAATCAAAATGAAAAAAAAAAAACATATTTCTTCTTTTATGAAAACTTAGACTACGTACGAGTGATGTAAAATAGTAAACATCTTACGTTTAATATCAGTGGTTGTGCCCTTATTTAAAATCAAATTATAAAAATTTCTGTATTTGCATCATAAAAAACACATTCATCACGGCATGTTTTCATGCCTAAACTCAGCTTTCTTTTTAAACAAGCATCTGTTATGACTAATAACTGAAATTTCCACTTTTCGATTAGTTTCCCTGTAACATTTCTTAATTTTTGTACTACTATTCTTTATCTGTTATGATTTATGGTTTCATTTATATGTCATTTTAGATATATTTCATGCAACAAAAGGGAAGACTAATTCTCTCTTTTGAGATTGTTCGAGATTTTGAGTTGTGATTTTTAATTCGACGTTTTATTTGCAGTATTATTAATCTTTTGCTAATAGTAGTAGGAAAATAACAGTACGGGGAAAAGAGGCGGCGGACCGTCCCGCCGCCAGTGCCGCCCCCTCACCCAGTGCCACCGCCACCGTCCCTGCCGTCCCCCCTGCTCACGCAGTGCGTCCCCCTCCGCGATCGCCCCCTAGCGGAAAAAAGGAACATAAAAAAGGGTTAATGCTTTATTGTAACAAGAGAGGTGAACGACCTTCTCTATTCAAAAATATTATCAATCACATCTCAACCCGGGCAATACCTATCTTTAACTGACATTTCCTCTTCTAAATGACCATTCCCTCCCCGAAACGGTCATTACTCCTGTAAACAATCATTTCTAAAACTATATAAATCTATGTTTTTCGATGTTTTTTTTAAAAGGATGTTAAACATCAAAGTGATTAGTGCTTTATGTGTTTACATATTGATGTGCGCCGCTTTTTCACTTGTTTATATTTTTACTAAAGTTGATAGACTAGCAGTAGATTTTATATTAAATTTTAACGATACAGAGAATTTTCACCATTAATATCATATTATGGAGAAAAGTTATCAGGATCCAAGTCAAATTCCTAGTTTTGGAGGAGTGGACATTCTTCATCGAGCAGTTCACTGTAAGGTATCTAAGAAAAAAATTAAATCTTGGTTAGAAGGGGTTGATGCTTACACTCTTCATAAACCTGTACGCAGAAAATTTCAAACAAATCGAGTGATTGTGTATTCTATAGATCAGCAGTGGCAAGCGGATTTGGTAGATTTAACTTTTTTACATAAAATTAATGATGGGTTTCGTTACATTTTAACATGTATTGATATTTTATCTAAGTATGCGTGGGCTTACCCTTTGAAATCGAAACGTGCTGAAGATATAGTAGCAGTGTTTGAATCTATTTTTAGAACAAGGAAACCAAAGTACTTGAATACTGATGCCTGTAAAGAATTTTTAAATTCTCGTTTACAGAAGTTTCTGAAGCAGCAAAGTGTTCGATTTTTTAGGACTTTTAACAATACGAAAGCTTGTGTAGTGGAAAGATTTAACCGCACTCTGAAAACTAAAATGTGGAAATATTTTACAACGCATCACACTTATCGATATATTAGATCAATTTTTAGATAGTTATAATCACACCTACCATACCACTATTAAGAGAGCCCCAAGTGAAGTGAATAAGGTTAATGAAAGTGAAGTGTGGTTTTCTATTTACGGCAATATGTCAAAACTGAAAAAGAAACCTTGTGTTTAATTCAGCAGACTTAGAACGTGTTTTAAACATAAAATGACTTTCAAAAAAGGATATGAAACAAATTGGACAGAAGAACTATTTTTAGTAACAGAATGTGTCACGAGAATTCCTCCAGTTTACAAAATCAAAGATTTATTAGACGAACCTATTGAAGGAACTTTTTATGCAGAAGAATTATAAAAAGTACAGCCAAAAAACCACTTTGACATTGAAAAGATTCTGAAATAACGTAAAAGAAAAGGGCAACTTGAATATCAAGTTAAGTTTAAAGGTTATCCTTCTAAATTTAATCAGGGGATACCTTCTTCAGATTTATTTTCTCTATAAAACACTCATTTTTTACAATGAATGATCATTCACAATCATGTCATTCTACGTGACGCTACCTTCTGACAGTTCAATGAACTATTTTCCAGAAAACAAAATTTCACATCATTTTACAAGATTACCTATGCCTTTAGATTTAAAAGGTGAATGGGAGGGCGGTTTAACTGAATTCATTTATCCTCATACATGGCGTAATATTACGGAATATGGTAACGAGTATGAATATGTGTTAGTTAACAGTTTAGAATTACCAGATGGAAGACCTAGAAATGGTAATGAATATGGACAGGATGATAGTGACACGAAAAAAATTCGAATCCCATCAGGATATTATGAATCTCCCAACGATATCATTAAAGTGATAAATTATCAAAAATTTGGTGATAGAATTTCGGTTAGCTACAACAAACACACTAAAAAAGTGAAAGTTTCTTTGAAGAAATATGCACAATTTCATCTACTTTAAAACATATATGATAAAACCTACGCCCGATAAAATTGTTTGGTTTTACGGCATCTACCAAAATTTATATGATTGACGTTACGTTCATTGAAGGTTTTTCAACTAATTATGAAGAATATTTAGGAACCAATACATTGTTCATTATAGATGATCTTATGTGTGAAGTTAGTGGTGATCGTCGACTTACAAATTTATTTACCAAGGGAAGTCATCACCACAATTTAAGTATTTTTTTTTTTATCACACAAAATTTTTTTCATAAAGGAACGAAAGATCTTCGATTGAATGCTGACTATTTTTTCCTATTTAAAAACAGACGTGATTTAAGTCAAATCACATGTTTAGGAAGACAATTATACTCACGAAATCATACATTTTTTCAAGAAGTTTACGGAGATGCTACCCGAAAACCTTTTACCTACTTTTTAATTGATTTGAAAAATGAAACAGATGAAGAACATCGGTTAAGAACACAAATATTACCGAATCAAAATTAATATTATTACACTCTGAAATGTAAATAACTGTGAAAAACGGCAGACTCATCATCTCATAAAATGTCACCGACACGTAAACAGGTCAAGGATTTACAGCTAATTCACTCATGTCCAAAAGCGTAGCGCAAGCAGTTACTAAAAAAGCTACCTTCAAAAGTAGTTAAAACCATCTGTGAATGTTCTTTAAACGTGTTAAAAGGAAATATGCCAATTTCACATTATCAGAAGAAGCAGCTTGGAAAACACAAATACATTCTAAGAAAATTAGCCTCTAAAAAGATAGTCTTTACCAGAAAAAACGTTTAATTATTCAAAAAGGAGGTTTTTAAAATATTTTGATACCAGCTGCTGTTACAGCTTTGTCAGCGCTTATAAATGGAGTTTAGCAAAAAGTTTGTTTTAGTCCCTGAGAGCGATTTTTCTAAACATACACCTTCTCAAAAGCAACTAAGCGAGTTTGATAAAGAAATGCAGAAAATTTTGAATAGTAAATTACAAGATTTTGAAAAACGGCAATTATACTACGACTTGTTAAAAAGAAAAAATGAATTTAGAAGATTTTAACTCACCATTGAAAATGGATGTTACAGAAAAGGATGAAACCTCCAAAACCGGCTGAAGATGAAACTATGCAAAATCCTAAAAATTCCGAAGACAACATTTTAAAAATGATTTCAACAAATGTTCAAAAACAAGATGAACAACTCTTGCAATATTTGAAAATGTATCCATATATTTTACGTCTGAATGATCGAGGAGAGATTATTTATAAAAATCAATTAATCCCCAAGTCTAATCTAACTGATTTGATTGGTTTAATACTCACTCAGAGAAAATTTTATAAACATTTATCTGGGAGGGAAGAATTTTTAAAAGCGTTGAGTTCTATGAATACTCCCAAGCTTTTCTTCAAGAATAAATATTTAACTATAGATGATAATGTGTATTCACCTATAAAAAAATGTTAAATCGATTGTTAAAGCTAAAAAAAACTCTTAAGTCCCCTGTAATACGTTGGCAGAAATTATATAAATAATTTTTTTCATTAATTTTATCATGTGTCATCTTTCTTTCTTAAACACTCACTTTCTTATAAATAAACAAACATTTTTTCCTCGTCTAATACTTTTTAACAAAACTTTTTTTTTCATTTGAAATATTTTTTTTCATCTGAATTTTTTTTTCATTTCGAAATTTTTTTTTTCATTTTGAATTTTTTTTCACTTTGAATTTTTTTTTTCATTTTGAAAAAAATTTTTTTTTCATTTTGAAAATTTTTTTTTCTTTTTGAATTTTTTTTTCATTTTGAAATTTTTTTTTCATTTTGAATTCTTTTTTCACTTTGAATTTTTTTTTTCACTTTGAAATTTTTTTTCACTTTAATTTTTTTCCACTTTACAATTTTTTTCATTGGAAAGTGAAAGTTAATCTTTGAAAAAAATTTTTATTCAAAATCTATTCAAAGATTTTAATGTAGAGTTGATTTTTCTGAAAAAAGAAATTTCTTTTTTTCTGAAAGAAAAAGTATAAATTATTTTAACACATTAATTACACCATTTTGAGATACACCAGTTTATTTTTTCTAAAATTTACAAATCATCAAGTGTTTTAAACAGAACAGTAGCTAACACTTTGTAATTTACATTTTGAAGGAAATAATGTGAAACAATCTGTGTTTCCTTGACAAAAAAGTTCTGATAAAGCTTTAAAATCTATAGTACAGAGACATAATTCACCTAAACTTAAAAACTTTTCTAAGTCTCTGGAAGTCTTACAAGTATGGCGAAGTTGTGCGGATGAATTGTAGACGCATCCAAGATATTCATACTCTGATTTAAAAACTTTTTGCACTTCGACTTCTATCAATGCTACTTACCGTAATTCTAAAGATGTAAATTCTACATCACATGTTTCCGAAGGTAAGAGTTTATGAGAATATAGAGTTGGTAAGTAATTTTCATACAGATATGCGAGCACTGTTTCATTGAAGGAACTTAGATGGTGTTTTAAATTTTCAAGTTGGTATTCATCTAACCTGATGCAAGAACCTTTCTGAATGCTGCTGATTTTCGTGATACCATCTTTAGATAATATGAGGATGGAGTTGTTTGCAATGAAAGATGATGTTGTATAAATTAAAATAAAGTCAAATATTTTCTGAACGAAACGATACCATGATTTTAAATTCACAGAAACACCAATTATGTTAGGAGTTAGTGGTTGAGTTTCAGAAGATCGAAGAAATTTTTTAATGTGGACGATAACAGAACCTTTGAACAGTTCACAGGTTAAATAGATATTATTTCCAAGTTCTTTTAAACAGATTCGTTGATTTGAATAACCATCGTTCATATCCATAGATTGAGAGCTTTTCTCATTTCCACTAGATAATGTAGGAATTGCATCAGCGATTGGCACAGATGAAGTCTGGAATGCAGTCGAAGAGGTGTGTTTATCAGATGAAGACTCAGCTACAACCGAAGAGGGAGGTTCATCAAATAAGTCCATAATTAGTTTATTAAAATCGATACTTTGAAACACATCATCCAAATTATCAAAAACATCTTCTAAATCACATTCATTTTTCGATTTTTTCTCGCAACCATTCTGAGAAGAATTGTTAGATCGTTTCATTCAGTTAGATCGTTTCATCAGTGGAAGAAGTCCCTTCTTCCACTTTATTTTTCTTAGAAAGTGGGGTAATAGAATCCTGAAAAACGATAAAAAAAAGAACAAAAACATTATTTCAAAAAATTGTAACTAAAAGAAAATTTCAAACTAGTTTTCTATGTAGATATTAAAGAAAAAAAATCGTACCGAAGAATTCTAAACATTCACTCTTTTAGATGGCCTAGACTTTGGAGAAACCTCTTGTTCCACTTTATTGCAAATTTCGTTTAATTCGGAAGGGGATATTCCGAAATCTAAATATATGCTTTCCTACAAGAAATAAAAAAATACACATGATTATTATTTAAATTTCTGTAAAAATGATTGCGTAACTTTTTAAAGGTATTATTTGTAAAAAATTAGTTGTAAAAAAGCTTTTAAAAAATTCATTCTTCTAAGATGTGTCTACAGCAACGCCCTGAGAAGGAATAAACTCCAGAAATCTAAATATGTTTTGAGGTAGATTTCTTTCCCAAACCAAAACCATTATCAGTAAGTTGAATGACCTCCTTTCACCCCTCACGTCCCCATAAAAAATGTTATATAAGAACTTACTTTCCCCCCTTAACACCTTTAGGCGACTGAAACGGTGAGTGGGGATTGTTATCGTGAGTTGTGGTGGGGATGAATTCGCTTGGTAAAAAAAATACATATATTAAATAAATAATATTTTTGTTTATGAGGTGAACTTTTCATGTGCAAAATTTAAACAATTCTATTTTTAATTTCTAAAATCAGTTTTAGAAATGATGTTAGCTAATAATATTTTTAATGAAAGAAAGAAAAAAAATATTTTAATGAGGGGGAAGAGGATATTGAAATAGGTATTGCATTTATGTAACTTTGAATTTAATTGTGAAAGTATATTACTTATTTTCACATATTATGATATATCTAATAATATATTTTATTTCACTAGCATAATTCAGAGCTTTCATATTTACAAAAATATTTAATTTTCTACTATAAGAGTTTTAAAACAAAATTAAATAATATTAACAAATTTACTACACTTTTTAATAAAAGAATAGAGGAATTGTGTTTGAATAAATATTTTCCTTTATATGACATTGAAGTGGAATGTATACATAGAATTATAATAAAAGTATTTAAATTTAATTGAAATAAAAATGTATACATAGAAATTACGATAAAAAGTATTTAAATATAATTATTGAAATAATCATTTGAGTATAAGATTTTAAAAATTCTATTGACTGTATTGTTCTTATTCAGTACAGAGAGGGTCGATCACCTCTCCTGTTATAATAGAATAATCCTTTTTTCCACTAGGGGCCGTTCGTGGAGGGGGAAGCACCGGAGCAGGGAGCACCGCAGGCAGCACGGTGGGAGCAGGCGGAACCGCAGGCAGCAAGGTGGGCGGAGAGGGCACGGTGCTGCAGTGCCGCCTGCGGCTGTCCCCGTACTGTTATTTTCCTACTACTTAGAGTTCTTTTGTGACGTCACATTGTGACCACTTTGTGTCAGGGTTTGACATATTTGTGAAAAATGTGCCATTTGTGACTACTTTGACACTAACATTGTGACGAAACTGTGAGAAAAGCGACGATACTTAAATTATCAGAAACATGTTTTTTAATGTAAATAACATGTTTTGAAGAATATTTAATTTTCTAAAATTTTTTAAGAAAGTCACATCTTAGTCACAATGTGACGTCATTGAGTGATGGCATTTTGGTCACAGATGTCATGTGACCAAAGTGACGTCATTGTGACCATGCATGCTATGAGGGAAGGCGATCAGTTTAAACTATACAATAGTTTGTAACATATAATAAAAATTTTCACAATGAGGAACAGTCTAAAATATAGAGAAAGGGAGGAACGCTGGTTTCAAATTGGATTCTAAAAATTAAATGCATAAAACATAGCGGATTTGAAAAAAAAAAACGAAAAAAATTTCGTCTGGGGTTATCTAGAAAATATAGATCGCTTCGCGGTACCGAACGGAAATAGAAACGATTGAAGGTGTGGTTGGCGAGCGTAGTTGGCAGACATTGAATAACCACAACATAAACGATGAAAAAAAAAAAGATGTAAAAAATATTGATCAGATATGCAATTTTGAAGTACAGGGTGCGTCATAATTTCGTGCAAAATATAAAAATCCACAATAAAAGAAATAATGCTCGGAAAAAAATTCGGTTTGAGCAAGTATGATCAGACGGATTTTATTTTCCATGTATAATTAGGATGAGCGAAGCGAATCCTCTACTAGTCCACTCAAATTACAATTTGTCGTACGCTTTACAAAAAAACTATTCAATATTTTAACTTCAAATTAAACACAAAAATAAATTATGATCTGTAGATTTGCAGAATATAATTTTTTTTTACAGTAAAACGTTAAAAAAATTATTATTTTAATTAATTTATTTTACATGCATTTCCAATACGGAAGCATTTTAGCAAATAAATAAAAAATGAAACGCGTATATTTTCAGAAAAAAAAGTTTAAATCATGGAGTAAATAATTATAGATAGAATCATGATTAATTTATTAAATAAAACATGTTTTCATTATCCCGCAAAATCGTTTGCACAGATGACACTTAAACATTTTAAAAGAATTGTATTATGGATGATTTTTTTTTTTTTTTTTTGTAAACTGGCAACAAAATAATTGTAAACAAATAAAATTAATTCTTAAATTTGTTATATAAATGAAAAATTAAAAGATCTGCGTGAAGTTGTTGGTTCAAGCTCTTTATAAATATTTTTGCGAAGGTCGTATTTTGGCTAAATAATATCGAAATATAAACGCGAATATCATAATTAAAATGCATTTCATCCCTCCATCAGCCATCATCGGACACATATACGGTACTTCGGAAAGAATATACTATTTGAAATCTTTTGTATGGTCCTGTAAATGCTATGTACTTCATATTATGCAAGACAGTAGCGTATAATTTATATTAAGCTTCAGTGACATACATCAATTTTATTATACATGAAAAAGCTTAATATATTTAAAATATGTCACACAGATTTCCCCCTTTTAACATTATCTAATGGAATTCTTTTGTGTGGCCCTGTAAATGAATAATAGCTACATTTTCACCTTATATTTTATAGAATGCATATTTTAATATGTTTGACAGGGTATAACATCTTTAAAATTCCTTTGAAACGATTTTTCCCCATAGGCCGTAATGTAATCGGAAACTTTTGATTCGCCCTGTAGATAAACTAATCATGGTAGAAACTTCATTTTCGATAGGACTTGTGCTAGGGTAAACGTCAGTAACGTCCTAAAATTTCATGGCAATCCGAGTATATTAACGATTTTGCCCCATGGGCCGTAATGTAAAACTTTTGATTCGCCCTGTAGATAAACTAATCATAATAGAAACTTCATTTTCAATAGAGTTTGTGCTAGGGTAAACGTCAATAACGTTCTAAAATTTCATGGCAATCCGAGTATATTAACGACTTTTCCCCCCATAGGCCGTAATGTAATGGGAAACTTTTGATTCTCTCTGTAGATAAACTAATCATGGTAGATACTTCATTTTCAATAGGGTTCGTGATAGGGTAAACCTCAATAACGTATAAAAATTTCATAGCAATCCGAGTATATTTACGGGAGTTAGAGCGCGGACAGACGGCCAGACGGACGGACGGCCATCCGGCCAGACGGACAGACAAACCGAAATCATAAGCACTTTTCAACTTTGTTGGAAAGTGCTAAAAAAACTATAAATCATTATTAGGGGATGATTTTTTTATGCTATTGGATATTCGAATAATCGATGGAGTATTAAAAGTCCATTGAAAAACGGACATGGGGGAAAAAATAGGAAAATGAACAAACTATAGGGAAAAAGCGGAAGGTGAGGACCTTTTTTTTTAGGAATGAAAAATCCCTTGTAGAAAAATATTCCCGAATTTTCCGGCCAGAACAAAGAGAAGGGAAAAACGTCCAATTGTTGGAAATTTTGAAATCTTTTTGAGCCTACTGTCAGAGAATTTCGAGGAAAGTGCATCTAAGAAAAGAAATTTACCCTCGTAGTAATGCTTCGCTGTACTAGTTGTCTAACAAGTTTAGAGCGGAGCGTAACTATTTTAAACGCGTGTTCGAGTTCTGTGCTGATGTTTGTTATTTCTAAGTATTTTATTTTATTTTATTTTAACGTTCACATATTTAATTTTCTGTGAAATTTTATAATGCAAAGGAATGATCAAAGTTTACTGACAATCTGTGAGATCAAAATGCCTTTCTTCTGTGGGATATTTCAGAAACAGTGTGTGTAAATATGGAGCCAAGTATTAGGATATTTGAAGAAGTTATTTTTACCATGGCCAACTAGATACATAACGGCAGGCGCATTTCGCCAAAAACAGCCGAAAAAGTGAAGCTGGATTTTTACCATGGCCAACTAGATACATAACGGCCGGCGCATTTCGCCAAAAACAGCCGAAAAAGTGAAGCTGGATTTTTACCATGGCCAGCTAGATACATAACGGCCGGCGCATTTCGCCAAAAACAGCCGAAAAAGTGAAGCTGGATTTTTACCATGGCCAACTAGATACATAACGGCCGGCGCATTTCGCCAAAAACAGCCGAAAAAGTGAAGCTGGATTTTTACCATGGCCAACTAGATACATAACGGCCGGCGCATTTCGCCAAAAACAGCCGAAAAAGTGAAGCTGGATTTTTACCATGGCCAACTAGATACATAACGGCCGGCGCATTTCGCCAAAAACAGCCGAAAAAGTGAAGCTGGATTTTTACCATGGCCAGCTAGATACATAACGGCCGGCGCGCATTTCGCTAAAAGCAGCCGGAAAAGTGAAGCTGGATTTTTACCATGGCCAGCTAGATACATAACGGCCGGCGCATTTCGCTAAAAGCAGCCGGAAAAGTGAAGCTGGATTTTTACCATGGCCAACTAGATACATAACGGCCGTCGCATTTCGCCGTCGCATTTCGCCAAAAAAGTGAAGCTGGATTCAGCTTCAAACCCTGAACCATTTCATTAGACCACGTGGCGCCCAAATTATCATTGAATAAGCTGATTTCTGTTCTGTGCACTTGATCATTACTTAAGTTCAAGGTTTGCACGATCGGGTTGGGTATCAGAGTCCTTTTGGTGGGACGCTTCATACATTAATTTCAAATAGATGGGCCATATATATCTAGTTGGCCATGTTTTTACTAAGATTGCATTAATAGTTTTAAAAGACTTGCCAAACTGGGGTTGGTAGCTTGACTAATTCCAATAAAAATGCAAAATAATCAGTTATCTAGATCCTTATAGGACATAAAAAAAGTTTTCCCTCTCCGCCTAAAGGATTTTAAATGATATTCTCAACGGAGTAAGTGGCTATAATATATATTATTCCATTTTGTTCAGATAATGTTTTTAACACTTTCCAACAAAGTTGAAAAGTGCCTATGCATTCCGTTTGTCTGTTCGTCTGTCCGTCTGGCCATTCATAAGTTATAGATGTTTAACCTAGCACGAACCCTGTTTAAAATGAAGTTTCTATTATTAGTTTATTTACAGGGATAATCAAAAGTTTTCCGATACGTTACGGCCAATGGGAAAAAATCGTTTCAAATGAATTTTAAAAGCGTTACACCCTGTCGAGCATATTCAAATTCACATGGATTCGCAAAGTGCACTAAAATACGCAGTAAAAATAATAGTTACTATTCATTTACAAGGCCACCCAAAATAATTCCTTTACACAATAATAAAAAGGGGAATTGTTTGAGACATATTTTAATTATGTTAAACGATTTCAAGTACCATAAAATTGATATACACCGCTGAGACTTAATAATTAACGCATAATACGAAGTGAATAGCCTTTACAGGGACACACAAAATATTTCGAATCATATTCTTATCCGAAGTACTGCATGTTATCCATGATAGCTGATACATTTTCAATGATGATATGCGTTTTTAAGTTTTACTAAATATCTGCAAATTATATGGTGTGTATAAATATTATAGCTGATATACAGGGTTACACAAAATAGCTCATAAAGTTACATAGCTCATATGAGGGTAATTAACTTAAAGGCGGTTTTTAAATAAGTTGTGCATTTTTAAGTTGTGCAGCTTTCAATTTACTAAGAAATGCTTGTAGAATATAGATAAAATGATATACAGAGTCACGCAAAGATTCAGCTACATGGTCAACCATAAATGATAATATCTGGAAATGTGATTTAAGCTGTTTTAAGTGTGTTTTTGTTAGAACTAAATTTTAAGAAAATTCTGGCGTACAATAAAGGTACTAGGTAAAGTACAGGGCTGAACAAAAGTATTCAAGTATTTTCCATCTATTAGAATAAAGAGCTGAAAGAGATATTTAAACCAGTTACGCATTTTCTTGCTAAACTAAATTTTCCTATTAAATAGTATATGTATATCAATCGAGGGATCAAATACAGGGCTGTTGAAAAGTATTGCAATACTTACTTGGCTATGAACAGTAGCATCTTATTTCCCTAAATAACAAAGTTTTGTTAAAGATTTCAAGAAGTGTTTGTAAGTGTTTCATAATCTATGCTTAACGCATGATTTTTCTTACTTGTATGATATTTGAAATCGTTTTACATAATTAAAATATGTCGCAAACATCCCCCTCTCTTTTATTATTGTGCAATGCAATTCTTTTGAGTGCCCCTGAAAATGAATAGTAACTACTATTTTGACTGCTTATTTTACAGAATGCGTATTTTAATGCACTTTGCGAATCCATGCAAATTTGAATATGTTTGACAGGGTGTAACACCTTTAAAATTTATTTAAAAGGATTTTTTCCCATAGGCCATAATGTATCGATAAACTTTTGACTATCCCTGTAAGTAAGCTAATCATAGTAGAAGCTTCATTTTCAATAGAGTTCGTGTTAGGGTAAACATCAATAAAATAAAAATTTCATAACAATCCGAGCATATTTACACGAGTTAGAGCGCGGACTGTTGCAACTTCATTCCTTGGGGAAAGAAATAATCCCTATGGGGATTTTGTCGTGTCGTCATCCTGTCCCGAGGGGAAAAATAGATAAGAATGTTTTTGATTCGAGCTTAGACTGAAGATTTTGTTATGATCTGGCAAAAGCCGAGAAAAACTATTATTTATTATATGTTTGTGCAGTATAGTGTATGTCTTATGTGTTTGTGAGAATAAACTGTATGTGTTCTAAAGAAATGGATTATTTTGATGAGTAGAACACAAATTTTATAATTCGAACGACGCGACGATGACAGACGATTACAAGATTCTTCACGGACAGACAAACCGAATGCATGAACATTTTTCAACTTTGTTGAAAAGCGTTAAAAAGCAAACCTAAATCCTCAAAATCGTAACCAATCGTAGCTTGAAAATCGGCTCCTTTGATGACCAAAAACAGGATGTGGAACTCTTCTCGACCTGCCAGGAGAGGACATGGATTACGATATAAACACAAAGAGAGTGAGCTTGTATTTAAAATTTAAGAAAGATAATAGATGTTCCGAACATTGTAAGATTTTCATATCATTAGATTAATTTTAAACACGATTATTCAATCGCTAAATTAATTTTGACAGATGTAAATTTTTTCATTTTACTTACCCATCATACGTAGTATAGGGTAAGTCTTGCATTCGTTTTGAAAATCGAAAAAAAAATTTTGACGGATTTACACGTTTTCGACACTGGAGCTTTCGAAAAACATATTTTTAGAAAAAAAAATTTGCCGTCTGTCTGTCTGTCAGTCTGTCTGTAAACGCTCTATCTCCCGAACGAATTGAGATAGAGACTTGAAATTTTGTATGTACTTAGTATGTAAGAATGGGACGAAGCCTATTTAATATCAGTAACCTCGATTATCCGTAACTATTTTTTTCGGACTCTCGAAAAATTCGTTCTGATGAAAGATATATAAAAATTTTCGAATTTTTTTATTTTAAGGAGAGATCGTAAAAGGCAATAAAATAATACAGATTTTTCATAACGAACGAAGTTGATCGAATTATTAGTTGCCGAGATATTTATAATCCTGTTTTCCACATTCTTCGATTTTTCATGACCCTGTATTTCATTCAAATTTCAATTCAAAGATATATTTTAATTGGAAATGAGACGCTTCATCCGACGCAATAAACTGTTAGTTAATAAAATTGTTATTTTTGGAGTTATAAGGATGTTTCTTTTTCTCAATTCAGTACTATTTGAGTAGTTAGGCGTGTTGTATAATTTATCGAAAGAGATTCATCGGCAACGCAAATACAGCATTACTGTGCACAATAAAAATATAAATACACGTTTAAATTTTGTTTTGGAATTGCAATACATTTTTAAAAATATAAATACACGTTTAAATTTTGTTTTGGAATTGCAATCCATTTTAAAAATAGTTTTCAAATATATTATTTTCATGTTTTATATATGCATATATATGATGGGTAAGTATTGCGGTGAGCACCCCAATGACTAGTTTCTTTTTGGGTGAAAAAAAGTCGGGGCCAGGATTCGAACCAGGGATGATTGGCTGAAGCTGTTCCAATCGAGCCATCAATAGGCTCAGTTGGTTGAACTCAGTTTCATATCATGGTTTTTTTGGCGTTAAATGAATCGATGTGGTGCCTTTGGGGTTGCTTTTCCACAACTGAAATGGACCATCATCCATTTCCATTCAAAATCCATTTGCTTTTTGCGTACTTTTTCCATTTAGAAATTTTTTCGGAAAAATTTGTAGCTAGTTTTAATTTAACATGTATAATATAATAAAAACGTAAAATTATAAATATGTTGTATGCAATATTTATTTATAGGTGTGTATAATGCGCATTTACATGTGTATATCTCAGTATATAATTACATACATAGAGATGCCTTAAAAATCTGTACACATTAAAAATATTTATATAATCATATATTTTTAACATGTGGCAAATATAATGTTTATAAATTATTTAGAAATCATGTTTTTTCCACCAGCTTGAGAAATCTGATAAGTATCTAAATTGACTTTTTCTGGCCATTTTCGATTTTTACGCCATTCGCGCCAACCAGAACAGAATATGGAACTCCTCCCCGGAACATTATTTTGGTGCTATGATAAATTTCTGCCAGTCATTGTAATTTTATCCATTTTATTAGTGTGATGAGGAGAGAATGTTTTAAGTTCTGTTGTCATAACAATCTCATTTTCAAATCAAATCCTACTATAAAAAGTCATCGAAAATGGCTGGTCCTTATTTTCCCCTCAACGAATTAAGAAATGGCATTTGCTTTATTTTCAGCAAGGCGAATGGACAGTCCGGGTGGACATCCATATAACTTTAAAATACAAGGAAAAATTAACGGATATACCGTCGGCTCTCGTTAATTCGAAATCGGATAAATCGAATCCTCGCTTCATTCGAACTAAATACGAAGTCCCGAAAATTTCAAGGGCAGAATAACGTTCAAATTTTTCATTTATTCGAACTCGTTTTCTTTGCACTTTGTTTAATTCGAACGAACGAGAATTCCGATTCTTCATTTTCCCTTACTTTCTCACGAACTTCAGATTCTTGAAATAACTTTCGTTTTTTACTTACCCATCATACGTAGTATAGGGTAAGTCTTGCAATCGTTTCGAAAATCGAAAAAAAAATTTTGACGGATTTACGCGTTTTCGACACTGGAGATTTCGAAAAACATATTTTTAGAAAAAAAAAAAATTTGCCGTCCGTCTGTCTGTCTGTTTATAAACGCTCTATCTCACGAACAAATTGAGATAGAGACTTCAAATTTTGTATATACTTAGTATGTAAGAATGGGACGAAGCCTATTGAATATCAGCGACCTCGATTATCCGGAACTATTTTTCCCGGATTCTCGATAAATTCCTTCTGATGAAAGGTATATAAAATTTTTCGATTTTTCTTTTATTTTAAGGAATGCATGTAAAAGGCAATAAAAAAACACAAATTTTGCATAAAAACGAAGTCGATCGGATAATTAGTTGTCGAGATATTTGTAATCCTGTTTTCCACATTCTTCGATTTTTCATGACCCTGTATTTCATTCAAATTTCAATTCAGAGGTATATTTTAATTGAAAATGAGACGCTTAATCCGACGCAGTAAACTGTTAGTTAATATGATAATTATTTTTGGAGTTATAAGGATGTTTCTATTACGCAGTTTGGTACTTCTTGAGTAGTTTGGCGTTTTATATAATTTGTTGAAATTGGTGCATCAGCAATTCATTAATAGAGTATTACTATGTGTATTAACAACATTTAAATTTAGTTTTGGAATTGAAATACATTGTATAAATAGTTTTCACGTGTTTTATTTTCATATGCATATAATTGGTGGGTAAGTATTACGGTGGCCTCCAACGACTAGTTTTTTTTTTTTTTTTCAAGAACTGTTCTGAAGTAGCATGCATTGATATCCGCTTTCTTAGAAAAAGACTGATACAGACTGACCCTGTTTCTGTCTGACACCTCCCCTCCGTTTTCTATTTTGCTTGATCCTAATCCCCACTGCCGCGACCGGTTCACAAGGCTGCAAGTTTCACAGTATTTGAAACTTTATTTAAATTAATATAATTACATAAAAATAATCCAGTTTTAAAGAAATTAAGTTATGATTAATACTTTCAAGGCTTATAAGCATAATACGTAACAAAAAAATTATACCGTATTAGAAAATCTTTCTTTTATTAACATTTAAAATAAATTACAGAGAAAAAAACTTCATAATTTTGCCCTTTTGCTTGGCGGTCTGGGAGTTAATTAGTTTATGTACTTATGTCTTTTAATTTAATATTATGTTCTAATGATAACGCCCGATAATGATAACGAAGTAAATTTTTAAAAATACTATAAAATTAATTCCTTTGTAACAATTCTTTTTAAATATGTTTTACTCACATACTTTCCATAATTCGAAACATTTCTTGTGGTCCCGACGAGTTCGAATATACGAATGACGACTGCATTTCCTCTGATTTAAGATTTGTTTGAAATAGTGAAGCAGCATAATGGATGTAGCCTGCTAGACTCAAGTTTATTTCGGTGGAAATTGAACGTGAAGCGTAGCAAATGAGGTGCATTTGTACTATAACGAAGTTTTAAAAATATCAATCTCATAAAATTCTAAATAGTTAATTACAATTAAAAGGCGCACCAAACAATGTTCTCCCTATACCATTACGTAATGGAATACTTTTGTGTGGCCTTAGTAAATCAATAACAAATGTTCATTGCAACCACAAATTATACAAAATGTATATTATAATATGTACTTTATAGATACCTATCAATTTTATTATATTCGAATGAGTGTAACACCATTAAAATGCATTTGAAACTTTTTTTCCCATCGATCGTAATGCAACGAAATACTTTTGATTGTCCCTGTAATTGATGTATGTATCCGATTTTCATAAAATTTAAAATGATTCGGCAAAATTATGTAATGATTATAGATTTTAAGTTTCAAACGATTCGGTTGGGTCGTTTTTGCGTTGTTATATGCGGACGGACGGACTGAACGGCAACTTTAGGTGCTATGTATTTACACAATTACGAATGTACCTAATGAAACTTCGACAACTGATGACAATTTTGCAGCATGCCGATAATGTTTTATCCCGAAAAGTCAAAATATCTGCTTTGTTTAGAAAGAGATATATTTACAGCTAAATTAAAAAAAAAATATGTCCTAGTCTAATGGTTAGACTGCATTCTCTCGAAATCAGATTCCCTAGTTTCATTGCCAGGTGAAGTAAGAAAGAATTAATCTTTAATTCTGCTCTAAATATCAACGTTATAAAAAGGGGTGTAAAAATCTAACCGTTAGCGGGAAATTTATCACCACTAAATTTTATTAATTTTCTAAGTTTAAATTTTATTAGCATTTTTACAGGATATTTAGACAAAAAATAACGAATAAATTTTAGTGGCGAGAGACTGCCTGCTGGTGCTTAGATTTTTACACCTCTAGTAATAAAATTTCCAGACTGTTTCGAAACATTCAAAAGAAAAAAAAAGTACTTTCAACTGTCAGAAACAGCCCTTGTTCAAGATAACACGATTTCCATTATCAAACATCACGTTGATAATGGCATCACAAACATACAACACATCTGGCAGAGTGTTCTGGTGGTGACCTTGCCAAATAATGCTGAAACGGCTATTTACATCTACTTGTAATAATGTGCATTTATTTCAGGAAAATAAATAATGAAATATCTACTTTAAACTCTTCTATAAATTTTAGGGAGGAAATAAATATGATATTCATCAAAGCATTCATTAAAACTAATATATATTTGTTAATTAGAAACACATTGACAAAACTACTCCTGAAAATAAAAAATAAATAAAATAAATCTAAATTTATAAACATTAAACATAACCTACATTGATATTTCGATCTCTAGATAAACAACCACAGCGGATCACGATAAAAAAAAGTTGACAGGTTTTCAAAGTTCACCACTGGATGTCACAATACATCATTTTACTTTGCAGATATGCGAATTTTAATAAATATCTTAAAACACAGAAAATTAGACGATAGTTTTAATTTAACGAACAACAATAAGCAGCGTATTCATCGAAACTAACTTATTAAACTTCTTTATACTGTGATCAAAACACCACCAACAAAATCTAATATTTCTATCAGCGGATAAAATATCTTTACATCCAATTATTACATCCATTGTAACTTTAAAATAGTCCTTGATAAAATTTCGAAAGTGAAACTACGGGCGTGTTCAGCACAACTTACCGGTCACTTACCGATTGTAGACAATTACGAAATAAAAATCAAGGCGAAGTGTGACGTCATCTTCAATTCAACAGGATAGTTTTCATTGGTGCCACAATTCGTTTTCGTACTGCCATATAATCGGTCGATAACATTGGTTACTTTGGTAAGTTGCGCTGAACAAGCCCTAAGATTGCCACATTAAGCACCAAAATACTTTGATTTGATTTGACATTTCTTTGAGGCCTATAGCTGCTATGGCTGTCGACTCGATTGATCCATTATACGCAGAAACAGAGACAATATAGAACAATTTTTTAATTACACATATCAATTACATATTTTATTACACTATTATGTCCCTACCCGGATTCGAACCTGGACCCGTCGGTGTGGCAGCAGCTGCCGCTACTGATCACGCCACTGGTGCAATACTAAAATTCTTCCAGCAAATACTGTAAAAAATTTGACTCATTTGCTGCAGCGTCACTCCACCGCTTTGCCACATTAAGCACCAAAATACTTTGATTTGATTTGACATTTCTTTGAGGCCTATAGCTGCTATGGCTGTCGACTCGATTGATCCATTATACGCAGAAACAGAGACAATATAGAACAATTTTTTAATTACACATATCAATTACATATTTTATTACACTATTATGTCCCTACCCGGATTCGAACCTGGAACCGTCGGTGTGGCAGCAGCTGCCGCTACTGATCACGCCACTGGTGCAATACTAAAATTCTTCCAGCAAATACTGTAAAAAATTTGACTCATTTGCTGCAGCGTCACTCCACCGCTTTTATAGAATATCTCTTTTATGACCAACGAGAATGACCCATAATATAGTAAAGTAACCATTTTCTATAAAAGCGGTGGAATGACGCTGCAGCAAATTGGTCAAATTTTTTACAGTGAATAATATTTATTTATTGAGCACATAGAGCATGTTCAGCGGAACTTACCAGTCATTTACTAAAGTGACCAGTATTACCGACCGACTGTAGGGCATTACCGAAACTAATGAAAAAGACAGACTACCGCGGTGCATCTCACATGTCTTATTTTAAAGGCCGCTAAATTAACGTGACGCTCTTTTCGTACACCTTCATTGGTGCATTTGAATATTATGAGACTACAGCGGTTTGTAAAAAATATGTACTTGGAATGTATCGCGTTAGCCTGTCTTTTTCGTTAGCCCCGGGATTACACTCACTGTAAAAAATTTGACTCTTTTGTTGCATCGTCACTCCACCGCTTTTATAGGAAACGATTACTTCACCCAAATATGGAGCATTCTCATGGGTCAAAAGAGAGATATTCTATAAAAGCGGGGGAGTGACGATGCAGCAAATGGGTAAATTTTTTTACAGTGCTGTTGAAAATTTTAAACTTTTGCTGCATCGTCACTCCCTCGCGTTTATAGAATATCTCTCTTTTGACCCATGAGAATGCTCCATAATTAGGTGAAGTAATCGTTTTCTATAAAAGCGGTGGAGTGAAGATGCTGCAAACGGGTTAAATTTTTAACAGCGCACTCATTCATACTTTGTCATATATTACGACAGAACAAAGGGCCTAATTATAAACGGTGTTGTTAAATCTCGATATCGGAGACAGTCCATGGCGACATCACTTTTCCTACTTATCGTGCCAGATTCTGAATACTATCCTTATAGGAAATTTATCGAAAAAGAGAGGCTACTGCGATAAAATATACGTCTTTTTTTTCAGGCGGTGATTGGATGTTTTAATTCACCAACGCAGATGCGCAAAAAAGAATATCATGTCACTCTGGCATTCTAGAAGTGTTATTACATATACAAATTTCAAGCGACAAAAATCACCTGCGTTTTTTCGCTTTCTAAGCATATCATTGGCTGTTCGAAAAAAGGCTTTACCATCATCTGCATTTCCAAGCATTTCATTGGCTGTTACTGGCGACTCGCTTCGTTTCAAGAGTCAAAGACGCTCCGTCATAAGAGAATCGCGCGCTTTCCGAGCGACTTCCCTGAAACTATAGGATAACATGGAGACGCTTGGAATTCGAAGCGACTTTGACCCCTCGTGTAATTGTACCATAAGGCGAAAGGTAGAGCGGCAGCCTCTCTTTTAAGTCCCCTTCTTTTGTCTATATCGATACCAAAAATACGGTTGCTTCCATAGAAACAATACTTTTCTTTTTTTTCCCTCCGATATCAGAACCATTACGACAAGGCTCATAATGAAGTTGCCTTCAATATCAATGACGGCTTTCGACATTAAAGCTTCGCTGATCGTGCCTAAATAGAGTGAAAAATTACCTCTGATTTTAAAGGCTATCTAATTTTTGACCAATGAGAACAATTCATATAAGCCTATGAAGCGTTCTCGTTGTTCGAAAAATAGATAGCTTTTAAAAGCAGAGGTAATTTTTCTAGATATTTTTAACAATGTACTCTCTCTACACTGTTGAAAACTTGACCCTTTTGCTGTATCGTCACTCCACCGCTTGTATAGAAAACGATTACTTCACCCGATTATGGAGCATTTTCATGGGTAAAAGAGAGTTATAAAAGAGAGGGAATGACGATGCAGCAAAAGGGTCAATTTTTTTACAATGTATGTGAATGAAATAACAAACGATACTCACAAGGAAGGTCTCCATACGGGCATACTCAGAAAAATCTGAAAAAATTACAGAATGTTCTTCTCGTATAGTTATATATGTTTATAAAAAAAAATTCGGCGGAACCTCCTTATAACGTCTGTAAAAAAATAATAAAAATTTCGTTTATTTGGCGATTTATCTCCGGTTGGCGAAAAAACGAAATTTTGAAAAATACGCTTTTACGCTTCGAATACTTTTTAAAGAAAAAACTTTCTATGTTCAATTTAGTTAAATAAGTTTAGTTCAAGTAATTTTAGTTTTGCATTTTTACTTTACTTTAAGTGTAATTTTGTCATATACGTTTATATGTACTTATAACAAAATGAAATTAATATATTTTATCATTTAAAACACAATTTAAATTGATTAAAATTGTTCCAAATTGAAAAATACACTGTTAAAAATCTGCTGTATTTTGCTGCAACGCCCTCCCTTGCTTGTATAGAAAACGGTTACTTGGCCGTGAAATGGAGCTTTCTCATTGGTTGGAATAGAGATATTATATACAAGCGGTGGAGTGCGTTGCAACAAAATGCAGCAGATTTTTAACAGTGTATGACACATCAATTCACCGTGCTATGGAGCATTCTCATTGGTCAGAAGAGAGATATTCTATAAAAGTAGTGGAGTGACGTTGCAGTAAATGCTGCAGATTTTTAACAGTGAAGTCAATTAAAATCAATTTTCAGATTCATTAAAATCGTCTGCTTTTGGCGAGGAAATGCACAGCTCGCCAAATCCCGCGTCGCTTTCAGCTTTTCACGCCAATTATTTCAAACTATTTTATTTTTTTACATATCTAATAATGTAATTCCGCCGCTAATTTTCACTGATGCTTTATTACCTACATGAGTAGTTTAATTCGTATTTTTTTCAAAAAAATCTGAGTATGCCCCCAATGGAGACCTTCCTTGTCAGACAGATGTTGTGCTGTCCAAACTATGGTAGACTTAGGCATTTCTAATTCCAGAACTTGGCAACGAATTCCATTAGGTCAGTGATACAAGTTAAGAAGAATTTGTTGTTTGATAATAATGGGCGTTCGTGGCTGAGTGATTTAGACACCAAGCCGCTAATCGCTTAAGAGAGTGGGTTCGAATACCATTGCACACACACTTTGTGTGGAACTCCTGGTTGTTCTTCTCTTATGTTGTAATATTTCCTCGTGTGCTATCTCGTCCCTTTATACTGATGATGACATACAAGCAGGCTTCATGTCGAGCATGCAAGTCAGATGTATGTTGTTCAAAAAATAAATAAACAAGTTGAATGTAGAATTTGCCATTACAGATTTCAGTTTCGCCTCCGATTAGAAAAAGAAAATCGATAGAGATATTTATATATATTTCATCAGAACGAATTTTTCGAGAGTCCGAAAAAAATAGTTCCGGATAATCGAGGTTACTGATATTGAACAAGATACGTCCTATTCTTACTTACTAAATCCATACAAAATTTGAAGTCTCTATCGCTATTTGTTCGTGAGATAGAGCGTTTACAGGCAGACAGACGGAAGGTAATTTTTTTTTCTAAAAATATGTTTTTCGGAATCTCCAGTATCACAGACGTGTAAATCCGTTACATTTTTTTGTTTGAGAGTCCGAAAAAAATAGTGCCGGATAATCGAGGTTACTGATATTAAATAGGCATGGTCCTATTTTTACTTACTAAGTACATACAAAATTTTAAGTCTCTATCTCATTTCGTTCGAAAGATAGAGCGTTTACAGACAGACAGACGGACGGCAATTTTTTATCTAAAATTATGTTTTTCGGAATCTTCAGTATCTGAAACGTGTAAATCCGTCAAAATTCTTTTTCGAGAGTCCGAAAAAAAATAGTTCCGGATAATCGAGGTTACTGATATTAAATAGTCTTCGTCCTATTCTTACTTACTAAGTACATACAAAATTTTAAGTCTCTACCTACATTTGTTCGTGTGCGATTGATAGTTTACAGACATACAGAGAGACGGACGGCAATTTTTTTTCTAAAAATATGTTGTTCGGAATCTTCAGTATCTGAAACGTGTAAATCCGTCAAAGTTTGTTTTTCGGGGGTACGAAAAAAATAGTTACGGATAATCGAGGTTATTGATATTAAATACGCTTCGTCTTATTCTTACTTACTAAGAACATAGAAAATTTTAAGTCTATCTCCATTTCCTCGAGAGATAGAGCGTTTACAGATAGACAGACAGACGGAGGGCAATTTTTTTTCTGAAAATATGTTTTTCGGAAATCTCCAGTATCTGAAACGTGTATATCCGACAAAATTCGGGAGTCCGAAAAATTGTTCCGGATTATCGAGGTTACTGATATTAAATAGGCTTCGTCCTATTCTTACTTACCAAGTACATACAAAATTTTAAGTCTCTATCTCCATTTGTTTGAGAGATAGAGCGTTTACATATAGACAGACAGACGGCATTTTTTTTGCTAGAAATATGTTTTCCGGAATCTCCAGTATTTGAAACATGTAAATCCGTCAAAAAATATTTTTCGGGAGTCGGAAAAAAAATAGTTCCGGAAAATCGAGGTTACTGATATTAAATACGTTTCGTCCTATTCTTACTTACAAAGTACTTAGAAAATTTTAAGTCTCTGTGTACATTTGCTCGTGAGATTGGGCGTTTACAGACAGAACGACAGACGGACGGCAATTTTTTTTTCTAAAAATATGTTTTTCGGAATCTTCAGTATCTTAAACGTGTAAATCCGTAAAAATTTGTTTTTCGGAGGTCCGAAAAAAATAGTAACGGTTAATCGAGGTTACTGATATTAAATACGCTTGGTCCTGTTCTTACTTACAAAGTACATACAAAATTTTAAGTCTCTATCTCCATTTGTTCGAGAGATAGAGGGTTTACAGATAGACAGACAGACGGAGGGCAATTTTTTTTCTAAAAATATGTTTTTCGGAATCTCCAGTATCTGAAACGCGTATATCCGACAAAATTCTTTTTCGAGAGTCCGAAAAAATAGTTCCGGATAATCGAGGTTACTGATATTAAATAGGCTTCGTCCTATTCTTACTTACTAAGTACATACAAAATTTTAAGTCTTTATCTCCATTTGTTCGTGAGATTGATCGTTTACAGACAGACGGACGGACGGCAATTTTGTTCTAAAAATATGTTTTTCGGAATCTTTAGTATCTGAAAAATATAAAGCCATCAAAATTCTTTTTCGAGAGTCCGAAAAAATAGTTCCGGATAATCGAGGTTACTGATATTAAATAGGCTTCGTCCTATACTTACTTACTAAGTACATACAAAATTTTAAGTCTCTATCTACATTTGTTCGTGAGATTGATCGTTTACAGACAGACAGACGGACGGCAATTTTTTTTTCTAAAAATATGTTTTTCGGTATCTCCAGTATCTGAAACTTGAAAATCCGTCAAAAATTTTTTTTCGGGAGTCCGAAAAAAATAGTTACGGTAATCGAGGTCACTGATATTAAATATCCTTCGTCCTATACAGACAGGCAGACAGACGGACGGACAGCAATTTTTTTCTAAAAATGCGTTTCTCGGAATCTCCAGTATCTGAAACGTATAAATCCGTCAAAATTCTTTTTCGAGAGTCCGAAAAAATAGTTCCGGATAATCGAGGTTACTGATACTAAATAGACTTCGTCCTATTCTTACTTACTAAGTACATACAAAATTTTAAGTCTTTCTCTACATTTGTTCGGGAGATAAAGCGTTTACACAGAGAGACATACGGACGGCAATTTTTTTTTCGGAATCTTCAGTATCTGAACCATAACTCAGAACGAAATCTACACTACCCATGCATTTGAGACTCCCGCCAGAAGACTCTGATTACCTGCCTAAGCATGGCCAACTAAATCTATACGGCCCATCCATTTCAGACTAATTTATGAAGCCTCCCGCTAGAGGACTCTAAAAGTGCTATTACACGTAATTGCAAGCGACAAAAATCGCCTGCGTTTTTTTCGTTTTCTTAGCATTTCATTGGTTGTTCGAGAAGAGTCTTTACCATCATTTGGATTTCCAAGCATTTGATTGGCTCTTACTGGCGACTCGCTTCGTTCCAGGCGTCAAAGACGCTCCGACAAAAGAGAATCGCGCGCTACCAAGCGACTCCTCTGGTCACATAGTATAACTTGGAGACGCCTGCAGCACGACACGTGTAATAGCACTTATACCCAGACCAAGCATGGCGAACTAGATGCATACGACTCATCCATTTCAGACTAATTGTATAAAGCCTCCCGCCAGAGGACTCTAATACCCTGCCCAAGCATGGCCAACTAGATCTATTCGGCTCATCCATTTCAGACTAATGTATGAAGTCTCCCGCCACAGAACTCTGATAGCCTTTGGCCAACTAGATCACCGTATGTTTTTCCGAATCTCCAGTATCTCAAACGTGTAAATCCGTAAAAATTTTTCTTCGGGAGTCAGAAAAAAATAGTTCCGGATAATCGAGGCTATTGATATTAAATACGCTTTGTCCTAGTCTTGCTTACTAAGTACATACAAAATTCTAAGTCTCTATCTACATTGTTCGTGATATAGGGCGTTTACAGAGAGACAAATTGGCAGCAATTTTTTTTCTAAAAATATTTTTCTCGAAATCTCCAGTATCTAAAACGTGTATATAAAACAAAATTCTTTTTCGAGAGTCCACAAAAAACAGTTCCGGTTAATCGAGGTTACTTACATTAAATAGGCTTCGTACTATTCTTTCTTACTAAGTACATACAAAATTTTAAGTGTCTATATCCATTTGTTCGTGAGATAGAGCCTTTACAGACAGACAGACGGGCGGCAATTTTTTAAAAAATATATATTTTCCCGAATCTTCAGAATCTGCACCATAACTCAGAACTAAATCTATACTACCCATGCATTTGAAACTAATGTATAAAGCCCCCCGCCAGAGGACTCTGATACCCTGCCCAAACATGGCCAACCAGATATATACCATCCATTTCAGACTAATGTATGCCAATCAGTTCAATCCAAACCCAGTGCCAATCAGTATTCCAATCAGTTGTTCTCAGAGTTTGAAATTCTACTTATAGATATCCACAGTCAGCTAAATAAGGGAACAAAGAAGATGGAATTTTTCTTTGCAAAAAAGTTATCGGAATAAGTGAAATATTATATCATGGCCAACTAGATCTATAGACCCATCCATTTGAGACTAATATATGAAGCCTCCCACCATAGAATTCTGATTCCCTGCCCAAGCATGGCCAATTAAATCTATACTACCCATCCATTTCAGACTAATGTATAAAGCCTCCCGCCAGATGACTCTAATACCCTGCCCAAGCATGGCCAACTAAATCTATACGGCCCATCCATTTCAGACTAATGTATGAAGCCTCCCATCAGAGGACTCTAATATAAAACACTAGATGGCCCAAGCATGGCCACCTAGATCTATACGGCCCATCCATTTCAGACTAATGTATGAAGCCTCCCGCCAGAGGACTCTGATACCCTGCCCAAGCATGGCCAACTAGATCGACACGGCCCATCCATTTCAGAGTAATGTATGAAGCCTCCCACCAGAGGACTCTGATACACTGCCCAAGCATGGCCAACTAGATCGATACGGCCCATCCATTTCAGAGTAATGTATGAAGCCTCCCTCCAGAGGACTTTGATACCCTGCCCAAGCATGGCCAACTAGATCTATCCGAACCATCCATTTCAGACTAATGTATGAACATGTAATGTACAGATATCAGCTTATTCAGTGCTAATCTGGTCAGGGTTTGCGCCAGGTGGTCCAATGAAATGGGTTTGAAGCTGAATCCAGCTTAACTTTTTCGCCGGTTTTTAGCGAAACGCAGAGGCCGTTATATATTTAGTTGGTGATTGGTACATTGTTTTATGGATTCTCGCTTGTTCGAATCGACATTTACAGACGGTTTTATTAATCAGTGTTTCGGCCGATCTGGGCGCTTTTAACCCTTTGCGGTGCAGGACAAAATCATTGCTTAAGTATTGAAATTAATGACTGACACTGGTATTTGAAACCAACTTTATTTGTAAATATGAAAACGCTATATTTCACGCATTCAATAAACAGTAATTTTTTTTAAACAAAATTCCGGTGCCAATGTGTCGTTTGGGAATAAAAATAAGTGGTATATCTATGAAACCACTGCGCCGCAAAGGGTTAGAGAATGAGTAAGGTACCCAAAACAACAGGGTATTAAAAAAAACGGTTAATGGCGTTAAATCCATTGTCCATGTTTATTTTTTTTATCCTTTCACCTTTAGTGCTCGTGGCATTTTTGTATATGATGTAACGTGGAAAGAAATTGTATATTTTTTATATTTTGAATTTTTTATGGAAAAGGTAAAAGTTTTAATCGTTAAGTAAATTACTGGTGTTGAAGAAGTTAATTTACTTCTTTTTTTTTTCTTTTTTTACATTTTAAAGTAGAAACGGCGTCCGCATTATATTCCGAAAGCTGGGGGTGTTAAAATAACATCCTTTTGAACACTTTAATTAACAAATGGAATGTAAACATCGGTTAATGACAGCAATATTTGTTAGCATTTTTCACTCAAAAAATAAATAAATAAATAAATAAACAAATGTTACGAATTTTAAACTTTTCCGTTTCGAATTAAAGTTATGTTTATAGGTACTACTTTGTTATCCCGTCGACCATTTTTGCCAAATTATAAAAATCGCCAAACCAATTGTCAAGGCTATACATGTTGACAAATTTTTTGTTTTAAATAACCAAAGAACAAAAACCTAACAAAAATACAAATAAAAAGTGGAATTAAAAGCCACTTGATGACGTGTTAAACACATGTATCGTGCTTAATGTCATTGAATGTGACATTTACAATCACCCATTATTATCCTTTCACTTTAAATACTTGCTTATTAAATACATTTTGCAAATAGGGAGGATGATACGCTTTTGCAACACTGCGCCTTGATCTTTTGCGCAATTTATCTTTTTTTGTTTTTATTATGTATTTCGTGTGATAATATGCATTTTAAAATCGGACAATCTATTTTTATTTATTTATTGCGGGGAAGTTACCTATTTTGTTCCTTCCCTTATGCTTAAAACATGATCCTCTGTTAGGTAGATTTCGTAAGAAATACTACCTATTGCAATCGCACCAGTTTATATATCTATCTATCTATCTATATATATATATATATATATCTCACTTTCTTATGGACACGATAACTTCTATAATTCTTCACCAATCTCCACCAAACTTGTGCATAAAATCAAAGGGGATAAAATCTTGGCTAAGTTCGTTAATGGGCAAAATCGGACCAAGGGGGTCGGAATAGGGGCGTTTTTGTGAAAACCGAAAAAACGCCATAACTTCTTAATTAAAGTAGATATCGAATCGGTTTAAAGTTTATATTACAGTAGAACCCCGCAAATCCGGACCCCGTAAATCCGGATCTCCGGATCAGTTTGGTCAAGCGATTGAGAAACGATTTGGTTAATTTCCATAGCATAAACTTGTTTCATCGTCGTATACTGAATAAAAAAAACTTTTTTTTATGAAATCTTTTCGGAAGAATACCTTAAGCTTTCTTATTTAAACTCTTATTTAAACTACACCCAACGAACTACTTATGCTCAAGCAGATTTATTTATTGACCGTACGGCTCAAAAAAGGTATAGAAAACTCTCACAGCAAAAAATTACAAACTTTTTTATTAGAAAGCAAACATTTTTACTGTCTGTAAATAATCAATATGTTAAACATAAAGGTGATTTTCTGTATTTATGTATTATTTTATTTTTTTTTCTTATTCTCCGGATAAACCGGATTTTCGATAATCCGGATTGGGCCTGGTCCCAATTAATCCGAATTATCGGGGTTTTACTGTACTTCTTAAAAATGGGCCAAAAGTATATGCATGACAGATTTTTGATAAATTTAGAAGTGGGCTCAAAGGGCGAAAAAAACAGGGATTTTGAGAGAAAAAAATTCATAACTTCATCAATTTTCAAGATATCAAGTCCAACTAAATTTTTTGTAAATGTCCTTAAAATTATCTAAAACTTTTATATTTACAAGTTTTTGATAGGACCAACTTTTACCGACGAAATAAATTAAAAACGAAAAGAAAAAGGGCGCTGAAAAAAGAGAAAAATCCATAACTCCGTCAATTTTTAAGATATCAAATCTGATTAAATTTATTTTACATCTTCTCAAAAATATCTACAACTTTTATACTGACAAGTTTTTCATAGGACCAATTCGTATAGCAAAAACAAATTAAACAAAAATAGGAGTTGTAGAAAAAACTTCAAATCCAAACTGCTTATATTCTGACTCATTTTTAAATTCATTTTTGATTTTAAACGCATCCAAATGGTAGATCCTCTTATTTAAAAACTGTATAAAGTGATGCATTGGTCAATTTTCTGATAAAGACAGAATATATTTAAAAAAAGGCTACCAAAAAGGGTATTTTGAACAGAATTTCCGAAAGTCATCGGTACTGAAAATTGAAGGAAGTATTCAAATAAGAAATTGCGTTTTTTTCTGACTCGTTTTTAAATCCGTTTTTGTTCTCAAACGCATCCAATTTACAGATCCTCTTATTTAGGAACTATATAATGTGATGCATTGGTCAGTTTTTTGATAAAGACGGAATATATTTCAAAAAGGGCTATCAAAAAGGGTATTTTGAACAGAATTTCCCGAAGTCTTTGTGATTTGAAAATTTAAGAAGTTTTCACATAGCAAATTGCGTTTTTTATGACTCGTTTTAAAATCCATTTTCGCTCTCAAACGCATCCAATTTACAGATCCTCTTATTTAGGAACTATATACTGTGACGTATTGGCCAGTTTTTTGATAAAGATAGAATATATTTTTTTAAATGCTGTCAAAGTGAGTATTTCGCACAAAATTTTCCGAAGCAATCATGATTATAGAATTAAGGATGTATTCAAACAACAAATCGGTTATTTTATGACTCATTTTTAAATTCATTTTTTTTCTCAAATGCATTCAACTGACATTTTTTTGTTATTTAGGAGCTGTATAATGTACTGTTTTGGTCGATTTTTTTTTAATAAATTCAGAATCTATTTCAAAATATGTTGTCAAAATGGGCATTTGAGCTGAATTTTTCTTAAGATGATTCTGATAAAACCAGTTTTTTCAGAAAAATGAAATTAAAAATCTTTCATAAACGGCCAAATGAAGTTAAACTGTGGGTTTATCTCTAATCATATATATATATTTTTCTTTCTTTTTTTTTTTTTTGTTGAAATGAGCACTCTTCGAAATCTACCTCCGCCTATAGGCCCAGCCGACAGGGATTTTTTTTTCTTTTAATAAGGCAGTTATTAATATTGCAAATTGTTGAAAGCATGATTAAATTTATTAAGTCATGGAAATAGTTGTTATTGTACAGTGTAAACACTTTAAAGCAAGTATATTATTTTAAATTATCATTTTTTTCTTCAGCAACTTTGTTATGTAATAAAACTGACATTATGTCCAACAGAAACTTAAATAAGTATTATCGCTATTTTTCTTGCGGATAGTTTTCAAAAATAGTCTCAAATATAATTTTTTTTTCCGGACAAAATAAAAAATCCTACATTAAAGGGTTTGAGTTTGGACAGACCTTATTTAGTTCGTCGCTATTGAGGACAACGATTGCACCCCCTGTCCTCCCAAAACCGGACGTCCGGGGAGAGTAGATCTTTAAAAACATTTCACCTTTCCTATAAACCCTGCAAAGGAAGAAGGGAGCATCAATACTTCGTACTTCCCTTATTGAACGTGAACCTGTGATCCTTAAGATAATTTTGGGAGTTCGACGTAAAACCAGAAAAATATCTGCATTTTTTCCATTTTATTAATAATAAAAAATAACACCTTAAGAATTTCGCTGTATTTTAAAAAAAAGAAATAGCTTTTAAATTTTTATTCGTAGCAGACGTTGATGATGATCGTGTTATTGTTATTCCTTTGCAAAACAAGGATACTTCAATTAAAAATACAATTATTCAATCGATTAAAGTAAAAAATGCGCAATATATTCGAAGCAATAATTTTCCATACCTATTTCGCAAATGAACCGTGTACAGGTATAGTTTCCCTATGACACACACACACACACACAAAAAAAAAAAAAGAAAAAAAAAAAAAAAAGAAATTAAAAGTAGAAAAAGAAAACATTCGTTTTATAGAATGAAGTATGGATATGTTTTTAACATTTTAAGAATATACACTGGTGTCCAAAATTTAAGCATAATTGGTAATTAAGTAATTATTTTTAAGTAATGAAAGAAATATGAATCGGAATGTGCTGAAACTCCAGGTGTGTAAACAAAATAGTACGCGTCACATATTTTCGCGAAGAGTTTTCCCCGAAATCGAACAGGGGACCGTCAACAAATTGAAAAAGAACGAAGATCTTTTGGATAACCCTGTCAAAACTAATGTAGCAAAAGCGTTCAAACTGCACATTATGATTAATTGGCTTATTGTAATGTACTGTGTTAATTTTTACAAGGATAGCATGTATACTCGTAGAGAAATTAAGGTTTTTATAAAAACAGTCCTAAGAGTTTTGCTTATAATTTGCAGAGTTCTTAATATAAAAGTGTTCTTTTTTGAAAAAATGACAAACATCGTTGTACACAATACCCTGTCATCAGAATTAAAAAATAATAAAAATTGTATGACAAATGAGCAGATTTACTAAATAATTTTTTACTGCGCATGCGTGAACGCTATTAAAATTTCATTTGCATATTATGTTAGTTAAATGTATAGAGCAACTTTTGTGAATGTCTCAAAAACATAGCCTAAAAATTCTGAAAATTATCGTTGATAGAATGAGATCAAAATCCTTTATTCCCTAAATGAAGCAAAAAGATGAGGGGCTGTATCCATATTCCATTGTTTCGTGCCTACACAATATTGCACATACAACTATATTTAGGTAAAACCCCTGATTTTTTTGCTTCCTTTAGGAATAACGGATTTTGAGTTGATTCTATAGGCTCCCATTTTCAGAATTTTCAAGTTATGTTTTTGAAACTTTTACAGAAGTTGCTCTATACATTTAGCTAACACAATATGCAAATGACATTTTGATATCGTTGACGCATGCGCAATGAAAAATTATTTACTAAACATACTCATTTTTCATACAATTTTTATTATTTTTAAATTTTGATGACAGGGTATTGTGTACAATGATGTTTGTCATATTTTCAGAAAAGAACATTATTTTATAATAAGAACTCTGCAAATTATAAGCAAAAAACTTTGAAAAATTTAGGACTGTTTTTATAAAAACCTTAATTTCTCTACGAGTATACATGCTATCCTTGTAAAAATTAACACAGTTTTCCCCGAAAGTACATTACAATAAGCCAATTAATCATAATGTGCAGTTTGAAAGCTTTTGCTACATTAGTTTTGACAGGGTTATCCAAAAGATCTTCGTTCTTTTTCAATTTGTTGACGGTCCCCTGTTTGAATTCGGGGAAAACTCTTCGCGAAAATATGTGACGCGTACTATTTTCTTTACATACCTGGAGTTTCAGCACATTCCGATTCATATTTCTTTCATTACTTAAAAATAATTACTTAATTACCAATTATGCTTAAATTTTGGACACCAGTGTATATCATCGTTTTTTGCACAATTTTTTAGGAAAATAAATTGTAAAAAACTACCAAATAAAATAATATTTCATTAGTATATTTAAAAATTGTTTTTAATTCCTTAAAATTTGGTGCATTGATTTTTTTAAGAACTTTTTGCAACATTGAAAAATTAGATATTTTCTGAAATAAGGATGCAATTTACATTTATATTCAAATCGTACTACGAACACCGCCTATTTTATACAACTAGATGTTCTGTACTGTGCTTTTATTTTGATTAAATACATTATTATATGATAATGGGCGGAGTTTAGAAATTAAAAAAAACAGCGAGGGCGGAGTACAAATTTCTGGCCTATAATCCGCAATTTACTACTGATAGCTTGATACATTAGGAAATTTAAAGAGTGATTTTTGATAAAAGAAAATCAATTAATTTAAAGGCAAGAATATGTTTTTTTTTAATGTGACATCATACTTTATTTTTGATGCAAGATGGGAAAATATCACGACTGGCATCCCAACGACCAGTTTTACTTTGTTAACCCTCGCAGTGTTCATTGAAATACTAATTTTAAAATTCAGAATTAAGTTTGATGCACTACTGAAGAGATTAGATCATAGGTTCCCAACCTTTTCTGGACCACCGCCCCCCTTTACAAGAAAAAATATTCTAACCCCCCCCCCCTCTTCCGTAATATTTAATTATAAATATGTGAAATTATAGTAATTATCCATACCGAATTTTATCTTTTTATATTAAGAATTACAATGTAGAAATTAATTAAATCGGCAATCAAATGTAGTTAATTTTTCTCTTAAATATTTACAAATAAACACAAAAACAGTTAGAAATAAAATGAGATGGATAAGGCAGATAGACTTTTAACACTTTGTTAATGTTGGGTTCGGATTTTGTTAAAATCCGTCGCAAATACCCATGCTCATTCATGCATAGTTTGTTCTTTGTCTTAGTAAATTAGCTACCTCACTGAATCCATGTTCAGTCAAATATGATGAAGGAAAACTCTCTGGCAATTAAAAATTCCTGTATTCTTTCCCACATTTCAGAGAAGAGAGCTTGAAAGTATTGATATTTGTAGCCAAAACTCTTGATAAACATTTCGTTAGTTGTGGATTCTATGAATTCCTCCACTAAATTTTATGATTTTGCTGTATCTGCATTTGCGAAAGGATTTACAAGCCAGCTCGGAGTATTCATGTTTGAAATATCCTGGAATCGCTCCGGATATTCAGCATGAAGACGTCCAAATGTTAGCAGCCTACAAATAAATATTCCTTTTTTGCTGAAAATGTAGGAAGGTGCTTGTATTTACCTCTACTTATATTTCGTTTAAAATGAAGTTTTTCAATAGAAGCAGCTATGACTTTTTACAAAAAAAGTCCTTGGTACTTGGTAAGTACTTGGCTTTTTAATTAAATTGACTTCATTAAATATTCTTTATAAGGGAGAGTGGGGAAGAAAAGGAATTTTGTCTTTATAAGCTTATAAAATAATGAAATTATCATTCTCGCGTTTGTGCCTAGTTCTTCACTAAAACCTTGGCTTAGATCCTAGTAAAACTTCTTATCACTAAGTGCGGCAATTAAAAATCTGTATGCATTTATAAAAGTTTTGAGAAATATATCTTATAACTACATTGTAGACAGTGTTCTCGCTGTCGCTCGCCATTGCGCCAAAATTCTTCATTTGGCGAGTAAACAAACGATTAGATTCGCCAAATTGCTAGACCTCAATTTTCGCTTTTTCTTTCTTTTCTTTTCCTTTTTTCATACGTATGCATATATATATTAATATATACATATTTTTAATATTTGTAGCGGACAGTTGAAATTAGATCAATAACAGTCGCTGTCGCAGTTATAAAAACTTAGGTTATTTTAGAAAATATTGAAAAAAAAAGAGGGTACATTAAATAATTAAAGATATTTTTTTTAGTGCTACACGGCGAATCTACTTTGCTAAAACTTTTTTCATTTGGCGAATGTTTTTTATTTTTGATTAGCCAAATTACTAACGTTGGTCAAATGTCAGCGAGAACACTGATTGTAGGGAATGCAAGGGACTCTTTGTGGGATTGAAAAGAAACACATAAATAAAACGCTTTTATGAACATTTTGTCTTTCTATTTTCGATTACATTATTCAAAAATAAAAGATAATAACACACAAATAAAAATGAAATATGCTGCAACATATGATAAAACAAAACAAGTGTTTTATCACCAGTTATGGATTTAGATAACTTCACCACATATATTAATAGGGTGGGAAGTAGTCAAGGAAAAACGCTGTCAAAAAAGAGAAGGCTAACAGTATTTTCTTATAGAAAATACTTTCAATAATATAAAGGGGTTAACCCCTTGGGGACGAGCGACACGTATATGTGCCGCAAAAAGGCTTAAGAAACCTCGTTTATCCCCACCAGTAAAATCTTACTGTAAAATTTGCCTTATTTAATCGGAGCATTTACTTGATTTAACAAGGCACAAATTTCTGTTTTTAAAAACCAGTAATAAAACATTAAACATTTCGTAAAAAGCTCCCACCATGAAGGGCTTAAAGAAAGCGAATTTCTCTTTAACAAAATACTGGTATTTCACACATTTTTTGACAAAGTTTCTCCATATCCCCTTTCAGCCCTATACCCACCTGGCAAAATTGAAAATGTATTCAGGCATGGCAGTATTTTAGCTAACAAAACACATTGGTATTCACTAAAAATGCACACTTTACACTGCTAAGTAGCATAAATATTATAATGTTAAATTCAATATTAATTTTTTAGAGAAAAAAATAAAAGTAAGATCAAAATTTACTTTTTTATGTGAAAAAACATTTTTTGCTTTCAGCACCTACAACATTACAACCCGGATGTTGTAAGGATTGTTTATTAAGTCAGAACAGGTATCGCCATCAATTGTGTCAAAGTTTAAACTTTGTACATTTTATTTTCTTCCTGAAATTTTGAGTGTTCCTTTCATTCCCAATTTTCCATAAATCTGTTATATAAGCTATGCCATTTTTGGATGTAATCAGGTTTTCGCTATATTTTTCGTCTACATTAAAAAAAAAATCAAATATTGAGTCCAAATGGATTTAAACATGATTCTAACAAATACTTACAGTGAACAAATGAACTACTGTATGCAGCAACAAGTGATTTTAATCTTCATCATTTTCACAACAAAGTTAAAGAAATTATCTGTCATGAAATAAAAATTATCGACTACCTTAATGATACAACAAAGTGACATATGCATTCGTTCATTAAATTATTTTGTAACCAATGGCTGATGATGAATAATGTACACCGAGTACAAATGATACTGCTTGTTTCAAATGCAACCCTATGACGCTCCGTAATTGCTGTAGAATCATCAGTAGCAGTGAACAAATTTTTTAACATCCGTAAAAAAAATTAAATTTTTGGGACCCAGCTCTAGGTTCGATTTAGTAGATTTTCATTTAAAGGCATATTTTAAATTCTTATCACGGTCCTAAACAACACTGTGGAGATAAGTTAGTTTTAATTCACATATTTAAAATTGCTAGGTACACCAAGACAACGCCCCCCCCCTTAGCTGTCTTAACGCCCCCCCATTTGCCTCTGGATCCACCACCGCCCCCCTGGAACGTTCCAGCGCCCACTGGGGGGCGGTATCGCCCCCGTTGGGAACCTATGGATTAGATTTTAGAGCTTTATCGAGTTGCACACCGTTTTTGGCGGTATGCGCGTTTTTCATGCAGCTGGCATAAATGTGTATTTTTATTCTTAAGTCCAGTAATTCAGTCCTTGATGTGGAGATATGTCATCGCTTTCGTTAATTTAAAATAATTATCATGTGCTATCTCTCCAATCAATATGAATTACAGATTAAGGGATCTTCGAGGCATCTCAAATCCTTTCATATTAATTTTGCTGACCATTGAAAATGGTGACAAAAATTATTCTTTGATAAATGTGCATTTTTTTTTCCTTAAGTCCGCAATTCTGCCCCTGTTGTGGATATATGTCATCGCTTTCGTTAATTTAAAATAATTATCGTATGCTTTTTTCTCCCATGAATGTAAATTGCAGATTGACCCTTTAACGGTCATTGGTTACTCTACGAAACCACTAGATTTTAATTCCGATATAGAACAACGACACCAGAATTTTAATTTTTAAAAACCCATTTTATTATATACGTGACAAATCAATTTTTCTCATTTGCAAATATATTTGTTCGCAGTTACCGGTGTCAATTATTTGTTTCAACATCTTAGCAATAAAAATGCTTCATCCGTTAAAGGGTTAAATTATTTTCAAGATATCTCAAATCCTTTCATATGAGTTTTGCAGATCATTAAAAAAATGGCGACAAAAGTAATTATTTCATAACTTTCCTCAAGTAACAAAGATGAATAAATGAAGTTGTTTTTCCTCTACAAAATGTATCTTCATATCAACATACCACAAGGTTTGCAAGTAAGAATATTCCAATCTTATTAACTATTTGGAAAATAGTTGTTATTTTCAAATCTGGGAAGAACTGGGAAATCAACAAGTAAAGAGAACTGGGAAATCTGATGTATATCTGAATATTTTAATTGATTGAGTTCCGCAACTTACTAGATTTCTGATTGGTCCATGTTTAATGTCTAGGAAAGCAATACGCTGCCACGATGACAATAAAAAGAATATTGCCCAGTTAAACTGATGGCATTGAGCTCACAGGCTACGCATACTAATTGTACATTACAGCCTTGTATTTTCGTTAATTCGTTCGAAAAAAAAATTAAGAAGGGGAAACGGCTCTCCCCTTTCTCCTTTTTTATACTTAATCATTGAACCTCCTAAACTATCAAGTATATGCTTTATCATATTAAAAAATCTGTATCCAAAATTCAGAGCAAATCGGATAATTCTTAATAAAAACCCATTTAGCATTTATATAATTTAAGAGGAGTTATTCCCCTCTTTTAGACTTAACCATTAAACTTCCAAAACTATTCAGATATTTAAACGAAATCTGACAATTCTGATTGAAAAATCCGTTTAGACAAGTTAAGGGGAGGGGCATTAGAACCCCCGTTCCCCCTGATTATACTTATTAAATGAACACCTAATAACAGCCACAGACTCGCCTCATAAGAATGATCCTATATCTAAATTTTGAACGAAAATTGTTAATTCTGCATGAAAATTCCGTTTATATCAATTAAGGGGAGGGGCATGAGCCCCCCGTTCCCCCTGTTTATAATTATTCAATGAACACCTAATAACAGCTACAGTATCGCCTCATCAGAATGATCCTATATCTAAATTTTGAACGAAAACTGTTAATTTTGCATGAAAATCCCGTTTATATCAATTAAAGAGGGGGGCATGAGCCCCCCCGTTCCCCCTGTTTATACTTATTCAATGAACACCTAATAACAGCCACGGAATCGCCTCATCAGAATGATCCTACATCTAAATTTTGAACGAAAACTGTTAATTCTGCATGAAAATTTCGTTTATATCAACTAAGGGAAGGGGCGTGAGCCCCCCGTTCCCCCTCTTATACATATCGAATGAACTCCAAAAACTAATCAGGGAAGCGCCTTGTCAGGATATACCTATATACAAAATTTCAAGTGGATCCGATATTTTTATCGTGAGTTATCGCGTTAAGCACGTACGAACGTACATGCAGAACGGACGGGCACATAAGCTCTCAGGTTATAATAGCCTGTGAGCTAAAAAGAAACCAGAAACAAACAGTTAATAGCGCAGAAACAAATTTAGATACAGGTTTCAAACAATTTGCATTTAAAAGTAATTTTTTTTATCCTTATACGACGGTGTAAAAATTGAAAATGTGCGATTTTTAGAAGTTTAAAAATGCGCAGTACCGACAAATCTTAAACTGAAATTTCATTTAATATTTGTTTGTAATGGGTCCAGGAATATTAACGTGACTCTAAATGTGCAGGCACATTAATATGACTGATGTTATTACGTAAGCTACGTTTTCGTCATCATAAGAATTATGTTATTATTATTATTTAAATATAGAAATATTTTATAAGTCTAAAAACATAGACTTTGAAAATATTATCCTCCAAATAGTGGTTGTAATGAGTTAAATTACAATTTTTTTTTTTTTTTTAATCCTTTTATATCATCTTTCATTACACAAAAACACTTTTTTTAACTCCGTCACAATATTGTGCCAATAACTTTAAAAGGATAAGTAGAGTTACTGCTTTTTTTGTTGCGTTACAACGCACAATTATAATTAAATAGCTTTATTTATTAAAACAAAATATGATGCCATTTTATTTGTCAATATTTCTGTTCTTAACAAAAAAAAAAGTTTTTAAGTGTTAGTAGAATATTATTCTTTTTTTCGTGACCCCGTTAATGGAATTTTAAAAAATATTTAAATTTAAAGATATGATATTTGCTGATATTAAAATGAAATAAATTTAAATGATAGTTTAAAAGTTATAAAAACAACCCTCATTTAAAATGGTCATTAGATATAATTTGGGTTAAAATTTGATTTATAAAATCAATATGCTTTTCAATTATCATTATCGTCTTAACCCTTTAACGGTCATTGGCTTATCCAAGAAACCACAAAATTTTAATTCCGATATGCAATAACGACACCGGAATTTTAATTTTAAGAAGGCAATTTTATATTTATATGAAAAATCACCTTTTCTTAATTACCATTAATTTTAAATTAATATTTGTTCGCAATTACCGGTGCTAATAATTTATTTCAACATCTTAACAATGTTAAAGGTCCGTTAAAGGGATAAGATAATAAGTTGTTTATGATTTTTAATTGTAGGTTATTTATTTTTTGAACAGGTGAAAAGTATTTTGCAATAGGGGCCAGCTGTTGAGCAGTGCAGAGTTGGTAAAACAACTGCGACTATGGCAAAGCTACTGCCAGTCATGTTTAGAAGGTGATTTTTTGTACATTTGTTATTTTTACTGTAACAGAGTAAAATTTTGTTAATATTCTTTAACATTATTTTTGATTTTATTATTGTATGTAGTATGTTTAAGCAAGAATAGTATTAAACTATATCATACTCACTACAGTATATCTTAGCTTAAAAAGCTTTAATGTTTAGAATTAAAAAAATTTTTTAATCAGAATCTTGTTAAAATAACTGAAATTTCACACTATTATTATCTTTTAACAATCTAAAAGATAATTTAATAAAGAAGTAATAGCACTCTGCCTTCGGTTATCAATACATTTGATTTACACGCTATGTTAAGTACAATCAGTTTTTTAGTAGAGATGTGTCATTTCTTGAGAAACGATTCAGTAGGAACGATTCCAGTATGTAAAAAAGAATCCGTCCTTTTTGGAACGATTCCGAAAAGGAACGAAATCGCGGAATTGGTCCTTTTTTGGAAATGTTCCCTAAAGATTCGAATCCTCGGAATCAGTCCGAAACTTCGAAAAGGGCTAAATCCTCGGTTTCGTTCCGAAATGAAACAACTCCGAAAAGGTTCGATTCCTCGGACTCGTTCCGAAAGGAGGAATTCCTCTGACTCGTTTCGTAATGAAACAACTCTGAAAAGGAAGGATTTCTCGGAATTGTTCCGAAAAAGAACGACTCCTCTGAATTGTTCCGAAATGACATAAATCACATACTTTTTTTTGTTCTTTGCAACAGGGCAGGGTAGATTATTTTTTTGAGAAATAAACTAAAAATGATCTTAAACTCAGAATTGTCAAGATAGGAAATGTTCCAGATTTCGGATTTTGTACTCTACAATCACAAAGGGGTGCTGCAGCACCGATTCACTAGCAAACTATTTTTCGATATTTTATTCATAGATTTTTTTAAGGTCTGGTGCATAAGTCGACCCCCTTCCACTTTGAAATTCTTTTTTTCTCTAAAATTTCTCGACTTATACGCGCGTATATACTTTAATGGCTTCTAACTTCGAACCCTGATCGAAATATACGTTCGTAAATGGTGTATAGCCCGCGGACTATACACCGATGCATCTCCGTGGCTTATACACGAACTTTTTTTTACTGCACTGCTCGATTTAGGAGTGCGGGCTATACACAGTAGGGTGGAGTGAAAAATCGAAAGTTGGAATTTTTATTTTGGATAGCAGCCAAAAGTTGCCTTTTTGTACCTCTAATACACGTGCAAAATTTCATGAATTTTGAAAAACTTCTTGAGTTCCCTACCAGGCCATTTATATTTTCATTGATTTATATGATAGATTTTTACCATAAATTGTACATTAACAGGATTTTTTGGTAATATCGTTTGATATTTTTATATTTAAAATGTATAGTGTAATTCCTTTCATCATTTTCAAACTTTAAGTCTTTATTTTTAAATATTTGAAACGGGTTTTTGAGTTTTAAAAATTGCATGTTGTCATTTTTACAATCAAAATGAGTACGTATGTAAGAAAATCGACGTTTACCATTACTAAAATTTGGTGATTCTTCAAAACTAAATAAAGCTGCTTTGACAACAATAGCAGTATGTTATAAAATATTTTTATTATACAAAACAATAAATAAAACACATCAGTAATTGTAAAGTTTTGTCAAAACCAGAGGTAAAAAAAAAACATCCTCAGAGAAATCATCGAAAGCATCAATTATTGTAGTTTCCCAAAGACGTATTGATCAAATGATAGACAACATTTTTTCTGAATATCAGAAGCTTATTCAATTCCCCAAAATCAAAGGAAATTATGGAAAATTGGAGATATATGGAAGAACTATAAGTTACAAACATAATCTCTGATTTTTACAGTCAAATGAATTGTATTTGGGACACATTATACACCATTTTTTGGATCAGGAAAGATCATTGCAGGAAGTATTAAAATATTGCACTGAAAAAACATTTAAACCTTGATAAATTTATGGCAATAGGTTGTGATGGAACAACTGTAAAAAGTAAGATAAAAAATCATGCTAATAGATTTTTGAAACTAAGATTTAATCGTCCGTTGTAGTGGTTAATATGTCAGCTCTCTGCAAACGAATTGCCACTAAATTGAACTTGATAAACAAAATAAAGGCTCACGAGCTTTTCCTGTTCTAATTGGAATGTTGTTGGACAATGTGAACATAGACAGCTATGGAAATCAAAAAATACCTGCTCCTATCACAGGGAAATGAACTCTGGAGAGTTAAGTGTAGACCAAAATTATCTTTATGACATGTGTCAAACATTTGCATTTGGTTAATGTTCCTCAAATCTAGTAAATCGTAATCCAGCAAGAATTTCGCACTCTAAATGATTAATATCTGCCAATCGATTACGTGGTTTGCAGATTAGAAGTCAGAATTCATCCCAAAATCTGAAGATTATGGCTGAATTTGAAATGAAAGTACATTTGTCTATGTTGTTTCACTTCAAGAAAGATTCTTCTTGCATCAATAGAGCTCAAAAAACTTTTTTTTATAAACAATCAATTTGTTTTGTTATTTGAGGGAATATTTAAAGAAAATTCTCAATTCCGTTATTCAACAAAACGTATACTTCTGTCATTGAGATGAAAATTTACAGAAACGATAACTGATAAAAAAAATCATGTTGGAGAATTCGGATTCCGAAGAATATTGAGGATGAAGGATATTATATGTTCTACAATAAGACAGTTTCATATTCCAATATTGAAATTCAGTGTTACAAACTATATAAACATTATTAACTGGCAAGAATGTGAAATCATCCCACACTCTTAAAAGAGTACCAAGAGAGAAACTGGAAATTCTCAGAAAAAAAATCGAAAGTCCAATCTTTTCAATTGAAAAATTTCACTGTTAGATTCAAGTATTCGAAAGATGCGTAGACTTAGTTTTTGAAGCGCTATTAGCGGCTGTAGTTGTAGAAGCAAAAGCTGGATATATATGAGCAAAATCAAATCACGAAAGATAATACCTCATTTTGATAACAAAGACCAATATAAATTAGAATGAAATGAAAGATCGTTTTACAATACATCGTATATATTCTTTTCATTTAATTACTATATATTCAGAAAACTGCATTTCCTTTATATTTAGAGAACTATCTTTCATGTGCATTCGAAAAATAAAAGTGAAAGCATGCCTAATTATTGTGTTTTCTCTTCTCTGCGACAATACGATTCACATTTTAGGGTTTTATTCGCGATTCAAAGAGTTAATACGCAACTATACTTAGGTCATTCACAAGTAATACTTTAAAAAGTCATTTTTGTGGGTTATTTTACTGAAATCAGAAATTTAGTTTTAAAAAAAAGTTGATTAATTTACACTACATTGTGAAATCTTGATTTTCACATAAAAAGGGCATAATCTTTAAGGGCTGGTAGAGAACTAAAATGAATTCTAAATGAAATGAAATTTTAAAAATATATTCAGTGTGCCAAAAAGCAACATTTTAGACCTATCCAAAGAAAAAATTCCAAAAAAAAATTTTTTTTGGTCATTTACCCTACATAGTGAAATCTTGATTTTCACATATAAAGAGCATAATCTTTAAGAGCTGGTAGGGGACTAAAGATGAATTCCAAACGAAATGAAATTTTAACCTTATATTCAGTGTGCCGAAAGGTAATTTTTTAGACCTATCCAAAGAAAAAATTCCGAAAAAAATTTTTTTTGGTCTTTTTCACTCCACCCTAATACACAGGGTGCGGGCTATACACCCGAAAATACGGTAGTTACTATAGAATGGTCCTTAAAAATAATTTAAGGCAATTTTTAAAAAATTAACATTTTTTATCGTAAAAAATATTTCGCTCAGGCTCAAGATAATTAACGGAAATTATCACTTAAAATCAGTAAAAAACATACTCAGGAGTGGATACAAATGAAACGGTTTCAAGCTGTAACAGTTACGCGTCACAAATCTGAAACTTGCAACGGGCATGAAAACGGCGATACAAAAGTAACACTTGTGACCGTAACAAATGAAGATAGCGGCGTAACAAAGTTGTTACCGTGTATCGATTATTTTCAAGATAGGCTCTTTTGATTGACTAGTAGCCTTTGGATTGTTTATAAATAAATCACATTGCGAAGATAATTTTGCTGTATAAAATGATTTAAATTTTACAATCTAAATGAAGTTATTGTGAAAAGATTCTTCCAGAGTGACTGCATACTGATTATTGAAGTGTATTGTTCTGAGTATTTTCTTGCTAAACAAACTTTTGCCTGAATAAATATTGCCTCATGTATGTGTTAATTAAACATGTCACATACTTTGGCAATAAAAATTCAGTTTTTTCTATTTTTGATCGAAGATGAAAGAAATGAACCTCCAGCACCAGAAGAAAGTCTATATTATTGTTATATTCCATTATGGAATATGTTATATGCCATGTAAGCACTTGTTAAATAGATAGGAAGTAAGCTATATGCATTTTTATTATTTCACAGCTGAAAAATCTTGCTGTTGCAGGAGAATTTTTTTACTTTAGCGTTGTTTAATAACAGTATATTTTGCAATTTAGACGAATTAAATTAAATAAAATACAATGTGGGAATTATAAACACTTAAATGATCATTGTTAGTTGATTAAGTTATCAATTTTTAATTTGTAGATTACTTTAAAATTATTTATTTAATGCTTATAATAATTTAATATAATGCAGATTGTTATCTGAAAACAATATGCATTGAGCTTTCATAAATCCTAACATATTATTTTCTATTTTGAAAGTATAATCATGGGAAAAAAAATGAAAGTATTAAGTATTTTTAAATTGCTTCTTTGAATAACTGAAGAGCATTGAATTTCCGTGACTTGTGCATTTTATAAGGATAAATTATGCAACTTTTATTTATGCAATAGTATACAGAAAAATGCAGTTTTGATTGAGAGAAAGCCTGAAAGTAATTTATTGTTTATTAAGTATTGTGCAATGTAATAAAAATTGCTTACAAAAACAAATTAAAGGTTTTCTTGTCTTGATGCTGAAGTTTGTAAGCTTCTGAAAGTGAAACTAAATAACCAAAATGTGTTTGCTTGGGGGTGAGGAATTCAATTTACTCAGCAATGATGAAGTGATTTTTTGATGGAGTAAGGAAAAAAGTTTATATTTTTAATAAAAAATATTCATTAACTAAAAATATTCATTATAATAAGTGGCAGGATTACCTTATTTTAATCATAATTTAAATCAACCAATTAAAAAAATATATTTAAATTGATTTTGCAATAAATTTTTATTTTAAATCAATGTGAGATATTTTGTAAAAGATTGTTTGTCCAAAAGTACATTTTAAGCTTTAAAAGTGGGAGAGGTATTATGCTCATGATTTCTGTGAAAAGTTAAGGAATAAAGTACTGAATACATTTGCAATAAATAAAATGCTTGCAAGTTAGATTTCTAGAAAGCTTTCAGTCCCTAATTCAATATTCCACTACATCAATACTCATCCCTTCCTACCAACCTAACATTATATTTACATGTAAACAAATGCTTTTTTGTTCCTTTTAACTCCTTCAGGATGAGTTTCTTTTACAGAATTTTTAATATTTTATCATTTGTTTTTTAAAACAGGAATTCTTGCATAATTGAATCGAGGAAATGCTCCGATTAAGTTGGTGATTTTTTTGACAGGGTAAAGAAAAAAGTTTATATTTATTCATTCATTATATTTAGTGTTATAATAAATATTTTACTTGGGGGACAGGATTTGTTGATTTTAATCATAATTCAAATGTTCCTATTAATAAATGATTTAAGTTAACTTAAAAAAAAAAAAAAAAAAAAAAAAAAAAAAAAAAAAACCTATTTTAAATCTTTATCAAGATATCTTGTAATATGTTTGTTCAAAAATACATTGTAACTGTTAAAAGAGGGAAATGCTTTTTTAAGTTATTAAAATCAAGCATAACCATAAGTGGAGAATTTTCAGAAAATCTTACCACCCAGCAAAATGCAACATATAGTTGAAAAATGTTATGAAAAAAGTTATGTCACTGTAAAAATAGCAAATTTCTATTACTATAATGCATTTTCGTTTTTTTAATACATAAAATTAAGAAATATATATAAGAAAGAAAAGTTTAATATAGAATAAAACTTTGTATCGTGTAATTTAGAAAGTTGAGAAAGATAAGCTAACTAGAAGAGAAAAAAAATAACTTTTTGGCATATCTCTGTAGTTTGGAATTTTCGAAGATTACCAAAAAATGTACTTGATCTATCAGAGAATTCACTCGCCAGTGGCGAATAAAATTATGTATTTCCCTACTCCTGAACATAACATTTAAAAATGAAATCATAAGTAGAGAATGTGTAAGTTAAGGTAATAAATAGATAGGATACTTGTAAAATTGTAGCTATTATTAGTAAAGAGAATGCTCATACAATACTAGACATTTATTTATTTAATATTTTCAAAAGTAAAAGTAAATTCACATTTTTAAATTAGATTTCTGTTTATATTGTTTTACTATATAACAATATTTTTATATGCTTAAAACAGTTCAGATTAACCAAGTGAATTATTATTTTTTTTTTCAGATAAATTTAAATAAGTTTTTCTAATTATTAACTTTAATGATTTAATGAAGGATATTTTGATTTAAAATTGTACTTTTAAACTTAAATTTTGAATTTTAAAAAATCACAAAAATCTTGCTTAAAGAGTAGAAAGAAACATTATTATTTAATTATGAATTTATCAAGATGAGTAATATATTTAAAGAATCAAAATATTTACATGGTGAGTAGAATGTGTTACATTCTGAGTAGTAAGTATTTCATTAACCGAAACTAAAAATGAACTTTTTACTTTTTTTTTTCCAAAGGTATCTCTTTGAATGTATTTAAATTTGTAAATAAACCCCCCCCCCCTCTCTGAAAAAAGCTTTTGAAAGCTTATATATTTATAAAAATGGCTCATATAGTTTAGGCCCCCCCCCCCTAACTTCTTGTATAAACAAAAATGCTGCTTCTAGGCATAGTTTACATCTCTATATAATAAAGCACAGTATACCCGCATAGCATGCCTAACTGTCCCCCCCCCTTTTCCCTTTTTCATAAGTAGTGAGTTTAGTTATGCAATAGAAGATTTAAGTTAAATCGTTAAATGTAAAAGGTGCTTCAATAGCACCAGTTTTTTCAATATCTTCTTATTCGACTTCGATATCATAAGTTTTTTTTTTTTTTTTTTTTTTTAACTATTTTTACATTTAACCAATTTATATTCCAATCAAGAAAATTTTCTTTCAAAGCTTGACTGAAATATTAAATGTAACTTTATGTTATTAACTGTAAATCTGTATTTTTCAAAGGAAAACAGTTTTTTTTTTTGTAAACATTGCATATTTTTAATCTTTATCTTTGCTAAATTTACATAATTAATGTGTTTTATTTAGAACTTCAGTTATGTTCATCAACGCATGAAATTTGCATTCTACATGCATACTAACAGAACCCAGACTAGACTCACTATGTCTTATGATGACTGATGAGATAAGTCTGCTAAAAATTAATTATTCTGCCCTGTAGATTTATAGCTTGTATAAAAAGTTAGATTGATTAAAAATGTTTGGAATTTTAGAAATTTATTAATTTATCATTTTTCTAAAACTTTGGTTGTAGCTTCTGTGTAACTTGGATTTTGCATTTATCAACAATGTGTAAAATAAATCAAAACATTATGGAATTATTAAAAAAAATTGTTTAAACCAAACAACCCTGGTTTGCGATGAGCTTAAATAAATGGAGGTTGCATTCTAGTGAATTCTACAAGGTACAAAATGAATTCGTTACAGTTACTTGAAAAAACACAATATTTTTTTTGCTATTTTGTTAATAAATATCAAAGCTAAAATAATAAAATCTGACTATGATAGTAAATTTTTATTTTAAAAAATCAATATAATTATTAGTAAAATAATTGGGTGAAGGTGGAAGGGATTGTGCATACAAAAAGAATACTTTTCTAGCTATTTTTATTGATTTAGTTTATGTGTGTATAGAGGGGTGGGGGGTGGGGTTGTAATTTTCACATCTTGGATCCACCTTTGAGTATAATGGTAGTATTTCATGCAGGATAATTTATTATCACAGTTTTTTACCTTTGCCTTTTATGGAATTTTCTTAAGTGAAAAAAAAAATTCAAATATTATGAAATTAGTATAAGATGTTTTAAAGATTTTAATAATTGAAAGAAATGTTTTTTATAAATATAAAAGCAAACAAATCTTAAATTTCATAAAATTAAAAAAATGGAAGAAATTTTAGATAAAAACTTAATTCGAACATACTTTTCCATTCTAGATTTATAATTAAAAAAAAATCATAGGCTATATTATTATTCTAGTGCAGTGGAACACCCTTTATTCATTTCTAATTTATATGAATTTACTTTTAATCATTTCATTTTGATTTCCCACAAGAGAGAAAGTCTATTGTTGTTGAGAGATTTTAAAATTCAATTAATTGTTCTTGAATGAGTTTGGGGAAAAAAAAACCCCTTAAAATTAATTTTTTACAATTTGTTTAAATTAAACATAACAAAAAATAGAATTGAAGCACTCGTTGAAGATAATTTTTTGTTATATTTTGTTTTTTATATTCATGTGTTAAAAATTATCTTAAACAGAAGGAAAAAGAAACCCGAAGAAAAGAACAATAAACTCTTTCAATTTTTCAGTAAACATATATGATAGAAGCTCATTTTTTGGATCTTAATATGATATTTTTGATAAATTTTGAAGAATTTTATTTTATTTATTTATTTTTATTGATATATTTAAAAATTGTCTTGTACATGAAATCGTGAGTAAAAGAAAAAAATATCCTAGATTAGGTTATTTATATTTGAACCCCCCTCCCCCCAAAATAATAATAATAATAATAACAATAATATGCACTGGATGCATTGAATGGTATTTTTTGGACATTTTGATAGCAGACAGTACATCTGTTCCAAAACCTTGTCCATTGCTTGATTTTTAAGACATGATCTATTATTTCAATACATTCTGAATGACTTGAATGTGAAAATATTTCATTTATCCACCATATAATTTTATTTATATATTTTTCTTCAGGCTATAAATAAAACCTTGATAGTTTTTTTCCCTCATTGTGAGTATCATTAAGTAAGAATTTAATGATAACATTTTAATTATTATTTTGATAAATTAAATCTTTAAAGTATATTTTTTATCATTCAAAACAATTTAAAAAGTTTGATTAAATATATCCCTGAAATAATTTATATATAAAAACAATTTAATTAGAAATTCATTACTTTTTCAGATTAATAAAATCATATGCTAAACTATTGAAAAAAAATACTATATTATAGTACAGTGAAAAACTATGATCACCTCTTGATGACAAAAATAATACACTATTCCAAATTGTTTTGAGAGCTTTAATATGTTTTATTTTATTACATTTTGGTATTGTTTTATGTTAATATGTTTAAAAATAATCTTACATGTACGGTTCTGATAACAGTAAAACAAAATCTAAGTTAATATCCTATTTATATTCTTCAAGAAAAAAAAAAAAAAAATTGCAGACTGTATTGGATATGTTGTATTGTATGGTTATATGTTAGGTACTTCAAAATATATTTTATGGCTTCTCAAATACATCTGTCCTCCACACTTTACCCTTTGCTGTCATAAAAAAAGTAGAATTACCAATCCGTCAAATGGGGTGGTACCACAGTTATTGATTTAAGATAAAGACCAAAAACTGGTCTTGATAAGTCAAATGAGGTTATATATAGTTATAACAAACCACAGGTTAAAAAATATATTTTTTAAAGTTTATCCCAACATCTTGCCCTTCGTTCATTTTGTTCTGCATGAGTTCAGGATTCCAATATATAATCTTAATAATTTGAATGTAAAAGCACTTATGCAGTACATAATATCATTTATATATCCTTCAGACTGTAGGGGGAACTGGGGTACATTGATACAGTTTTTTTCTAAGATTTTTTTTGGTGTCAAGAAAGGAGAAAATTCAAGTTTTTCTTCCATGAGGTGACAGCAAAACTTGTGTAGTATGTTATAAAAATGTACAATCATTGTTTTATATAGTATTTTTGCATGTAATTTTTAAAAAATCAAAAAAAGTCATTTGTATCAATGTGCCCCATCCCCGGGGCAGATTGATACGTTTAAGAAAAATGACGACAAAATAATACCAATGCATATTTTTCATAAAAAATGAGTTAGTAAACCATTTTATATTTATTTATAAAAATTCAAATCACCCACAATTTATTTTAAGCAATATTAAACAATCAAAATTAAATATATTATGACCTGATGTTCTGGCTGTTTCTTGTCTGATTGTTGGCTGTGGTAACTTTGTCATATCTAGCACTTCAACCCCAGCATTATCTTCTTTCTTATGAAAGATGAAAAAATTACCAGTTTTTCTGTTTATAAATAGGTTCATAAACAGAAAATAAAGGATAATTATATTAAAAATTCTGTTTACAATATAAGTATCATTTTCTGTTCTACAGTTTGTTTCTCTTACTTAACATTTCTCATGTCGAAAATACTTTTTTCGACTTTTTTTTTTTAGAATCGATATAAATTCGAGATTTGCCAGAATGCCGTCCTTTTCTTTTATTAGTTCTACTAGCACTAGATGCTGGGTAAGTTCCTACGTCTTCTGTTTTCAAAAATACTATAAAATGTTCTAATATAAAGAAATTAGGGCTATTTCACTTCAATAAAAACTAATATTAGAAATTTTTCGTGAAAAAAAGGTTGGATTAAGGAGTGTATGGTAAAACAAAATAATAAAAGATAATGAAAATATGAACTATTAAAGGATTTAGGCTGTATCAATGTGCCCCGTCATAAACTGTATCAATGTGCCCCATACAGCGATTTTGAATAAAATGAGTCTCAAATCCAACACTTCACAATATAGCTAACAATAAATAATGAGGAACTGATAAAGAGTAGCTGTATTTACCAGGGAGAGTATTCATTTTGGTTGAAAATACTGGAACAGTTGTATAATAGCATTTCAATTGTACAACTCAAATTTACTTTTGAACAACAAAAACAATAAATCACCCGTCCCATTTCATCAAACTGCTGAATCATTCCAAGATTTTCTGTATGTAGTTGAATACACTAGCATCACCTTTTGGAGTTGTTGTGAAACTTCCTGTAATGACCCTGTGAGCGGTAGAGGGGGTGTATCAATGTGCCCCATGTATCAATGTACCCCAGTTCCCCCTAAAGGAAAAAGAGTTTGCATAGATACCCCCCCCCCCCTTCTCAATCACACACACTCTGTGAATACCATTGAACAACAACAACAAAATAATAATAATAACAATAGAATTTTAATTATTATTTTGATAAATTGACTTGAAATGAATTGCTTTAACACAGATTTTTGACTATTCAACATTTGAAAAAGTTTGATCTATTAAATTTTTTTATTATTTTTTATAAATAAATTTTGAAAATTAAGGATATAAATCATATACATTAAATTGTGGAAAGTATAACATTAAGCATTTATACAATTATAAATAAATATGAGATTTATACTTTTTAAATATCAAGGTTATGTGTGATTATGATTTGTTCTAATTATTACAAAACAGAAACCTAATTTTATTTAAAAAAAATATTTTTCTTTTTACAGTATTTATTATTATTAATCATCATTTAAAAATTATAAATATTTGTATTCAATTCTATCTTTTTTTTAACATAACAAGTTATTAAACTAATTTCGTATATCACCTTCGGTTTAAAATTCAAGCCATTGTTTATAGCTATTAAGATTTCAAATCAATAATAATTATCATTCAGTTATAAGCAATACAAAATATATATTTTTCCCTGTCTGTCTGTTTGTAGTTTAGCAAACAAACTTTCATTAGTAAATAAATTATAATAAAAAAACAACACAAGTTGTTAAATGTTATTTAAATTTACATATCAAAAAAATTAAAAATATATGGCGAAATTTGCTTTCAAAATTAAAAAAAAACTACGTGTTTGGATTAAATTTTTAAGAAATAAAATCGATCCAATTTTAGCCCTCTTAAAAAAAATAAATAAATAAAAAATAAAAAACTTAATATTCACAACATTTATAATTTTCGCTATTTAAATAAGATTATTTTTCCAATATTTGCTGATATTTGATCAAAAATCGCCGCATTACGTGATATGCCGACATATTTTGTTTACGTTTTCAGGAGTTGTTACCGGCTTGAGGCAGCTTGCTACGCGTCTCACGCTGTAACAAATTTTTATGACAACAATCACAACTTTGTGACGGTAGAAGCCGGTTTTCGTTTCATTTGTATCCCGTTTTGTAGGATTTGTGACTGTGTCGCAAGTTGTTACGGGAAACGTTTCATTTGTATCCACTCCTCAGTTTCACTGAAATCTGTGACAGTGGCTTGGGGGAAACGGCATGCGATGACTCTGCTTGATTTGATACGAAAGGTCCCTCAAGATATTTTTAAATACGAAATACAACTAAAAACTCCCAAAATCCCACTGTTTTTATTCAATTTTCAGGTAAACGACACTTTTAAGTAAAATTCACAGCAAAAATAAATTTAACAGAAACTGCACGTAATGCTTTTTATTTTACTTTTTATTTATTTGTTTATTTATTTTGACAATTCATATTTTTATAAAAAAATCATGATTTCAAGGTTTAAAATTTTTTTAGAGAAACTTAAAAAGTTATAATCATAATAGTATTTTTTTTTTCCTAAGCTGCATGTTCCATTTATTATGCGTAAATTATTTGAAGATTTTGTCGAATATTTATTTAACTATAATTATATTTATGACATGCTACATTTGAAAACCGAGTAGTCAGGAAAGCCAACTGAGGGCAGTTTGTTAAAACTTTGATATTTTTTTTTACTCAGAAACTATTTTACCAATCAGATTCAAAGATTGCTTGTGATCATACCTTAAAATTAAGAAAAAACACACGCAATTTCATAAAAACGAGTGGAATCCCGTCGAATTCGACGAATGAAATGTTTAAAAGACCCAATCGATTTGGTTAAAAAAAAAAGCAAAAGTAATTACATTATTGAATCAATATATAATAAATATATTTCCAAATTTAATGTCAAGTTTGTCAGTTACAATTTTGCACGCAAATATTCGCACATCTTCAGTTAAACTTGCAATAGTGCCGGCAAAATCCAGAAATTTTATTTTATATGCACTCACAAAAAAATAATTTTATTAAAAAAAAAAAAAAAAAAAAAAAAAAAAAAAAAAAAACTAATTTTATTTTTACTACGACATTATTTTCAGTAACTGAAGTCATCTGAAAGTAAAATCTCAATCACAGCGTCCATAATGAAAAGAAATATTGAAATGTAACATCGTTATGAGTAAGAATGCGATGTTTTAAATAGGGACGCCATTTTCTCTTCAAATGTTTTTTAAAAGTTACTGTTATTAGTAATATGAAAAAGGCATCCGTAATAATATTGTAATTCCCAATTATCTGGTTGCTGAATGATATCATTTTCCTCATTTGAAATTTTTCTTATTTTGCTTTAGACATTAATTTTTCTCAAAGATTATTTTCTGTTATTTTATTTACATTATTAATATTATTTCTCAGTAAATATATTTTTTTTTAACCTCAATTAGTGCATAATTATACGCAATCATTTTGGAATATAAATTTTTATTATCGAGAGAAAAGCTAAACTGAGTTGCCACCATTTTGAATAAATATCGTAAAAACATTTAAAATTAAAAATAAAAAATAAAAATGGAAATAAATTAAAAAATAACTAAAATGGGCACAACTACAAATAAATAGCTTTCATTAAAAAAAAAATAATTATCAAAATCGGTTGAGTAGAAAATTCAGGACTGATGACACGACATTTTTTAACTTGTCTGAAAGAAATAGCATCGGAGGCTTAAAAAAAAAAAAAAAAAAAAAAAAAAAAAAAAAACCTGTCAAAGCGAAATTAACTTCTAATCCATTTCAAATACAGCCATACTTCATTTTATGTGAATGTGAAATTTAAAAAGAAAAAGTCTTCCAATGTATTTACAAAGAGTTTAAATTTTATATAATATCAAATGTTTTTTTTTTTTTTTCTTGTGAAATTCATGTAGGATTTAAGTACTTTAAGGTATATATGAAGTATAAAGAATCTCGCAAGCTTATGTTAAACGTATGGAAGCGTTCTTTTTGAATTTGTGAATGTAAAATTAACTTTATATATATACTACAACTAAACTTAGAAAAGTAAGCAGTAATCCGATTTCAATTCAACCTCAGTTATTCTAAGCAAAAAATCAATCAATAAATAAAATTTTTAATATGAAACTGAGAAATTTTAAAAAGAACGCTTCTGTAGGTTTAACATTAGATATCCAGTTTGTTCACGTGACTCTTGTAGGCTCTTAAAGTTCAAGCTAAAGTTTATCTCATGGGTTTACATATTTCTTGCTAGCATTTCAATTATAATTAAATTTTTTAAAGGGTTTTTTTCTCTTTTTTGTTTAGAGTGCTTGCGGTCGATAATTATTATTGTGCGCAAAATCCATGTTTGCATTGGGTAGGAAAAAAAAAAAAAAAAACTGGTTTCGGCCGTGCTTTCTATTGGTGCACTGTATTTATAAACACCGGTCTGTTCTGCCGCATATTTAAACATTCACTGAAAAGAAAGAAGTGGTATTCGGTTTAAATTAAACACCACGCATAGCTAGAAAGTTAATCAGAGAGAATATTTTAAATGCATGAAAAAAAGCAACAGTAAAAACAACAGAATCTTTTGCGACTTTTTCTGGCATTCCTCACCGCTGTTTTGAAATCATTGGAAAAAAAAAAAAAAACTATACATAATACATTATATCTCATACGTAAGCGCTTTTATAGGAAAAGACACAAAGCTAGCAGATGGGAGGGGCAGGGAATTAGGCTTTGATTAATTTAAAAACCATATTCGCGTTCTGCAGAAATTTTTTGAAATTAAAAAAATAATAATAATAATAATAATAAAATCGATTTTAAAACTGTGCTTTTAAATTTTGTACTGCGCTACTTTAATGTTTTTCGTAGCGATTTTCCAGAATTATAATCGCCAATTAATAAAACGTCCGGGATTGAGACTGTGTACTGAATTTTTAAATTTGTATATGTGTTTTCTGAGAGTTATTAGAAAACATTAATATAGTGTATTCATTAGTACTTTTTAAGTTTGTTACAATAATCACTCACAGACAAAAATAAAATCCAACGCAGAATAGCATAAAGGGTAACAAGAACAACTAAAACGAGCGAAGCGACAGGCAGACACGCCCACACTTACTTTGACGAAACTGTGTGTCACAACAATATGGCGAATCCACTTGACGCAGATCCCTTGGCATGGTAATGATAAAAACTCGAACACAGAAACTGCAGCCTGAAATAGATTATTCGAATTTACATGCATTTCTTTAAAATGTTTCTGATTCGAGAAAGTTTTTTAAAAAATTGGTTTATTTTGGTTTTGTTTTTATAAAAACAAAAAATCGTTCAGAAATTCAGCATTTTAAGGCAATTTTATTTGACATTTACAAAATTTTCCGTCATGGGAAGCAAGGTGTTGTCGCAGCTGAAATTCAGTTTAGAACCCCATTTTTACGGAGATTTCACTGAAGATTCTTTGCCTTCATTCAAAAATGGAAAACGTTGATCAGTTGCATTTGCTGTAATGTCTTGCATCTAATTTCATCTATGAATTTTCAGTGGAACTATCCTTGTTTCGCAAAGGAATAACAATAAAAACATAATTATCAATGCCTGCTACGATTAAACATTTTAAAACTAGAGTTTCTTAAATACAGTAATTTCTTTGGATATTATTTTTTATTATTTATAAAATGGAAAAAATTCAAATATTGTTCTGATTGTTTTGCGAGCTCCTAAAATTATCTCAGGTTCACGTTGAATGAGGGAAGCACGTTGTATTGATTCCCTCCCCTCTTCAGCACTGTTTGTAGGAAAGGCGAATTGTTTTCAAAGATCTACTTTTAGACGACCTGCTCTCACTTAAACGCTCGTTTTTGTGAAGAAAATGGGCTTGGTCACTGGGTTCTATATTGCCAAACAATACAAGGCACCTCCATACTTAAAGCTTTTAGTGCATGATTTTTTTTTTATTTTATCCGGGAAAAGTCATATTTGAGTCTATTTTTTTTTTCGAAACTACCTAGAAAAATAGTGATAACATTTATTTCCATTTCTGTTGGGCATAATGTCAGTCCTGAGTTACATAACAAAAATTGTAATATGTATATAATTTTGAGTAATTCCTTACTTTAAAGTGTATACAATGTACAATAACAGTTATTTTAACGACAAAACACATATAATAATAATAATGCTTTTAACAATTTACAGCATTAATAACTGCTTTATAGAAAAAAATTAACAATCAAGCAGATTTCAAGTAGTATCAACAAAAATGTTTTAACCTCCCTGAAATAAAATAGATGAATAAAAACAGATTCCACGACCTTAAATGCATGTTATCCACACGTAAGTAACACATAATAGAAACACAAAAGATGAATTTCGCAAAAAATCAGAGCGCAGTATTGTCAAAACATATCAAACATATCTATCCCTCCCTATCAGCACCTATGCATTTAAAAATTATTATCTTTGAGGTGAAGGGACGTGAGGCCTTGCATTACCAGAGCAGGAAACACCATTATTAACCCGTACGCAACGGGAGCGTTTTACGAAAATTTTAATGTTTTGTACCGGTTTTAAAAAGCAGAATTTTGTTCCTTGTTAAATCGTGAAAATACTCCGATTGGTCCGAAATAACACCGTCCGATTTACCGCGAATTTGGATTAAGGCTCCGTTCGGATTGCAATACAGTCGCAACAAAAAGAATCTTGACATTTACGATTTCAGACGTTTTGTTAAATATCTAGAAATATACATAAGAAATGACTCTGAAACTCCAGATATATAAACAAAATAGTACAAGTCATATATTTTCGATAAGATTTTTTTCCAAAATCCAACAGGGAACCATAAACAAATTGAAAAAGAACGAATATCTTTTGAATAACCTGTCAAAACTAATGTAGCAAAAGCGTTTAAACTGCAGATTATGATTGAGTGGCTTATGGTTGGCGATTCAAGCGCTCGAATACGCCATCTGGTAGAGAAAAGATGTAACTTCTCCATTCAGGATAACGCCGTGTAAGCTCATTGGATTACATGTGTTTTAAATTTGCTCGGAATAATTATTCTTTTGCACAATTTCAGATTTCCTGTGATATTTGTTTTCTGTCTTATATGACGAAGTAAATATTATACGAATTTGAATATCTAAAATTTTTAAATACATTTATAATAAAGAATTGTTTCAATGGGACTTTAACATTAGTTAAAGGGAAATTAAAGGGATCCTGTATCGAAGGCTGCGAGCAGCGCCTCTATAGGCCGTTTTAGTTCCCAATAAAATGTGTTCATTTTTATGCGGATAGTATGTATACGCGTAGAGAAATTAAGGTTTTTATAAAAATGATCCCAAATTTTGCCAATTTTTTTTTTTTTTTTTTTTTTTTTTTTTTTTTTTTTTTTTATTATTTCCAGAGTTCTTAATAAAAGACAATGTTCTTTAAAAAAAATATGAGAAACGACATCGTACATAATACCCTGTAATCAAAATTTAAAAATACTAATAATTATATGAAAAGTGAGCAAGTTTACTAAATAAATTTTCACTGCGCATGCGTTAACTCTATAAAATATTCATTTGCATTTTGTGTTAGCTAAATGTATAGAGTAACTTTTGATAAAGTTTCAAAATCATAGCTTGAAAATTCTGAAAATTATCGTTGAAAGAATAAGATCAAAATCCGATATATATCCGATATATAACGACAAGTACTGGGAGTAATATACCTGACATTTCTCTGGGACAAAACAAAACAACTAAAATACGTTAAAAAAAGTAATTTAAACTTTAAAGATATTTATAGATATATTTAATACATTACATTACATTATGTATTTTTAAATACGTAGTTTTTTGAAAATTATTTTCAATTTGAAATAAATTAAATTTTACCAAAAAACTTCACTTTATGATTTAGGATTGTCCATTTTCTACTCTTATAATCTGAAAAAATTCTATTTAAAAAAATATTCAAGGAATATTTGTACAGTAAAATACATCAATAGTTATTTACACCTTCTCTTTTTGGAAAAATCAACATCGAATCAATCAAGGATAATTTAATTTGAAAATAAAAAATAATCTTTGTGGGACATAAAAATGCAATAAATTTGATAATCACTCTTTGGTTTAATGAGTAGGCGGTCTATTTTCTGATGGGCGTAGAAGGAGGGACAAACAAAGTACTTAAAAATTTATTTCAAGTTTGTTTTTACCATTATCTCAAGTACATATTTAAAACTGTAGCCTGTTTAGAAGTTTTATTTATTTATTATTGTTTCTTAAATCTCTAACCGACATTTTTTGATACCTTAAAGAATTCGAAATACATACCTACCACAATTATACCTGCTATAATCCATACCTCCATAAATAATTAATTAATAAAACATAAATTTCGCTTATGGAATCAGTGGAGTAGTTAGGATGGGTGACACCTGGGACGGATGTGAATTGTGTCACCTCCAGCCACCATGGTGTCACCTTTCCCTGCCGATACTTCATATTTTTTCAATCGCAATTCTACGTTATTATAATAAATTGCCATACCATTCCTTATTTATCTTTAGTCCTCCTGCATAAAAGAAGAAAAAAATACAAACAGGGACGAGTTATTACCCAACCGATTGTCCGCATAAGTCAATGTGCTGTCTATATGTAGAAGAAAATTCTTTCTTTTAAAATTTGGATAGGTTGTTTTTTGTTTCCTGCTGTATATTTTATTTAGACATACGATTCTGTATAAAATTTTACATTCTCAAAGAAAAGAAAATTACCTCTATTGTGTAGTGCGCTAGAAACTTCACTTTATTTCCGAATTCTTTTCCAAAATCTTATATGTATTAGAGTATATGTATAAGATATACATTTATAGGTACAAGATTATGTATATATATGCAAATAAAGACTGGGTGTCACCCCTTAGAGAGAGACACCCGGGGTGGACCGCCCCCTCCGCCCTTCGCTAGCTGTATGGAATAAAGTATCACTAAATATAAAACTTCTGCAGGATAATCATTTAAAAAAATTCGATAGCAATACAGTTTTTCTTTTAATATAGCTCTTATTTATTAGAAATACTAAGGCATAACTCAGAAGTTAGAATACACCTTTAGTCATGAAATGTTAACAAATCACTTGTATTCTTAATACAAAATAGTTATTTCAACACTCACACCACTATCGATATCTATACCTTTGCATGCTAAAGTTACAATTCTTGCTGAGTTGTTTCACCAACAAACAGCTAGCTTATTCAAATGACATGTGAATCTCAATCGACCTAACTATAAAATATGGTTGAGATATATAATGGTTGGTTGAGAGACATGTGCGGGGACGCAGGGACTCAAGGGACCCTGTGTGGTCCGAAGAGATTCGGGAGCACCAATCAAGTCCACTGCTCCAGAACCGTACAGGTTGACCTCATAGACGCAGAGACTCAAGGGACTCTGGCCGGTCCGACAACGTTCTGGAACCCCACCCTAGTGGGCTAACGCCTCTCAAGCTTTCAAGTTGACCTCATTGACGCAGGGACCCACGAGACCCTGAGCGGTCCGAAGAGCAATGGGAAGCAATCTACCAGTCCACTTACCCCGAACCGCACACGTTGACCTCATCGACGCAGAGACTCAAGGGACTCTGTGCGGTCCGAAACGTGTTCGGGGTTTTTCTTTTTCGTTTTTTTCTAGTGACAGTACGCCTCTTTATTAGGTGCATTTGGACTCTGTCCGCACGAGCTACCGGACCCGCTCCAATGGGACAGCCCATGGAGCACCTCTTTTTTTTTCTCTTTTTCTTTTTTTGGATACGGTAGAAAGGAGGGATCTCGTCACCTTCAGCAGCGATTCGACTGCCTTGCATTCCGGCCCTAAAATTCTCCCTTCTCTGGCACTACTTAGCATTTCGGCCTTTTTAGTTTTGGTTATTTACTTTTCTAATCTCCCTCAAAATTGTCCCCCCCTGTTGTCTGCTAAGAACATACCACCGTTTCGGCTCAAAAAAAAAAAAAAAAAAAAAAAAGCTCCAGCCCCATTTTACCTGGCACGGCGAGTGGGAGTGATGTGCGGCGCCAAATTCAGTACATTCGCAAAGGCAATAAACTACTCAGTCCAGCAACCGTTAGCCACAATCAGCCGACCTCGGCACTTGTCTGCGTAGATCGTCCCCACTTTGCCGGCTAAAATTCCATCATGTACGCTAATGGCGCCTGGTGCATGTAAAATCCGTCGTGGGTGCAAAGTCCTCCAAGTTACCTGTGAATTATACCTCTGGAGGTGCCTTGCCAGGTGAAGGTCTCGTCATCTGATCAAGGCTCTAAATTACGAGACCATCTTGCGAAGCCATTTGCAGTTCAAACATCAGGATGTACCATCAATTAAGAAACGAAACAAAGTATGCTCAACGACAAGCAAATACTGCAGAAATGATGGCATGCGAAGCAAAGTTTATTACCACTACGTGGCAATTAGGCGGTCGTCTGCCCCGATACCAGGTATCTAACCCGTTAAGCTGAGAAAACTCGGCAGGTAGGGGCCTGGTCATCGGTTAGAAAGAAAGAAAGTGTAATGCAAGTATAAGCAAGTATAAGCTCAATACACCGTGGGCTCTTAAGGAGAGTTTATACAGCGCATGCGCCTGTTGCTAGCTTTCTCATTTGGCGTTCAGCGGCAAGCCCTCGCCAATGCGCTGAAAATGAAATGAGCGAGGTTTTTCTCTTTGCTGTTGTAAGCCCATCAATGTTAAAAATGTTTGTGTGTGTGTGGGGGGGGGGGTGTCAGAATCCATTTTTATTTCTTCGTGAAAAAAAGGGGGGGGGAGAATCAGTTTTTATTATATCGTGAGAGAAAAAAAAGATAGGTGGGAAGGAATTGGATTTAATTTTTATTATGTCGTTTGATTCATGCAAACATTTCAATCAACATTAGTCATATTATTTATTTTATTTCTTCAATTTGTATCTGTGCTATTTACAGGCCCGTAGGGGGGGTCCCCGCTAGGGAGGGGGGGTGCCAGGGGCGGCTCAGCCCCCCCTAAAAAATTTTGAGCCCCCCCCCGAAAAAGATTCCAAGGTCACTAAATAAAACTGTTTAAAAAATCAAAATGAGAAATCGGCCCGAACCCGGCCTGTGCAAATCTTTTGAATGTCTATAATAGTACATTATGATGTTTTGCAATCAATATAAATTTGTATATACTTCAAAAATTTATCTAGATTATTCGGTTTATGTTTAGCAGAAATAAAACAAACATTTGAATCTAATCATCAACGTTCATTATTTATCGATTTCCATTTTAAGTTGAGCAATCTTTTCTGAAATGGAAAAAAAGTACTTAATTATGATCATAAAAAATATTTTTGCTTTTAACAATCAACAGTTTGGTTTTGCGAATTATCAACAGAAATATTTATTATCTTAACCCCCCCCCCCTCCATTTGTCGGCGAGGTGAATGAGTTATTTATAGATTTGTAAATTTAAATCGTTGGTATTTTGTAATGTGCATCCTATCTAATTATTATTGGTATTATTGTCTTCTACTGCTAGTATACATGGGTGACGTATGTGTGGCGCCATGATCAGCCGGCGCCAAAAACCCGGTAACGCATTATATATATATATATATATTTAAGCAAATGTAGAATTTAGCTTGGCTAGGATCCAGGAAGTGTAAATTACTCTTTTTTTTATTATATATTTTTTTTATATTTATGTTAATAATTGTTTTTTCTTGTGTGCGTGGTATAATTAAAAAAAAGGAATTTTTAAATTATCAATTTATTTTATAGAAATCTGCTCTTAGTCGGGGAGGCAAAGTTTTCATTCGGTCAATGAGGTGTCGTATCTCCCCCTCTGTTGTTGGAAGTGATTTTATGATTTTTAGTTCGTATTACGCAATCGGATATCAGAAACTCAACAGGCGTGAGGGTTATTCTTTCGGTCTTCGGTGACTTATCAGGCAGGATGAATGCCGATGCACCTAGTGACATATCGAAGGTGGGCGATAGAAATTTAAAAAGTACAAATTTATCAGAGTACCCAAAAAATTCGGATAACAGGAGTTTTCAACCAGATTGGATGAAAAAATTTAAGTGGCTGGAATATTCCAAAAGCAGAGATGCTGTATTTTGTTATCCTTGTCGACAGTTTCTTCATTCGGGGACTAAAGAAAATTTATTTATCTCAGCCGGTTTCCGGAACTGGAAAAAAGCATTGTCCAAGGACAGAGGGTTTCAAAAGCATGCTTCTTCACAGAATCATATAATATCAATGAGCATGTGGACAGAAAGAGAAGAACTTGAAAAGATGAATTTGAGTGTGTCATCTTTGGTATGTAACGATGTTCTAGAAAAAAACCGATATTATGTTCAATCTATTGCAGAAATCGTACAATTTTTAGTTATAAATGAACTTTCATTACGTGGGACGTATGATATAGATGAATACGAGGAAAGTAGTTTATTTCAAAACCTTTTTAAATACACAATCAAAAAGGACAATAAACTTGCAGAATGTGTCAAATCAGTGTCAATTAATGCAAAATACACTTCACCTGAAATACAAAATAATGTAATACAAATCCTTGCTGAATAAGTGTCAGAAGATATATCAAATGACATTAACAATGCTGATGTTCCCTGGTTTTCGATTTTGGAAGACGGAACACGTGATAGAAATAATAGAGAAAATGTTGCATTAGGAGCAAGATACGTAAAGGACGGGAAAATAAAAGAATCAATTATCGCAATAAAAACAATGTTCTGACTTGGATGCCAAAACATTTGTTGATTTAACTTTAAAGATCCTTCATGATTGTAATTTAGATAATTCTAAAATTTTGAGTCAATGTTTTGATGGGGCTTCAGTCATGAGCGGTGAAAAAGGAGGGGTCCAAGCTATATTGCAGAAACATCTTGATAGAAATATCCCATATGTACATTGCTGCAGCCACAGACTTCATTTAGTAATTATAAAAGCAATAAATGATGTAAGTGAAACCAAACAGTTTTTTGATCAGTGTTCCATGCTGTACAACTTTTTGAGAAAAGGTAACATAACTAAGAAATATGAAGGTCAATCCCTTGTTCGTTTATTAGAACAGCGATGGAGTGGACATTTACATGTTACAAAAATTGTGTATAACAATTATAAAAAAATTCTGAATACTCTAGAAGAAGTAAAACTGGACAGAAAACAAGATGGAGTAAACATTGCAGAAAGCACTGGTTTGTTAACGATAATGAAAACTAAAGCTTTCAAATTCTGCTTAATATTTTTGAAGAGAATTCTTGAAACGCTAGATCCTGCAAACCATTTATTGCAAAATCTAGAAACTAGTTTAACTGATTCTTTAAGAATTGTAGATTCTATAATAGATTCACTTACTTGTTTAAGGTCAGATGAAATTTACGAAGAAATTTTAAATTTGATATCCACTGAATTTGTTGTTGAGGAAGAGGAAGAAGAAATATGTTCAAAAAAGCGAAGAAAAACCACTTCTACAAAACTCAGAGATTATTTAATTGTAGAAACTACAAGTGCTAGCTCGAATATTGATGAAACATTACATCTAAAAGCTATTTATTTTGAAACTTTAGATACAGTATTAAATGAAATGAAAAGGCGGTTTAATAATAACGATAAGTTACTTCTAGCGCTGTCAAGTGCAGAGCTTGATATGGATTTAAATAAAATGAAGATATTAGAAAATTATAATGTTAAGCTTCCATCTAAAGATGAAATAATTGTTGTAAAGAATTTCATAAAAAGAACCATTGAAGAAAATCCAAACACCATTGTATTTAATGAACTTTTTAAATATAGGGTTGTATTTGAAGACACTTATAAACTATTAGCAACTGTTAAAACTTTTGGATGTAGTACTGCAATATGTGAATCAACATTTTCAGTCCTTACAAGAATAAATCGTCCACAAAGACTAACAATGTCTCATCAAAGAATGGCCGATTTGAGTTTTCTTGCGTTTGAAAAAGAAAGAACAGAAACAATCAATATGGAAGTTTTCCTTAAAAAATTTAATGAGAAAAAGAATAGAAGACTTCAATTGTTTTAAAGCAGGTGAACTTCAATTTGTTGACACTACTTTATTCCTTTTAAATCTACTTTTTTCTGTTTATGTATTTAGTATACACTACAAGGTTAGTTTTCACATTTATAATGCTTATATAACCATTCGTATATATCTATTTAACTTAAATATTTTATATTGTTTCATGTATCCATTAAAGCATACTTCATTATATTTTTCCAAATTGGTTTTAAAAAAATTCCATTTGTTACAAAAGTGTGTTTGTTACATGTACTATTGTTTGTTTTTATTATTTTGTTTTCGTGTTACATGAAAAATGCAGTTCGTTGCAATTTGGTATTTTAGCATTTTGCTATAAAGCGTTTTCTCTGAAGAATTTTTTAATCCTGTTTTGCTTCTAGTATAAAATAAAGTTTTAAGTATTCTTATTTTCCTTGTGTTTGAAGTTTGAGTCATGGTATTTCAAATTAAAGAATTTTTTTAATAGTATACTCAATTGCAAATGTTTTTAACATTTGACTGTGCATAAAAATAATTTTAAAATTCTTTATCTATGAGTGATTTTTTTATGCTTTTATTATATAACAATAATTGAAGTTCTCCTTTTGTTAAAAAAAGATAATGACTAGAAATGAAGATTACAACTCGTTTTAAGTAGGAGAAATGCGAGCATTTTAATTACTTTTGACATATTATTTATATTATATTGTATCAGCATTTGTTATATACTGAAAATATTTATTCTGTAGCGTTTTCTATTACTAGCATAGATCAAACTTATAATTAATTTTATCATAAATATTATCTTATGATAAACATTTTGTTGTATATTGGAATATTTCTAGTTTAAATTATAAAAATATATACGTATATAGTCCTTGATTTATGAATGGTAATCAAAGAAAAATGCCAATAGCCAATTCAAATGTACATGCTTTTAATTTTTGAATGAACACAGTAATAATTTTAAATGCAAAATACAACTTTGATTTTGTTAATGTTTTTATTGTAAAAGAATGAAGCTTAAGCTTCCTTGAGGGCAGATTAAAAAAAAAGATTAAAGGTTGCAACTATTTCGAAACAAGTGAACTGTAAGCTTTTATTTACTTGTTGACATCATCATTTATTTCACCAGTATAAGTATTAGAGATCGAACGCCAATTCTTTTGCGTTTTCGACCAAAATTCTGAGTTTTACGAAAATTCATTTTTGACGAAAATTTTATAACCTATATATTTAAACCTATGAACTTCTTTTTTTATAATTATCTGTCATGAATTACTTAAGACGCGAGTGCAAACTATAAAGATAGCAATGCATATATATGTCTAACTTTTTCATGTGCTTTTTTAAAAAAGCAGATTTAATGTTATTAGAAAATTTTAATTCGAAAATGCAGAGGCATTTCAATTACTCTGTCAGAAAGTTTTAGTATGACAGATAGGGCCGTAGTTAAGGATGTGCTGGCTCAGCTCCCTCCCCCTCCCCTAACCCTTAAAGCATTTTGAGCCTCTCTTAGAGAAGATTTCATGATTACTCAATGAATTTCTTTTTTGAAAATCCAAATGAAATTCTGTTCAAAAATCTAATTTAGTTTTGAGGCCTTTTCAAAGTTTTGTAGAAATACTAAATTATAACTAAAATAAGTTTCAACACTCGCTCTTCCTATTTGCACATACGAAGCTAAGATGATGTTTAATTTTGCACTCGTTATACACTCGAATTTTTCATCAGCTTATTCTTCTCTTAGCTTAAAATGAGGTTATTACAACAGTTTAATAAAAAACATAGTACATACAATATGAATATGCACTAATTTATCTTTCTACATCAGAGTGAGAGAGAAAAAAACATGAGCCCCCCCCCCCTACATTTTCTTGAGCCCTCCCTCCCCCCCCCCCCCTTTATTATTCACTTCTGGCTACGGCCCTGCTAATAATTGTGCATAAATGTAGCCAAATACCTAATGTAAGTGTAAAATGCAATGTGAAATGTGATGTGTAATACTGATAATAACTGAAGAAAATATTGAAAACAAATATTTTGGTGAAACTGTTCCATTCATCCCCCATCGCCCATACTTGAAACTTAACTACTGACCTTTAAATGATATAGGATTGTACTAAAAATATTAACAGAAAATCTGAAAGTATATGATGAATATATTTATATATATATATTCACAGATCTTTTTAGAGAAGGATGAAACACAAGTATTTCCTTCACATATTCATAGCTACCTAATTAAAATTTTTGTTTACTATTTCGTATGTAATTATATTTGTAATGTATGATCTTATAATATGATTATTATATCTAGCGTTGCTAATCATTTCTTTCATTTAAGTTTTAACTTGTAATGCAAACTTTAACTTTCTATCTGTTCCCTTTTCCCATTCACGAGTCATTTTAAGTATGAAAGGAAAGTGAAAAATGTCTGAAATATTGTTATACCTAATATTTTTCATCACGTCTTAGTAAAATTAATTCAACGTATCTAACTCGTCATTAACAAATAAAATTAAGTTAATGGAAGTGCGAGTGGAGATTTATTTAAGCAGTAATTCAAAATACATTATGATTCTCCCCGTTTTTTCAATAAACATTACTATTTTTATCAATTTTAACTACATTGCTAATGTTTCAAAAAAATTTTTTTTGTAAATTGTTTAAGCTTTAATATAATAATTAAAATTATTGATTTTTTAATAATAATAAAAAAAAAATCTATGTAACACGAGTATTGTTTAATACTTATTGTAAATTTTTAATTTATAAACCTGTATAATATTGTTTATGTGAATAAACAAATTATTCATCGTTATTAGGGATAAAAGGACTGTCAATTTCATCCCCACTTCAAATTGTCTCAATCATGCTTATCAAGTTCAATTGTCTGCCATTTTGCCTCAGAATTTTTTTAGCACAATTTTTAATATTTATTCATTTTAATAAAAAGTGTTAAACCTTGCAATAAATAACTACAACATATCTTATTCGTTTATATTCTGTAAGATATTTGAGAATTCCTAATGTAAAAAAACTACTTTTTAAGCATTTTCAAAAATTGCAACTTAAAAAAAAAAAAAAAAAAAAAAAAGATATATTTTTCTAAATTACATTATGGTAGTACCGTATATGAGAATAGAAAACAAATTGTAAAAAAGTTCATTGTCTGAAACATTGCGAATGATCCATTTTACCCCATAATTTCCTGAAAACTTTACAAATTACACAAATATTTTTTAAATACTAAACTCACACCAGAATTATTGCAAAATAATATTTTAAAAGTGAAACAGTATTTTTTCCGTTATTGCAAACGAAAAAGATTTATTCGTGACATTCGGGTGCTGTCAACTGGCATCCGAATCATTTCTATAAAATAAATTTTTGGTGCAAGAATGGATAGTCTCAAGCGATGTATTTTTTTTTCTCTTCTCCAAGCAGAGTCGCAGAAAGGACCGAACTTTATTTCAAGGAAGTAGGTCAGATTAGCGACCATATGTTTTTATAGAGAGGAAAGGTCGAGAAGATCTCCGTTCTGTGTATCTCCGTATCGATGATTCACTCAAGAGTTGCATGTGGAAATTTATTTATTTTTACTTTTTGTGGACAAATCATGATCAAGTACTAGAATTTTTATTTAATTACTTATCGTTAAAATTTAGTTGAAATGAGAAAAAAAAAAACTTGGATAATCTTATTTACAGGTATGATTTTTTTTTCTTTATTTTTAGTTCAGATTGATGTTTTTTCAGCTTAAAAGTATAGATAATTTTGAAAAGAAAAAAAAAGAGCTTTATTGTGCAGGCTATGTGTTTATTTTTCCTTTAACTTTTTTTTTATTAACATTAATAAAAATACAGATTCTTCATTTCCATCATTTATTTTATAAAATATTTTCATTAAAAGTTTTATTTTACATTAAACAATGTTTTATTTTTTATTTTTATGTTGACTATGAATGTGTTATTGCCGAAGTATTTGTGTGAATGAAAAGCATTTAATAATGAAAAACAGAACAAAAAAAATGCTGTTATCAGAGTGAATATTTTAAAAATTTTGACAGCTTTCATGGAGTTTTAAAATAGTTTATTTACAATTATGTTACTGTATTAAAGGGATCTTAAAGATTTAAACAAAATTCAAATTTATTTTTTAAAGATATTTATTAGCTTTATGTTCTATTTCTTGTGGGATTTAAGATTTATTATTAACATTTTAGAAAAAAAGGTGATTGATATTTTACATACGCGGTAAAATTGTGATAAATTAAAGTGACAGTTATTTTGTTTTCTTACTCATCCGGTGAAGAATACGTGCGATCACCAGAAAGTGAGTTTATTTGATTTTAATGTTTTTGGCATATTGTAAATAAACTGCTTAAATACGTTACATGTTTTTAGCTCACAGGCTATCATAGCCTGAGAGCTTATGTGCCCGTCCGTTCTGTATGTACGTTCGTACGTTCGTGCGTAACGCGATAACTCATGATAAAAGTATCCGATCCACTTGAAATTTTGTATGTAGGTATATCCTGACAAGGCGCTTCCCTGATTAGTTTTTGGAGTTCATTCGATATGTATAAGAGGGGAACGGGGGGCTCATGCCCCTCCCCTTAGTTGATATAAATGGGATTTTCATGCAGAATTAAGTTTTCGTTCAAAATTTAGATTAGGATCATTCTGATGAGGCGATTCCGTGACTGTTATTAGGTGTTCATTGAATAAGTATAAATAGGGGGAATAGGGGTTCTAATGCCCCCCCCCCCTTTAATTTATATAAATGGGTTTTTCAAACAGAATTTTCAGATTTCGTTCAAATCTCTGAATAGTTTTGGAAGTTTAATGGTTAAGTATAAAAGAGGGGGATAACTCCTTTTAAATTATATAAATGCTAAATGGGTTTTTATTAAGAATTATCTCATTTGCTCTGAATTTTGGATATAGATTTTTTTATATGATAAAGCATGTCTTTGATAGTATAGGAGGTTCAATGATTAAGTATAAAAAAAGAGGAAAGGGGAGAGCTGTTTCCCCTTCTTAATTTTTTTTCGAACGGAATTAACCCTTGAAAATATAAGGCTTTAATATACAATTAGTATTTGTAGCCTGTGAGCTCAATGCCATCAGTTTAACTAGGCAGTATTCTTTTTATTAAATTAACATTATCCATTATGCAAGTGCAGTTGGATGCTTGCCAATATTTTGTGTCCGATTTTACTAATATTTAGTGTCCTATTTTATTAATTCCATTTTTTATAAATTCAGATGAGCACATTTAAATTTCTACATTTTTGTAAATAGTAATTTGTCAGTTTGTGTATTATTTTATTCCATATTTTGAGCCTTTTTGGGTTGGTAAGTGTTTTATTTGTGCATAATGATTAAAAAAAAAAAAAAAATGTTCAACCAATTTTTTTAAGTATTTCTTTTTATATCAAATTTTATACAGTTTATTACTCATTTTAGATTTTTTGTATAGCCAAATATTGTATTTTGCCATATGATATATTTTAAATTTGAGTTTTTAATTTAGTATTTTTACCCAGTATTGTTTTAAAAATCATATTATGTTCCTTCCCTATCCATTACTAAGTGAGTTGGCCACTCCAACCATTTTTAAGAGCTTCCCCTTCCCATTTCATTAAAATTATAAGAACAGGTATGTCACCCCTGCCAATTTTTAAAAACATATTAAAAAAATTCCAACACTTCAGCCATTGGTTTAGACATGAACGTGGTAACCCCACTTTAACCGTGGTAAATCCACTAAAATCTAACACCACCTATTAAGTTTTTAAATATGACCATGGTTCCAACCCATTAAATCTTTAAAACATTTTTTTTAAATATTTATTAAAGTCAACCAGAGTACACCCCTCTGCAGACAAAAAGGATTCAATGACTTACCATCTCAGCAATTGTGGCAACTGTTGATAAGAGATACTCGTGCAATCAATGAAAATAAAGGAACTATTAACAACTACAAAAATGTCAATAAGTTGCCCATGTGCTTTAAACGTTGGATCATTGGCCTATTTGTTTTGAATCAGAGTTTATTATTTTATTTTTCCCTTTTTTACTTAATTATATTTTATTTCAATAATTGTTTTTCCCTCTGCAGTAGTAAAGCCCTTAAAACTTGAAAGATTTTTGCTATTTGCCTAAAATGTTTTAAAGAGAATTAAGAGCGTTCTAGCCTTAATCTTTAAGGAAAAATGTTCTTTTAATTTTTTTAATTATTTGTATAAAAAGGGAATTTTTTATGAGCTAACAGTGAGATGTAGATGTGGTTTACATTTATTAATGCCACTGAGAAAAACACATCTCAGTCTGCAAAATAGTAAATACCTTTACTTATAGATAAACTGCATTTGCATCTTCACACAAAAAGTCAAACCCAAGCTCATTTTTCTTTCTTTTTTTTTTTTTTTAATTTTTGCTAAAACCTCCATGAGGTTTAGTATTTGCTAAAACCTTACACGGCTTAGAATAAATAATGTAAATAGAATTTTATATATTATTTTTTCTTTATTTTCATATGTATTTCAATATTTTTATTATGTTTAAAATTTACATCTTGTTTTATTTTTATCAATTTTATATGCCAACATATTTCTAACATTTTTCACATTTTCAAAATAAGTGAAGAAACCTTTCAAATTTTTCATATTTACCAATATTTCCATAACTTTTTTATGCATAGAATATATATTTTCCCCAGTAATTATATCAGTGTACTTTTATATTTATTCCTTTTTTATATTACCTGTATCAATGTCCTTTTATAACATAATTTTCAAATTTTATGGAAAAGAAATTTTTTTAAGTTTTACTATGTTTATGTGTAATTTCTAATAATATTTCTGTGTATAAATTTATATTTTAACTGTTTAACTTTATATAAAATGTGAAATATGTGCTTTAAAACTTTAAGTAAAAAAACACAAACTTATTGACCAGAAGACAGCCGAGTAAAAAAATATGGTCACGATTTTAAATTGTATAAAGCTATAACTGTGTTTTCCCATATATTTTCAATATCATTGTTTCTTTTCAGCTTTTCTTTATGTTTACATTTTATGTCATATGATATGCTTCAAATTCCTATGTAAAGTTCGGTCAGGTCGTATCGAGAGCTATATTCTAAACTTTTAACAAAAACTTACAAGCGTCAATTACTTCCTTAAAATTTATGCCTCAAACTTTGAATTTTAAATATTTTTTCCAACAGAAATATTCAGTCCATATTAGCAAACTTTCCTATAACATTACATTTACTTTAGATTTAACGTTAATCTCTAGCGTTTCATAAGTAAATTCTTATCCAATTTTGTCTTCTCCATTTACTTGGGGAATCCCCCAGATTTTCAGGCAAATCTGGTGGACCTCAACTTGGAGAGGGGGATATGAAAGGATAAAAACTAACCCTTTTTTAAAAACTTAAATTTAAAATTAAAACTCAAAAGTTAAAGTTCCAATTAATATTTTTGACTTTAATTCTGGAGCTTAAAGCTATTTTGCCCCTGCTAACTTTATTTTCCAGCCTACCATTTATTACTTTCCGATATCATTTTTGAATGCTCCTTAAGATTAAAATTGATGATCTAAGGGATTTTTGCAGCCATTTGTGGTTAGGGCCTGTTACGTCACCGACCCGGGAATTGTGCGGGCTTTGACCACATATCAATCAAAAGGTAATGAACCAATTAAATTCCCCCATAGCATGCATGGTCACATCGGATCTGTGACGAAAATGCCACCACTCAGCGACGTCACATTGTGGCTGAGATGTGACTCTCTTAAAATGTTTTAGAAAATTACAAATATTCTTCAAAACATGTTATTTACTTTAAAAAACATGTTTCTGGAAATTTAAATATCGTCGCTTTTGTCACAGTTTCGTCACAATGTTAATGTCAAAGTAGTCACAAATGACAAACTTTTCACAAATTGGTCACATTGTAACGTCACAAACAAGTTCTAAAACGGCCATAACGACTTCACATTTTAGTCACTGTGACTTCACATCGACGTCACGTGACGTCACATCGACAATCGATGGTCACAAAGTCACAATGTGACTTCACAACGACGTTGCAGTGACGTCAATATGTCTTACGGGTTAAATGTTCCTTCCAAATCCGCAACTGTTTCCCTCTACTGGAAAATATTACAATCCCCAACACATTAGCAAGAGCACGCGCGAAAAACGAGAGATTTTGCAGCTTTGAGATGCCTGCCTAACCTACGACCATATAAACGCTCCCTAATCAACGTAAACGGCTCGGGCGACCTTCGACTGGACTCGCGAATCCCTTCTATATGATGAACGGCCAAATAAAAGGGTTTCGAACCAACAAGAGATTCCCGAGTCCAACTTATTATGCCACGACTAGCACCCAAGAAGACGTTACATATATATAGAATATTAATGTAAAACATAAAAATTAATGGTGAATTGATTACATTATTAAAAGAAATTTGTGTTATTAATTGTGTGCCTGTAAAATAGTTTTTATCATATATTTTTTAATAATTCTACATCGTTAAGATAAATAAACTACAGCTTTAAATTCTCTGTTGGAGTAAAGAAATACGATTTGTGCTCTTATTAGTTTGAAAAAAGTGTCTATCTTATCATTTTTATTAAGATATAAGATGAGAGAAAATAAAAAGCAAATACGCTTTGTATGGTATGTGCTATTGGCTAAATTGTAATGTAGGATCCTAACATACGCTCTAGTGAAAACGCACAGATACATGGGACGAGGTGGTGGATAAAGGCGAGTGAAATCTACGGGAATACGCGAATGTAAAGCCGATAAAAACACTAGCCAAAAAGCAACCTCTTAACCGTTCGCCGATCGCGCAGATTTTCATCACATGAGCAGGCGGGCGTTGTAAATTGTACAACAGGAGAAAAACATTCAATTATTGCTGTTTTGTTTTAATTTAACATACAAATATCATATAAGTTTTCTCTGCTCACAATTTATGAAAGCATTCCGCGATACACTTAGATTTATTTTGATATAAAATATTAAAGGAATCGTGAATTTCGATTTAAAGAAAAAAGGAATCGAATGTTGTACTTTTTACAACGGCGTGCCCGCCGGAAGATTAAAGATATGGAATTAAATTTATAGATTATAGCTGTTTAAGGCTGAAAGGAGTAAAAAGATACGATGATAAATGAAGATTAAAGATATGGAATTAAATTTATAGATTATAGCTGTTTAAGGCTGAAAGGAGTAAAAATATACGATGAAAAGACCCATACACTAATGCTAATCCTATGGAAGAAATTTATACAGATATCTCGGTTGCATTTCAATATTTTTAAATGATTTTTTGGCTTTGGATATCTGAGATCGATCTGTATGCATGACGTTAGTTACTTTTTTCATTTTGTTTACAGTTATTTTTTACAAGGACGCTTTCATTTTTGGAACCAGTTTGGAAAGCGAAAGCAACCCCATAAAAAATATCTGCAACCAAAATCGAAAAACTAAAAAACGACCTCCATTCAGATCAATCTGAGTTATCCAATGCAAAAAGAATCATCTACAAATATTGAAATGCAACCGAGATATCTTTATAAATTTTTTCCATAGGATTAGCATTAGCGAACGGGTCTTTTCATTTGAGTGAAGTAGCCTCTTACACCTTCCAGAGGCAAGTAATTGCGTTCAAAATCTTCGAAAAATTACTATACTATTGCAAAATAAAAATAAAAAACAAGTTTACATCTTTTTCCCCTATCAAAATTTAACAGGAAATTAAACATTAATGTAAATAAAAAAAATAAGTTAAAAAAACTCTGGTGTGAATCTTCATTTATAGTAGTCCCTCAAAGGCTTTTAATGAGCAAATCACTAAACCGATGCAATTAATTACAAAGCGTTATTTTCGTAAGAGTATTTTTTTAACCTTTTATTGGCACGGGAAAATTCTGTTAGTAAAATTAGAAATTATCGACTGAGACAGGCATTTACAAACAACATTTTTAAAGAATTCCTTAATTTAAGTTTTGATTTTAAAAGCTAAATTTTATTAAATATTATTTGTGTCGTTACCAAGTTTGGAATTAAAAGTAGGTGTCTTCGGGGAACTGAGCGCAATGTGCTGGAAAGGATTACATGAATGATATCTGAAACATTTTTTACTGTGATTTTGGAATATATATATATATATATTTAAACGAATATTAGCTTTATTTAACAGTTTTAAAATTTGTGTATTTACCATTTGCAAAGTATAAACTCCTCCTGTACCTTCCCCTATTTTTATTTATGTTTCGTTATAACAAAAAATGTCTGGTGCTGATTTTCAGTTTAAAGATTTTTTGTTGTTTATGTTTAATTTCTGAATTGTTCAAAAATTAAGTATAAAGTGGTCATTAGTAACAACAAAGAAAAAAAAAATAACAAGATATACAAAATAAGGCAGACACCGTGCTCATACTATATCTGCTATAAGATATAAATAAATGGAAATTATTGTGAAAGTTCAATCCAATTTATTAAAAGCGTTCTAAAATATTGTAAAGTTTTTATTTCGTTAACAATTTAGCAGCATTTTTAATTTGGAGCCATTTGATTATTTATGAATGAAATTTTAATTTACTTTATTCTGAAAATGTGGAACGCCTTTCGAAAACTGCTGAAACTATTACTTTGAAAAATGGGGTGGAGCTATCCAGTCTAACCAACTACTGACGAGAAAAAAACTAGCCGATCAACTAAAACTGCTAGAATTTTTGAATTCCAATTCTTATGTTTTATAATTATTTTAATACGGTTTATTTCGATAAAAATATTTCAAATCCCTTGGTAATGTTTGTATATTTTATACATGTACATACATTTTATGATTGCTTGCAAACTCCAGAATATTACATGTTGCAGGTTTTGTGTGGTGCTTAAAGTGCTTTTGAATAAAAAAAATTTTAATAAATTCTAGAAAGATAAACTTATATACATGCATGCTCGATACAAAACGCAGAGAAAATATCCTTTATTCTGTCAAAAACAGTGTTATGAATACAAGTGCGGCAGTTCATTGACTACTAAAATATTGCATAGTTTAAACTAAAACTCACACCAGAAAATACTTTTAAAATAACTTAATTTATTGTAAAGAGTTATTTTGATTTTCAATTTGGAACTAGCTTACATTTGTTCAAATATATGCTTCATTTTCTTTAAGTTGCATATCTTAACGGATTAGGGTTGGGCATTTCAACGCCTTTCGAGGAGTCAACTCGCTTGATCGATAAGTCGACTCACTGGATTGCTTGGTTGGTTGGTTGTAAAGATGCCGCCATTCTATGTCTTGTTTTCGTATCACATGTATTGGCAGAAAACTATTTTTAAGTGTATGCTCGAATTATTTTGATTTTGCTTTTATATAAAAGATCTATTTTTATATTAATTAAAGTTTCTTGCATGTATACTAGAGGCAGAAAGACTAGATGTGTGGGATGGCCGAAATTTCAGGCTCGACCTGCCCGGACTGTACAGAAAATAATAACCGGGCCCGGTAAAAAAAAAACTTAAGTTCGGCCAACTTGTCCGTACAACACAATTACTGGCCCGACCTGGAAAAAGTTAAAATCTGGGCCTTAGCCTCGGTCCGGTAGAGTACTGCACGGTAAACGGGAAAAAAGTGACCGGAAAAAAGTTATTGGAAAAAGAGTGACACAAATTACAAAAGCGGAAAAATGTGACACGGAAAAAAAGTTACCGGAAAAAAGTGACAAGGAATTGATTTTGGGGATTTATTGATTGGAGGGAGGGGAGGGAGGCCGATCAATTATGTAAATGGGTTTTTCATGCTGAATTAACCGTTTTGGTTAAATTTTTGGATATGTACGTTCATACTGAAAAGACGCTTGCCTGAATAGTTATGGGAACGAACGATTACCCCCCCCCCCAATCCTCTCTAAATTAGGTAAATGAGTTAAATATTATAAATTATAAATTAGATAAAAAAGGGGGATGATTATCCACCACCTTAAATTAGATAAATTGTTTTTTTATGCACAATTACCCAATGTATTTCAAATGTTGGACATAGGTTCTTTCTGATAAAGTGAATCGCTGAATAATTTTAAGGGTTTAATCGGCAAGCATAGAGGAGGGACGGGGGATAACCTCTTTAAAATTAAATAAATAGCTTTTTACGCAGAATTATCCGATTTGCTTCAAATTTTTGATATAGGTTCATTAATATAAGGCATGTCTGCGATTAGTTATAAGATATTTTTGCTATATATAAATGGAGGAAGCGGGCGATTACCCCCCCCCCCCCTTAAATTAAATAATTTTTTTTATGCAGAATTTTCCAATGTATTAAAATTTAAAATATAGGTACTTTCTGATAAGGAGATTCCCTGAATAGTTTTTAGGGTTTAAAGGCTGAGTATAAAGGGGGAACGAGGGATAATCCCTCTTATATTAAATAAATGGCTTTTTACACAGAATTGTACGGTTTGCTTCAAATATTGGGTGTAAGTTCATTATAAGAAGGCGTATCACTGTTTTTTTTATAGGATAGGGAGGGGTTTTTTATGCAGAATTATCGAATTTGCTTTAAATTTCCCCTAAGGGCTGTATGTGTGGGGAGGGGGGCTGTCAACAAACTCGGAATCTATATTTTATATGTACATTTTTAAATATTTTTTATAACAGGATTTTTAATAATTTCATTTATATAAAATAATAAATATTATATAATAATAATAATTATTATTATTGTTAAATTACATATTAAAGTTTCTATTTATACTTTTACATTCATATAATAGATACAATATAATAATAAATAATGTAAATTAAATATAAAAAATAAAAATAAATGTATAAATAAATATAATTAAATACTAAAAATTATACTCATTAACAGAAATCTATTTAAAGAATGATAATAATTCTATTAACTTTAGTAAATTAATTAAAATGAATGTATAAATAAATATAAAAAAAATATTAAAAATTAGTTTCATTACCAAGAATTGTTTAAAAATTGATAGTATTTTATTAAGGATGTTCTTAACTGCTCCGCTCAACAAGCGCAAAAGGTTCTGATACATTTACAAATTCATTTTTTAACAGAAAGATATAAAATTGGAATGCCTGACTATGGAAGCGATTTTGAATCGAACTTAGTTTTCCATTTTATGACACTTAAATTACCTATCCAATTCTAAGCTATTTCGATCACGTGATCACCCGTTTTTCTCCTGCTTTTCGACCATTTTTTCTTCTTTCGTCGGGAAATGTGCTCAAAAACGTCAATTTTGAACGCTTGTTATAAAAAATCTATTGGGTTAAAAAAAACAGAAAATTGAGTGCAATTAGATAATTTTTGAATAACAACACCTGCTATTTTCATGCATTTCCGAACAAAAATAAATTAATGCATGTGTCACAAAGTTGACCTTTTCGATTTATAAACACTCTTAACTCATAATAAATCAATTATTATAAAATGTACAAATAAATGAAATAAAATATTCAAAATTAGTTTCATTAACAAGAATTGATTTTAAAAATGATAATATTTAATTAAGTGTTAGGAAATTAATGAAAATAATTGTATAAATAAATTAAATTATATAGACTCATTAACAAGAATTTGTTTAAAACATTAATATTTTATTTTCCGCCATTACTGACACTTTTGTCATGTACTGACACTATCTATATTAATAAAAGAACAAAACGCTCTGTCTGCGTGTGTGTCTGCGATGGCTAGCAAAATCTACAGCATGTACAAGGCTCAAAAATTTTTTGAGCGTAGCCCCAAATCTCTCCTGATGCACCTGAGCTTCAGAATTTCGAAATTCTATTTATTAACTGAGTAATTAATTAAATTCCAAAAATCACTCGCACAAAAAATCGCCTTTTTTCTTCTTTTTTTCCCCCTTTATTTAGTTATGGTTGGTTGGTTGCATAAAATTTTCGCATGAATAATTAAAAAAGCTGGAACAGACCTTTAAAATTCATAGACTGGCAAACTGTCAGTTTAAATGATTTTTTTTTATCACAGCGGTTGTAAACCATGGAGGAAAAAGATAGGTGGTGGTGAAGTAAACCGAAAAAAGGGTTGCAATATTAAACCATTTATCGCTCAAATTTTAATGTCCCAAACAAAAGTATGTGGAAGGGATTTTGTGTTAATACGACAAATTGAAAGAAATGAATTACAGCTGAAGCATATTTTACAAAGAAATAGTAATTTTTTTAAAATGGTCTTTTTTCTATTACATTATTTATTTAAAAAAAAAAATGCTTGCTTTTAAAATGATTGAAATTGATAAATTCGAAATAATTAAATGTCAAAATAAAATTAAATAAAATATTGACAACATTTCATTTGAACTAAAAATTGTATTACTAAAAGTTTTCTTTCTTTTTTTTTTCCAGAACTTTTTAATACTTTATAACATCGATGAAAAATGCTTATGATTTAACAACATATTAATAATTCTATGTCAATAAATAAAATATATTTATGAAAATATTCTTTTAAAATCATGCGCGAAAACTATAACAAATATTAGTCTAAAATCTAGATTCCAAAGTGCAGACGATTTTAAGACATTAAGGGGACGGTGGACGTTAAAAATTTATTTTATTCATTTTTATCATAGCAATATGAAATTTTGTGCATATATACATTTCACCAACAGCATACAGAATATCTTCAAAAAATTTCCAACCTTTTTAAAATTTGTATTTTTTTGCAAAAATTTAAATTTCAAATTTAAATTTGCCTTTAATTTAAAAATTTAAATTTGCCTTTCAATAAACCAGATTTACATTACTTTAAAAAATTTTGGAACTTTCGTATAGATAGAATTCTTTTATTTACAAAATAAAATGTGTGAAAATTTTTACGAATTCAATAAAAACCTGAGTGTTCCGTCGCGGTTTCGTTCGCTTTCTGTTCGCATAGTTCCCAAAAAATCAAATTACAAAATATAGAAAACAAAATACCAAAAAGCATGTGCTTTCTATTCAATATCTTTTCGCGATTTTTCCGTTCTAAAAATATAAATTTTGACAAAATGGATTTAAGGATATAAAATCATAGAAATTTGAGTTTAATTTAAGGTCACTTAGAAAGCAATAACACATTTGAAAACTGAGTAACATCAAGGGCCCGGGCAACGCCGGGCAGGACAGCTAGTAATAATATATAATTTTAATCCTAAAGTGATATGTTTAAAATCTATCTCTGTTATATATTTATTTTTTTAAAGTAAAATGATTAGCAAAAAGCAAAAGTAATGATATTTTGAAACTCTTTAATTGCAATAAAAGAGATTGAAGCAAAAGAACGAAAATAAATAAACCCGATTCACCTCGGCTTAAATCCTGCCGAAGGACTTTTGTGCAATAACCAATCAGATGTGTTTCATGCTGCCACTAAACAATTAACAAGTACCGTAATTTCCTGCGTATAATCCACGGATCAAACAATTATTTTTCGACTCAGAATTTGTTTGAAAAGAAATGTAACTTACTACATTGTTGTAAGCATTGTAAATGTAACTTACTACATTGTCGTCATTTGCCTTCAATCACTATATAAGATTTCTGGGTCCAAAAAGAATTGTTTGATCCACGGATTATACGCAAGGAATTACAGTAATCGCAATTTATGTGCCACGTACGATAGCGCAATATATATATATATATATATATATTCTTTTTAGAACACCCACTTCTACTGCAGAAATAATAACTTTTTTGGCCTTCCTCCCATTCTGCTTCTCCATAATGTTTTACAAATTGTGAACTTATTTTCTTCTCAATTTCTGCTTTCCAAAGCATAAAATCTTCGCCATAATAAAAAGTTAAATCTTGAAAATTCAATTTAAAGTCCTGTGCAGAAATATGGGATTGCAATACCGTAAGGGTTGGAAATTTTTCGTCGCAAATGGGACACATAGCGTTCGCATGATTATAATTTTATCATCGAGGTGGAAACGTCTGACGTGCCGATAATATATTTTAGCTGCTAAAAAATTAATTTTACATATAGTACAGGATATCTCTCTCGTACTCATTTTAACATTTAATATAATATGATTTAATATAAATCTATTCGAATAGCAAGAAGAGAACGCTTATATAAGTAACCTAAACAAAACGAGAAAACTGTTAAACGGAGGGGGAAGATTCCTGACAGGGTTATTAGGCTATTAGGAGAAATCAACGTCAGAGAATCGCCAAGGGTAAAGAAAGTGAAGTATCGAGCATGCGCCGTAAATGCTCAGATTGCTAGCCTACACTCCCGAAAGCTTCTACACAAGGTTGGTATCGTCTGGTATTAGATAGTATTCATCACTGTTTCGGATTAGGAATAAAACTCTCGCACCGCAAAGTGTTAAAAGTAAAATATTATTAATAATAAATGTACGATTTCAAAGATATTCTATTCTGAAAATTTCCAAAATTTTCTCGAAAACTGCCGACAATGCAGTTAATATGTCAAATCTAATTTACCGAACAACTGTCTTCATTCATTCAGTACGTTTTTAATTATACGTGAAATGCACATCTACATTACCTCCGCTTTTCCCAAAATTCCCCCGCAGTTAGGTTACCGACAGATTATGGTTACGGTACAAAAGTTTACGGTTAGGAATTTGTCCACAGAGTCAAGATTATGCATGCTTTGATTAAAAATATACACTTTTGTTAAATGGCTCTGAAATTATAATACTATATACCAATCTTTTATCATCGCGTATCGATTTCATTCACGGTATAGTCGGATTTAAGAGTGATATAATTAGTTTGAAATTCAAAATATCTCACTTGGGATTTCTATGCAAAAAAATAATTACGTGATTTAACAGTGATTTTTACGGGTAAATATCAACACTTTAACACGAAACTAACGCAATCGTTGGATACATGTTCCCTCCCGTGTTTCTCATTGCTCATTTTAAGTATTTTTAGAGCTTAATATTAGTTGTTGTTTTTAAAACCGATTTTTCACAAAGTCAGCTGCGACGTATTTCAGACAATGCATTTCTCCATGCTTCCAGTTAATGATAAAATCATACAAATTTGAAGTTCGTTTAATATTGTTAGTACGGACCCGGGCAACGCCGGTCGGGTCAGCTAGTAATATATATAAAACCCTTCCGTGTATAAGAATTCCGGGGTCAACCTATCCACGAGAAAAAGAAACTCATTCACCAATGAAAACGTTTCATAGTCGTAATGGATCGTTCTCATTGGTCAGATTTACAGTGGGAGCTGTAAATGATGCACTTCATTTTACTTCGCTTTGAAATCTTTCCACGATTTCAAAAAGTATATTTAATTAAAACTTTTTATTAAAGGGAAGCGAAGGTGCGTTTTAAATGCAATATTGTTAAAATTTTTATATTCGGGTTGCTTTAATTTTTTTTCTTTACAGCCGTGAATGACTTTTGAGAATTTCAAATCTATAAAAAACATTGTGAAAAGTTACCTCCGATTTTAAAGTCAATCTATTTTCTTACCAATGAAACCGTTCCATCATCGTTATGGATCGTTCTCATTGGTCTGATTTACAGTGGGACCTGTAAATGACGTCACTACATTTTACTTCTCTTTGAAATCTTTCCACGATTTCAAAAAGTACATCTAATTAAAACTTTTTATTAAAGGAAAGCGAAGGTGCGTTTTAGATGCAATATTGTTAAAATTTTTATATTCGGGTTGCTTTAATTTTTTTTTTCTTTACAGCCGTGAATGACTCTTGAGAATTTCAAATCTATAAAAAACATTGTTAAAAGTTACCTCCGATTTTAAAGGAATCTATTTTCTGACAATTGAAACCGTTCCATAGTCGTAATGGAGCGATCGCATTGGTCAGATTCATAGTGGGAGCTGTAAATGACGTCACTACATTTTACTTCGCTTTGAAATCTTTTCACGATTTCAAAAACAATATTTAATTAAAACTTTTTATTTAAGCAAACCGCGATTGCGTTTTAAATTTCTTTATAATCCCCACCCCCATCTACCAGATAGTTTTGCTATAGTTTTAAATGCAAATTTCTGTTAATTTTTTTTTTGTTGTTGTTGTTAGATTTTTCCCTCTCCAAGTTTAATCGCTGTATTTATCAAAATTGTTTCAGCCTAAAGTGGCTATGATTGACCACAGTTGTAATTTTTTATCATCCTTTAAAAATGCAAACACGTCATTTTGAGTCTAGTTGTATCATATTACTTTTATTCATAATTTAATTTTCTTGCTCCTGTATTTGCCAAGTAAGATGATTGAGTTAGGAAAAAAAGAACTTGGTATTATATGCTAGCAGGGTGCAGGCCAAACATTGATCCCATGGCATTTTTTCTTGTTTCATTAATTTTATTTAAAATATAATCCTTTCACTTATTTCATTTATCTATACTAATAAAAGAACAAAACGCTCTGTCTGCGTGTGTGTCTGCGATTGCTTGCAAAATCTACGGCATGTACGAAGCTCAAAAAGTTTTTGTGAGTAGCCCAATACCTCTCCTGATGCACCTGAGGCTCAGAATTTTAATTTTTTGATTAGTTTCATAGATATTAATTATGAAGCGGAACTCACTCTCATCAAAAAGTCATTTTTTAAATGTTCTAGGAAAGAAAACGTTTGCACATGCGCAGAAACTCAGATACACATCTAAACGGAGGAAGAACCTTTTTCCCCGTTTAGGGACCGTTCAAGTATTACGTAAGCATATTTTTAGTCATTTTGTACCCCCCCCCCCCTTTGTAAGAAAATATAAGCAAATGCTAGACCCCCTCCCCTTTGCTTATGTAAGATTTTATGACAGTTTATACATCAATTCTTCTTGACTTATGCAAAGTTACCAATTGATTACATTATTAATCCTACAAATTTATACAGGGATATAGGGATTGTGATATCAAAATATATAAAATGGTTTTAATATATTTTTGCTTATTGCATTAAACAAACCACAGAATACAAAATGGTTTAAATATATTGTTATTTATCACACTGAACAATAAAACAAGATATACACGAAGTCTTAACTTACTAAGGCATCATAACTAAAATTTTTGACATGAATCATACAAATCTTGGTGTTCATATTTTAATCTGATGTCCAGGATCCTTGAACCCATGTTTCAAGATTGTCTATTATAAAGTTTTCACTGGAACAGTGGCCTGGGGTATTGCAGGTTTCCGGTACTTGTTCTTTCATTTCTTCTTTCTCCAGCCACTCAACGTCTTCATCACCATTTCCAGGTGTCATCGGTTTTATAGCAATGCCAGCATAAACTGAGGGTATGAGTTTATGGCGCTCTGCCACCACCCAGTCATGGAAAAGAAAATACCGGACTTAGCTAAAATAAAGTCAACTGACCAGTTACCCTGGCAACAGAACCCAGCCACACCGGTTCCTGTGTTTTTCTAGTCTTGCAATGTACTTGACTTGGCACACAACTTAACAGACAACAATGAAGACAAAGGGCGAGTGGGTGATGCGAGTCACGTGACTGCCGATGGATAAACAAAGGATAAAATCGAAAATAAACGGCGAATTTCGAACGGACTGTAGAACGCTCTTTTCCCATAATACTTTGTTTTCTTGTTGAATTTGAACTGCAGTTGCTTCGTTGTTTAATGCTTACGTAAGAATTGTCGTGACCCCCCCTCCCCCTTGTCAGAAAAAATAAGCAAACTCTGAACTCCCCCCTCCCCCTTTAGTGCTTACGTAATACTTGAACGGTCCCTTATTTCTGTTTTTTTATCATTATGTTTAAATCCAAATCAACCAAACTGCTCGACGTAGTTAAACTTAAAAGACGTATTTCGAAAGATCATATTTTTAGGTCTCAGATGCAATAATCAATTCGAAAAAATGTTGCAGTTAACCCTTTGAAAACAAATATTCAAAAATGGTCATTTTTTCCAAAACTATTTTTCTCACTCCCTTCCAGGGAGTAATTTTTAAGATATAAACAAACAACAAAAAAAGATCTTAAAGATGAAAATTTCTTCTAACCGATGGTGCAATTGGTTTTAAAATATTTGGATTTTAACCCTTGCAAATACACTGGCAAAAGAAGGTCATTTTGCGACTCGCAGAGAGGATATTTTTTCCATGCTAAAATTATCTTAACGTGCATATTTTACTCAATCTTTTAAAATCTTCTCAATAGACCAAATTTATACTCCCTACAAAAAATTCGACACGTTCGGACGGATAGAAATATTTTTTACAAAATAAAATTTGCGAAAAATTTGATGATATCAATAAAAAACAGATCGTTTTCATTGCGGTTTTGACTTAGTAAAACGCAATCCTATAGGTACCGGTAAACAAAAAACATATTCTTTAAACTTAAAACATTTTTATAATCTATGATGCAATCGGTTTTTAAAATATAAGATATAAGACCCTTTAAAATAGACCGGCAAAAGGAGGCACTTTGCGACTCACAAGTAGAATATTTTTTCTACGTTAAAAGTATCTAAGCGTACATATTTCAGCCCAAACTTTTAAAAGCATCTCAATAGATCAAATTTACACCTTCTTAAAAATTTTAAAACGTTCGGACGAGAAGAAATAATTTTTACAAAATAAAAAGTGCGAAAAATTTCAGGAAATCAATAAAAACCAGATCGTTTCATTGCGGTTTTGCCTTTGCAGGGCGCAATTCTATATACGTCCTGACAAACCGAAAATATTTTCTTAAAGCTAAAACATTCTCATAATTTATGTTGCAATTTGTTAAAAAAAATGAGATTTAACCCGTTCAAATACGCCGACAAACACGAATTACATCACGGCTAAAAGTAACTAGATGTCCATATCTTACAAGGAAGGTCTCCATACGGGCATACTCAGAAAAATCTGAAAAAATTACAGAATGTTCTTCTCATATAGTTAAATATGTTTATGAAAAAAATTTCGGCGGAACCTCCTTATAACGTCCGTAAAAAAATAATAAAAATTTCGTTTATTTGGCGATTTATCTCCGGTTGGCGAAAAAACGAAATTTTGAAAAATATGCTTTTACGCTTCGAATACTTTTTAAAGAAAAAACTTTCTATGTTCAATTTATTTAAATAAGTTTAGTTTAAATAATTTTAGTTTTGCATTTTTACTTTACTTTAAATGTAATTTTGTCACATACGTTTATATGTACTTATAACAAAATGAAATTAATATATTTTATCATTTAAAACACAATTTAAATTGATTAAAATTGTTCCAAATTGAAAAATACACTGTTAAAAATCTGCTGCATTTTGTTGCAACGCACTTCCTTGCTTGTATAGAAAACGGTTACTTGGCCGTGAAATGGAGCTTTCTCATTGGTTGGAATAGAGATATTATATACAAGCGGTGGAGTGCGTTGCAGCAAAATGCAGCAGATTTTTAACAGTGTTGCACAAGCTACAACACCGCTAAAAATCTGTACCATTTTCTGCAGCGTCACTCCAGCGCTTTTATAGAAAACGGTCAATTCACCGTGCTATGGAGCATTCTCATTGGTAAGAAGAGAGATATTCTATAAAAGTTGTGGAGTGACATTGCAGTAAATGCTGCAGATTTTTAACAGTGAAGTCAATTAAAATCAATTTTCAGATTCGTTAAAATCGTCTGCTTTTGGCGAGGAAAAGCACTGCTCGCCAAATCCCGCGTCGCTTTCAGCTTTTCACGCCAATTATTCCAAATTATTTTATTTTTTTACATATCTAATAATGTAATTCCGCCGCTAATTTTCACTGATACTTTATTACCTACATGAGTAGTTTAATTCGTATTTTTTTCAAAAAATTCTGAGTATGCCGCCAATGGAGACCTTCCTTGTTAGCATTATCTTTTTAGAGCCTTTCAATAAACCAGATTTACATTACTTTCAAAAAGTTTGGAACTTTCGTATAGATAGAATTCTTTTTTTACAAAATAAAATGTGTGAAAATTTTTACGAATTCAGTAAAAACCTGAGTGTTCCGCCGCGGTTTCGTTCGCTTTCGGTTCGCATAGTTCCCAAAAACTAAAATTACATAGAAAACAAAATACCAAACAGCATGTGCTTTCAATTCAATATCTTTTCGAGATTTTTCCGTTTTAAAAATATAAATTTTGACAAAATGGATTTAAGGATATAAAATCATAGAAATTTGAGTTTAATTTAAGGTCACTTAGAAAGCAAATAACACATTTGAAAACTGAGTAACATCACGAGCCCGGGCAACGCCGGGCAGGGCAGCTAGTAATAATATATAATTTTAATCCTAAAGTGAAATGTTTAAAATCTATCTCTGTTATATATTTATTTTTTTAAAGTAAAATGATTAGTAAAAAGCAAAAGTAATGATATTTTGAAACTCTTTAATTGCAATAAAAGAGATTGAAGCAAAAGAACGAAAATAAATAAACCCGATTCACCTCGGCTTAAATCCTGCCGAAGGACTTTTGTGCAATAACCAATCAGATGTGTTTCATGCTGCCACTAAACAATTAACAAGTACCGTAATTTCCTGCGTATAATCCACGGATCAAACAATTATTTTTCGACTCAGAATTTGTTTGAAAAGAAATGCAACTTACTACATTGTCGTAAATATTTGCCTTCAATCACTATATAAGATTTCTGGGTCCATAAAAAATTGTTTGATCCACGGATTATACGCAAGAAATTACAGTAATCGCAATTTATGTGCCACGTACGATAGCGCAATATATATATTTTCTTTTTAAAACACCCACTTCTACTGCAGAAATAATAACTTTTTTGGCCTTCCTCCCATTCTGCTTCTCCATAATGTTTCACAAATTGTGAACTTATTTTCTTTTCAATTTCTGCTTTCCAAAGCATAAAATCTTCACCATAATGAAAAGTTAAATCTTGAAAATTCAATTTAACGTCCTGTGCAGAAATATGGGATTGCAATACCGTAAGGGTTGGAAATTTTTCGTCGCAAATGGGACACATAGCGTTCGCATGATTATAATTTTATCATCGAGGTGGAAACGTCTGACGTGCCGATAATATATTTTAGCTGCTGAAAAATTAATTTTACATATAGTACAGGATATCTCTCTCGCACTCATTTTAACATTTAATATAATATGATTTAACATAAATCTATTCTAATAGCAAGAAGAGAACGCTTATATAAGTAACCTAAACAAGACGAGAAAACTCTTAAACGGAGGGGGAAGATTCCTGACAGGGTTATTAGGCTATTAGGAGAAATCAACGTCACAGAATCGCCAAGGGTAAAGAAAGCCAAGTATCGAGCATGCGCCGTAAATGCTCAGATTGCTAGCCTACACTCCCGAAAGCTTCTACACAAGGTTGGTATCGTCTGGTATTAGATAGTATTCATCACTGTTTCGGATTAGGAATAAAACTCTCGCACCGCAAACTGTTAAAAGTAAAATATTATTAATAATAAATGTACGATTTCAAAGTTATTCTATTCTGAAAACTTCCAAAATTTTCTCGAAAACTGCCGACAATGCAGTTAAAATGTCAAATCTAATCTACCGAACAACTGTCTTCATTCATTCAGTATGTTTTTAATTATACGTGAAATGCACATCTACATTACCTCCACTTTTCCCAAAATACCCAACACCAATATAAAGTCAAACCAAGACATTTGTATTTTGCTAAAAAGCCCTGCGCGGATTCGAAGAGTCGAAATCTGATACCGAATCAAAAGAGTGGTTTTCAAGGAGTGGAAGAGTCGACCACCCAATCTTCAACTCTCGACTCCTCAAGTCCGACACTCTGTTAAACTGGTCCAACCACTCTTTGAGTGAGTGAGTTGATTTTTCGACTCTTCGACTCTGAATCCCAAACTGAGTTGAAATGAAAGTTCGACTCTTTTGAATCGACTCCGTTAACTAGATAGGAGTCGATAGTTCGATTCACTTGGAAGGAGTCGAGATTTAGAGTCGACTCTTCGACTCCTCGGCCAACTCTATAGCAGATACATAAATAGATTCGTAGATACAAATTTAACCAATTTACGGGTACTGTCGGATTGGATTTCGAGAACTTTGGACGTTTTTATGAGGTATCTCCAAAACACTTTTGCTATGACAATGACATGCTTAAGAAAGAATGAGTGTGTGAGGCTTCTATACGCGAAACAAAAGATAGATGTAATACTAGCGGCTCTTTCGGAGAATGGCTTAGTCCATTAATATTTTAGGTGGGGAAACAGGAGTAGAATTCACAACCAGCCCCACAAAACGGCTCTGAGCAATGATCTGATTTCTCCCTTTAGTCTAGGAGCTTTTATTACGCAACGTTGACGTAAAATATAGAAAAACATGGAATTTTTTAAAAATCGAAATTAAGATTTGGTTTTACACACTTTACATTATTTTACGTTTTTTAATATACAAAATAAATTTGAATAAAATAAATAAATTAAATAGAAAGGAAGAAAAAAAATTTTTTTTGGTAAATTTTATTTTTTGAATATTTTTATGTTACTGACAATTTTCTCGTAAATTTGCACAGATTAAATGTATTAATGCAATTCAATGTAGCAAATTTTATGATAAAAGATTTTATTTTATTATAATTATTTTCTTATATTATTACATATTGTTATATTATTACATTATTAATTATATCAAGTATCTTTTTTCCCTCGGTAGATTTCTTGTATTTTATAAAAATTATTAAATTTTCATAAATTTCATTGTAAACAGAAATAGATTGACTTGTAATTTTCTCCCATTACACAAATTTCTTTAACAATTGCAAATTTATTTCATAATTATTATTGACAAACATTTCGTCTAATCACATCACTTACAATTATTTTTAAAATCTTCTTTGATTAGCCGAATTTAGATATGTTTAATGAGGTAGAAATATTTAATATTTCGTATTATATTTGTAAAGATATATTCTATCTTATAAAAAAAGAAAAAGAATGAAAGAAAATCATTATGAGTTTACCATTATAAACATTAGAATTGGATTAGCAATTTTTTTTTATCAGATGTGCTAAAAACTTTTTTTTTTCCAAATTTTTTTCTAGATTTCTTAAAACAAATATATAATAATAACCAACCTTTTAAAAATTATTTTTCTAAAAAGTATCCTCACTTTTTGACTATTTTCATTTGAAACAGCAGATTTTTGTGAGCAAAACCTATTGACATAGAAAACAAAATACCAAACAGCATGTGCTTTCAATTCAATATCTTTTCGCGATTTTTCCGTTTTAAAAATATAAATTTTGACAAAATGGAATTAAAGATATAAAATCATAGAAATTTGAGCTTAATTTAAGGTCACTTAGAAAGCAAATAACACATTTGAAAACTGAGTAACATCACGGACCCGGGCAACGCCGGGCAGGACAGCTAGTAATAATATATAATTTTAATCCTAAAGTGAAATGTTTAAAATCTATCTCTGTTATATATTTATTTTTTTAAAGTAAAATGATTAGTAAAAAGCAAAAGTAATGATATTTTGAAACTCTTTAATTGCAATAAAAGAGATTGAAGCAAAAGAACGAAAATAAATAAACCCGATTCACCTCGGCTTAAATCCTGCCGAAGGACTTTTGTGCTATAACCAATCAGATGTGTTTCATGCTGCCACTAAACAATTAACAAGTACCGTAATTTCCTGCGTATAATCTACGGATCAAACAATTATTTTTCGACTCAGAATTTGTTTGAAAAGAAATGTAACTTACTACATTGTCGTAAATATTTGCCTTCAATCACTATATAAGATTTCTGGGTCCATAAAGAATTGTTTGATCCACGGATTATACGCAAGAAATTACAGTAATCGCAATTTATGTGCCACGTACGATAGCGCAATATAAGGTACCCTGGGGTAATAACGCCACGTTAAGGTTCTACCAATTTTCACGGCTTAGTTTTAGATTGTATTTTTCAAACAAATATAGGATCTGATACAGCAACTCATTGACTATCTATATAAAATAAAATAATTTAACATATATGTATTCATAAAATGTAATGGCCTTTTTTCTTGACCAATGCTATTTGGCGTTATTACCCACCTATATGGGTAATAACGCCATGCAAACAAAACTATGAAATAAGATGGAATAATTGCATGTAGATAGCCCAATTCTAAAAATACAAACTCTACAAACTTAGAAATTGACGAATTGCATTCTAAGCTATTGAAAATGTTAAATTTTTTGTGAAAGTGTAAGAAAAATAAAGGTGTGGTGTGGGAGGGGGGGGATGAGGCAAAAAAATATCAGACCGTGAGCTTCTTTTTGCTTAAAAAGGACCGCTTAAATAGAAATATGAGAAACATTGCACAGTTTTAACTGTGTTTATTTGAATCAGTATTTAGGATGTAGCTCGGCCACTGTAGGGAATCAACCGGGGTATTAATGTAAAGGATTGGCGTTATTACCCCGGTATAGTTATTGCGCAGTGCATTTTAAATTACAAATTATCTCGAGAAGATATCCAAAATCTTCAACAACATTTTAAAAGTACATGAAATGCACTACAAATTTATGTAATTAACAAAGTATTTCCGGATAGAAAGATAGTCTTCACATCACAACATGTATCTCGCAAATTTTAGATCAAGCGTTAATTTTAGTTGTTTGTAAAAACAATAAGACCTAAAAATGAAACAAACTAACTTGAAGCTGTTTTTTTGCGATTTATATGACTCAAAACCCTTCTGCGCAGAGCACATGGGTGTCATTTACCTGATTATTTCATAATTATGCAAAATATAAGCACTTGGCGTTATTACCCCGCCTGGCGTTATTACCCCAGGGTACCTTATATATTTTCTTTTTAAAACACCCACTTCTACTGCAGAAATAATAACTTTTTTGGCCTTCCTCCCATTCTGCTTCTCCATAATGTTTCACAAATTGTGAACTTATTTTCTTTTTAATTTCTGCTTTCCAAAGCATAAAATCTTCACCATAATAAAAAGTTAAATCTTGAAAATTCAATTTAACGTCCTGTGCAGAAATATGGGATTGCAATACCGTAAGGGTTGGAAATTTTTCGTCGCAAATGGGACACATAGCGTTCGCATGATTATAATTTTATCATCGAGGTGGAAACGTCTGACGTGCCGATAATATATTTTAGCTGCTGAAAAATTAATTTTACATATAGTACAGGATATCTCTCTCGCACTCATTTTAACATTTAATATAATATGATTTAACATAAATCTATTCTAATAGCAAGAAGAGAACGCTTATATAAGTAACCTAAACAAGACGAGAAAACTCTTAAACGGAGGGGGAAGATTCCTGACAGGGTTATTAGGCTATTAGGAGAAATCAACGTCACAGAATCGCCAAGGGTAAAGAAAGCCAAGTATCGAGCATGCGCCGTAAATGCTCAGATTGCTAGCCTACACTCCCGAAAGCTTCTACACAAGGTTGGTATCGTCTGGTATTAGATAGTATTCATCACTGTTTCGGATTAGGAATAAAACTCTCGCACCGCAAACTGTTAAAAGTAAAATATTATTAATAATAAATGTACGATTTCAAAGTTATTCTATTCTGAAAACTTCCAAAATTTTCTCGAAAACTGCCGACAATGCAGTTAAAATGTCAAATCTAATTTACCGAACAACTGTCTTCATTCATTCAGTATGTTTTTAATTATACGTGAAATGCACATCTACATTACCTCCGCTTTTCCCAAAATCCCCAACACCAATATAAAGTCAAACCAAGACATTTGTATTTTGCTAAAAAGCCCTGCGCGGATTCGAAGAGTCGAAATCTAATACCGAATCAAAAGAGTGGTTTTCAAGGAGTGGAAGAGTCGACCACCCAATCTTCAACTCTCGACTCCTCAAGTCCGACACTCTGTTAAACTGGTCCAACCACTCTTTGAGTGAGTGAGTTGATTTTTCGACTCTTCGACTCTGAATCCCAAACTGAGTTGAAATGAAAGTTCGACTCTTTTGAATCGACCCCGTTAACTAGATAGGAGTCGATAGTTCGATTCACTTGGAAGGAGTCGAGATTTAGAGTTGACTCTTCGACTCCTCGGCCAACTCTATAGCAGATACATAAATAGATTCGTAGATACAAATTTAACCAATTTACGGGTACTGTCGGATTGGATTTCGAGAACTTTGGACGTTTTTATGAGGTATCTCCAAAACACTTTTGCTATGACAATGACATGCTTAAGAAAGAATGAGTGTGTGAGGCTTCTATACGCGAAACAAAAGATAGATGTAATACTAGAGGCTCTTTCGGAGAATGGCTTAGTCCATTAATATTTTAGGTGGGGAAACAGGAGTAGAATTCACAACCAGCCCCACAAAACGGCTCTGAGCAATGATCTGATTTCTCCCTTTAGTCTAGGAGCTTTTATTACGCAACGTTGACGTAAAATATAGAAAAACATGGATTTTTTTAAAAATCGAAATTAAGATTTGGTTTTATACACTTTACATTATTTTACGTTTTTTAATATACAAAATAAATTTGAATAAAATAAATAAATAAAATAGAAAGAAAGAAAAAAAATTTTTTTTGGTAAATTTTATTTTTTGAATATTTTTATGTTACTGACAATTTTCTCGTAAATTTGCACAGATTAAATGTATTAATGCAATTCAATGTAGCAAATTTTATGATAAAAGATTTTATTTTATTATAATTATTTTCTTATATTATTACATATTGTTATATTATTACATTATTAATTATATTAAATATCTTTTTTCCCTCGGTAGATTTCTTGTATTTTATAAAAATTATTAAATTTTCATAAATTTCATTGTAAACAGAAATAGATTGACTTGTAATTTTCTCCCATTACACAAATTTCTTTAACAACTGCAAATTTATTTCGTAATTATTATTGACAAACATTTCGTCTAATCACATCACTTACAATTATTTTTAAAATCTTCTTTGATTAGCCGAATTTAGATATGTTTAATGAGGCAGAAATATTTAATATTTCGTATTATATTTGTAAAGATATATTCTATCTTATAAAATAAGAAAAAGAATGAAAGAAAATCATTATGATTTTACCATTATAAACATTAGAATTGGATTAGCAATTTTTTTTTTATCAGATGTGCTAAAAAAATTTTTTTTCCAAATTTTTTTCTAGATTTCTTAAAACAAATATATAATAATAACCAACCTTTTAAAAATTATTTTTCTAAAAAGTATCCTCACTTTTTGACTATTTTCATTTGAAACAGCAGATTTTTGTGAGCAAAACCTATTGAAAATTGAGCATATTTTTTTAAATGAAAATTATTATTTATCATTTAAAAATATCATTATTTATCATTTAAAATTTATGTAATGTCATTATTTTAATTAATTTTATTTTCGACTTTCGAATGTTCACACTAGTATTTTTTGCATATTTTAGATTGATATTTTGCGGCCTTAAGAAATTTTAAAACAAGTTATTTTTTTCTAGAGTGAGAATTTGTAAAATTTTCATTTATTTTAATTATTAATATTATTATTTATTTTCCACAACTTTTTTATTAAAAAAAGTTCCTGATCAGTTCCAGAAAGTTGATAATCTCAAATGTAAAATTTGAGCGGAACTGTATAAGCTATAGACTCCCCCCCAGCTTCCTCTTTTTATCCTTATCCACGTTCTATGTTGAGAATTCTAAATGGACTGTTCAATTGCATAGTGCGCCACTCTCCAAAATAACCGCTAGACCACATGGCGGGTACGCGTATGATAATCAAATTTATAATCGCTCAACCGTATGGAAGCGATTTTCATGACAAAACAAGGTCCTTCATGGGCTCATTCTGGGTAGAAAACAATTAAATATTCATTACAGAATATTTTTAATTACAAAATGTGGTGTGGATTGTTTTAAATAAAAACAGCTGATTGATGTTTGAAACATGACAGAGTTTGAAACATGAATAAATATGAAATCGTAATTCCTAAGAGCTGCGATAAGAACATTACAAATGACCTAGTATTTTTCTTCATACGACTAATTACAATTCTTTTAATTAAAAAATCAATTATGTAACCATTCAAAAATATAAAAAAGGGAAAAGTAATAATATTAGTGATCACTCAAATATTTGGCAATTACTACTTTAAATAAATTTCAAATAACACTTTTAAAAAATAATTAATAGAAATATTTTGTATATTCAAATGAGCATTAATCATAAAAGAAAAAGTAAATACTAATTAACGTTTCGCAATAACATTAGTGCTTTGCTCATGTGTTAATGATCTGAAATAATTCCCCCCCCCCCCCCCTTAAGAAATATTTTTATTATCGTTACTTAAACTTTACTCTGGTTATCACATTTTGTTTCGATAATAACTAAAAATTAATTTAAAAAAAAAAACCCTGATATTTATGACAGAATATAATTTATACAAGATATAATATATATACGGGTAATTTTATGAGCACATGTCGTGTAAGTCACATACTACAATTTTGGATACCAGTATTTTAGAACAGAAAAATATGACTCATTTTATCAGAGATATTTAATTAATTGAATAAGGCCATGCAAACATTTCAAAAATAACGAAAAATAACGGTGGCCAGCAATTTAGCAGTTACCAGAAATGTGACTTACGTGACAAATGCTCATGGAAATACCCACACATAAATACAAATAATACCAATACAAATACAATAATACAAATATAATAATACAAATATAATAATACAAATAAATACAATATAATAAATACGATATTTTTTACAAAAAAAATTTATAGAGAATATAATTTATATAAAATTTTACAAAAGGAAGCTTGATACATCAATTAAAATGGAAAAAATATATTTCTGGCACAAAATATACTAGCAAAAGCCGTGCTCTGTTTGGAAGCATTATTTCATAAGATATATATTTGAAAGTAACATTATTTTTTTATATTATTTATGTATCTTTATCAAGCAAAAACGTTATCTCATGTTTTGGCGCATTTAAATTTTAGAAATGTAAATTCAGCCAAATAACTAAGAATTTCCTCGGAATTTTTTATTTATGATAGAAGGCTCGTATAAATAAAAATATTTTCGAAGCAGAATTTTACAAAATATTTTTTAATTTTTAACTAAAAGTTTTAAAGGTGTTTTTACATTTTCCAATGGCCAGTAAGACGTTCGTTTTGGCCAGTAAGTGTTCTTTTTCTCGACATTTTTAATTTACTAAATACATTCCAGAAATTACTCATAAATGTATTTAATATATTTAATTTGGTTGAATTAAATTATTCTTCAATTTATTCTTCTTAAATTCTTCTTTAATCTTTCATTTCGAATACCAAACTTAATAAGCTTACCAAATTTAATAAAATATTCACTTTAAATACCAAATATAAGAATTAATTTTACTTGTTTACGATTCTTTTGTTGCCACTTTACCAAAGTAAATATCTAAATAAATAAATCATAATGTAATTCTTTTAAAATCCGTAAGTATAAAATGCAAAAATAACATTGGCAGAATAATGAAAATATATTTTATGTAATATATTAATCATGATTCTATCTATAATTATTAGCCCTATGGTTTAATTTCCTTCTTAAAATAAAAAGATACGGGTTCAATTTTTTATTTGCAAACGATTTTGGCGGAATAATGAAAATATATTTTATTTAATTAATTAATCATGATTCTATCTATAATTACTAACCCCATGGTTTATTTTCCATCTGAAAATAAAAAGATACGCGTTCAATTTTTTATTTGCAAAAATGCGTCCATATTAGAAAAAAACATGTAGAATAAATTAATTATTAAAATAATATTTTTTAAAGGTTGTTCTGTAAAAAAAATAACATTCTGCAAATCTACATATCATAATTTATTCTTATGTTTAATTTCAAATCAAAATATTGAATAGATTTTTTATAAAGAATACGTCAAACTGTAACTTGAGTGGCCTAGTAGAGGATTCGCTTCGCTCATCCTAATTATTGTCTAAAAGGCTTTTTATTGACTGAATTTAAAACATTTTATGCTGCTATTTAACAGGAATTCAAGACAGAGGCCAGAAAAAGTTACAACCGTAAAATAGTTGCATTTATGTTTACATTACGAATGGAGATATATAATACGTGCAGTGGACGGAGTTTAATACATAAAAGGAGTGAAGGATGGATTAATACAATAAAAATCTTGTAAAATATTTCTGGCACACAATTTA